>JAENPR010000032.1:1485000-2085000 GCA_018135685.1 Themeda triandra
TTCTTTCGTCGCTATTTTTTTTAGCAATTCTTTCGTCGCTATAAATAGACTGCGCTTTGGAGTCCTCGTTTCGTCGCTACTAGAAATGTTCGCGGCCTTGCCGCTTATGGCCAGTGTGTGGGCTGCTTGCAGCGCGTTTGGTCTTCTTTTTCGTAGCTGTAGTAATTAAGTGCTCAAAGTTTAGTTCCCTAACTGTAGAACTATGGTGGCATTGTGGACGGTGAAAATTTCTCAACAGGCACACTATTTATAACCTTGGCATTACATAGACTAATAACAGATGCCTAAGAAGAGGCGGTTAACATAATCTTTCGTCTGGTATCTTACCTTTCATCATATCATCTAGATTGTTTTATGTTGCCCACAAATAATTTGGGGCTGTAAAGTTATGTTTTCAACGAAAAGTTTCATTGTAGGAGCGTCAGTTAACAAAAAGTTGTGTCCACGACTATAAGCAAAAGCAGTTCATATTGTTGTGTCCTAAACCAAAATATCCTTCCATCTGGTTTAATTGTTATTATTTGTGTGGCCCTGACATGAAAAAGAAAAATAAGAAAGCATATTGTGAAGTATATTTATAAGTGATAAAGATCATAAACTTCTGAATTTTAAAAGTATGTAATGTGAGCATTATTTATGTGCAACGGAAATTAAATGTAATAATGGATGTAAATGGTACCTGAAGTAGTGGATGTAAATGGTTCTTGAAGTAAATATACCTTTGATCATTCCTTAACTTTTTTTTTTGAGTAAACATTCCTTAACTTTTAGCTTGTTGCTCATGTTTTTTCTCATCATCTCATTATTCTAGGAAAAAGAGTCCGGAAAAGATTATACATTACATTATATATTTTTTGTTAAGGTGAAAATGGTTACCTGTGATTCAGAATGATTATTTGTAATATTATTAGAAGCATGGAAATAGGATATGTATATAAAATAGTAAAAAAACATGATTTGGCCTATGTCCATATCTTGTATATAATTAAGTATTTGGGGGGCTCGAAGACAAGGAGGTATCACAGCGCGGAGGTATATCGTATCACCATCACTGCATGATTTGTGGATCATTGGCTCATTGCTTGGCTAGATGCCTGTGTTGTGGAGGCTTCGAGCAAGAGCAACATGGGCGTGCACACCTCGCTCGTACGCCACAGGAGCAGAGCAGAGCACGCACTCGGCTCTGCCGATTCCGGCCAGTGAAGATTGATCGGCGGCTTCAGTTGGAGGCGGCGCTCGTGCCCGCACGACCACGGGCGCCGCGCGATTCGGCGGTGGCAGTAGCCGGTGGTGGAGGCGATGGTTTGGGCCCGCGGAGATTTCAGTTCCTGCGCTAGGGTGCGATGCTTTCTTTTCTGGCCGAGACTCCACCGAAACTTCACGAAGGTTATAGAACCAGCAGTTTCTACAGGCCACGTTGAAGCGCTTGAAGCCGTTCGTTTTAGATCTGACGCTTGAGAGTTTTGCAGGCGACGTGGGCCAATGAAATGCCTCGGTTTGGTGCAGAAATCGTTTTTAGAGATTTGCCACGAGCCTTTTGTGCAGTTAGTAATGGGCCACCTTTTCCCTCTCCGCCCACCATTCGATCCGGGCTCACTGTACGTGGGCTTATGGGCCTTAGCCCCGGGAGGATCGTCAGCGCCGGGACATCCGTGCCGGTGCCGCTCGTGCAGTTGGACTTGGACTTGGACCGGCCAAGCGCCGGCGCGTAGGTAGGTTCCTTTTCGTGCGCGCGCGCGCAATTGTGGCGCGCAGCCGTGTGCGCAGTGCAGTGCAGGCGAGGCGACGGAGCAGAGCAGCCCGCTGATCGCACGAAGGCAGGAGTACTGACGAAGATAGACCTACACGTACAGTGCACAACATGTAGGGATCTCCTAGCTTGTAGGTGAACTATTTAGCAAACAAACGAGAAACAACTTGATCATCTAACAGATTAAACGAACTATTTAATAATACTAATTATATACTATAGACACATTAATATATTTTCTTATATATATTTATTTTTTCACGAAAACACAAAAGACTTGCGTATCTTTGTATTTAAGTAGAAAAATTTTTACATCGGCACTTTCGCACGTTCCTAGGAGTGAAGATATTACATAGAGCGTCACTCTCATATCTTTCCTCCTAAGCGGATTACTCACGGACTAGACAAGTGCGCGCACCGGCTTCGACCAATGGATCGGTGGTGTACGCGAGTGCCGCGTCGCCCGCGAGGCCGTCGTGGGCATGCGAGGTTGGGAAGAACTCCCGCATTGACTCGGCGAGGTCGTTGCCGAACATGGCTTCGTACATACTCTTGTTTGGCCTCCGCCATCGTTCTTTCCTCAAATAGTCATCGTACTCTTGTATACAAGGATGACACTTGTTTTATCACATAGGGAGTACGATATGATTTTACTTTCCAATATTTTTTTTCTGAAATTAAACAACAGGTATCACAAGTTTACGGCTGTCACTGGGTACCTACAGATAGTTTGTTTTTATGATCTTATCCAATACAAATGGGCAGGGAGATATGAGGGTATGAGAAGTGGATTATCCATGGATAATCCTTTAGCTCATTTAATTACTCCCTCAATCCTAATATCGGCTGAGGTGGTGGCTTTGGGTCACTCTTGCTGGATTCAGAAGCAACTTGCGCCATGTTTTTTTTGGTTGAGGAGAATGACGGTCGATCGGGTTATAATGGGCACGAAATTAACAGTGAGCATGCAATGAATTGCAGCTAGCGACTAGCGTGACAGTTATATTAGGAAGAAGAGCAAGAACGGGAAGATGAGCTGCGGCCGGTGAGGATCGAGTTGGCAACGGCTAGGTGTGCAAGCGAGGCGACCGGGCAAAAGTCGAGCTCGAGCCAGAGCTGGAGCTTTGCAGGGCACTCGCTCGCTCAGCTCGTGTCAGAGCTGGAGCTTTGCAGGGCACTCGCTCGCTCAGCTCGTGTCACTCGCTCGCCGCGCCACCGCACGGGGTCGCGTTGCCACGCGCCACTGACTGCATGCGAGGCCGGCCGACTGTCGCCATCCACAGGCCACGGCACGCACCCTCACAGACGAGCAGACGCGCATAGTAGCCATACTGTAGCACTCGAGCAGTGTGCGAGAAAGAAAGAACTACGGGAGCGCAGCAACAGGCAAGTGCGGAAAGCGCCAAAAACAAAAAGCGGACCGCGCAGGCTTCACCGTCGTGTCAAGCTGCGTCACGTCCTTTCCGTGTTTTTGGCGTTTAATCATTCGGATACCCCGCACCACGTTGCTATTCGGCTATTCGCAATAGGGATACGCAATTGTGTTTTTGTCACCTCATTAATTATATTCAAATGTCATTCTACTTCAATTTTTTTCACTTTCCTCAAATTACAAAAATGATATTCTAATTCGTTTAATTAATTTTTTATGTCAACCCAATGACCCAAAATAGTTTGAACTTGCATCCCTAATTCGCAAGCATCTGTTGCCGTAGTCCTCTTAAAGTGATTTTATTTATACAGTAGCTTTCTTAATGGCCTCATGATACAGAACCATCTAACCATGTTTATTTATAGTGCAAAATTAGTGTCCAGGATGAATGAAGCTCCGGCTGTTTTTTTTTTAAAAAAAAACTAAAATGGGTAAGGTTTACCCTAAAAAAACGACCATCTTTTCATCAAAGTATAAAATAATTGTGTAAGTTAAGATATCTTCCGCTGAATCAAAGTAAAGAAAAAGGGAATGAAATCTACAAAAAAAATGTGTAAGCTTTCGCGTGCACAAAAAGATTCTTTTGGAAGAAAAAAAGAAAGAAAAATACTACACAATGGAAAATTGGCGGCACCCACCCGTGACTGTGGGTCCAACCCCGACTCGTGGATTGGAGGCCGGTTTCCTTCCTATATGACTGGGTGCCGGCGCCTCCTTCCCCAACAAGCGTTTCTTTGCTCTTTGTTGCATTTCTGATCTGAGAAAAGAGAATCCCAAACTCCAGCTAGTGCTCGAGGTTTAGGGCTCAAGAGGCGGCAAAGATGTCGGCGCCGTGGTGGGACTCGGACTGGAAAGACCGCTCCGGGCCGGAGTACCGCATTTTCGTCAGCAACCTACCCTACAACATCGACGACTCCTCCCTCAAAGACGCCTTTGCCTCCTACAGTCCCCTCAGCGCCGATGTAAGCCTCTCTTCTCTCTTTTTAAGTGTCTCTTCTTGACAGATGGCTTCATCAGTGTTTGATTAAAACTGGTCCCCCGGTCCCGTATGTTTGTTTTTGCATGAATCTACACGTGTTTGGCAGTCGTTTTCTAGTCTCGGATGTTGCTCTCTCTTGGCCGGTTCTTGTCTCGGCACACGTTGTTTTGGATCTGTGTTGCCCTATCCCCAGCACTAATTTTTATTATACCCTATTTATTTGTGTCTTTTTCTGATGTTATTATTAAATATTGATATCTCAGATTTGTACCCCCCTGCCCATGTTCGGTTTTAATCTGCTCATCTGCAGCTGTTTGCCTCATCTGCTAAATATATACTGTAGTACTGATTAAAAGTTCTCAAGTTCAATTAGTTTTGGCCCAATAGTTTAGATCTGGACAAACTATAATTTGGAACATAGTAGTTGTTTCCAGGGCAGTGTGTTCATGTGATTGGATTTATGTATGTATTACAGTAGTTGTGGATAAAATCTGCATTTTGCTTGCAGGTCGCGTATGACCGTGAGACGGGGAGGTCACGTGGCTTCGGGTTCGTGCAGTTGGATGACCAGGAGTCCATGGACAACGCCATCGAGGGGATGAACGGCCAGCAGATCGGCGGCCGCACCATCTCCGTCAGCAAGGCGAACCACCGCCCACGCCGCTGGAGGGCGTGAGCCGCCGGCCTGGATGGCTTACGGCGGGCCAGTTATCGTCGCCCGTGTCTTTCGTTAGCTCTCTGTCAGTATTCAGTAGTGTCTGGTCCTCTATCTATCGTTCCAAGTTAAGCATTTGCTGTTTGTCTCAACTAGTTTAGTGTCGTGGGATGGAGCTTGCCTTCTTGCTGCTAAGGCGTTCGGTGCCTTGATGATGATGCTAAGTTGTTCGTCGTTGGCTTTGTCGTGCCTGTGAACTCGACAATTAAGTTATCTGTCGTCGTCGGCTTTATATATATCTTCATGTCCTGGGCGTATGTGTCTTCAGTTTTAATCGACTGCAATGTTCAAAGAAACTGTGCCGGTAGCGAATGACGGAATGAGCAGTATTAATTCTCTTTACATAGACAGCATAGTGTCAGACTCCCGTATAATTCCGACAATGGCAAAGGCCGGGTACTGACTATATCAAAGTAAATTGTGACGCAGCTTTTGACCCAGGCACTGGTATTGGGGGATGGGTGCATCCTCCGAGATTCAGCCGTTGATTTGAGCAAGTCATGCCGTGGGAGAATTCCAACGCTTATGAACCCAATGCATGGAGAGCTGATCGCTTGTATTCAAGGTGAGGCTGCTATTGATGCAGGTGTGGGTCGTGTGAGCAGCTGTCTATTCAAGTTCGTACGACTTTCGCGCGGCCACAGATCTGATAACGGAGCTTCGTAATGTTTTGGGTCAAAATTTTATTTCTTGATCAGTTCACTTTTGCCTTCGATCATGTAATGTAATAGAGTAACCCACGAGTTGGCTGGTCCAGGGAGTTTTAGCGATCCTGACAGGAACCAAACTTGGTATCCATCCTCGCTGATCTAACGTCTTTGATTGCTGAAGAAGATTGAGCATGTTTCAGTAAAGACTAAATAGGAGCCAAAATAGACATTTTTTCGTCGCTATAAATCGGAGTCCTCCAAGCTTTGCGTGCAGTAGTGAGCCACGGGCCTTCCACTTTTTGTTGCAGTGAGTAATGGGCCTCCTTTTCGGTTGCCGCCTTCGTTGCGCCCGATGCAGTCTGACCATTCCATCTGGGCTCACTGTGCGTGGGCTTATGGCCCATTTGCCCCAGGGACATCCGCGCCGCGCCGCGCGTGCCGTTGGATCGTCCTGGCGCGTGGTAGGTTCCGTTTCGTGCGCGCGCACGCAGTTGGCGCCGCCGTGCGTGCTGGCGAGGCGACGGAGCAGAGCAGCTCGCGATCACACACAATTTGTACTAGCTCAAATTAATATGCATATATTCAGGTCAATTCACCCTGAGAGACACACACGGTACACGTCATCAACAATTCAGACCTTGCTGCCATTAACGGTGGTCTCCCTGCTACTAGTGTCCTTGGTGTCAGAGTCACTGGCACCACCACCACTACTACTCGCCTCAGCCTCGTGCGCCTTCTTCCCATCCTCCGCTCCTCCGGCCGCAGTCGCCGCCGCCCCGGCCATGCCGACCTCCCTGAACTGCCCGTACAGGTCGCCGCGGTAGAAGTTCCTGGTCCTCCACGCGAGCACGAGCGACACGAGCGCGCCGAGCAGCGTGACCCCCGTGATGATGAGGAACGACTCCCTGAAGCAGCGCACGCCGATGCAGGTGAGGTCCTTCCCCCGCCGGCCGCCCTGCCGGAGCGCCTCGCGGTCGTACATGCGGCCCGCGACGCGGACGTTGAGGATGTAGGAGCCCACGGGGCTGGCCACGGCGCCGAAGTTGTAGAGCGTGGAGTAGTACTTGAGCCCGAACACCTCGGAGATGATGGCGAACAGCAGCGGCCACTGCGCGCCGAAGCAGAAGCCCAGGATCACGGACGCCGCATAGAGGCCGTTGCTGACACCGAAGGCGATCAGCGCGTGCCCCACGCACGCCAGGAGGAGCACCACGGTGAGGGCTAGCGGCCGGGGCACCTTGTACCGGGCCAGCACGTACTCGGAGGCGAACCCGGACACCACGCGCCCCGCGTAGTTCCAGATGCTTATCAGGGAGACGAACGTGGAGATGGAACGCTGTGGGTACCCCAGCGACTGCCCGATCTGGCCCATGTTGTCCACCGCCGTCAGCGTGCCGCCGACGCCGCAGATGGTGGCCATGAACAGCACCAGCATGTCCACGCTGAACAGGGCCTGCAGGATCGTGTAGTCCTGGCCACGCGCCGGCGGCCGGAACACGTCCTGGAAGCACGACGGTGAGTTGTCGTTGCTGTTGTTGTTGTCCTCGGTGGTGGCGGTGATGGCCTGAACCTGATCCACCCGCGTCTTCTCGTCGACGGTGATCGTCACGATGGTTGCTGCTGGTGGCTCTGGCGGCGCCAGGTAGGTCTTGAGCTCTTGCTTGACGACGATGACGATCGGGAAGAAGATGAGCAGGAGGAGCACCACGGCCGTGACGTAGTAGGCCGGCTTCGGGAAGTGGATCACCTCCAGCTCGACGACGTTCATGACGAGCAGGTACGCCGCCAGCACGATGGACGCGTAGAGGAAGAGGAAGAAGGCCCTGCGCTCCCGGCGCGCGGCGGCGGTCCCGACCCGCGGCATGATGCGGATGGTGGGGATGAAGACGAGCGAGATGGCGGCGGGGAGCCACGCCATGAGCAGCACCAGGTCGGCGCCGTCGTTGTCGGTGCCGTAGATGGCGCGGTACAGCTGGGTGAAGATGGCGCCGCTGAGGCCGACGAAGCCCTTGAGCAGGCCCAGCACCACGCCGCGGTCCTCGGGGAAGTTCTTCACGGCGGTGACGAGGGACCCCGTGTTGGCGAACGACTGCGAGTTGGCGCCGATGGCGATGTACAGGCACATGAGCCACACGGGGGGGCGCGCCGTGCGGCCGGAGATGGCCAGGTAGATCATGAGGTAGCCTACCAGGTTCATGCCGGCGCCGCACGCCAGCACCACCCACGGCGGCGTGACCTCGTTGATGAGCCCCGGGAGGATGCCCACGTTGGCGCCTACGTCCTTGAAGAAGCTCAGCGTGTTGAGCGTCTGCTGGTCGTACCCCAGCGACGTCTTGATCGCCTTGGAGTAGATGGCAAAGATGTACGTGCCGCCGGCCGCCGCCATGATCAGGATGGACGCGAAGAACATGAACCACCGCCCGCGCATCACGTGCAGCGCGAAACGCATCGTGCTCGCCGCGTCGGCGCCGGGGGTCGCCCCCATGCCACGGTCGCCGCCGAACACCATGTCCACCAGCTAGCTGGTTGGTAGGTACTCAGCGACGACCACGGACGGACACAAGAGGTCTCTTGAGTGAACTAGCTAGGTAGGAGTACCACTTGTGTGAGCCCCAGTCCTTGTGCTCTGGCTACCTTGTATATATATATATATGTAGTGAGAGAGTAGGCTGTGGAGTGTGTCACCCTCCGATTCATTCAACCGCACGAGCGAGGACGCGAGGCCTGTTTGTTTCAACTTTTGTTAATTAGTTTATGCCGGCTAAAAGGCAGAAATTGAAACAAACAGTTTAGGTGTTGAGTTGACTTTTGACAATTTGAAAAACGGGCTTGTGAGATTTTTTTTATAAAAAAACTAAAAGCACGTTCTAATAAGGGGTTTAATTACTGAAGTTTGGTAAAAAAAAAAACATTCTAGAAAGTCAGGCTTTGAGCCAAAAGTCTGGAAGCTGGGACTGTGTGCAACGTGCCATTGTATATAGATCAAAGAGTCTACATTTGTTATTATTTTTTCACAATAGTCAAATAAGTAGTTGTCCATAAGACAGGTCTCGAATCGATTAAAAAAAAACCCTCATCCAATCACCCCCTTCCCTTTGCATCGTTGTTTCTCTTCCTCGGATCTGCGTCATAATTTCTTTCCTGATTTGCAGTTTTGTTCCTCTTCTCTCCGAGCTAGTTCCACGCCGCTCATCCACGTCCCCCTACTGTAATATATTAAGGTAAATTTTTACTGCCTATGGACTACTTTTGGAATATATTGTAGTTGCTCTAAGGCCATGCTCGAATCCACTAGCAACTAATAATGGTTATGGTTATCTGGCTAATAGTTGATAGATAATAATATTAGTTGGCTACCTATTCGCTAAGTTTATTTTGATCCACTTGTTAAAATGTGGATGCCTTGATAATTTTGTCTATAATGCTCTTCCTTTTCTATACATATATCTGATTTTTTAGATCACAAGAATAGAGAGAAAGGGGGAATGATATTTTTTTAAAAAAAAATTCTATTAGTTACTCATCCAACAATTAGCTCACTTACTAGTTTAGTTTCTGTGGATTCACCGAACTTTTAGCAGCTAGCTTCCCCTCAAAAAAAAAAAAAAAACTTTTAGCAGCTAGCTGGTAACTATATATATTGGTAGTGGTGTGGATCGAAACGGGCTTAACCAAAAGGAATTCTTAACACGTGTTTCCACTACTGCTCCGAAGGTACGTGCATTTTAGATTTATGCCATGATAAACTAGTCATCAATCAATGTTGCATAGAGTAATGTTTTTAACCGAATGGTATATACATATATTTGCGATTTTTTTTTCCAAAGGAGCGGCAAAAGCTTTGTCGCTGAATTAAATTAGACGAATAAAAGCAAGAAAAGACTGTACAAAAACTCTAAAATAAAAGAAAAGGAAAATATACCTGGTTGTGCATTTATCTTACTTCTACATAGATCAACTTTGCAGTCACGCAGCAAGGAAAAAAAAAAGGCGCGCACAAGTGATACATTGCTTGGCTAATTATCCACGCTGTGATAAGCCTTCTACTACTTACGCGGCCGTGTGCACGTGTGTACGTGAGCTTGCGGCTATAAAGAGTGGATGTGTCAAATAAGTTCCCCGTTTGACTACAACTTGGCAAGTTGTGATAAGGCCATAAGGTGCGCAATGCAACTCGATCTTGCTCTTGGCATATACTTTTCGCTCCATATGATTGTCTATCTGGTCTGTCACTTGCACACGTGCGCTCATCAGTATGCGCATTTTCCACACATTTGTCAAATTAAAAGATTTTGTGACATCGATTTTTCTGAAAACACACAAACCTTATATTTCAAGTTATCAATAGTGTACTTGATCCAATTCTCATCTTTAGATTCGCTACAAGATGCTTGTGTTATAGAATATGACATTTTGGCCACGAGAGACTTTTTTTAAGATGGTGACGAACTGACGATCATGATTCATGATTGTTACTCCCGCCATTTCAATTTCTAGTCATTGTTGTACCTATATATATATGAGTGTGGATTTGCTACAACCGGTGGTAGCTAACCACCCCGATGTGGTAGCTACCCACGTATTTGGATGGACGACACCTATGTGTGAGCAATTGATCGTGCGGTAGACACTGACCCATGAAGTTTGGGCTATGAAGTACTGTGTCAGACTCAAAAAAAGAGCTTTAGTAGTCAAAAAGAAAAAGAAAGCAACTTTTTCCATTTTGCGGCAAAGCACATTGGACCATGTACTGTTGTGTACTTGTGGGCACCAAAGTTGTTGCTCTTTTTACCATGTACCTCTGAAAAAGGGAGGGAGGGGTATGGTCCATGCAATCTATTCTGAGTAAGCGTAGTGGATACTTCGATCGCTTTCATATGTAAATACTAAAAAAAGACCGGTGGTCCACTGTGGGTAGCTACACAAGGGGGGTGAGCATCTCCAACAGTTTGCCAAAATTAACTTGGTAAATTATGTCATTTGGCAACTTGGTAAAAATTATGGCAAGTAAAAAAATAGACTCTCTCCAATAGTTTGCCATTTGAACTTGGCAAACTAAAAAAAATAGGCCCACATCATATATACCTGTTCCATCTACCCTAGCGCCGTGACCCCTTCATTTGAAAATTTTCTTTACGCTATTGTGGACACTGGACAACCTCTTCACGCACAGAGCTCAGCTGATTTGCAGAAACATGTCAGTGCTAAAAACTGGAATCACCAACTGGAATGAAGCATATTTACTACATGCCAATCCCCCTATATATCCAAGCCTCTGATCACCAAGGCGATCATCAAGTCTGGAGCCAACTAAACAAATAAACATGTTCACTTAATGACAGCACAATTTCCATTTTTTTGCACCCAACTTTATTATATAGATATAAGATAAGATAATATAATGCCTTCAGTGACCTTCAGTTCACACATGGCCAAAGGATGGATGAGCTGAGTTATTGAGCTTGAGCCAGTACGACATGGATGCATATAATGCCTTTCATCCCCTACCACCGAAGCCTGCCTGGTGTTGCCTTGATGTGCATATCTCAAAACAATGCCTGCCTTGCCTGCCTACCATAACACACACAGCAAGGTTGCTCTCAGTTGCCTAATCATTCACATACATGCAGTGGACTTCAAATCTCTGAAAAAAAAAATTGCAAGACGATCAGAACATTGCAAGATGATCGGTACAGATCGCTATATATGAACCCTAGCTAGGCTAACTGATCAAGGGCAGCATCAGACCATCACCGGCCAAAGAAAATATGAACCCTAGCTACGAGGAAGGACATACCTCAACATCAGGGAGCGGATCCTTCGATCGGGATCTTTTTGTTACTGAGAACACGCTTACTTCGATCGGGATCTAAGGGAGGACGTCCAGGCCATGCTACGTTCGGGATCTGAGGGACGACGTCCAGGCCGGACGACGCCGGCCGGGCTTGGCGAAGGAACTGTACGTACTCGACGACGGACGGCGCCGGGCTTAGCAAGGAAACTGTACGTACTCGACGACGGAGATCGCGAGCAATGATACGTTCGGTGCTGGAACCGGAGGAGGAATTCTCCTCGCGGGCGCGGGAAGGGAAGCGGCGGCCGCGCGACCGCGATGGGGAGCAGATGCGCGCGCGGAGAGAAAGAATAGCAAGTTGGAAAAAAATAGAACCTCTCGCGCCACGCCCGCTAGCGCTCGTGACCTCCGCCGGTACGCTCTCACTCACGCGCCCGCCCGCTCTCGCGCTTGAGCCGCTCGTTGCGCAGCCTGCGCGGTGCGTGCTTGCTGGATGGAGCTCTTGGCCATCCGAGTCGCCGGATGGAATTTTCGTCTTCTTTGCGTTTCGGGGACTTTTTTCAGCGCAGAAATTTTCAGGATTGCTTGTTCGTAGTTGGTGAAATCAGTGCTTCAGTGCTTCAGAACATGATGCTATCTTGATCGTTCATCTTGTAAAACTCGTCATAGTCGTCAATCAGGCAAATGCCCCTATCTGCAAGAAGTAGTGCACTCCCCTCAAGTATCCATTCTCGTGAGCAAGACCAACATCAGAGGCTCCTTTTATAGTTGTATATACTGCTCTGTGTCCTGTTTTCTCCACATACCTGCATGGGCGAAGGGGCGGCGGTGAATATCTCTAGTGAACGGACCAGCATAATCCTTGCCGCTGCTCGTGCAGAGCGAATCCATGGCTGCTGCGCGCGGGTGGACTCCATGGCGGCGGCGGCGGCGGCACAAGAGAATATCTAAATGCGTGCTTGCCGGCGGGTGCTTAATTGCAAAACTGACCCATCTATAAATTTAGACTTTGATTTAAAGTGACATCTGGTGCTTAGTTTGCACATGATACGTTCCCATCTAAATGTATAGCAAAAGCTATAAATTTAGACGGAGTGACATCTGGTGGATCCAGCGCCTTGAGGCGCTTAAGCAAAGCCTAGAAGCATTGTAGTTTAAAGGCCACACCTCCACCAAGATACTTCGATCCATCGCCTATGCCTACTCACAACCTTCCTCCACCAATCACCCTATGCGCCTAGTCATCTCGTACGCAACTGCACATTGTGTCACCTTTGAGGTAGTTGGCACCCGCATGGTGGCTGGCTCTTTGTGGAAATCACCGTTCGCGCCACAAATGGTAACTGACCCACCATGTCAGTGTGTCGTCCTAGCCTCTTCGGCTCGGCATGGCTTGTATTTAGTCCTCTAAAAGGCAATTGCCCGTTTCTAGTCATAAGTTGTGTTGGAGCTGACGAGGCATATGACAACGTTGTGTGCTACGTAGAATGGGGGACTAGGTTGAGCCAAAAATAAAAGTTTGAGGACTATAAAGACCACTTTGTTCGTTCATGAATCTGAGAGCAATACGCAATGTCTGACTTCTTTTGTTTGAGTTCTACCTCCGGGATCCATATTAAATATGTAGGTTGCAGACTAAATCGAAATTACTTAAATATTATATTGGATTTTATTCCAGCTGTACCTTCAACATTTTTATTGGAATTACAGATATCTGTCTCTTAAGGAATTCACAATATTTTTAGTGGCGTAGCTCTAGCCTCTAGCAAGCAAAAATCAACTGCTGTGCCGTGTTCAGTCGACGGGTCAAAGACACTGGCCGCCATTTCCCGGCAAGCCACAGATTGTAAAACGTTCTAGATGGGCTCAGAATAGTCAATCGCGTCCTAATCAAGCTAGAAGGGTTGAAATTTGAAACTACACAATGAATAAAATTTCACCATTTGCAATTTCAAGCCGCCCGTCGGTGTTTGTCATGAACGGATCTATCTTTTCTGTTTTTTTTTTTACCCCTAAGTGATGCGATTTTCCTAAATGGTCGTTCTACCTAATAACGTACGTACGTGTAGGTAGCACGCTTACATGCAAAACATCTACTGGTCCTCAGACTACTAAGTCGTAATTTTAGTACATCACAGCCGCGTGAATATCTGATGGGAAACAATTTGGAGATAGCAAAATATTTGCATGCCCCCAAAGCCAAAAGAGCCCTTTTAGACTTGGTTTTGTGTGATGGTTGATGTTACTACTACAGTCTTTTTCCAAAACTTGTTTACTTCTAGAGACAAGACTAAATAGGAGGAACTTTTTGGTTAGCAAAGATCGAAATACAGATCGTCGTCGTCGAATAAAATTCGAACCTATGTTCATGTGCAGGAAGGCGATTGCTGTTGACTAATGTAAAATGGAAGGAGACAAATCAGCCCATGGGAACGCGATGTTATTGACTAGGAGTATGGAGCCAAATACTCTCTTGACCCAGAAAGTGAGCAGGCGTGCCGGTCTCATACTACTATCTCGTCCACACCTGCTGCCATCGCGTTCGTTTTGAAAAATAATCTTTGGTACACTTCCCTGCAAGGCATGGCCAGAATCAATTCTGACGGAAGCACCAGGGGATATCAACAGCTCACGCAAAATTGTTACCGGAGCTAACGTCAGGAACAGGAGTTCTGAACGAGTGATGCACTCGTGTCTTACATATGAGGTCCAGAATGGCTCTTGCATGATGCACTCGTGTCTACTTCATAACAAATTTTATAAATAATAATAAAGTTTTTTTTTTTTTGCAAAAGAATCAACTTTTATGTCTCTAGATAAATTTATTTTGAAAATATATTCTACGATTAATCTTAGGACTTGTGCAACATAGATATTAAATGCTTCTTTTAAATATGTTTGATCAAACTTTTAAAACTTTGCTCCTTAAAAAGTGATGCGTATCTTTTTGAGGCAAAGCAAGGAACATGACTACCGGGTCTGAAAATGAATATGCTCCTGAAAATTTAACAGAGATAAATTATAGAGTTGGTTATATTTCCTATAGTAATATATCTAGGTGGTCGCATTTTAGCCAATTGGTGGTAGAGGTATGATTCATACCTATCAGGAGGAGTCGCCTTGTGCGAGAAGAGTCGCTTGTGCGAGAGAGAAAGAGCAAACTTCAGTTCCGCCGCCGGCCCCCTGTTCCTCTTCTCCGGCGTCCTCGTCGGAGACCAGGGCAGGAGGGCCGGTTCCCCACCCCTGTAGAGTTCCCTAGGTGGAATAATCGCCCATGAATGGTGTCCTGAGGACCCTAGTCCTCCTCACCTTCATCTCTTGGAGGGTGGGCACGCTCATGGTGGCCATGGTGGCCGCCGCGAGCTCCCTCCACTACTGCAAGGTGAGCCCCCTAAATAAGCCCTCTACTACCTCCATGCTTCTTCCTTGCGTGCTCCTTGGATATGTGGGCTGCATGGTGCCGCTCCAATCCATCCTGAGCCAAGGAACCAGCATGATCAGCAGCGACATCACCTATGGCATCATGGAAATCAACATCGACTTCAACGGACTCCATGCCGACGACCTCTCTCCTCCGCGTCCTCAGTTCATCTGGGGAATACCGCACGTCCCAAGTGCGGATCCGGTTCGCGTGCAGCCGGGGTGGAGCAGATGCACCTCCTTCATCGCCGGTGCAGGAGTTCATGGCCGTTGCCGTGATGCAGCTCCGGTCATCTTCTCTGATTTGCAGTCGAAGCCAGAGGAAGAGGAAGGAAGGACGGGCCTGATCTGGATCTGTCGGCGTTCCTGCTCTCCTTCCGGGAGTGCGCATCATGCGTGGGACCCATGTCCTGCGCCATGGGGCTCGCACCCGCAACGTGGTCCGCATGCAGGAGCATGCCGTGTCCTCCGCCGCCTCTCCGTGTCAAGTGCCAAGGATAGACTTGCTGCTTTTATTTTTTTGTTTCTTTTTAGATGGAGTACTGTGCATGCAGGGCATATTTGTTGGCTTCGTCCACACCTCATCATGGCCCATCGAGGGCCTTTGGTTCTGGGTGGTCAAGGCCACAACATGGCACAACTCCATCAGTACGTTGCAGCCTTCGGTCCTGCCGTCCTGACTTCGACTAGACAGTTACTTCTTTGGCGCAGTTTCGACGACCCTGCCTTCATTTGGGTTTTCGGTTCGAGTTTCTTCTACCTCCGGCAACGACATCAACATTATCCTTCGGTTGTCGGCATGTTTCTTCTTCGACGACTCGATCGACCCACTTTTAACCGTCGCCAAGCGCGGTCAGTCCATCCGGGTGCACGCGTCTTTGACGCCCCTGCGAATACCCCTCGCCGGCGGGAATCGTCTTGTAATGCACCTCGGTCGAAGCCGTTGTTTTCTTATCCGGTCACGGGGACCTTGATGTAACTCAGTCTTCCTTAGAAGACCCTTATGTAATACGGCTGTTTTAATATATAATATATGTTGTTGTCAAAAAAAAGATTCATACCTATCAGCGTCTTGGCCACTGGCTACCTCGTTCATAATTTGTCTCTAGCACCCACCTCTATTGCTTCTCCCCTTTCCTTAATCGCAATCGGATACCTTTTTGGATGCGCCCCCTCCCTGATTCCCTACCGTTGCCACCTTGGCCACAGAGAACCTCACCGCCCACCACCGGTTACCAGTGCAGCCGCTCGGCACTTGGTTTCGGCCCGCCGTCGACCCTAGCCACCATTGTCAGGCGGATGTTTATTGCCTTGCCTTACCACCCATGAACCGCCTTTGCGGCTAGGCGATCATTCTTTACTTATTACTTTATGAGTAAATTGCACCCGGGGTACCTAAACTATTAGGCGTGTAACAAGTAGGTACTCAAACAAAAAAACATAACTTGTGGGTACTAGAACTATAGTTCCATAACATCTAGGTACTTTGACTGACGTGGAGCCTTGCGTTTTTACAATAACCCCCTCCCTAAAACTAACATCTTCATTTCAGGTGCCTAGAGACGTGGTCGACGAGGCCGCCCCGCCGAGGACGTGGTCGACGAGGATGCGACGCCGCACTTGTCCCGTGGCAGGCGAGGCGCGAGGACCGGCCCCCGGCACGGCCGGAGTGACGCAGTCGTCGACGCGGCACGCAGCCGCCGGCGCGGTTCGTGGGTCCGGCCGGCGCACGTGGACAATCATGGCCACGGCGGCCATGGCGAGCAGCAGCAAGGAAAACACCAAATAGATGCACAACGATGAACGGAGGGCCTCCAGATCACTTCTAGCACTAATAGAGGACCTACCGAAGCTACAAATGAGAGAATTTTGGGAGCGGTCGCTTGTGCACGGCGAATTTTTGGAAGATGCGGTCCGCCGCCAGCTCCCCGCCTCGTCCATGTGGCCAACCGGAGTGGCCCGACAGCGACGCCCCGCCTCCCCTGCGTGGTGCTCTGCCTCTGCCCATGCGTCCTCCTCCGCTCACGCGACTAGAAAAGGATACGGCAGCGGCGAGGAGGCATGAGCAGAGGAGCTGGGCTCGACGGCCTACTAGGCTACGATGGTGGCGACGCAGCCCGCCTGCTGCACGCGCTCCCCAGATCGGCCGGCTTCGAGCGCGATGGATAGCCGGAGGTTATGGATGAACGGATCTGCGCTGCCCGTGCCGCCGATACCGCAAAAGCAGAGGAAGATGGCGTCGCGTGCCCGGCGCCGTGGCCATGATTGTCCACGTGCGCAGATTCGTGGGTCCTGCCGGCGCACGGCCCCCGGCTCACGGCACAGCGCGACACACGGCCAGGCGCACGGCCGCCAGCATGGCGCGAGGCCCGGCCCCGGCGCGACGCGGCGTCATGGAGCGAGGAACGGGAGGGACCGGAACAGCGCTCGCACGACACGGATGGCGCGCTCGCCGGAGTACCCCGCCACCGAGCTCGCCCTTGCTATCATGTCGTAGGTCTTTGCTGCCCTCCATCCTAGCCCCGGACGCCGCCGTGCCGGCCTCCAGGGACTCGGCCACGGGCAGCGTCGCAGGCGAGCTCCACGGGCGGCAGTGCGGGCGAGCTCGGCCCCGGCCCCCATGGGCAGCGGCGCGAGCGAGCACAGCCCCGGCCCCCGTGGGCAGCGGCGCGGGCGAGCTCCGCCCCTGCCTGTTCCAGGCACCTGAAATGAAGATGTTAGTTTTAGGCAGGGGGTTATTGTAAAAATGCAAGGCTCCACGTCAGTCAAAGTACCTAGATGTTATGGAACTATAGTTCTAGTACCCACAAGTTACATTTTTTTGTTTGAGTACCTACTTGTTACACGCCTAATAGTTTAAGTACCCCGAGTGCAATTTACTCTTACTTTATTAAGTCGACATGCTTCACTGAAAAGAGATTGGCTATAGATTGGTTATGGTATAGTGTCAAGCTATAGATTGATAGTGGTATAGTGTCGATGTTGGTAGCAGACCAATTGTTGGACCCTATAGTAGGTTTTAGCGACTATTGTCCAACGCTATAGATTGTTTGCGGTATGGTGTCAAGCTGTTCGAATTGTCGGCTTGGCCTCTATCTAGCAGCATGGGTTATCGTTGATTGACAGAAGTGATATTGAGTTGGCCTATGTTACTTCCCCGTTTGAAATCTGAAGGCATACTTCCCTAGGACAAACATCAAAGATTTAGCGATAATCATATTCTATATTAAAAAAAGTATTTTTGGATATGAATCTAAGAACATTTGATACGAAGGGAGTACATTTCAACATTCCATAAATGAGCACAAATTGTTGTCTTGAGGTGTTTTGAATAAATTCGGTTAGAACTGAAACTGAACCGAAATAACCGGAACCGAAATGCTCCTTAGACAAATTTATTGTTGTCATGGTCTTTTGGAAAAGTTCATAGTTCGGTCAGAACTGGAAATGAACCGAAAAGTGAAATGCTCAGTTCCGAAAATTTTTAGAACCGATCAATTTCTATTTTGTAAGAGCCAAATTTCTTAAACAGCCGAGGAACCCAACGGCGCTGAATGGACATTTGATAGCGACGACTTAAATATTAAGCATCTTTTCTACTTGACTAAATTTAGAATGATTTAATTTCACAAAAAATGAAAATCCATCACATTTAAAAACAGAGCGTTCATATTGACTGGACATAGGCCTCACCTTAATTAAAGCTCTGTATGCCAAGTGTTTAGCCTCCTCATAAGTGCGAGGTTTAAAATTGTTTTGCCTCCGCACCATGGCGTTGCTTCTGAGTCCCGACCTTCTTGCGAGGGAATTAAGTTTCCCCGAGTACCGGGGATCATTGACGCACGCCGGGCATTTCAGCCTCGCCACAAGCACGTCAACGATGGCGAAAACTGCCAAATAATTTGCGAACGAGAAATATAAATACAAAGTGATCACACATGGACATTCAACCGAATCTCTCTGTCAGTCGTCACTATCTTCTCTTCCTCTGACCAAACCGTGTAAGAATCTTCAAACGACAACGATATATTAACTCTCAAGTCGACTCCCTCCCGCCAATAATGCCCCTATAATACTTCGGCTCTGCATGCTGATAAGTCTTGAGCAGCGCTGTTTCCAGGTCGTTTCAGAGCCAGGTAATGAGATAAGCACGCCGGCTTCTCAACCACCTGGGACAGTCTGCACTCACGTGGCCAATCACAGCGTGACAAGCCACAGCGAAATCGAGATGCTCCATTGGAAATATAGATTGATGAATGCTTGATCCATATCCATTTACTAATAATCAGATGGATCATACTGACGCGTGGATGCTGGCGTCAAACATTGCGTGCCCCAAATGCAACAAACAG
The DNA here is from genome assembly GCA_018135685.1 of Themeda triandra. NCBI lineage: Eukaryota > Viridiplantae > Streptophyta > Magnoliopsida > Poales > Poaceae > Themeda > Themeda triandra. Next base: position 1,504,093 of record JAENPR010000032.1, read on the forward strand.
CCTACAACTGACAGGATCAGTTCCATATTATATTAGATTTATATAATGCATCAAGTCAAAGCACTATAGCAGCACCTTGTACAGGAGATTTCAGAAGCTCCGCAAGGTTTGCAACTGAAAGATCCTCAAAATTACAGGCACACTCTTGCCCTGGACTTCTACAGAGTCCACCAAAAAGGATTTGAAGCTAGCCAGCATGACGACAGCAGCAAGTTCGCAGTCTTTACCAGTATCCAAAACTACTCGCCCCGCCCAAAATATGATTTGGTGGCCATGCGCCCGGCCTTCTTCAGGGCTGGTTTATACAATATTTACACAAGTATCCAAACTACTCGGCCTGGAGTTTAACGGCTACAAAAGCGATTGTCCGATTGATGACGATCCTTGCCATTGCAAGGCTACCTCCAGGCTTTCAGCAGTAGAACATGAACTGTTTGACGCTCTCCATCACCTTCGGTAGCTGCTTCACCGGAGCAGTGGGGTCTTTCTGGCGAGAGCTCGCTGCAGAAGACGATCCCTGGTCGGAGAGGCCATCATCCAAGTAGTGGCGCGCACGGAACGCTGCCAGGTGTGCGTAGTATGCTGGGGGAACTGTATGCATGCAACACATGGAACTCAATTAGTCATCCATGAACTACTCACCAAACGACATACAAAACATGGAGAATAACACCAGTAACTTCAGACACTGTAAAGTTGCTGACCTATAGAGACTGATCGTGTGCATCGCGCATACCTGAAAGAAAGACAGATCACGTCCAGGTAAATATAGTGGCCACAATTCTGTTAAGGATCAAAAGTGGTAAGAACTGCTTACGTGTAGCACAGTTTATAGGTCAATGTCTGCAGTGCATCAGCGGTGAAATTGTTTTCATCAAACAGAACATGGTAGTGTGCTGGCCGGCTCGTCCCCTGCCAAAAGTGCAAAATGAGTAAACCACCAGCTTTGAGCAATGAACTCGTTTCAGATGCATCAAGTCATCTAGCATATGTTCACCTGAATGCCTGAGTGGCTACAAAGGTAGAAGTCGAATTCACTTGGATGACATATCTTCGTGTCAACAACAGTTCCTAAGCACACAATAAGATTATTTGCCAGGAACATTAAGAATGCAGAGGAGAGCTGCATATATATTCATCACATAAGAGAACTTTTTTTTAGATAATGGATAAATAAATATCCGGCCTCTACAATCACATAAGAGAACTATGTCATGTCGCATAGCAAATATATACCTGGCAAAATATTTCCACTGCGATCTGTCTGTCCATGTGCACGATGATCTTCAGGAAAAAGCCGTGTGTGATGCCGCTTTTGCACTACAACGAATGTGACTGGAGGAAGGTAGCCCTCTTCCAAGCTGGCACACGCCTGAGTACAAACACAAAGATCGCCAAAGGTGATAGATCGAGTAAACACAGCTAGGAGAATACATCAAAAGACGACTTTTTTTGGAAGGGAAAGGGGGAAAATTGAAAGTAAAATCAAAAGGCAATAATATCTGAAGAAAAGCACCTTTCGAATAGCATCCACCTCATAAAGTAAGACCTGGCTAAACTGCCCCTCACTGACACCATCTCTGCAAGCCAAGGAATCAAATATCAGTTCTATTTTTCAGGTGTACACGGGCAATCAATTAACTCCAAGATTGTTTACAAGGGCTATTGTGATATTTACAACAACCCAACAACTGATCAAGATTACCACGTAAAAATAATGCGCTAGTGGGGACAAAATGGCAGGTGCTCTGCCTTTTAATGCAAGGAAACGAGATTTAAGTTGAGGCAGCAACATACAACAGACAGTTACTAACCGATAGAAAATAATCCTGCTTGGTTTGCGGCTCCCATTTGCCCTATAGAATGACACAAGTAGTTCCCTGCAGCAACATTAAGATTTTTTTAATTTTCTTTTTTTGGAAAGATCGTTTATCAGAAGAACAAAGATGTTCACAGCATGCCTGATCATTCCACCGTTAAGAAGTCCCTTTTGTGGATCATTCACTTGTGTGAAAAGATCAGCTATGATCTCTTCCCTATGAGCTTGAGAAGACACCAAGCACCTGTACTTTGAAACTTCTGGCCAATCCATTGATGCAACAACCTATCATAACTTAACGACTAATTAGAAACCAGAAGCACATGGAGATCTCTCTCCAACAGGACATGCAATGCCAACAAGAAGTCAAGATGAGAAACGACAAATTGTTTCTTCAAAATTCTGACAAGGCAAGAGTAAATTATCCGCAAATAAATGAAAAGCAGGTTCTATGCTTTATTAAGTTACTTGACAGAGGTCATGTGATGGCAATATCAACATAAATCAAGTTGAGGAAAAGGAAAAGAGAGATAAAATACAAACCGCTGCAATAGATGGGGATGCATCCTCCCCTGGAGCTGGGTGGGTAACATCAGCTCCAAAGATTATCGTAGGCAAATCTGTTAACAAATGTATTCTCCTATTTAAAGCATCTTCGAGAACAGTATTACGCCCACCAATCTGTGAAAATTGTGGACAATTTAAGCAATCTCAGCATTAGTACCACGTTCCACTCTTTTTCTTGAGCTATAAAAGCCAAACCCACAAACCACAACTTCAGTGAAATGCCAATTACACTAGTGTTCAACACAGCCCAAAATGACAGTACAGAACTGAATCAGAGTATCTGCAGAGGCCAAATTTATCAACTGCCTAGGCCACGTTACCTTAACATTAATTTTAAGGGCCATGTTTTGGAGATATTGTCGGCCACCTTTATGAACATTCTTAGGCATACAACACTGAGTTATTATACCAAGCTCAGTTTCACAAAGACGCTTTATCCTTCCTGCATAAAAGAAATGCAGGAGCTAAAGTTTAAACAAGAATGCATACAAAAAGTAGCCAACAAATACTTAAAACTTTGGAATCCATTTGAATTGCTTACCATAAAAGAAACTTGCATTTGCATCTGGCAATACAACAATTAGTAAATCAAGTTGTGGCCTAGTCACTCCTTGTTGGGCAAGGAATTGTGCAGATTGTCTTTGAGTATTTCTGAGTGCAGCTTCTAAGTTATCTGGGCGTGCTTGCTCAACATCAACACAAGGTCTCCCATTCATTTGCTAGCACCCAAAATGAGAACATATAAGCCAGCATAAATAATAGTAAAAGGAGTAGATGATCAGGTGTTGCATCTTTACCATGCCAATATCGTGGCACGCCCCAACCAAATTGTTGCAGAACATCCGGGCGTCATTTGGATGCAAGCGAGAAGCAAAAGTCACACAAGCCCAATATTTAATGGATACTCCATCGATCAATCTCTGATAAACACATGTAAAAAAATTGTTGGCCAATAAAGATATGGAATTATTTCAGTAAAAGAATATGGAAACTAAACAATTACTACATTTGTGAATCAGGGAATATAGTACTCGTCACCAACAATGTTGAAGGTACACATGAAACTAGAATTCTTACCAAAAAGATAATTTTGGTGTGACTGAATAAAGGTTAAGTGGAGCTCAGAAAGAAAATAACATGTAATACCTTGTTGTTCATGTTCCACTGACCAATGGAAGGACTACACACTTTTTCTCGCCCAGAGTCATGATACTTAAGCTAGAATGGAAATAAATGATCATCAGTATAGACTATAGACAACTGGGACAACAGAGTATAAATAAAATCCTCCGGGAAAAATGAAAACTTACCGTCGGAGGTGGCAGCACACGTGCATCAACCAAGGCAAGTTCATTTGTCACCTTAATGCCAAATTCTTTGGCGCAATGATCATTACCATAGTTATTCCTATTAACTACCTGAGGAAAAACAGAGAGGATAGGGTTTTTATTGAAAGTAAAAACAAATAAATACTGAGTACCAACAAAACTATAGACTACAATGTACAAGAACAAACAAAATTCAATGGGATATAGTAATTACAAAATTCACCTCTAAAATGCTAGCCTCCCTTTGAGTTGGTCGCTCACATGCCATCTTCAAGATGCTTGTGACTTGGCGCTCATTTAGCTTTCTAGAATAGCGTTGTCCTTCAACTATATCGCAAACCTGCATAAATAAGAGACATCCTAAAGAAATCTGAAGAAAAACATTTATAACACAAACAGATGCCTTGTGTTGAAGTATGAAAACAACATGACAGATGGAGATATAAGCAGACCTCCATGGGTAAATAAATCGGTCTGTTATCACTGCCAGCTTGAAGGCATGGCCAGCGAATGTGTTTCAAACAGTAATTATATTGGTGTTTAAAGTATTGGACAACTGAAACCCTTGTCCCATCTTGATCAAACCTGTATAAGAAAACATGAATGTGTCATTAAAAAAATAGTGCAGCATGAATTAAGGAAAGAAGAACAACTAAAATTGAATAGATACGCACATTAAATCATTCAACGGAAATGATGTTATCCCAGTAATCTTGTAACGTATGGTTTTATCACGGCGATGTGTTGCCACAACTCGTACTCCTTTTAGTACTTTCTTCAACTACAAACAGAAATGGCAAAATATCATACCATCAGACAATATAACATAAATTAGAACTAAATGAGGGTATTGTAGCAGCATGATGTTCAATACTTTTATGCGATCCTGATCAGACAAACGCCTTGAGGTGTCACGTATGTTGAGGTACTCCAATGCAAAGTCTAAAATTGGTTGAGCCTTGTAAAATGCAGTTGCCGAAATATCTGAAAGGTTAATAGACAAATTTTACCACCTTTGCTGGTTAATTGACATTGAAACAGAACAATATACAATCTTATTAAAAAATTAGCAAAGCATATTGGGCCCCAAGAGCACTGAAAATTATGCACAAAATTCTTAGTAAATAATATTCCCTCCATTCCAAACTATAAAGCATGTTGGATTTTTAGACTTATACTTCTTCCTGTGTAAGCATATTGGGCCCAAAAAGCACTGAAAATTATGCACAAAATTCTTAATAAATAATATTCCCTCCATTCCAAATTATCATTAACATTGAAACATAACAATATACAATCTTATTAAAAAATTAGCAAAGCATATTGGGCCCAAAGAGCACTGAAAATTATGCACAAAATTCTTAATAAATAATATTCCCTCCATTCCAAATTATCATTAACATTGAAACATAACAATATACAATCTTATTAAAAAATTAGCAAAGCATATTGGGCCCAAAGAGCACTGAAAATAATATTCCCTCCATTCCAAACTATAAATCATTTTGGCTTTTTTAGACTTATAGTTGTTCCTATGTATTTAGACAATGTACCTAGAAAATACAAAAACATCTTAAAATTTGGAAATTTTGGAATGGAGGGAGTACAAAGCACACTTGCATCATAAAGAACAGTAGTCCTGTAAGGCTGTAATGGGTGACCTAACTTATTCCCTGATGACAGAGTAACAATGAGCACCACAAATGCAGGAAATGCATTATGCCCACTCCAGAAACTTTAAATTGAGGTTGTTACTCTTTAATTTAGTGCACATACACATACTACATATGCTACTGCATGCCGAGTAAATAACTAGTAGAATAGAGTGTGATTAAGGGTAAAGAGTTAGCCACAACTGTACCAATATTTAAGGATAATCCCATTTGTGTTGCACGCAGACTTTGGTAGTACCCCCTCCAGCATTCCACGCCACTGCCAATATAACCGCCATGTCCAAATGCCTGTGAGAAAAATGATCTTGAGATGGATACATACCTGTCACAGTTTGAAAAAAGAAAAGTCAGAACTGATGAAGTGCAGAAAGGATCATATACAATTGTCAGTCCGGCACACAATATATATAGGCTGACAGGAATTCAATGGATATGCATTTTGCACGGATGTATCAGAACTATATTACGTACTTTTCACTTGGACATTCTCTCATAGCAATATCAAGAGCTTGGATAGTATCCTGTGGCAGTTCCCTCTGCCTACCAGCCAAGAACTGCTTCAGGCTGTACAGATCAATTTTTGCAGCATCTTTTATGGTCACCCTGTATTCTCTCTCACTGCAGGCAGCATTAGGAAGGCAAGGATGAATACAACGTAAATAAGCACATATAAAGAACAAATTAACGCGCTCATGATGAGAAACAGATTAGAACACCACATACCCCTGGTTTGCTCTCTCAGGATTGGTTAGTTTCAGAACAAATTCTTTGGCTTTGAACGGTAGTTGACCAGCAGTGAAAAGGCCCTTCCTACCATCATAAACAGGTACTCGCCCATCCAAGTGTTGCTTGTACAATTTAACGAGTTCGTTCATGATCCATCGATTTCTTTTCCGTGACTCCGATTCTGGAGTAATCACGATCTGCACAAGTAAAAAACATAGAAAATACATTTAAAAGACAAGAAATATGGAGAAGGTGGAGGCATGCAAGCACAGAATTGCTAAAACCCCACATCTCGCAAGTAAAACAAGAATTGCGTAAAACCCCACATTTTACGATTCGAATAGACGAACTAAAACAATTTTTAAAAAAAAATTCGAAAAAAATGTAAACCCTAAACGAAAGAGAGGGGCCATGCATACATCGTAGTGGTAGATCTCCTTGTCCGCCACCTGGACGAGGAAATGGTTCGCTCGCACGCGGCACCTCCGGCCGAGCGTGCCGTACCCCGGCCGCGCGGGGAACACCAGCGCCTTGCTCGACGCCGGAGGCAGCCTCCCCTGATGAGCGCCCCCCTGCTCTGCCGCCCCCAGCGACGTCCCATGCTCCCTCTCGACCCGCGGCGCGGTGGCGGCAGGCTCATGCGCGGTAGTGCGCGACGACGGCCCTTGGCGCGCTTCTTCTGCCGTCGCCACCACCGCCTTCCTCTCCACCTCGCCGCTCAGCGCCTCGACTTCCGCAGGCGTCGGCCTCGACGCCGCCGCCGACGGCGGCGCGGCCACTTGCCAGCGCGGCTGCTGGCCCTGATGAGCGCCCTGAGCAGGCACGCCATGGTGGTAGTGTCCGCCACCGCCTCGGCCACCACCGACCTGCTGGCCGGTGCCGTGGAAGAACTGGTGTCCCCCTCTCTCGCCGCCTCCACGGCCGCCACGCGCCGCGCCACTTCGGCCACCGAGCTCCGCGCCGCCACGGCCCCACGCCTGGCCTCCACCTCCACGGCCGCCGCCGGCGCCACCACCACCACCACGGCCCCGTCCTCGCCCGCCACCGCCACCTCCACGGCCTGCTGCTTCATGGCCGCCACGCCGGCCGCCTCCGCCGTCGCGCGTTGACATGGGTTACTGAACGTCGGAACCCTACTTTGGTGATGAGTGAAGTGAGCGGAGGGGGCGGAGGAGACGAGAAGCGAGCGCGTATATATATCGGCGCGGCCTTTGGCACTTCGGGCTCGGGGACGGGACGGACGGAAATCGCAAGCGCCGCGCGAGGCCGAGGCGTTTCAACTGCTGGACCCACGCGTGCCAAGCCCGGCAAGGCAAGGCGCACGAGGAGGCGCCACGCCCGCTAGGCCTAAGGCCTGCAAGGGCCAGGCTCGGATGGAGCGGAAGCCGAAGGGGAGGGCGGGAACCGGGAAGCCTACCTCGCGTCGCGTTTCCCCGTTCAAATAAATGTGCTCCGCACCGCACTCGGCTGCAGCCTCCGACTGCTGCCAACTCGGCTCGTAAATTCAGCTTCCCTCCCAGGCCACGACTACACGCACCCATGATGGCTGCTTCAATTCGTAGAGAAGGATCAATGCTAGGCTTCCTAGAGAAGGATGCCGAACGGCCGGCCGACTCGCCGCAGCCGTTCGAGGGCGGCACCGGCCGGCACCGGCACCGGCACCGGTCGATGGCCGGGTAAGCATGCAACGGCCGTTCACATGCATGGCCCCACGTCACAGTGAGTAATCTCCGGTGGACGCCTGGAGCGGCCTTGGATTCGCATGCGCGGCATGGGGGCCGTGGTTGGGGCGGCACACTGTGACAGTGTGTGACGCGGCACACTGTCATGCTTGTGTTGTGATTGATTGATGCAACAGGTCCGGCAAGACCGGCAGACCATGCTCTTTCGTGCGGCGCGCTACTAGCGCCGAATCGCCGATCGATACTGTGAGCTCCACCCCCGGGCGCTGGTGCGTATTGGTCCAAGCTGCAATCGTCTTCGTACACTTCTCTTTTCGACTGCAGCACGGCAAATTTTCGTTCTGTCGCGTCTCCAAGGTGCAGCTGTGAATGAGGGTAGCCGAACAGGAGCGTTTTGGCCGCGCGGCGCATCGTCTGGTCATGGTCTCGAGCACTCTTGCATTGCGCCAGTGAAAGTGAATCATGGATGATGATGGATGATGGCCTGGCTCGGCTCTCTGTGGGATGAGACTTGACTTGAGAGAGAGAATCATGCATGGATGATGGCCCGATGAGAAGCACGCAGGAGAGAGAGGCACCTGCTGTGTGACCTGTGTCCCCACTCCCCAGTACGGCTGTGAGCGAGCCCGAAGAATGAAAGACAAAACAAAAGAGAGCGAAGATCAATGCTCTGTCCTGTTCCATAAAAAAATGCCATATAGCTCGCCTGTTCGTTTGGTTGTTTTTGGCTGGCTGATTCTCGCTGCTGCTGATTTTTTGTGAGAGAAAAACACTGTTGAATCGCTGGCTGAAAGCGCTGATAAGTTCAAACGAACGGTGCTTCCTTGATTAAATTTGAACAACTTATCCTTGATTAAATTCATAATAAATATCATTAATCTTAATGTCTCTAACTAAGATTGCTATAAAAAATATGATATAATATCTTTATCTATCAATTGACTAGCGCTTACTGTAGCAGCTATGCTACCGGAAGGAAACTGTAACACCCACGGTGTTAAGCCATAATTAAAATCTCCAATCATGTCATGAGCATCATTTTAATCCTTCATTGCATGATTGGGTTTTACTTAATTTTGTTGTGCTCATAAACGTGCCAGGTTAAATCTTTAAAAATTTAATCCAGTTAGGATATAATTTTAATATGTTATCCCTGAAAATGATTTTTTAGTGAGAAAAAATATATAAGCTTGGGTTAAATAATTATAATTATATCAAATTTGTAGGACTACGTAAGTAGATGAATATGGATCCATGCTTAACTGAGTGGTTTGTAGTTGTCGGTCTAAATTCTGCCCTGGCCTGTACCCTGCTTTGCCAACGCCGCTGGCCTCGGCTGCCTTGGTCACCGCCCCGTCGCGCCACGGCAGGCTGCTGCCGCAGTGCCGCTCTGAGCCTCCTCGCTGCGTCTTGCTGTCCCGTCGAAACTTCTGATTGGCGCTGCGCTTGTGCCGTGCCGCTCGCTGCGCTTGTGCCGTGCCGTTCGCGCTCCAGTCTCGTGCTCCGGTCGTCGCAACGCCATCTGCCGGTGAGAACGCTGCCGCGGCCGTCTGCCGTGTGCCTGGCCTTGCGCTGCCTCGCCGTGTCGTCCGCGCACGCGTTCTGCTGGGTTGCGCTGCTCGCTGGCTCGCTGGTCACGCCCGTACCGCCCCTGTGCCCACGCCGCGCCCGTGGTCGGGCACATTAATGGCGCGCTGCCGCTGCCGTGCTGTGCACCGTGTGTGGAAAATGGCCGCCCGGCCGTCTGACCGGGCTGCGGGGCTGCGGGCTACTACCGGCCAAGCGCCAGAGCCATCATCGCTCATCACTCGCTGGCCAAGATCGCCGCTTTGCCCCTTCCGGCCGGTCTCGCTGCCATGGCCTGCCTCCTCTCGCCAGGCCGCTTCGCGTGAACACCACGCCCGAGGCTATGCATCGCGTGAGCACTACGCGGACGCGGGCCCCGTTGCACACACCGCTGGCCAGTGGACTCTGATCGGAGCGTCTTATATCAGACGGGTCTGCCACACAAACGGAAACATAGAACGATACTTTATAATGTTTTTTTACTGTGTGGGAACGTAAATGTTTTCGAATCGGGAACACACATGTTTCTGGAATGTGGAACGCAACGATGTTTCATGTTTCCGAATGCTTAGGATTAGCATAGTCTCGTTGATACAATTGACTCAGGTTGGAAAACTCTCTTTTGGTTGTGTTCATGCTAGTTAGTTCATGCTTTTACATAATGCTTTTGCACTCTAGAAAAACATAAGGCGCACATCATATACTAGTTAGTTCATGCTTTTACAGTGTAAATCAAGTTGGGTCTAGGCATATGATCAAATTTTGAGTGACCCAATCCATCTTTCCCTCCTGGGCTCACGTGTCCCAACTGCTTTGGTTGAGTATTTGGCAAAATTTTGGTGTGTGCCTTTTTTTTTTTGTCCTTAGAACTTGGCCATATCATGTGTCTCAAAAAAAAAAAGGTCATATCATGGCTTTCGAACCCCAACAAATCTCCTCTTGGCAACCTCAATGAAATACTTTTATTTTCTTGAGTTGGACTTTTTTGGTTGATTCTCGTGCTCAATCTTTAAGTGTAATGACCTCTAGTGAGCATATAGTCTCGGTAAATACTCTCTCGTCTTAAAGACATTTTGTTTTTTTTTCTAGATACACCATTCTCTTTCATTGTGTTTCTGGAAATAGTACATATCTAAGTGCATAACAATAAATTTTTTTAGACTATGTATTTAGAAAAGCCAAAACGCTAATAATTGAGAATAGAGAGGGCAGGAGAATTCCAATGAGGGCCTGTTTGGAATAGAGGATTTCCAAAGGGAAAACAAACCAATGAATTTCATAGGAAAGTTTCCTCCACTTGCTATTTGGAGCAAAGGAAACTTGCATTCCTTTCCAATGGAAAGGCTAACCTTAAAAAAACATTGGGAAAAATGTATCTAAGGAAATCCAAGGGAAAAAATCCTATAATATTTTCACAAGTTCTCAAGCATGAAACCTTTGCTTCTTGAGCACACGTGACATTTTTGTTTTCTTGTGATCCAAACATTCAAAGTTTCTATTCTTCTGTGTTGCAAATCCTGTAATTTTCTACTTTCCACTCTATTCTATTCTTGCATTTTTCTTGTTTTTATTTTGTTTCTTGCATTTTTCTTTTTTTTTGTTTGCATTCTTTTTTTTTGTACTAAATCCTTGTTTTTAGGTTCTCTTAAAACTCCTATGTTGATAGAGGAATATCCCGTGATATTGCCTTCACGATGTTATTGGAAAGCTACGGCTAAACATTCACAAAATTTGAAAGTCGTTTGATCGAGTTTCGGTTTTCCCCCCTCTTGTTTCAAAGGCTGATCTTTCGGTAAGGGGCTGAACTTCAAATCATTTTAGAGGAACTTTATCACTTCAGCTTGTGAGACCTTTTAGAAGTGACGGCAAAAACTTTACTGTCATTTTTATTAAAAGAGAGAAAAAAAACAAGTACAGAGATAGTTATCTTGATAAACCGAGCCAAAAGATCAGGGAGTAGCACACCACACTACCCATTTAACTCTTCGCTCACCGACCCAAACTCGTTGAAAACTACCATCCAACTCAAAGAACGTTAGAAAAATAGCATAGCAGTACCTTAATTGATAACTCTTTAGTTAATTAATTAATCAATACTACAAAATTATCACACAACACTTGATTGCACGCCAACAGGCAGCATCCAGGCCTTGAAGCGAAGCGTTGCCTGGTGCATGCAAACAAATGCCTTTAGGGTTCATCCGAACGAGACTGCCATTCAACCAGACAGACAGACCCATATATTGCTATAGACGTCTTAAATCCAGAAACCAGAACCATTTCAGAATCGCAAAAAGGCTTCAGTTTAGAAGCAATTAAGCATGATCGAATGGGATCGACAAAAGAGTGAGTTTACAGTTACGACATAGAACGATCCCAAGAAATCTGAACTGCTGAACTGCTTTCCAGGAACTACTCTCCATCAGCTTTAGCAATAGAACATGAACTGCTGCACGTACTCCTTGACCTTGGGAAGTTGCTTCACTGGGACAGACTGATCAAACGTCCGAGTTGCTCCCGTTGATGAGCCCTGATCAGAGTTGTCGTCCTCGATGTAGTAGCGGGCACGGAACGCACCCAGGTGTGCATAGTATGCTGGAGGAACTGTTACAGTACCAAAGGCAGGACAAACTTTAAGCCAAAGAAAACACATGAAAATCAAGGCAAATTTGTCTGATGAAACAACAGCACGTGTAATCTGTAAAATAGTTTCATAACTGCATTAGTGCTCACCTATAGAGACTGAACGAGTGCACCGGGCATAGCTGTGAGCAAGACATCAATAAGGTGAAAAGGTCAAACCATGGTAAGATGGTACAGTTTATACAAAATTGAGGGAACATCGTCAATGAAGCTTACGTGTAGCAAAGATTATAAGTCAAGGTTTGCAGGCCATCAGCACTAAAACCATTTTCGTCCATAAGAACATGATAATGAGCTGGGCGGCTTGTTCCCTGTCCAAGGCGGAAAAAAAAATCCCGAATATCTTAATATTGTGCAAATTGCTATAGAATCAATATAATAATTGAGGAGAATCATAAGTAAAATAAAACGACAATACGTAGCAAGGACTAGGCTGATATAACACAATTCAAATGTGCAGTATACCTGAATACCAGAATGGCTACATAGGTAAATTCAAATGTGCAGTATACCTGAATACCAGAATGGCTACATAGGTAAAAATCAAACTCGCTGGGGTGGCAGATCTTTGTATCAACAACAGTACCTGAGGACAAGATTTAATTGAAACTTCAAAGTAGGTTCAAAACCAGAATAATCACATTAACTGCTGCCTAGCTAAGTGACTTCCATACCAGGCAGGATGTTTCCACTCCTGTCTGTCTGATCTCGTGCACGATGATTTTCAGGAAATAGGCGGGTATGATGACGCTTTTGCACAACAACAAATGTCACTCTTGGTTGGTACCCCTCCTGTAAACTTGCACATGCCTGGTAGAATGATCACAGACAACATGCATGTCAAGTAGCCATTAAATGGCAGAAATGGAGATGGCTAGAGCGGGGGTTAAACAGGAAAAGACCTTCCGAATTGCATCCATTTCATAAAGCAGGACTTGGCTGAACTGGCCCTCACTAACACCATCACTGCAAAAATGGAGGATATACTATATCAGTATTAAACAAAGATAAATAAAAGTAAGGAAATATCTCTACAAACCGATAGAATATAATCCTCTCAGGCTTGTAGCCAGTTGACTTGTGGAATGACACGAGCAAATCTCTGCAATACATAAATGTCAATACTCTGATAAAAAAAGAAAACAAAGTACTAATTGGTCTCAACTAACCTAATCATTCCACCTCTAACAGTGCTCTTCTGTGGATCTCTCACTTCTGTATAAAGACCACTTATAATTTCAACCCTATGACCTTGTGAAGATACCAAGCATTTGTACTTTGTAACTTGTGGCCAGTCCATGGATGCAACGACCTAAAATGGATACGAATTAGAAAATATTAAAATCCCAAACACAACATACATCATTGGCAGCTGAACTTTGGAAGAATTAGTAGCACAAGTATCGAAATTCCATGCATATTTCATTTAAAACTCAAGTTACTAAGATCTGTCCATGAACAATATTTAAAAAGGAGGTAACTTTGAAACTATATTAAGAACAAAATTATATAACTACCAGCAGATGCATTCAATTAGGGGTGTGTCTGTCGAAATGAAAGCTCAAAGCTAAGAGTAAGACTAAGAAAAATGTGAAACTCAGAGATATCCCATACTGCTGCAATGGATGGAGATGAACTTTCCCCAGGAGATGGGTGGGTAACATCAGCTCCAAAGATTATTGTAGGACGATCCGTGAGAAGCGGTATTCTCCGGTTTAAAGCATCATCAAGCACTGTGTTCCTCCCACCAACCTAATTGCAAAATGCAATACTGTCACTATGTTTTCAACCCGATTTTAAAGTAGACAGTAACATATCACTAAAAAGCATTCTCCTACCTTTACATTGATTTTCAAGGAAAGATTCTCAAGATACTGATTTCCTCCTTTCCTTACATTCTTAGGTGCACAACATTGAGTGATTAAACCAAGCTCAGTATCACAAAGTCGCTTTATCCTTCCTACATATCAGGTAAAAACAAGCAATTAGAACTTCAATTGGAAAAAAGGATTAAATAAAGAGGTCAAAGAGTCTTGAGCTTGAAGATATGATGCATTCAAAACAACTTACCGTAGAAACCACTCATATCTGGCAAAATTATGATGAGTAACTCAAGTTGTTGATCTGTTAGACCTTGTTGAGCAAGCACTTGTGCAGAACGCAAATGGATACCCCTGATTTCAGCTTCTAAATTGTCTTGGTGTGCCTTCTTGATTTCTACACACGGTCTGGTACTCATTTGCTACAAAAAAAATTGTTAAATACTTTTAACAACCATATTTGATGGCGTGAGAAGCGTCAACCAGAGACTTACCATGCCAATGTTATTGCACATGCCAACAAGATGCTCGCAAAACCCCCCAATATCATTTGGATGCATACGAGAGGCAAAAGTTATACATGCCCAATGTTTGATAGATCCACCATTAACCATTCTCTGAAAATTTCACCAAATATTCCAAGATAAGATACATATATGTAGATTACAAATCTGATACTAATAGATCCATTGCAGTCATTATATAATTATTTCATTTGTTGACATAACTAGGGACTAGACAAGTGTAACCAAATAATATACAGTCATTACATATATGTAGATTACATTTGTGATGAGATAAAATTATGTGAAGACATGGATATTAGAAGAACAACACATGATACCTTGTTAATCATGTTCCATTGTCCGATGGAAGGGTTGCAAACCTTCTCTTTCCCAGAGTCATGGTATTTAAGCTAAAAAATACATTGGTTGATTCTCAGTAAATGGTAACTAAAAAATTGATGTTCTTTCATACTCAAAAAGAAGAAACACATTTACCCTTGGAGCTGGGAGCACTCGAGCATCAACCAACGTAAGTTGGTTCATCACTTTAAGGCCAAATTCTTTTGCATATTCGTCAGAGTTGTTCTTACTGAATACCTGAGAATGCACAACGTAATCAATTTTTTTTTAAAAAAAAAGTGAAAAAAAAGAAATATATATACACACAAGAAAAGGTATAAACTACAAAGTGAAGTCACAGATAGGCTTAGTGACGATATTCACCTCAAAAGTTCTACTCTCCCTATCTGATGGTATCTCACAGGCCAACCTCAGGATATTCCTGACTTGATTCTCATTCAACTTACTTGTGTACCGTTGTCCCTCAACTATGCTGCAAACCTGTATATAAGTATGGACGTTATAATTAATAACATGTGAATAGATCGATACAAATAGTAGGTTGATAAATATATTCATGAATATAGTTGTCTTAAAAATGTCAAGATTTTTCAAATTGGCAAAGAAAAAAAGAATAAAAGGGCAACCTCTATAGGTAAATATAGCTGCTTGCTAGCACTGCCAGCTTGAAGGCATGGCCAGTGAGTGTACTTTAGGGAGTAGTTATATTGTCGTTTGAAGTACTGCACAACTGATATCTTTGTGCCATCTTGATCAAACCTGTATACACCAAAAGAAATATTTGAGGATATAATGTGATTGCATAAATGGAATGCAACAAGATATATAGTAGAATAGTTACGTCAAATCATTTAACGGAGCTGAGGTTAGCCCCGTAATCCTGTAGCGTATGGATATATCATGTCTATGCTTGGTTGCAACCCGCACCCCCTTAAGTGCTTTCTTCAGCTGTGATGCAAAACAAAAATGGCGTGTGATATATGATGAAATAATCATAAAGAAAAATAAATGAGTATGGCTATATGTCCATACTTTTATGCGATCCTGATCAGACAAACGCCTTGAAGTATCATGGAGGTTCAAATACTCCACTGCGAAGTCAATAACAGGTTGAGCCTTGAAAAATGATGTTGCAGAAACATCTGAGAGAGAAGAAATATAAATTTCATCAAAAATCAAAGTAAAGGTTTTCAACAACAAATTTCATAAGTTCATATCATTAATAACACAACTATCAACATGGAGCTTATCAGATTGAAGAAGATGTATTAAATATAAAATAAAACCATAGTTTATAGTAGGCAGGAAAAAGGGAAAATATGCTGTATATTATGACTGCTACATATATTTATATCTGATACATTGTTGATTACTTGATTTAATCAGAATCTATAAGTCTATATAAAACACTTTGCATGGTTGGTGCAGTGAAAGGTATCAGAATTTTAGTTGAGTCAGTAGTTAAGTCCAAATTGTTAAACTAAACTGGACACACTTTGGACTTCAAAAACTTTGTTGTGTTTATGCACCAAGATCTTATCTTAGCGTATGTATTTGTGCAGTATAAAGACTAACATTTAGCATGATAACAAAAAGTAGCTTGTCCAGCCCTAGCTATTAATAGTAAAGGTATAGAAATGACTTATTAAAATATGGGAATAATGGATTCTTTCTAATTCAGAAGCATGGTTTTGAAAGCAATTGCATGGCAAAAGGACATGCCGATGTAAAAACAACGCCATAATGTATATAAACAAAGAAAACAATAAGTTAGTAGCAAGCAATTCAAGATAGAAAGCATTAGGTCCAAGCTCACAACTCTACCTATGTTAAGGGACAACCCCATCTGTGTAGGGCGTAGGCTCTGGTAGTAACCCCTCCAGCATTCCACACCATTTCCTAGAGGCCCTCCATTTCCAAATGCTTTTTGTGAGAAAAACGATCTTGAGATCGATGTATACCTGCCACCGGGATTGAAGTAAAAATTAAAACCACTACATAATTCATAAGTCAATGATAAATATGATGTATCATATTTCACATCCTAAATATGAAATGCTTGTGCCTGAGTGCATGGATGCATTACTTAGAAGTTGGGAATTCTCTCAAAGCAATATCCAGAGATTGGATAGTGTTTTGTGGCAGATCCCGACTCCTGCCAGCCAAGTACATTTTAAGGCTGTACATATCAAGTTTTGCAGCATCCTTGATTGTCACCCTGTACTCTTTCTCGCTGCAAGTCGTCAAACAATTAATTAGCACACATAAACATATTCAAGAATGCATAGAACTTTGCTTGAATGGTAAGGGATTCTATCAAACACACCCCTGGCTTGCTCTCTCAGGGTTTGTTAGGTTTAGCACAAACTCTTTGGCTTTGAATGGCAGTGGACCTGCCGTGAACAGGCTTTTCCTTCCATCATAAGCAGGAAGCCGCCCGTCCAAGTGTTGCTTGTGCAACTCAACGAGCTCCTTGATGATCCATCTATTTCTTGCCCGTGAGACCGATTCTGGTGTGATTGCCACCTGTGAAATCAAGACATAAATACACCGATGATTGAACTTGTTAGAATGTAGGGTTTTGTTGGAATACTATTTGCAAGGCGCTGAGCCGCTGAAGCTAAAGTAAAAAAAAAAAAAAAAAAAAAAAAGAGCAGTTGAAGCTAAGAATGGCAACGAGACACAGATAAGGGTTATGTATACGTACATCGTAGTGGTAGATATCCTTCTCGGCAAGCTCGACGTGCACATGGTTTGCGCGAACCCGGCACCTCCGCCCGACGGTTCCGTACCCCGGCCGCGCGGGGAACACCATCGCCTTGGTCGAAGCAGGAGGCAGCGTACCTGCAGGCGGCGCAAGCGCCACTTGACCCGGCGCCTTCCCTTGCATCTGTGTTCCCGATGCCGGTGCGACCTGACCCGGCGCCGGTGGGTTAACTTGCATGGCCGGTCGCCCGGGAACAGGGCCCTGAACCGGCGCCGGCGCTGGGAACGACGATGGGTTCGCTGCCGGTGCGGCCTGACCTGGTGGTCTCATCTGCATGGCCGGTCGCCCGGGAACAGGGCCCTGAACCGGCGCCGGCGCTGCGAACTGACCCGGCGGCGGCCTCGCTTGTATGGCCGGTCGCCCGGGCGCAGACCCTTGAACCGGCGCCGGCGCTGGGAGCGACGATGGGCTAGCTGACTGTGCGACCTGACCCGACGGCCTCACTTTCATGGCCGGTCGCCCAGGCGCTGGTGCTGGGAACGACGATGGGTGCACTGCCGGTGCGACCTGACCCGGCGGCTTACCTTGTTGCATGGGAGATCCCCCACCCTTAACCGGCGCCAGCGCTGGGAACGCCGATGGGTTCGCTGCCGGTGCGAACTGACCCGGCGGCTTCCCCTGCATGGCCGGCCGCACTGCAGGCGCCTGAAAGGACGCCGGAGACTGCGCTGGGAAAGCCAACTGGCTCCCAGCAGGTGCGAACTGACCGGGCACGTTCCCTTGCATTGCCGGTCTCGGCGCCGGCGGTTGCGAGGACGCCGCCGAGCCCTGGCGCGGCCGCGCCTGCGCCTCGCCCACCACCACCTTCCTCTCCACCTGGCGCCTCATCGCCTCAACCTCCGCCGGCGTCGGCGCCGTGACCTGCTGGCCCTGGCCGCGCCCCTGCTGTGGCGCTCCGGAGTAACCGCCACGCCCAGGCCCGGCCGCCGGATGCGGGGACTGGGGCTGGCCTCTCTGGGCGGCGCCGCCGCGATCGCCACGCCCGGCGGCGCCCCCACGTCCTCCGAGGTCCGCGGCGCCCTGGCCGCCGCGCCCTCGGCCACCACCACCAGCGCCGCCGCTCCCGCCTCCTCCACCTCCACGGCCGCCTCCTCCTTGCCCGCCACGGCCTCCGCGCCGGCCCCCTCCGCCGCCGCCGCGCGTGGACATAGCGGAAAACCCTAGAGCACGCACAGCAGAACCGCCGCGGCGAAAGTGTTGTGTGAGACGATGAAGACGAGGATCGTGGCCGCTTCAGTTTCGCTTATAAAAAGGCCGTGGCTGCGGTGCGGGTGCAAAGAGAGCGAAGACAAAGCGATTGCATGCCACGCCGTGCTTCTGACGCATGGACCCCGCTAGTGGCCGACCCCACGCGTCGGTGACTCTCTGGAAACGTGCCGCGACGTGGCCACGGCCCACACAGGCCCGGACTGCAACCTTTGCGCTCCCGAGGTGCCCTCAAGGGCCCCACTGTCAGTCCCCTTTCCGTCTATCCACTCTTTCCTCGAGTGAACACTGAACAGAGGCACTAAAACGTGACGTGACGGGAGCGGGCCCGGCGCGCTCGGCAATCGGCATCGCCCAGGCGGCCGCGCGGCGCGGGCAGCCGGGCATGCGCCGTGCAGGCAGCTCGCGGCGTCGGAGACCGAGCCCATGCACGGTCGCAAGGAGCCGAGACAGATTATAGCATAGCAGTCGCAGGAGATCTCCTGTCGGGCAGAGAGATCTCACGCTGCCGTCGTCGCCGGGCGAGGCTGCCGTCGTCGGTCGCTGGGCGAGGCTGCCGTCGTCCTCTCGCATGGCGTGTGGCGCTTTGGCAGACTGGCAGCCGCGTGCATTGATTAGCCGCTGCAGCCGGCGCGGGCCTTTCAAATCCTTCAAATCGTGGTCGATGCACAGTGGGTTGACTGGGTCTTTTTGGTCGATCACGATTCACGACATGACGCAGGCAAGGCCTGCGGGGCAGTTCGCGGCTTCGCGCGGTGTAGCATCTGGATCGGATCTACCGTTGGGGGAAAAATGATCTACCGTTTCACCAACGTATGTGGAATCCGGGCGTGTTTGTGCTTGCTCGCGTGATCCAGGCATCACCTCCTAATCTATGCGATGCGGTATATCTAAGCCGCGCCTGATGATGAATCGCTTCGCTAGCTTCTTGCTCGGTGCTACTTTTACTTACCACGTGTGAGAAAACAGAATTCCATACCTTATGTACAAGGTCGAGGTTTTGTGACTTAGCCTACTCCTCCCGGATCCGGTGGGTTTTAGACCGCATAGAAAAGGCCTTTGGGTACTGAATCCAAAGCCCTCTCCCTACAAAAATGTTTCTATGACAGTTAGAATGGAAAGTCGACATCTGACAATGATAAGGGTTAAGGATGGAAATATATAGCCAAGCAATATAGGAGGTAGGTGGAGATCGGCTTGCGCTCACGGTGGCGGCGCTAAGAAGAGAGGGGCAGAGCACATTTAAGGTGGGCTAGGGTTTACCGAGTAGAGTCGAATCAGAAACGTTGGAGTAGTGATCAGACGGTTAAAAATTCTAATTTTATTTTTGGAAGAAAACAAGGTCTAACAAAATTCAAACTATTCTCTCTATACTAGCTAGTGAGCGGTACAGGACCAAGCGATAAGGCAATAAGAGGCTGGAGTTCATAGTAGTGATAATATCGAGGGGTTTATACAGGTAAATCTAAAACTTTGGGCGAGTACCCTACGAAATAATAATTTTACTTTGAAAATAAAATACTTTTGAATAACAAATAAATAATTATCTCTATATTAATATAGGGTAAAGAAAGTACATGCCAAAATAATAAATAAAAAACTTTATTTCTTTGAACAGAAAAGGTAGATTTTTCCTAGATGGAAGAAATTGTATATTTTACTTTATATCATTGATCATCATATCTCTATTTCTATATCTACAAGAAACATTTTTCTCGCCTTCGCTTGGTCATGCCGCCCCCCTCGGCCGTGTTCAGCACGCGGGGACGGGACCCCTCCCCTCATCATGTGGATCCTGCGTTGCCCCTGCATCCGCGAGTCTAACGTATCCTGCTCTTTGGTGTCACACAGGAGAGCTCTATTGATCTCTTTTTAAACTTTGTCGCTTCCTGACAACACACTATATATAATCCATAATCCATCCATAACTCTTATAAGGGCCTGTTTGGAACGCAGGAATACAAAACAAAAGAATCAGAGGAAACGTAGGAAAGTAGAAAACAAAGGAACGAGTAGAAGGTTGAAAACCACAGGATTCCAAAATGCAGGAATGGAAACTAGAGCCTCTTTAGAACAAAGGAATGTAAAACGTAGGAATACAAAACCTTGGAACCATATAAACTATTAAGACTAATGATAGTTTATTAGTAAATTGATATGATTTATTATTATCTCATGAACCGTGCAAAATGACAGTTTATTAGTAAATTGATATGGTTTATTATTATCTCATGAACCGTGCAACTAGGGTATTCGATGACACGGTCCATGGACCAAATCTATTCCAGATAGATATAACATGGGCCCATCAGTAAAGGCACCAATGTAGCTAAGCCATTCCTCCTTATTTTCTCTTTATTATTACTAGTGATTTGCGCGCGCCCATGCGCGTGAGTGATGGCCGTGGTAAATGGAACAACATGTGTTATAGAAAGGACATAGACACAACGATGTTTTTTTCTTCTAAAACACACAGATAAGACATTTTTCATGGGAAATGAAATACAGTTGTACTCTGAAAAAAACAGCTTTGCAGTATAGCAGTTGCACGGACGCACGTACACGGTTGCTTGGCCTGCAACCATTTCTCTAGGGGATGGTAACAAAAGAAGAAAAAGTACATACATAGTTAGCTCCAGAGTGGCAACAAAAGAATAACGTAAGCTCTTCAATAGTCACTGGGACATTTGTTCTCTTGGCCGATGTCTGCTTTTGTTTGGGAAGCATTGCCAAGACTGGGTCTTAAAAAAGAGGCAACAGCTCACCAGAGGTTCAGCAAGGACTGATATCCTGCAGAGAATCGATGGGGACATCTGGTTTGCTTTCAACAGAAGTGATTTTCTGATATGGTTTTCAGCAACAGAAAGCAGTGGTACAATGGCTTGGTTCAGGAAAACTGCTACAGCCAATGTTTGTACTCCATTGTGATGCAATGCTATCATGGAAGGGGACACTCAAATTTAACACCAAGATGTTGCCATAAAAATACAACATCTGATGTCCCACTGAAGCAACAGTTATAGTATAGATAAAAAAATGCAGGATATGGAAGCAAAGTTTATGGCTATAAATCTATCATTGGGGTTGCAAGGGGGTGAAGGAAAAATGCAGACCTGATCAAGTATATGGCAACCAATGGCGCCTGATACCCCACTGATTTTGTCATTAAATTACTCAAATACAGAGACTTATCATCAAACAAGCAGTGGCAGAAAAAGAGCTACACTACATACTCATAACTATTTTTGAAGCTCAGAGAAGATAGCAGACATATTGTAGAAGGCATGAAGTCACAAACCAAGCCTAGATGCCCTGGGGGAACTGAAACACGAAAACATCAAGTCACACTGTGCAACTCTTCAAAGCTTAGTGGTAAATTTACCAATAGAAGCTCATAATAAAGCTGATTGGCATAAAAATAACCAAATCCATCCAATTTTAACTATTTTCCACTGCAAACAAAGTCAACTTGAACCCAATTTATAGCACCTAACCAGCAGATGCAACTGACAAACTTCATTTCATTTCAGCTATTTCAGTCATCAGTCATGGTCGAATTATAGATCTAGGAAACATGTACGTCTAAATGCCAAGCTAAACATATAGTGTTGTAATCTCCCACCTAATTTTACTATTTTTTATAAATATCTCATACATTCATAATGTCGATTGTTGAAAATCGAGCACCAGCATCCTAATTCTTGTTTCTTTGTATATTATGAACTAAAAGCTTCAGTTATATGGGAGCTAAACAAACAAAGCAAGGCAAGCAACTGACCTATAACAGGAAACTTTCGCCAGCTTTACTAAGAAAACAGGCAAGAAAAACACGGCCAAAAAAGAAAGGAAAATTCATCAAAATGTCAGGCACACTTAGAGCATCTCCAACAGTTGGCCATTTGGGTTATGCATTCTAGAAATTTGCCAAAAACCTTAAAAATTGCTCTCCAACAGTTGGCCATTTGACTTATGCATTTTGCCAAACTTGGCATTTGATAGACCAAACTTGGCATTTTTGCATAGGCTCATTGGTTTGGCAAATTTAGAATCCCGTGAATCCCGAACTTGTTGTCCAAAATAACCGGATCAATACTCGCACGGTCGCATGCCGCAGCAGCATCCTGCCATCTCACTGACCTCGTCACGGTGGCATGCAGCAGCAGCCTGCCAGCCCACCGGGCCCTCTCTCTTTCACGGTCGCATGCAGCACCAAAAAAAAAAAAAAATAGTTGGTGGGTAGACACTATATAGATCACGACGTACGGCCAGCAGCGGCGGCTTGGCGGCGACGGGCAATCTCCCGCGCGCGCGAAGAGCAGAAGAGGCGCGCCAAAACAAAGAATATCCCGGACAAATCTTGGTGGGTCCACTAATTTGGAAAATGGCAAGTCAAAAATGCCCAACTGTTGGAGATGACCAATTTTTCCTTTTGGCAAATGGTTTTGAGACTTGGCATTCTCCAACAAATGGCAAACGAAAAATGCCCAACTGTTGGAGATGCTCTTATGGAGCGGCAATCTCATCACGTGCTAGCAAATATATTCCTGGATGTTGCGTCACAAAAAGGCATAGCAAATATTTCAGATTTCTAAATTAGCACTAAATTGTTCAGGTACACAGTAGTCAGAACTCTAATCTGGCATGCAGTTCGACAGGATACCATTCTACATCTGATCCTCCAGATGTACCTTCATTTTTAGAAGAAAGATTACAGGGTTCAAACTGTACAAACCTGACAAGATGATCCATTCTGTGATGGCAGTGCCAGTGGAGGCATTGGAATATATTCAGTTATGTTTGAATGATCTACATAAAAAATTATAAGTGAATATTAGTTAGCTAATTTAACTAAATAAATCACACAGATGAAACAATCCTATTTGACTAAGCAATAAGCTGCAGAAACACACAACATATCATGTTGTAAAGAAACAATTCTTTGCATCACTTGAGTAAGGGGCATATTACGATAGCCAAAGCAGCATAGCCTTCTTTCAGACAATTTGTTATCTCAAATCTGGTTATCCAACTTCTCCATTAAAATCTTCTTTGCTTCAATTTCTTGGTCCGATAATCTAATATGAGGATATGTCTGTTTGCACCTTTAAGAGTGTACTTAATTTTGTGCCCTGACACTTGATGCCCAGACCTTCGAAAGTGCTTAGGCAGTATTAATAAAACCACCACCGATCAAATACCACCGATGTTTCTTTCCAGGCCCAGCCTTGGACACAACAACTTTGTCAAGGAGCACATTCATCACATCAAATTATGGCCCATGCAGCTCCATAGCAGCCTGTGTATATGCTTCCTGTTTGGAATGACAAAGAGAACATGATGATGCCGTGGCAAGTGGGCAGAAAATATACAACAACATGACTTAATAGATGTCTAAAATCTTACAATATTTTGTACAGCTTTTGGATTGCAGAAGGTTCCCTCTTCATCACGCATCCTATTCCAAGCAAAATTACACGAATGTAACTTCAGTTTGCAGCTAAACACAAGGATGGGCCGATAGCAGCCAGCACATTTGAGAATTGATGACATACCATTCTGTTCTTAATTCCAGATCCGCACCTAGTAGACGCATTAAGAATCAAAACCCCACACTCTGAAGCGCAGCTATAAAATCACATGCATTGGCACCACCTTGGTTAGCAGAGGAACCACTGGTAGCCATCCTTTTTCAACCTGCACAATAGTAAGCCGAGCAGTCAAAAACTAAGGAACAAAATAGAAGGAAACGAGAAAGCTTTATTTACAGAGCCCTATAATTTGTTGATTCACCATCTCTTCTCGAAGCTAAAAAGACATTAAACAGTTGACAAAAACAACTCAAACATCATCTAAGCAATTTTACCTTATCATACAAAGGACATAGAAGCGTGAGCTCCATCCTACCTCTAATCCTCTGCACCCTCTCAGTATAGGTAGGCATTTTCCCAGGATGCCTGTGTGCGTGACCGCCAATGACAAGAATAGTTAGAAGAGAATGGAATGGACAAGAACATCCCAACGGAGCACGGAGACATAGCGAGGAGCCTTGCCTGCTCTGCAACAGCTAAGCCCAACCTCCCGGCAATAGCCCTCGACAAGCTGGAACTTCGTTTAGATACAACAAAACTTCCTTAACCAACCCAGTTTCATCATAGCAGAAACATGACCACAAGCACATGCTGCGTCGCCTCAGGCACGGATTCACCAAATCAACACCTCAACATCCATTAATGTATGCACTCATCAGAAAGTAGGAGCTTACCATAGCGGAACGGCAGCACAACATGACGAGGACACACAAACAGAGCAGCCAGCTAGACAGCCCCGCCGTTGCAGCTCGGCCAGGCCACGGACCCCCGATGCCGTGACGCCACGAGAAGTCGGCACCAGGCCAATTCCGGAAGTGCGACGCCATGCCGGTGACCTTCTGCGCTGGTTGCTCGCCTGCAGCGCTCCCCCCGCGATGGAACCGTCCGAGCCGGGGTGTTGCCGTGCTAGCGTTCCTGTGGTGGCGCGCCCTACGCCGGTGCACCGCGTCCATCCTCTCGCAGCACCGTTCCCGCACTGCGCCACCGCGCCGGTCCCGCACGGGGGCAGCAGGACACGACGCCGCCGACGACGCTCACCGCGCCGCCAAATCCACACGGGGCCCGCAGGTCACAGCGCCAAAGTTAGCACGCGTGGGCCCTCCTGTGCCGTCGCGCCAGGTCCACGCCGCGCCTGCAGCCGCCGCCGCACCAGATCCACGCCGCGCCTGCAGCCGCCGCCACGCTAGGGGGCAGCTTCGCCTGGGCGCGCCGCTGTAAGGTCCTAGATGGCTAGAGGGGGGGGTGAATAGCCTATAAAAATTTCTACAAACTCACTAAGCAAACTTCGTTAGATAAACAAACGGCGGAAAGCAAGTTACGCTTAGCCTACTAGATGTTGCAAGCCTCCTATCCAAACAATTCTAGTAGGTGATCACTAGCACACACAATAGCTACCGCTAGTGATCAAGAGTTCTACCCACGGGATTTAATCTACACAAAGAGTGGTTCCCGACCGACCACACAAGCAATTCTACCCACGGGATTTAGTTTACACAAGATGTGGTTCCCGACCGACCACGCAAGCAATTCTACTTTGCAAGAATGTAATCAAAAGAAATGCAAGAGAGGGTAGGAGCTTGTTATACCGACGTGTCGAGTCGAGGTTGCCAATCACCAAGGAGATGAACAATCAATCACAATGGCAACACACAATCGAAGACCAATCACCGGGAACCAAGATGAACACAATTGTTTTTGTTCACCCGGTGTTCACTTGGGCACCGCCAAGCTACGTCACCGGTTGTGTCGACCAACACCTAGATGGTTCTTCGGTGTGACCCTCAAGTCACTAGCCCCTCAAGGCTCGCCCGCAAGGCACCGCAAGACACCACTCTCAAGCGAGGTACTCAACGACACGCGCAATCCACTAGGATGCTCTTCGTGATCCCCACGAGGTGAGCTCAAACCTCTCACAAACAACCGGAGGTGGCCAAGAACAATCACCTTCTCTTGCCAACGCCTCCAACAATCTCCAAGCCGGCTAGGAGCGGTACTCTCCAAGAGTAACAAGAAATCCACCGGCAAAACCACCCACAAGTGCCACTAGATGCCCTCAAGCAATGCAATGCACTAGGTGATTCACTCAATCTCTCTTAGGATGAACAACCAAGCAAGGGAGAAGAGTGGGAGAGAGTCTCTTAGCTTAAAGAATGCACAAGGGATGAGAAATGGCCAAGAGACCTCCCCAAGGGCCGGCCACCTTCTATTTATAACCCCTCAAACAAATGTGACCGTTACCCCCTCGGGAGGCCGAGCAGTACGCGCCGGACGCGTCTGCCGCAAACCGCCGGACGCGTCCGGCGCTTCTTCCTTGCGCGCGGCCCGAGCCGACCGTTGGTGCCGCGGCCAACCGCGTGCCGCCACGTCGGCGTCCGGCGCCGCGTCCGGCGTGCGTCACCCCGCGTCTGGCGCCCGCGTCCGCTCGCAATGCCGTGCTCTGGAACTTTCTGTTCCGAGTCCGGCGTGCGCCGGACGCGGCACCCGCGCGTCCGCCGCCTTGAGCCAAGCCACCAGCACCACGCCGTCTTCCACCGAGCGCCGGACGCTACACAGGAACCACGCCGCGTCCGGCGCGCGTCCGGCCCGCGTCCGGCGCGACGCCCGACTAAAGGTCGAATACGTAAACTTTTTACGGTCGGCGTCCGCCGCCCGCCGGACGCGTCCGCCCGGCGTCCGGCGCCTCTGCCAGGCGCAGCCTCCGTCTTTTTGTCGCCGTGCCGTGACACCAACTTCTCCAACATGCTATCCAACAAGTATACCAACTTGATCATCAGAGATAGCATGATTTCAGCCAAATTTTGCATCCGGCGCAATAGAAAATATGCATCCATTTTTCTCGAAAGCGCCGAATCCCGCCGAGCCAGGCTCGGCGGGAGGAAGAGAGGGACCCAAACCCATCTCTACCCTGCAAACCACAGCGCGCCCAAACGCCACCTTTGTAAATGTGCCAACACCACCAAGTGTACATCTCCATGTGCTTGTGTGTTAGCTTTTCACAAACATTTCCCAAAGGTTAGGTTAGCTCACTAGGCCCTACATGCAATGCACTTCATGAATTCACCTAGTGGCACCCGTGCGTCGAATAGCCGATAAGACTTCCCCTCTTAATAGTGCGGCTATCGATCCTAAACCACTCACACCCTCTATGGTGTCTTGAGTGCAAACCAAAATGGCCCTATAAGTTATACCTTTGCCTTGAGCCCATTTTGTTCCTCCAAATGATATGAACACTTCACACCATCATGTGACCGTCTCGATCCATCGATCTTGACTTCACTTGCCCTTCACCGTGCATCGGTCCATCGGCGCCTAGTCTTGCCCGAGCTTCACCATCGCATGGTCCTTCACTCCGAAGCCTCGACTAGCCCTTCACCTTCAACACCGGTCCATGGAGCCAAGCATCGTCTTGATCTTCATCTTTGATCACATGACACGTGTCATGCTTCATATTCAATATGCTCATCATGTGGACAACCTTTCTCTAAATCAACCACTTAGATAAACAAGGTTAGTCCTAGGTTTCATCAATTAGCCAAAACCAAACTAGGGACTTTCAGCCGCCGCCATAGCCGCCGCGGTGAGAGAGGAGGAACAGCGCTGACCGCCGGGCGCGCTCGCCTACGCCTTCGGCCGCCGAAAGGAGAGGAAGAGAAAGGTAGGGAGGCCGCCCTCACCTTGAGCCCGCGCCAGAAGCCCATGCCCGAGCGTGCTTCACCGGAAGGCGGCGCCTGAGCGGACGCCTCGACTTGTCCGCGCCGATGGCGTCCCCTCCTGGCGCTGGCGCCGGGGAGGAGGCTGTGCGGGGCCTCGCCGGCCGCGCCGCCGCGGCTAGGTGCGGGCCCCGCCGCTGGTGCGCCGCGTCGCCGGGTAGGATGGCGAGCAGCGGCTCGCCGGCCGCGTCATACCAGCTACGGCGGGTCCTGCCGCCGGGATCCGGTGGCCGGCCTCCACTCCTGGCGCCGGGTAGGACTGCGAGCGGCGGTGACGTCGGCCACGTCGTACCAGCTACGGTGGGCCCTGCCGCGGGCGCGCTGGTGGCCTCCACTCCTGCGACGGGGAGGAAGGTGGACGGCGGCTTCCGCTCTCCTGGCACCGGCTAGGGCGGGCGCTGCCACTGGCCGTAGTGGCGCCAGAGAGAGGTAGGAGAAAGCAGATGAGTGGAGAGAGGATGGTGCTCAGGGAGGGCCAGGGAGATATTTTTCTTGGGCCAATGATGGATCGACAGCAGGGGAAGCGCGCCGTACAGATGGCGAGCGAAGAGTGGCCATCGTCCGATTTCCATCCAGCGCGGTAAAAATTTTTTGCTACCGTGGACACGCTCTGGTCGGGTTTTGGCCTGCTGTTCTAGTCTCTTTAGACTAGTCATCTTCTCTCTCCTCAAACGATATGGTCTTCATCAGGCTTCCGGCATGCACCTGCTAACCTCCATCTCATGCACTTGCTAACCTCCACTGCATGCACCAGCTAACCTCCGTCGCATGCACTTGCCACGGGCTTCCGCAAAAAAGTTGATTCGGAGTGGATATTCTGATTCCTGCGTTTTGTGGAGGATAGCAGGCCATTCCACCGGAACTGAAGGAACCGTTCCTTTGATCCAAACGCTCCATGACGTCAGCGAAACAAAGGAACTGCTTTCCTATGATTCCTACAAAGAAAACCTCCATTCCAAACGGGGCCTAAAGGAAAACTCCACTATCTATTTCTCTCACATGTAAAGCGTCCACCTCAGCAGTCCACTATTAACCTCGCTATCTATTTTTCTAGGTTGACATATAAAACATCTACCTCAGTAGTCCACTATCGACTTTAAGTGATCCTCAACTTTAAGTGATCAAATCAAGATTTGCTCAAGATTGTCATTTGGTGTGACCCATGCTTTGTCATAGGGGGAGGAGCCCCACTTCATTGGTATTAGAAGCAAAGATCTTGAAGGTGACCTACACATGTGGTATCTTTAGTGCTATGACAAAGGGGAGTGCCCAATGCATAGTGACAAGTGGGTTCATGCAACTACATGTGAAGATTACAAGTGGTGTCATTCCAACATATGGTGTGTCCATCAAAAGGAAGATTCAAGAATCAACCATCAACCCCTAGCTCAAATCCTTTGCATCAAGAAGTTTGTCTTACACGAAGTATCATACAAGTGGTCTTGGACCCTTTATGGTCTTTGATGACAAAGGGAGAGAGAATGGTACAAAGATATGCAAGATGCATACAAAGGGGAGAAGAAGATGGACATAGACCGAGAAGAGCAACATTGAAGAGGATCAAAGTTCTTGGACAAGAGAAGCACACAAGTAGGGGGAGCAAGCTCATGAACTTGATTGATTGCATTTGATTTGTGCATATTCATGTGCTTGCTTGCATTTGCATTGTTCTTAAATTCATTATGCAATGCTTGTGTGGTGTATGCTAGTCATAGTTTTGATTGATGATTTGATAACTAGTATGCATAGGATGGTTTAGCTAGTCACTTGTGTTCCTTTCACTTGGTACTAGAACCTTGCTTCTAAAGTTGATCTCACGGGGTTTCTAGTGTTGTTTCAAGTGATTTCTAGCTAACCATGATGATGCTAAGGATGAACTTCATTGTGCAACTCCGATTGGTATCACGCTTCAAAGGTTTATCCTATATACCTTTGCATCACTTAGTAGTGATTACTCTCCCTAGAATTTCCATATCTATGCATGTGTGCAAGCTTGAAACCAAACCATTTGAGCACACATGTAGGGGGAGCTATCACTACCAAGTTGACTTTGTGGAACTTATCCAAATCATAACATTAAGCTTAAATGTTGGATAAGTGACATAAAGTCCTTTATGAACTTTATTTCCATATCTTTGTAGAGTTGTCATCAATTACCAAAAAGGGGGAGATTGAAAGGTCCCTTGTTTGGTTTTGATAATTGAGTGACAACTTAGGTGGACTAATTGTGTGATCATGAGAATACACAGGGATTTAGTCCACAGGTGAATGTGAGATGAAGGAACTTCATTGCATATGTGACATGACATGGAGTCATGTGACCAATGGTGAAGATCGAGATGAGGCTTGGCTCGAGACCGGAGGGTGTGTGAAGGACAAGTCGAGGCAGTGGAGCGATGGACCATGAGATGGTGAAGCTCGGGCAAGACTTGGTTCCGATGGACCATGAGGCGGTGAAGAGCAAGTGAGATCAAGATTGATGGACCGTGAAGGTTGCATGATGATATGAAGTGGATCATATCAACTTGAGATCGTGTCGGTGCATGTGTTGCATTGGCACTTCGGTGGAAGACGGTGAGAGTGGAAATGTGCAAGGCAAAGGTATGCTATAGGGCATTTCATTTCACCGGTCATGAGGAGTGTAGAGAAGTTGATGACCGGATTTAGGTTTGATAGCCGTACTATCAAGAGGGGCAAACTTGTTTGCATCTCGGTCATCTAGTGCCACTTGAGCGATCTAACATTGCGACATGCTAGGATCGAGTGGCGCTCGTGAGAACAAGAGAAAATCCTTTGAAAAATGATTGTGAAAATGCTAACACACATGCACATGGTGATGTACACTTGGTGGTGTTGGCACATTTACAAAGGTGGCATTGATCGCGTTGGTTTGCGGGGTTGAGTTGGGTTTGGGTCCCTCTCTCCCTCCCGCCAAGCTTGCGAGGCGGGATTCGGCGCTTTCGGGAAAATTGGAGGCATATTTTCTATTGCGCCGGATGCAAATTGTTGGAAAAGTTGGCGTTCGCGGCGGGCTGGAAAACCTTGTTTTCTGGGCGCGTGCTGGAGTCAGCGTGGGCATGCTGGCGGGGCGCAGTGAGCGCTGGACGCGGCAGTAACGCGTCCGGCGGTCCCCGGACGCCGACCAGAAAGTTTCTGGCCGGGCTCACTCTCGCGCGGTCAGGTCGCCGGACGCTGGGCGGACGCTGGCGGCGGACGCGGCGAAAACACTGTTTAGCGTCCGGCGCAGGGCTTCTGAGCAGGATCGGGAGATAGCCGTTGGGCTTCAACGGTCGAGCTCAAACGGTCGGGACACGTGGCGCGACTTGGAGCGCCGGACGCGGCTTGGAGCGTCCGGCGGTTGGCCGGACGCGTCCGGCGCGTCTGTTTTGTTCCAGTGTGGGGGCAACGGCTAGTTTGGCCCTTTGGCCTATAAATACTTGCCTTGCTCGGCCATGGCTGGTTGCTTAGCACCTTGGGGACTTGGTGTCCACCTTGGAGAGTGCTTGGAGAGCCCTCTACTCACTTGAGCTTGATAGAGATCATCCGATCGAGTGAGAGAGCGATTCTAGTGCGTTGCATTGAGAGATTTGCATCGAGTGGCACTAGGTGATCGTGTTGCAAGCCGGGTGCTTGTTACTCTTGGAGGTCGCCACCTCCTAGACGGCTTGGTGGCAAGAGACTTCGTTGAAGCACCGCGTGGAGATTGTGCGGTGCTCCGAAGGAGGATTTGTGAGGGGTTCTTGAGCCTTCCCCGCGGAGCGAATTGGCTACTCTAGTTGAGCGTGGCTTGGAGGATCCCGTTCTTGTGTTGATTGGAGTTGGGGCTCCCTAGAGGGGTTGTTGGCGGTGAGCCAACTTGAGCGGCCATCTCATCACCAAGTCGGTGTATCGCCACACCGGACGTAGCTTGGTGGCGACCAAGTGAACCGGGGAAAAATCGTGTGTCGATTTGTGATTGCCGACGCTTCGACCTCCTTGTGCTTGTGTGTGAGGCTTCGACCTCCCTTGTGATTGTGTGCGGGTGGTTGGTCTCTACGCCCGGTGATTCGCCACCGCCGCGACTTCGTGTGTCCACTCTTTGCGGTGGTTTGCATCCCCTCTAGCTCAAGCTTGCATTTACATTTGTTACATTCTTGCTTAGCTTGAGTAGTGGCTCTTGTGCTTGTTTGCTTGTGTAGCTAGTTGGGCACCTTCTTGCTTGTGTAGCTAGAAGTAGTTTTAGTGTCTTGCTTAGCTTGTGTAGTTAAGTGAATTGCGCTCTTGGGTTCGGCTTGTGTAGCCTTGTCCTTGAGCATCTAGTGAGCTTAGGTTTGGCTTAGTGCTTTTGCTCATTAGAATTGTGTAGGTGCTCCCGGTTCGCTAAAGTATTAGTTGCTTAGGTTTGTGTGACCTTGCAAGCTAGAATTGTTTAGGTGAGCACTAGCTAGTTTAGCACCTTGCTTCTTGTTTAGGATCTTTTACAAGGTGCTACTAGAGTTGTAGTTAGTGGGGGTTAGTCTTGGCTAGACCGATAGTTTTAATTCGCGTTTGTTTTGGTTAGCCGGTGCGTAAGTTTTTAGGAAGGACTATTCACCCCCCTAGTCCATCTCGACCCTACACGTGGTATCGGAGCCGGGTCTCTCATTTTAGTGGTCTTCACCGACCCGAGAGGATGGCAACTAGAGGGATAGATGTTGAGTGCTCTTGTGACACGCACACTTTTGATGGCACAAACTTTGCACGGTGGAAACACCATATGCTTGATCACTTTCGTGCCTCGGGAGCTAAGGTGTGGTGGGTTGTCACCAATGGTCTCACCCAACCATTGGATGAGGAAAACATCACCAAGGCTCAAGAAGCAATCTATTATCTTGATGTTAATGCACTTGGTTATCTAATAGATGCTTTGAGTTGTGATGTGCTTATGAAGGTGAACCATGAGGGAACCGCCCGCATGTTGTGGGAATCCATCAAGCACACCTATGGTGATGCCTCCACATGGGATGATGGAAAGTTTAAGGTGGAGGAGCCCGAGATGATGCCACTTGAGGATGTTGAGCATGACCACAACAAGGCTGTTGTGGAGGATTGCTCCACCTCAAGGTCAAGTGAAGATGATGAACTTACTACCACAAGTTCACTTGACAATGATGATGATGATGCCGCAAGTGAAGCAAGTGAAGATTCTACCTCAAGCTCACTTGACGATGGCGATGAGAGTGATGACACTACCACAAGCTCTCCTACTTCATCACATTGCTACATGTCACATGGTGACCGCAAGGTAAAGATTGGCAATGTGATCTTTGATTGTGATGATCCAAGTCTTGAGCTTGTGTTTAAGTTGTCAAGAGCTTTAGAAAAGGAGTTTGCTAAAACAAGCAAATTGGAAAAAGAAAACTCTTTTCTAAAGAACACATGTGAACAACAAGAGCATCTACTTTATGTTACTACTTGTTCACATGATGTGCTAAAATTGGCTCATGAGGAACTTAGTGTTGCTCATGATAACTTGGTGCAAGAACATGCTTTTCTCACTAAGAAGTTTTGCAATGAAGAAGCTAAAACTAGTGAGAGCTCATCACTTGGGTCAAATGATCAATCACATGTTACTAACCCTTGTGATGTAGGCAAGAAGCATGTATCCACCTCTTGTGATGATTTACTTGCTATGCCATGTTCTTCACATATAGATGCTTGTTCTACTTCTATGTCTTGTGAGACTAACCTTTTGAAGGAGAATAATGAGCTCAAGAATGAAGTGAAGAATTTGAGCAACAAGCTAGAGAGGTGGACCAACTCTCATGTCGCTCTTGATCATTTGTTGAAGAACAAGAGAAGATTCGGTGACATGAGCGGCCTTGGCTACAACAAGAAGAATGTTGGGTTGGGTGGATTGCCAAAAGTCTCTTACTCTCAACTCTTGGAGAGTTACAAGAAGTATGGCAATTTGAATGGCATCAACTACAACAACACCAACATCAAAGGCAAAAGATGGGGCAAGAAGAAATTTGAGAGAACAATGAAGAAGCTAGAAGAAGAGAAGCTATCTCATTTCATGTGCTTCAAATGCCGTGAAATGGGACATCTAGCTAAGGATTGCCCTATCAAGAAGCCTCAAGTTGAGCCAAGATCAACACCCCAAGATCAAGTCAAGATCAACCATGAAGTCAAAGTTGATGACTTGAAGATAATGAAGAAGAAGACAAGAAGGGGTGGAAGAGTAAGGCATCCAACTCATATCCAAGATGCCAAGATAATGATGAGCAAGATTCAAGAGAAGAACACTCATGCTCACATCAAGTGCTTCAAGTGTGGTGACATGGGACACTTTGCCTCAAAGTGTTCCAACAAGCTTGAGAAGAAGGCTCAAGCAACTCATGAGAGGCAAGACCATGAAGAGCATCACATGAGCAATGAAGAAAAGGCTCAAGCAAAGAGAAGATGCTATTCATGCCGGGAATGGGGACACATGGCATATTCATGTCCCCTAGGTAAAACTTCTAAGCTTAGTTCAATTGATGATACTAATATGCTTAGAAAGGATGGTAATGGTACCTCTTCGGTTGCTATTGTAAAACATCCTGCTACTCATACTAAGACTTTGCCTAAGTATGTTGCTCCTAACTTGAGAGGACCCAAACTAGTTTGGGTACCATCAACAAGTGGATGAATGTTTGTAGGTACCATGGCATTGGAGGCTTGATTCAATTGAGTTCATATCCTTCATCATGTGAATGAATCAAGTATTGAAGCTTAGCGCTATTCTTATCCCAATGCCAAGTCATGACAAGTGAAGTCCAAGTGCTAAAATATACAAGTGCATGATTCAAGTTGTGGTGATCAATTGTCATATGTGATGGCTTGCAATTGTAATAAGTTGAAACTTGCTATTGGAAGATCATGTGCTACCAAGGTAAATATTTTGTTGATCACATTCATTTGGATGCATATGAGTTGATTGAATTGGATATATATGCTATAGTTGCTTGCTATGAGATGTTTGAATGGATTCAATGCTTAGTATTCAAGTTTGGGTTAGATTGGATGAATATGATCACAAGATGACTTTTAGTGAGTGGCTTGACTGCATATATGTCTTGTGAGAATGTTCAAACAAGTTGACATCAAGTTTGAGTCATCTTTGAAGAAGCATAGCTCAATTGCTTAAATCTGTCCAATTTTGAATTCTGAGCTAGCTGTGATCAAGTCTGAGTTCGATGAATCAAATCTTATTGAAATGGCATGAAATTTGGTATGCATGCTCTATGCTTATGATTCATTATGCTGTGCAAATTGGATAAGGTTTGCTACAGTTTCGGAGCAGTTCTTATCAGTTGTAGTGCAGCACTTTTCAGCATGTAGCAGTGTGAGAAGATGTGAAATCTGGCAGCAATCTAGAAGGACAATGAAGCTCAAATTTTTACAGCTGCATGAAGACTTAGTGATGCTCATCTCGACCAAATTTCATGTCATTTGGAGCTATACATTGGGAGATATGAGTCAATCTTTGAAGGTTGCAGAATCTGCCAGAAAAGTGACAAACATTGGATATATCTAGTGTCACTCACATTGAAAGGTCCTCAAGTTGGAAACATGATTATAAGTGGTTGAGGAATCTATGTTTGGTTATAAAAGATCAAGATCAAGTCCAAGGATCAATCAAATGAATGACAATTCAATTGAGTGTCAAGGATTGTTCTTAGTGAGATCGCTTCTCTCCATTGAGGAGGTGTGCCGCCCATGAGAGATGGGATTGACAAGTGAGCTTGGAAGGCCGACACGGAGGTGATGATCTAAGGGGATTCAAGATGCTTAGTTGAAGATATCAAGAAGATTGATCAAGAAAGCAAGCAACATCCAAATAGATAGCAATACATGACAAATCAAGTATTACTAGTGGTATTCTCTCATGCAAGCAAAGATCAAGAGAAGAGGCAAGCTAACCACAACAAGATAGTGCACTTGATCATGAGTGGTTCTCACTTCATATGGGTGGAAGCATGGAATTCATCATGGGTATCTATTGGCTTCACCAAGCTATTGAATGGACTTCACATTGCTATTGGAGTAATGAAATTGGAATCTCATGACTATCCTCTACTTCAAGATAGCAAAGGTGACATTGATTGACATATGCATACATATTTTGCTAAGGACTTGTTTAGTGCATATAGTCATGATATCTTGGAGCATTCATGAAAAATCAAAAGATTTTGATGTTTATATGGTGCCACTATTGTTTCTATGCCTTACTTGTTCTAGTGGTAACATATAACATGTTCATGAGCTAGTGAACCCAAGTACTTGATCTAGTTTGAGTTGCATATTAGCTACAAGTCCAACATTGGCAAGATAACCCTTCTAGTAAGGTGTGAAGAAGCTTGTCATTGGTTCAAACCGGATTTGGAAGCTCATGTGCAAATCAAGTTAGCTCAAGTTCAAGAGAAAGAAGCTCATGAAAAACAATCTAGTTCAAGAATGTGGTATTCATGCATATTCCAACAAGGTGGTTCCACAAGTGATCCTCAACTTTAAGTGATCAAATCAAGATTTGCTCAAGATTGTCATTTGGTGTGACCCATGCTTTGTCATAGGGGAGGAGCCCCACTTCATTGGTATTAGAGGCAAAGATCTTGAAGGTGACCTACACATGTGGTATCTTTAGTGCTATGACAAAGGGGGAGTGCCCAATGCATAGTGACAAGTGGGTTCATGCAACTACATGTGAAGATTACAAGTGGTGTCATTCCAACATATGGTGTGTCCATCAAAAGGAAGATTCAAGAATCAACCATCAACCCCTAGCTCAAATCCTTTGCATCAAGAAGTTTGTCTTACACGAAGTATCATACAAGTGGTCTTGGACCCTTTATGGTCTTTGATGACAAAGGGGAGAGAATGGTACAAAGATATGCAAGATGCATACAAAGGGGAGAAGAAGATGGACATAGACCGAGAAGAGCAACATTGAAGAGGATCAAAGTTCTTGGACAAGAGAAGCACACAAGTAGGGGGAGCAAGCTCATGAACTTGATTGATTGCATTTGATTTGTGCATATTCATGTGCTTGCTTGCATTTGCATTGTTCTTAAATTCATTATGCAATGCTTGTGTGGTGTATGCTAGTCATAGTTTTGATTGATGATTTGATAACTAGTATGCATAGGATGGTTTAGCTAGTCACTTGTGTTCCTTTCACTTGGTACTAGAACCTTGCTTCTAATGTTGATCTCACGGGGTTTCTAGTGTTGTTTCAAGTGATTTCTAGCTAACCATGATGATGCTAAGGATGAACTTCATTGTGCAACTCCGATTGGTATCACGCTTCAAAGGTTTATCCTATATACCTTAGCATCACTTAGTAGTGATTACTCTCCCTAGAATTTCCATATCTATGCATGTGTGCAAGCTTGAAACCAAACCATTTGAGCACACATGTAGGGGGAGCTATCACTACCAAGTTGACTTTGTGGAACTTATCCAAATCATAACATTAAGCTTAAATGTTGGATAAGTGACATAAAGTCCTTTATGAACTTTATTTCCATATCTTTGTAGAGTTGTCATCAATTACCAAAAAGGGGGAGATTGAAAGGTCCCTTGTTTGGTTTTGATAATTGAGTGACAACTTAGGTGGACTAATTGTGTGATCATGAGAATACACGGGGATTTAGTCCACGGTGAATGTGAGATGAAGGAACTTCATTGCATATGTGACATGACATGGAGTCATGTGACCAATGGTGAAGATCGAGATGAGGCTTGGCTCGAGACCGGAGGGTGTGTGAAGGACAAGTCGAGGCAGTGGAGCGATGGACCATGAGATGGTGAAGCTCGGGCAAGACTTGGTTCCGATGGACCATGAGGCGGTGAAGAGCAAGTGAGATCAAGATCGATGGACCGTGAAGGTTGCATGATGATATGAAGTGGATCATATCAACTTGAGATCGTGTCGGTGCATGTGTTGCATTGGCACTTCGGTGGAAGACGGTGAGAGTGGAAATGTGCAAGGCAAAGGTATGCTATAGGGCATTTCATTTCACCGGTCATGAGGAGTGTAGAGAAGTTGATGACCGGATTTAGGTTTGATAGCCGTACTATCAAGAGGGGCAAACTTGTTTGCATCTCGGTCATCTAGTGCCACTTGAGCGATCTAACATTGTGACATGCTAGGATCGGTTATTTGTGAGAACAAGAGAAAATCCTTTGAAAAATGATTGTGAAAATGCTAACACACATGCACATGGTGATGTACACTTGGTGGTGTTGGCACATTTACAAAGGTGGCATTGATCGCGCGTTGGTTTGCAGGGTTGAGTTGAGTTTGGGTCCCTCTCTCCCTCCCGCCAAGCTTGCGAGGCGGGATTCGGTGCTTTCGGGAAAATTGGAGGCATATTTTCTATTGCGCCGGATGCAAATTGTTGGAAAAGTTGGCGTTCGCGGCGGGCTGGAAAACCTTGTTTTCTGGGCGCGTGCTGGAGTCAGCGTGGGCATCTTTGGCGGGCGCGTGAGCGCCGGACGCGGCGATAACGCGTCCGGCGGTCCCCGGACGCCGACCAGAAAGTTTCTGGCCGGGCTCACTCTCGCGCGGTCGGGTCGCCGGACGCTGGGCGGACGCTGGCGGCGGACGCGGCGAAAACACTGTTTAGCGTCCGGCGCAGGGCTTCTGAGCAGGATCGGGAGATAGCCGTTGGGCTTCAACGGTCGAGCTCAAACGGTCGGGACACGTGGCGCGACTTGGAGCGCCGGACGCGGCTTGGAGCGTCCGGCGGTTGAGGCCGGACGCGTCCGGCGCGTCTGTTTTGTTCCAGCGTGGGGGCAACGGCTAGTTTGGCCCTTTGGCCTATAAATACTTGCCTTGCTCGGCCATGGCTGGTTGCTTAGCACCTTGGGGACTTGGTGTCCACCTTGGAGAGTGCTTGGAGAGCCCTCTACTCACTTGAGCTTGATAGAGATCATCCGATCGAGTGAGAGAGCGATTCTAGTGCGTTGCATTGAGAGATTTGCATCGAGTGGCACTAGGTGATCGTGTTGCAAGCCGGTGTGCTTGTTATTCTTGGAGGTCGCCACCTCCTAGACGGCTTGGTGGCAAGAGACTTCGTTGAAGCACCGCGTGGAGATTGTGCGGTGCTCCGAAGGAGGATTTGTGAGGGGTTCTTGAGCCTTCCCCGCGGAGCGCAATTGGCTACTCTAGTTGAGCGTGGCTTGGAGGATCCCGTTCTTGTGTTGATTGGAGTTGGGGCTCCCTAGAGGGGTTGTTGGCGGTGAGCCAACTTGAGCGGCCATCTCATCACCAAGTCGGTGTATCGCCACACCGGACGTAGCTTGGTGGCGACCAAGTGAACCGGGGAAAAATCGTGTGTCGATTTGTGATTGCCGACGCTTCGACCTCCTTGTGCTTGTGTGTGAGGCTTCGACCTCCCTTGTGATTGTGTGCGGTGGTTGGTCTCTACGCCCGGTGATTCGCCACCGCCGCGACTTCGTGTGTCCACTCTTTGCGGTGGTTTGCATCCCCTCTAGCTCAAGCTTGCATTTACATTTGTTACATTCTTGCTTAGCTTGAGTAGTGGCTCTTGTGCTCGTTTGCTTGTGTAGCTAGTTGAGCACCTTCTTGCTTGTGTAGCTAGAAGTAGTTTTAGTGTCTTGCTTAGCTTGTGTAGTTAAGTGAATTGCGCTCTTGGGTTCGGCTTGTGTAGCCTTGTCCTTGAGCATCTAGTGAGCTTAGGTTTGGCTTAGTGCTTTTGCTCATTAGAATTGTGTAGGTGCTCCCCGGTTCGCTAAAGTACTAGTTGCTTAGGTTTGTGTGACCTTGCAAGCTAGA
Organism: Themeda triandra; assembly: GCA_018135685.1. Lineage (NCBI taxonomy): Eukaryota > Viridiplantae > Streptophyta > Magnoliopsida > Poales > Poaceae > Themeda > Themeda triandra. The sequence continues at coordinate 1,543,857 of JAENPR010000032.1, forward strand.
ATTGTTTAGGTGAGCACTAGCTAGTTTAGCACCTTGCTTCTTGTTTAGGATCTTTTACAAGGTGCTACTAGAGTTGTAGTTAGTGGGGGTTAGTCTTGGCTAGACCGATAGTTTTAATTCCGCATTTGTTTTGGTTAGCCGGTGCGTAAGTTTTTAGGAAGGACTATTCACCCCCCTCTAGTCCATCTCGACCCTACAGGGGGCTGCAGCCCAACCAGCCAGCCTCCCCCGTGGACCCGTCACTGGATCCATGCGAGTTTGAGGGCCACACAAATGACACTAAACTTCAACGAAACTTACATTTTAGATAGATGCAACCGGATTTTATGCACTCCACCACACCGGTACGAAAGGGAGGACACGGGTAACGCACGTCCATGCGTGTGTTGCCTAATGAACAACCGTCGTGTACCTCACATCACCCCTTCCCCTTCTTCCTTCTCACCGGCATTTTCTCCTTCTCTAGTGAGCATCGCTCCCGCCGTTGCCCCCTCCCACCGTCGTGACGCACTAGGGAGGCGGCCACAGAGTTGTGGCGAATTCCTAGCGCACCCGCTGCCCACCTCACCGAAGCTCCGCAAATAGCACTCATCGGAGCTCCCCCGCCCCAACCTAGCTTGGTTGCCTCCACCGACGCCAGAACCCCTAAACCACCCATCTGCATCCCCACTGCCTGGTCAACCTTCTTCCCTCAACCCCTTTTTTTGGGAAGAATAGAGGGAGAGCTCAATAGAACCCTAAGATGTGCAGATCTGGGAGGAGGAGGCCTACCTCGTTGGCTCAGATGTGCAGATCCGGGAGGAGGAGGCCTACCTCGTAGGCTCTACCACCTCCAAACGAAGGGGAGGGAGGGAGGATTCATGTGGGATTGAGGAGGTTGGCCACAGATGTAGGCATGGAGAGGTTGCCACTTGGGAGGAAGTCGTTGGGGAATAGCTCCTCGGGCATTGGGAAAGATTGAGAGAGAGAGGGGAGGGGCCGAGCAGATAAGGTGCACAATGTGCAGCGAGCGGGCATGCTTTGGATAAGCGCCCGCCCACCTGTAAGGAAGTCTTTACATAAAATAAAAAAGTATAGCACTTGAGCATTTCTGGTTCTATGTGTACTTATCCATCCATGTCATCATACTTTTAGAGCCAATAACTTTATATAAGAATTCAAATACTTGTTGTATAACTTAATAGGTTTTCTATTGAGGTCTACCAAGGAGTCAATTAAACTAAATTGAGTGTAGTTTTGCTGGTTGGATTCTCCATAGTAAATTGAGGTCTACCAAGCAGTCAATTAAACCAATGTAGATTCTTGCATTTTTATGGATTTATACAATGTCAATTCACAAGGGGGCCACTCGTGGAGCTGGAGCAAAAACACGCACCCAAGTCGAGAACTTGGATCTAGGTGGGAAGGTTCCACCACAAGAAAGTGAACGAGTTGTGCTCAATTTGCAAATCTCTTATCTCACCTCCTATATACCTATATGGTGATTTTAAATGTTTTTGTTATAAAATGTAATTTTCGCCTGCCCCAAAGAAATGGATGATAGATTGAAATAAGACTTTTTTTCTTGTAATGATTGGAAAAGTTCCGCCGGCACTTCCAGTGCTTTCATTTATTTTATTCACTAGCCATTTAATCGAAAAAGACTATATATAGAATTTAAATTTTATTCCTGAGGATATTGGTAATTGTCGGTAATTCCTTGATCGTATACGATCCATCGCCGTCACCACTCCCTAGCCTCCTAGCCTAGGAAGTAAGTCTTTCATGATCGAGGTGGCCTATGTGGTGAAGGCGTTTTTTACACCAAAACGTCCGAGGTGAGCATTGCAGCAAAATGTCTTGTAGGGTGATAACCCGAAACCTCCAAAACCAAACTAATATGTAAAAGGAGAAAAGATTAACAGCAGGTGACTTGTACTGCATGATGCAACACAGAGTGGTATGGCGAAACAGAGTTCAGAGGGGACGCATCCAGTCGTCCACGTACTGACACTGTGACACAGTAGCTAGCTAGACGTGCTCTCCTGGCCACAAAACATACAACAATGTCGTTACTGTGTTTGGGCTGAATGTAAGCTGTCACCTGCTGCGCCTAATACTATGCTTAGCTTAGGGGCTGGACGAAAGTTTGGCAGAAAATGGATGAGAACAGGTCCTGAGACAAACAGTGGAATCCTGCCAAAAACTTTGGGAACAAACCGAATCTGGTCAACGTATATACGCTGGTGGAGTAGCAACTATTTCGTACTAGTATTTGGCAAACGTAGGCTTCATTCAGATACACGATCCTCTTTCCTCTGTTCTTTCCGTCCAATCACATATCACAGTATTGCACACATGCATCCTGATCAAATTAACATATATAATTGGCTGTTGGCCCCCGCAAAGGTATTAGGCCACGTCGCCTGAAATTCGTCCATTGGACCATCTCAGCGCCAGCTCACCTTCGATCTTTGTAATTGGTCCACGCCAGCAGGTCCACCTCCACATATAAGCCGCCCCCTTGCCTGGAAAAAAAAACAAAAAACAAAAGGAAAGCCCAGAAACTTCTCCCGACTCCTCGCTCCAACCAGGTCGTCCTCTCTCGCTCGCCTTGCGCTCCCCCGCCGACGGCCGCCGCCACCACCAGCCTGCGCCTCCCCTCGCTCCCTCCACCTCCATCTCCTCTCTCTGTCGTCCTCAGCGCTGCGCGGCGACGGTGGTGGCAGCGGCGATGCGGGCGGCGGCCCGGGCGGCCCGCTCCCTCCTCTCACCCCGATGCAGCCTCGGCGTGGCGGCGGCCGCGGTGGCGGCGCGGCACAGCGCATCGGCGACGTGGTCGGCGCGACGAAGGGGCCCTGGTGCATCGGATACGCCTACCTAGGGTTCCACGGCCTTTATCAGCTGAGAAATTTGGGAGCCTTTGATGTCCTAACTTTGCTTTCGCCTCCATCTCGAATCTCAAAATAGATTAGTCATTATCGGTTCCTCTTTTCTGCGGGCAAGGTTGTATATTTTTCAGAAGCTGGGATATAATTATATTCCCCTTTCTAAAAAAAAAGGTTGTTTATTTTTAGCAGGCACATCGGCATTCAGGCTATTTTTAAGATGATTTGTGTTTGTGCCTATGAAAGACGATGCCACAATATTGTTATGGGCTATATAACATTTCTGTTGGAAAGATTTTTTGCCCTCCCGCTGCCTGGTAAAACAAATGTATACTATGACTTATCCTTTTTCTGTCCTCCTGTTGCAATGTAAATTCTCAATTATTGACAGACAAAAAATGGATTGCTATAGTTTATTTGTTCCAATAAACCTTCCTGATAGGCATTCAGCTTCACTGTTGCTTGTCTTCATCATCTCCACATTAGGCCTAAAAAGCAAGTTACAGAAAACACCGTCCTATCCTATAATGTAATGCAGTGGCATAGGTAGCACAATCTAAACCTGGTTGCTGATGGAGGTAAAAAAAAAAAAAAAATAGGGACAAGCCGAATTACATAATTCCAACCTCCCATTTATAGATCTTTTATGGTCATGAGCTTAATGTGTAGAGAGCATCTGCATTTTATATGAAACTAGCATGGATTTTGTTCTTGTCAGGTGTTGTCCTGCCTCAGTTTTCAAAGTAAATGAGTTTTAGGAGTTCTGACATTGTTTTCAGCATTTTATTAAACATATTTCACCATAGTTGTTCAATCCCAATATCGAAGAGTCACTACCTTTTAAAGTAGGCTATGTCTCCCAAATGCTTCCATTTATTTGTAGCCTCATTTTTGGACTAATAAAGATGAGGTCTGAAGGGTGTTGATGATCTGAATGCATGTCAATCTTTGGGCCATACGGAAAGCCAATGTTCTTTGTGTAACACTCAGGTCAATTAGACCCTACTAAATTAAAATCTGGCATATTTTATTAAACATATTACACCGTACTTCTTCAGTCCCAATATCGAAGAGTCACAACCTTTTTAATTAGGCCCTGTCTCCCAAATGCTTGCAGTTATTTGCAGCCCCAATTTTTTTTACTAATAAATATGAGGTCTAAAGGGTAATGATAATCTGAAGCTGAATCTTTGGGCCATGGGGAAAGCCAATGTTCTTTGTGTGACATTCGGGTCAATTGGACCCTATTGAGTTCAAGTCTGTCATGTCATAATTACATATTCATTTTAGGATAGCACTTTTATACAATCCCTGTTTTTGTAACCTTTAAGTGTAATGGCTACTTACAACAGCCCCACAGATGTGTTATAAGATAGTTGAGACCTGTTATCAAATAGCGCCGACTTTTTAATTTTATTGTTTCTAAAGTCCCTCTGTCAATATGCATCACCCAGGGCAAATACCATAGTAAGCCTACTATTTTAACAAACTCCATTAATAATTGCGCATGTGCTGTCTGTTCTAATAGCTATATTCAAAATGATATTTTTCTTCCTTTTAATTTCGCTAAACACTATGCTCCCTATCGTGACTAGCTATGGAAGTCTTTTACACAACACCTGCAGCTCCAAGAATGATATTATTTTCCTTTTATAAGAAGTACAATATGCAATCATGTCCACCTGCCAACAGTCTGTCTATGTTTCCTTGGTTGCTCTAAACAAACAAAAAGAGAATGCCTAACATCATACATTCATACTGTCATATGTGTTCACTTTTGGAGCTGCAGGTGCATCTATGAGCAATGGCTCATGTGGTGCGTGAGAAGCATTCAAAGGTATACGCTTCATCATTCAGTGGCCATGCAATTCAACTAAGAAAATAACTGTGCATATACTTCTTTCATACATTTTTTCAACGCTTCACTGTCATTCAATTAACGCTCGAGTACTCATTCAGCTCTGTTGATTGTTTTTACGTGAGGTTCTATAATTTTTAAAATTTCCTTGCCTAGCCATCTAATGGTCTGATGATATATGCAGCTATACTATAGCTATTATTTTTCGAGATAGCTAATCTTCACAAACAATCTTTTCCAGGTGCATGATCAGAGCATACTTGCTAAAAAAATATATTAATCCTAATTCAGTTTCAAGGCTGCTACAACAAGGTAACAATCTGAGCATCATTAGTTTCATGTTTGCATGGTTTGATAATCAGGATTCAGTTTCGAGGCTGCTAACCATGACTGTTGTATTGCCTTGAGGTCAAGCCAAGTGTCGTGTCTCTGATTGCAGCAACATGCAGGAGCAACGCAACCAGGACAATGGGGCGAGTGCTACCAACCTGCCACTCCCTGCATTGGTTTTTAGAAGAGTAAAGGCAGTTATGCTTCTTAGCAAAGGTAATTATCACTTGCTGACAGTGCAAATATCAAGGTGCTCCGATTTTTCTGTGGTATTCGTCAGCTAAAGCTAAGGATTAGCTTCGTTGTTTGATTCAGATTCTGTCACTATTTCTGAACTATGGCTATGAACTTCAATATCTGAAATAGGACGTTGGTTTGGGATAATATCAATTCTACATCCAGTGTTCATTTTGACATACATGAACACTTGCTTTGTTTTGGTTGTTTGTTTCATATATGTTTACCAAAAATAGAGCTAGCGAAAGGACTCTATCAACAGGCATACTCCTTACTATAGACACATTTATCATGGAGATGGAAAAATTCACGATACATTATTCTATTCTATATTACACATGTCTTCAACCTGTTCTTGACTAAAAGTCGTTATAAATGTCGCCCACAAACTTATTTACAAAACTTCTAATCCTCATTTACCAACCACATTCAGTTTATTCAAGTTGCTTTTTTTCCTTTTCCTTTCAGATCAGCAGCTGTACATGCACTTTGTCATTAGCAAAACAATCACAGTCATCCGCTGAAATCAGTCGGTAAGTTGATAGACCTCCAATCTTCATGTACCCCACTTAATTTAAACATAAAATAACTAACTATCTGAAACCTATACACAGTTGCAGGTCAACAGAACTGATACTAAGATGTTGCATATATTTATTGCCCAGTTTATAGGTGAAACTTGCTGCATCCTTCGTCTAACTTTGTTTGTCATCAAATAATTTAGTATTCAGCTTCTACAACGACACAACTCATCTGATCCGTTGCCCAATTTGCTTCCCACTCAAAATTTCCGTGAACAAACTGTCAGTAACTTTTCTTCGTCTTTAGCCCAACACATTACAGCTGGAGAGTCCCCTACCATCAGTACCTAATCTCCTCTTTTCTGTAACAGGAACTGCTCTCGACATTGTGGCCCTGCCTTTGTAAATTCATGAACTAAATACTTCCCCCGTTCCAGAAAACATGCAACTATGGGTTACGTGCCAGATAGAGTAGCTCACGTTTGACCAAGTTTCTAGTGAATACTATTCATATTTATAGCTCCAAATTAATTTATTATGAAAATATATTTCGTAAATAATCTAATGATATTTATTTGATATTGTAATTATTTATAGTTTTTTATCTATAATTGGTCAAACTTGGTGGATTTAAACAAGTTATTGTGCTAGAATTGCATGTTTTCTGGAACGGAGGGAGTATCTAGATTCGTGCTGGACTATGTTTGTTTGTTCACTGCTAACAAACCATTGTCCCATTCTATGACATTCAGTCCAGCTAGCATACGTGGGTAGTCGCGGACGCGCTTGACATTTGGTTGACCACCTCCTGAAGCCACACAGCCTCCCTACGGATATACAACTGCCTTTTGCATTATGCTTTGTATTGTGCTTTCATGAATTCTAGATTGTAACGGTTCCGTCGTGAACTAAGCTAAACATTAAACCTAACATTGCTATGACAAATCATCTAATGACGAGAACTGAATGTACTGCTTATGGCTCCATCCTGTTCTTTATTTTGCTTATTTATGATAGACTTCCGAGCACATGTTAACTTATAAATTTCTTCCAACATTATGTGAACCCAGCCACTCCTGCATAACTGTTTGCGAGATAGCGAGTCATGACAAATAAACTGAGACTCTGTCTCCAGGATCCCACTGCTTTCCAGAGCAACGGAAGTCCTAGACTAAAATATGTAAGTGCAGAATATTTGTAGCTGATAAATTGTTACTATGTGGTTTCGTAGATATAATGCCATATTCTTATTTTTTGCCATTTGAAAGGCCCAAGACCATAAAAGAAAGTTGATTGGAACCGATGAAGGCAGTATGACTGATTAATTCATGTGGGCAATATGACACTGCCAATATCACCGCCATGTCCAAATGCCTGTGAGAAAAATGATCTTGAGATGGATACATACCTGTCACAGTTTGAAAATGGAAAAGTCAGAACTGATGAAGTGCAGAAAGGATCATATACAATTGTCAGTCCGGCACACAATATATATAGGCTGACAGGAATTCAATGGATATGCATTTTGCACGGATGTATCAGAACTATATTACGTACTTTTCACTTGGACATTCTCTCATAGCAATATCAAGAGCTTGGATAGTATCCTGTGGCAGTTCCCTCTGCCTACCAGCCAAGAACTGCTTCAGGCTGTACAGATCAATTTTTGCAGCATCTTTTATGGTCACCCTGTACTCTTTCTCACTGCAGGCAGCATGCAGCAGGGGAACGCAAGGATTAATATCATAAAACATGAATCAGCACATATAAAGAACAAGCGCGCACGCATGTGATGAGAAACAAATTAGAACAGCATACATACCCCTGGTTTGCTCTCTCAGGATTGATTAGTTTCAGAACAAATTCTTTGGCTTTGAACGGTAGTTGACCAGCAGTGAAAAGGCCCTTCCTACCATCATAAACAGGCAGTCGCCCATCCAAGTGTTGCTTGTACAATTTAACGAGTTCGTTCACGATCCATCGATTTCTTTTCCTTGACTCCGATTCAGGAGTAATCACGATCTGCACAAGTAAAAAACATAGAAAATACATTTAAAAGACAAGTAAAGCACAGAATTGCTAAAACCCCACATCTCGCAAGTAAAACAAGAATTGCGTAAAACCCCACATTTTACGATTCAAATAGAACTAAAACAAATTCTTTTAAAAAAAAATCGAAAAAAATGTAATAAAAACCTAAACGAAAGAGAAGGGCCATGCATACATCGTAGTGGTAGATCTCCTTGTCCGCCACCTGGACGAGGAAATGGTTCGCTCGCACGCGGCACCTCCGGCCGAGCGTGCCGTACCCCGGCCGCGCCGGGAACACCAGCGCCTTGCTCGACGCCGGAGGCAGCCTCCCCTGATGAGCGGCCTCCTGCTCTGCCGCCCCGAGCGACGTCCCTTGCTCCCCCTTGACCCTCGCCGGGGCGGCGGCAGCCTCATGCACGGTGCGCGACGACGGCCCCTCGCGCGCCTCTGCCGGCGCCACCACCGCCTTCCTCTCCACCTCGCCGCTCAGCGCCTCGACTTCCGCAGGCGTCGGCCTCGACGACGCCGCCGCAGGCGGCGCGGCCACTTGCCAGCGCGGCTGGCCCTGATGAGCGCCCTGAGCAGGCACGCCATGGTGGTAATGTCCGCCGCCGCCTCGGCCACCACCGACCTGCTGGCCGGTGCCGTGGAAGAACTGGTGGTGTCCCCCTCTCTCGCCGCCTCCACGGCCGCCACGCGCCGCGCCACCTCGGCCACCGAGCTCCGCGCCGCCACGGTCCCACGCCTGGCCTCTGCCTCCACGTCCGCCGCCGACGCCACCACCACCTCGGCCACCGAGCTCCGCGGCGCCACGGCCCCGCCCTCGGCCGCCACCACCACGGCCTGCCTCGTGGCCGCCACGCCGGCCGCCTCCGCCTCCGCGCGTTGACATGGGCTACTGAACGTCGCAACCCTACTTTGGTGATGAGTGAAGCGAGCGGAGGGGGCGGAGGAGACGAGAAGCGAGCGCGTATATATAATCGGCGCGGCCTTTGGCACTTCGGGGACGGGACGGACGGAAAGCGCAAGCGCCGCGCGAGGCGTTTCAACTGATGGACCCACGCGTCACGCGTGCCAAGCCCGGCAAGGCAAGGCGCACGAGGAGGCGCCACGCCCGCTAGGCCTAGGCCTGCAAGGGCCTACCTCGCGTCGCGTTTCCCTCAAATAAATGTGCTCCGCTGTGGGTAAACTCGGCTGCAGCCTCCGACTGTTGCCAACTCGCCGCAGCCGTTCGAGGGTGGCACCGGCCGGCACCGGCACCGGCACCATCAGAACCGGTCGACGGCCGGGTAAGCATGCAACGGCCGTTCACATGCATGGCCCCACGTCGCAGTGAGTAATCTTCAGTGGACGTCTGGAGCGGCCTTGGATTCGCATGCGCGGCATGGGGGCCGTGGTTGGGGCGGCACACTGTGACAGTGTGACGCGGCACACTGTCACGCTTGTGTTGTGTTGTGTGACTGATTGATTGATCCAACAGGTCCGGCAAGCCTCGGCAAGACAGACCATGGAGGTGTGACGCGCTCTTTCGTGCGGCACGCTAGTGACCGACTCCGGCGTGGCGTTTCGCGTTCGTCCTGACCGGCGTGTCGCGTTCGTCAGGGGACACAACGCCGAATCCCCGATACTGTGAGCTCCACCCCGGGCGCTGGTGCGTATTGGTCCAAGCTGCAGTCGTCTTCGTACACTTCTCGTTTCGACTGCAGCACGGCAACGTCACGTCTTCCAAGGTGCAGCTGTGAATGAGGGCAGCCGAACAGTGGCCGCGCGGCGCACCGGTGTGTCGTCTGGTCATGGTCTTGAGCCCTCCGTTGCATTGCACCAGTGAATCATGGATCTTGATGTTAGCCTGGGATGAGACTTGACCTGAGACTCGAGAGAATCATGGATGATCATGGCCTGGGATGAGACTTGACTTGAGAGAGAGAGAATCATGGACTGATCATGGCCCAGACTTGACTTGAGAATCTGAGAGGAGGAGCACGAAGGAGAGGCAGCTGTGTGTCCCCAGTACGGCTGAGGGAGCGAGCCCGAAGAATGAAAGACAAAACAAAAGAGAACCAATGTTTGGGCGAAGTTAAGGCATGACAAAGATCAATGCTCTGTCCTATTCCATAAAAAAGATGCCATATACTGTAGAAAAACAAGTTGAACTAGCTTATCCTTGATTAAATTCATAATAAATATCATTAATCTTAATGTCTCTAACTAAGTTTGCTATAAAAGATATGATAAACTTTCATATATGATAAACTTTCATAGCTAATTTGATGGTATTTTTTGTATCAATAAATGTTAATATCTTTTAACATAACTTTATTCAGACTTCAAATCATTTGGCTTCTCAAAGAGTTAGGATTGTAACCTTTTGTTGAGAGACCAAAAGTACAATATACAAGACAAGAATCCATGAAATGGACACACCATTACACCCTAGAGGATGTGTACGATATTTGAGGAATCAAGACAGTTTGGTCGTTCAAACTCAAAACCCTAGAGCAAGGTTTCTCTGTTTTAGCTTTAGAACCAAGGGTGCCGAGTTAGAGGCCATGCGAAACCATCATAAAACTTGTATCAAGGTGAAATAAAGTCGTAAATATAGTGGATCCATTAGATGGACCAAGAAAATTTTAGATCTTTTTTTTGTCACTGATTAGCACTTGGAGTAGCAGCTATGCTGCTGGAAGGAAACTGTAACACCCATGGTGTTAAGCCATACTTAAAATCTCCAACCATGTCATGAGCATCATTTTAATCCTTCATTGCATGATTGTGTGTTACTTAATTTTGTTGTGCTCGTAAATGAGCATATATCCACTAGATCTCTTTCGGAAATACTAAGATGAAAACATTTATTCTTAATTTCTCTAACTCTAGTGAAAAAATCTACACAAGCTTCATCACGCATTTGCCTAACAGCAGTAAGGTGTGCCAGTCTAGTTTCTTGGGTTCCGGTATAAAAATGATTATGAAACCTTTCCTCTAATTGAGCCCAAGAATTAATAGAACATGGTGCTAGAGAAGTAAACCATGCAAAAGCAGTACCAGTCAATGATAAAGGGAAATTACGAATTTTCATATACTCATGAGCACTATGTTCCCCTAATTGAGCAAGATACATACTAATATGTTCCATGGTAGTTTTATTACTATCATTAAATTTCTGAAAATCAGGTACCTTCCACCCTTCAGGATTTCTCATGCAATCATAAGCATGAGGATACGGTTTAGTATACAAATTCTTAACCGTCTTCAAGTTGATACCTAGACTTTCTTCGAGGGACTTAGTAAAATCATCCCTAAACCGATTCAACATGTCATCAAAATCGGTAGAGGGAGGATTATAAGTGTTTTTGCCCTCAAAATCAGGAATTGGGCTAGGAGACTTCGGTGGGTTAGGTAAAACCTTATTTCCCTCCGAATCCTTTGATGCCCTATGATCGGTTCGTAATGGAACCGATTTAGGAACACCACCCGATGTGCTAGCTCCAGGATGACCGGTTCCACTAAGTGGAGCCGATTTCAATTTGCTAGCATCAGAATAAGATGATTGATCTTTATAAAATCCCTGTGGCATACCAAATTCAGGTTGTGGTAAGACACCTGAACTTTCTGGTTCGGTCTTCTTACCCATCATCTTATTTATCTGAGCTTCTAACGAATTATGTGATGTTTTAATCATATCAGTTAGAGCAATATTCTGAGTTAACAACATCTTAGCTACACCGGCTTGATCAATTGGACCCTCATCATATTTAACGTTAGTTTCGAGGTTTTTGTTCCTCGCCGATGCTCCTAAGAAGTCGTCGAACTTTGGTTCTTCCTCCAGAATTATCCGTTGATGACGATCTTTCACACAACCGTCCAGGAACGCTTGCTGAAAAGCCGCCATCTTCTCTTCTAGTTGGGCCTTCAACTCTGGAGATAGCTCCTCCACGGAGGTAGGTCGAATGATATTGCCGCCATGGACTTCGCTTTTGTCCTGCGTTGAATTCTCACCCGCCATGTCACCGTTTGAGGAAAACTTGAGCTTTCGCCTAGGTTTCCCCAGCGGAGTCGCCAAAAAGTATGTTGACGCCGAAAAGTGATCCAGCGCCTAACACACCACACGTGGGCCATGGACGCCCTCGAGGTAGCCTTCGCAACCTGCAACGTGGTGCCTTCGACACCTGACCGGCAAAAACCGATCTAGAGATCGGTAAGCCGATGTAGAGCTCGAAGTTGACCGAAAAAGCTCCCGAACTCGCTCCCGGAAGGATCCGTCAGGGATGAGCACGTGGAGGATCTTCTAGGACCAGCGGATGGCGCCTAGAAAGCCAACGGAAATCGCGGAGATAGCCGCCGGACAGCAACTAGAGGGGTTGAGGAGTGAATTAGGGCAAATGAGATAGTTTTGTTGTAGTTGTTTGATTCGATTGATAGATGGGATCAATCGGCCGTGATCCCCTTGTATTTATGGGGGGGGGGTGGTCTTATCCCAGTAGGAAACATCTCCAAGGCATAATCTTCAAGTTTCCCACGTCTAAAACTTGCCCAGTTTCCCACGTCTAAAACTTGCCCAAAACCGATTTAGAAACAAATCGGTTCGTTATTCCAAAAGCTAGATTCGGAACAGGCACTCCGGGTAGTACCGACAGCTTCTGTCGGTAGTACCGGCCTCTGCCGGTAGTACCGACGTAACCCCGGTAGTACCGGTAGTTCATTTTTGCGCCAATGCGCATGAAATCTCCGCCAACCGTCGGTAGTACCGGCCTCTGCCGGTAGTACCGACGTAACCCCGGTAGTACCGGTAGTTCATTTTCTCGCCAAACCGCGCCAATCTCCGCCAGACGTCGGTAGTACCAAAGATTATCGCCCGTAGTACCGACAGCACTTCACCCAGTTTTCTTGGAGGCATAACTCTCTCATCCGGATTCCAAATTGAACATTCCATATATGTTTTTCAATCATCTCGACGAGAGGAACACAATGGTGAAATCCTTTTCCTCCTTTGACAACTCACCAAAATAGTCATTTTTATCCTTAGACATTTTTGAGCGTCAACACATGCCCCCCTGTTTTCAGGTGAATTAGTCAATGAACCTGAAAATATCCTTTCACCTGGAACCAACTAGCAACGATACCCATCACATCGGCTAGCCGGTGACTAAGGGCGATGTATACATCGGCCATTTTTGTTCTAAGGGCGATACATGTATCGGCCATTATTTGGAAGAGCACTAGGCTTCTTGCCAAACACTTGGGAAGTATTTTTAAGATACCTCCCATTAATTGCTTTGTCGAGACGTTCCTTCTTCATTGTCTCTAGCACATAAGAGTTTCCAGGCACCACCTTGATCACTCTTAAAGGACCCTCCCAATTAGGCGACCATTTGCCAAATTCGTTGCTCTTTGATCCAATAGGTAGTATAGTTTTCCACACTAAATCTCCCACTTGAAACGATTTGCTTCTTACTTTCTTGTTACAGGCCTTTGCAACACGCATCTTGTCTTTATCAATCTCCCTAGGAGCTTGCAATCTCTTGTCGGTCACTTCATCTATGTTGTCCATCATGAGATCATGGTACATTGTTGGAGATAAATCATTTTGTTTAGCAAATCGAATGCACCCAAGTTCACTTCAACGGGCAACATAGCTTCTTGACCATAAACTAATTCAAAGGGAGAAGTATTTGTAGCACCATGCTTTGATATGCGATACGCCCACAAAGCTTCGACAAGATTTCATGCCACTTCCTTGGAGCCTCTTCGATCTTCTTTTTAATGAGCTTGATCAAGGTCTTGTTACTAGCTTCACTTGGCCATTAGCTTGAGCATAGTATGGAGATGAATGAACAACTTTAATCTGTATGATTCGGCAAAAGCCCTCACTTCTTTAGCCATAAAAGATGTACCTTGATCCGTATGCAATGTTTGAGGTATGCCGAATCTATGAATTATATGTTCTTTGAGAAACTCAATCACCTCCGTATGTGTCATGTTCTTCAATGGGACCGCCTCACACCATTTAGTGAAATAATCTGTAGCAACCAAGACGAACCTGTGTCCCTTTGAAGATGAGGGTGTATTTGGCCAATGAAATCAAGCCCCCAACCTACGAATGGCCACGACTTTGTGATAGAATGGAGCTCGAAGCGGGCGCCATCTGAATATTCCCGAACCGTTGGCACTCTTCACATCCTTTGTAGTAGCGAAAGCAATCGGCTATCATTGTAGGCCAATAGAAACCAGCCCTTCTCAATAACCACTTCATCTTAGGAGCCGATTGATGCGTACCACATACACCTTCATGGACTTCTCCCATAGCCACTCTTGCTTGATCAGTCCCTAAACACTTTAGCAACAAACCATCGGTTGTTTTTCTATAAAGCTCATCACCTTGCATTGTAAACTTGAATGCAAATCGCCGGATAGTTTTGTCAACTCTAGTGTTAGGATCCCGCAAATATTTCATTATGGGAGCTCTCCAATCCTCCAAATCGGCATTAGAATCATTACTTGAACTAGGCCGATTTGAGACATCATCAATAGCACATGCTTCTAAAGAATTGGTTGATCCGATCATTTTGAACGGTTGAACCAATTCGTTTGTTCCTGCACAACAAAAATTTATATCTTCATGCATCAGCTTTGTTTGTATATGAAAGTTTCGCTTGCTAACATCAAAGCCGGATGCTTGTTGAGCTAGCATATTAGCCTTGTAATTCTCATGTCTAGGAATATGCCGAATCTTAAATTCAACAAGTTTAGAAATATAACCAAGACAAGTATCAAGACAAGAACGCAGTGATTCATCTAAACATTGATATTCACCATTAATTTGTTGAACCACTAACAATGAGTCACCATAAGCTTCAACATGCTGCACCTTTGTAGGATCTAGCACACCATAAGCTTCAACATGCTGCACTCCCATAGAAGTTAACACGATCAATCCGAATAACAAAGCTTGATATTCGGCTTGATTGTTAGTGCAATTAAACTCCAACCGGCTAGACATCTCGGTTACAAGACCGTTGGGAGAGATCAAAACAATACCAACGCCCCGACCGTTACTACAAACCGATCCATCAAAATATAGCTTCCATGGAGTAATGGTAACATAATTAATTTCATCATCAAGATTGATGCTATGCTCAACAATAAAATCAGCAAGAACTTGACCTTTGATTGCTCGCAATGGCTCAAAGACCAGATCATATTCAATTAAAGAGTATGCCCACTTGCCTAACCTCCCACTGAGGATTGGCTGATGTAACATGTGCTTAATAACATCGGCCTGGCATGCTACAACACATGTACTTGACAGCAAATAATGTCTCATCTTTTGGCATGCAAAGTACAGCGATAAGCATAATTTTTCAATATGGGCATACCTTGTCTCGGGATCAAGAAGATGACGACCAAGATAAGCAATTATATACTCTTTTCGTTCACCTTCTTGAGTCATAACAGCCCCAATGACTTTGTCTTCGGCAGCAATATAAAGCTTGAACGGTACTCCTCTCTTAGGTGCACGAAGAACGGGCGGTGATGACAAATATTCCTTTATCTTATCGAATGCCCTTTGTTGGCTTGCCCCCCAAGTGAATTCAGATTCATCCTTCAACTTGAGTATAGGAGTGAAAGGAATAATTTTCCCGGATAAGTTAGCAATAAATCTTCTCAAGTAGTTCACCTTCCCTAAGAATTTCTGCATGTCTTTCTTGCATGTAGGTGGTTGAACTTTCTTGATCTTCTCAATCCTCTTGGGATCAACCTCTATGCCTTTGTCATGAATGATAAAGCCTAAGAATTTCAGCCGATACTCCAAAAGCACACTTGAGTGGATTCATCTTCAAACCATAGCGACGCATTCTTTCAAAAGCAAGACGTAAATCGGCTAAATGAGATTTATGGGCAGCCGATTTAATCACAATATCATCAATGTATACCTCCATAATCTCCCCAATTAGATCATGGAAAATCAAATTCATTGCTCTTTGATAGGTGGCGCCTGCATTCTTTAACCCAAAGGTCATCACAATCCACTCAAACAAACCGACGAATCCGGGACAAACAAAAGCCGTCTTTGATGTATCTTCTTCCGCCATAAAGATCTGATTGTATCCCGCATTACCATCAAGAAAGCTAATCACCTTGTGTCCCGAAGCATCATTGATCAACATATCGGCTATAGGCATAGGATATTCATCTTTGGGAGTGGCCCTATTCAAATCTCGAAATCAATGCACACTCTAATCTTGCCGCTGTCCTTCTTCTCAACCGGCACAATATTAGAGACCCACTCCGCATATTGGCATGGACGAATGAACTTCGCTTGCAACAACCTTTCGATCTCCTCCTTTATTCGGTCATGGATGGCCGAATTGAAGCGCCTTGGATGTTGCTTGACGGGCTTGAAGTTCTTTTTGAGAATGAGCCGATGCTCAACAAGATCTCGGCTCAATCCCGGCATCTCGGTGTAGTTCCATGCAAAGCAATCAACATATTCTTTGAGAAGCGCGATTAATTCAGCTTTATAATCGGCTTCCAAGTTTTGATTCACAAACGTCGGCCGCGGTGTAGTACCATCCCCAATATCAACTTGCTCTAAAGGGTCGGCCGACGTGAAATCTTGGCCCAACTTATTGAGCTCATCAAAGTCATCAATAGCTTCACAAGCATCGGTCTTTTCAGCCCGATACTCCTCCAATCGATGCTTTAACCATTCGTGACTATCCATTAAACAATTGTATTTAACCGATTGTCAATCGGCTTGAGAGATACAGGAACAAAGCCACCTCTAGCATAATCCACATAATCATAAGTAGATAAATCTCTACCTGATAAGCAGCCAAAGGCGCTATGCCCCCCGGGCTCGGATGAATCGGCAACTGCAACTTCAGCCGATGAATCCGCATGGACAATCTCAACAGCATCGCCTACCCATTGAATGAGAAACTGGTGTAGACTGGAAGGAACACACTCATTAGCATGTATCCAATCACGCCCAAGTATCACATTGTAGCTCCCCTTGATGTCGGCGACAAAGAAAGCAGTAGCCAAGGTTTTGCTCCCGATGGTCAACTCAACGTTAGCAATACCCTTAGCTGGAATTGGAGCATCTCCACCAACCCCTGTGATGGTCATATTGGTCTTGATCAACTCCTCTTCCTTGATCCCAAGCTTGCGGCACAACGAATAAGGCATGACATTAACAATAGCACCGCTGTCCACAAGCATGCTGTGTACCGGAGTCCCATTGATGTGACCTCTCAAGTTGAGAGGATGAAGATGATCCACTCTAACTCCTGGTTTCTTGAACACAGCATCCTCCACTGCAAACACAAGCTCTGCTGCTGGTGGCTCCTCCTCATCATGGTGGATCACATAATAATCCGATGACAAGTATATCACATTGATCCGCTCCGAAGATGGCTCATAGTCCACCATCTCATCATCTTGTTCTTCCGGAGCTTCCATACCTAGCACATTGGCAATCGTAGCAGCAAAATCTTTGGGATTCTCCCCAATACTTTCAGAAACCGTCGTAATCGGTTCCGTCTCTTTGAGAGGAGTTGCAACCGATTCAACAACTTCTGAAACGCTTATTTCAGCATCTACCGGCTTAACCGATTCTTCAATCGGTTTGGTCGGTTCATGCTCCATCATTTCTTGAGTCACCTCTACCGGCTTGACCGATTCTTCAATCGGCTTGGCCGGTGTCGGCTCTGTAGCAACATCCTCGTCCTTCTTCGGTGCACTCCCTTGAGGATTCTCAAGAGCTTGCTTCTTCAACTTCCTTGCACGGGCACGCTGCAACTTCCGCCTTTGAGTTTTGTCCAAGTTTGGTGGACACCACTTGGGCTGCATGTACTTAGGATCTCTTGGCGGCTTCTCCTTCATCTCTTCTCCAGCAACTTCTTTTGCAACTTCCTCTTACTTGCTTGCTGGAATTTTATTTTCAATCACAATCGGTTCATTGTCGGTAACCATAGGAGCCGACATTGACCCGATAATGATGCTGGGTGATGGAGCACTTTTGAGAGTAGACTTTTCAAGTTCTTGCACCTTCTTTTGAACATATGCTTGCTGCGTTGGTGCTTTGATCGTATTCCCTTGATACACCTTGCTAGAGCTCGATTGAAACTCCAATCGGCTAGAGACAGGGCGCCTTGCATCCTCCAACCTCTGATGAACTGGAATGCGAGCTTGAGGATATGGAATCCACACACCTTGAGTTCCCCATTGTGGTAATGGCAACTCATGTGGTGATGAAATAACCGGTGGCCCCCAACGAGTTGGACGAGAACGGACAACCTGCATAGAAGAACCAGCCGATGAAGTTACACCCTTTTGCTTCTTATCTTCAGTTTCTCTCTTTGGTGGTGTAGACTCTCTTTTTTTTATGGGCCGATTCTTGGAATCGGCTTTCTCTTGCTTGTACTTCGTCATAAGTCGGTCAAAAGTACAAAGTAGCTTGACCACAAATTTCTTAGGCTTCTGCTCTTGCTGCTTCCATACACCAATTTCCGGCTTGTGTGGTATGAAGGTGCGTGTAACATGAATACCGGAAGCAATGGAGCCTTCTGGAATCTGGGAGTCGGTTTGTCCGATTGTAGCAATCGGTTTGACCGACTCTGCAGCTGTAGAAACATTGGCGGGCTGCTCATCTTGGGGCGCCTTCTTGCTTTCAGCAGTTGGGTCAACCCGGTCGGCCGGAGGGATTGGCCGGGCTGGTCTTTGCTGCGCCGCTTGATGCTCATACCACCATTGCCTTCGCAATGCTTCCACTGAACTAGCGGTGATTGTAAGCTTGCTCTTGCCTTGATCATCCTTCTCAAGTGCCACTTGTCGCCCCGAATTCTTTTGGACATTCGGTGCAGGACGTGGCTCGCCGATAATTACATTCTTGCCTTTATCTTTATCGGCTTGGTGAGGACGAATCAAGATAGCCAGCTTCCCTGCTTCAATGGTATTTGTAGGAAAAGGATTTTTCTTGATCTCCATATCAAGCAAGGCTCAATCGTCCCTCATTAAGGGCCGATTGTATCTGTCGATGAAAGTAATTACAATCATTAGTTGCATGAGAATAAGAATTATGATATTTGCAATAAGCTCTCTTCTTAATCTCATCCGGCGAAGGCATAGTGTAATTGATTCTAATGTGTCCGATTTTAAGTAACTCATCAAAAATTCGGTCACATTTAGAAGTATCAAAAGTATACTTTACTTCTTCATACCGATTCTTTTGAATCGGTTTGAGAGAAGGACAAGTAACTTGCTTATTCTCTGCTGGCCACCTAATTTCAGCAGCATTGCACTCATAGTTATCATCATCCGAATGTTCTGAAAAAGCATCAAAAGCATGTGTATTCGAACGATGTGACTTATAAGTCTCACGAGAATCTTTAAGGCGCGATTCCCTTTAAAACGGCCCTCTCCATGAGATAATTGAAGCTAGTAAATTGAACATTCTCTAGTTTCTCACGAATCCTAGAGTTCAAACCATTAAAGCATATATCCACTAGATCTCTTTCGAAATACTAAGATGAAAACATTTATTCTTAATTTCTCTAACTCTAGTGAAAAAATCTACACAAGCTTCATCACGCATTTGCCTAACAAAAGTAAGGTGTGCCGTCTAGTTTCTTGGGTTCCGGTATAAAAATAATTATGAAACCTTTCCTCTAATTGAGCCCAAGAATTAATAGAACATGGTGCTAGAGAAGTAAACCATGCAAAAGCAAGTACCAGTCAATGATAAAGGGAAATTACGAATTTTCATATACTCATGAGCACTATGTTCCCCTAATTGAGCAAGATACATACTAATATGTTCCATGGTAGTTTTATTACTACCATTAAATTTCGAAAATCGTGTACCTTCCACCCTTCAGATTTCTCATGCAATCATAAGCATGAGGATACGGTTTAGTATACAAATTCTTAACCGTCTTCAAGTTGATACCTAGACTTTCTTCGAGGGACTTAGTAAAATCATCCCTAAACCGATTCAACATGTCATCAAAATCGGTAGAGGGAGGATTATAAGTGTTTTTGCCCTCAAAATCAGGAATTGGGCTAGGAGACTTCAGTGGGTTAGGTAAAACCTTATTTCTCTCCGAATCCTTTGATGCCCTATGATCGGTTCGTAATGGAACCGATTTAGGAACACCACCCGATGTGCTAGCTCCAGGATGACCGGTTCCACTAAGTGGAGCCGATTTCAATTTGCTAGCATCAGAATAAGATGATTGATCTTTATAAAATCCCTGTGGCATACCAAATTCAGGTTGTGGTAAGACACCCGAACTTTCTGGTTCGGTCTTCTTACCCATCATCTTATTTATCTGAGCTTCTAACGAATTATGTGATTTTTTAATTTGGAGCAATATTCTGAGTTAACAACATCTTAGCTACACCGGCTTGATCAATTGGACCCTCATCATATTTAACGTTAGTTTCGAGGTTTGTTCCTCTGCTCCGCCGATGCTCCTAAGAAGTCGTCGAACTTTGGTTCTTCCTCCGAATTATCCGTTGATGACGATCTTTCACACAACCGTCCAGAACGCTGCTTTGAAAAGCCGCCATCTTCTCTTCTAGTTGGGCCTTCAACTCTGGAGATAGCTCCTCCACGGAGGTAGGTCGAATGATATTGCCGCCATGGACTTCGCTTTTGTCCTGCGTTGAATTCTCACCCGCCATGTCACCGTTTGAGGAAAACTTGAGCTTTCGCCTAGGTTTCCCCAGCGGAGTCGCCAAAAAGTATGTTGACGCCGAAAAGTGATCCAGCGCCTAACACACCACACGTGGGCCTTGGACGCCCTCGAGGTAGCCTTCGCAACCTGCAACGCGGTGCCTTCGACACGTGACCGGCAAAAACCGATCTAGAGATCGGTAAGTCGATGTAGAGCTCGAAGTTGACCAGAAAAAGCTCCCGAACTCGCTCCGGAAGGATCCGTCGGGATGAGCACGTGGAGGATCTTCTAGGACCAGCGGATGGCGCCTAGAAAGCCAACGGAAATCGCGGAGATAGCCGCCGGACAGCAACTAGAGGGGTTGAGGAGAGAATTAGGGCAAAGGAGATAGTTTTGTTGTAGTTGTTTGATTCGATTGATAGATGGGATCAATCGGCCGTGTTCCCCTTGTATTTATAGGGGGGAGGGGGTGGTCTTATCCCAGTAGGAAACATCTCCAAGGCATAATCTTCAAGTTTCCCACGTCTAAAACTTGCCCAAAACCGATTTAGAAACAAATCGGTTCGTTATTCCAAAAGCTAGATTCGGAACAGGCACTCCCGGTAGTACCGACAGCTTCTGTCGGTAGTGCCGGCCTCTGCCGGTAGTACCGACGTAACCCCGGTAGTACCGGTAGTTCATTTTTGTGCCAATGCGCATGAAATCTCCGCCAACCGTCGGTAGTACCGGCCTCTGCCGGTAGTACCGACGTAACCCCGGTAGTACCGGTAGTTCATTTTCTCGCCAAACCGCGCCAATCTCCGCCAGACGTCGGTAGTACCAGCATTATCGGCCGGTAGTACCGACAGCACTTCACCCAGTTTTCTTGGAGGCATAACTCTCTCATCCGGATTCCAAATTGAACATTCCATATATGTTTTTCAATCATCTCGACGAGAGGAACACAATGGTGAAATCCTTTTCCTCCTTTGACAACTCACCAAAATAGTCATTTTTATCCTTAGACATTTTTGAGCGTCAACAGGTTGGAAAACTCTTTTTTGGGTTGTGTAGGCTAGAGCACTCTAGAAAAAACATAAGACGCACATGGCCATGTTTAGATACCTTGCACAGTAAACGTCGCATCACACTGTAGCAATTTTGTTTTTATTTGGTAATAATTGTCCAAACAATTGATTAATTAGGCTTAAAATGTTCGTGTCGCAAAGTACAATAAAATTGTGTAATTAGTTTTTTATTTCATCTATATTTAGTACTCCATACATGTGCCGGTATTTTGTTGTGATGGGAAATCTTCTTTTTGCATAGTGGAATTTAGGGGTGAAATCTGGAATCTAAACAAGACCATAAAAAAACATAAGATGCGCATCGTACTTGTTAGTTTATGCTTTTATAGTGTCCAAGATCCCGAGGGCCAAGCGCGGCGAGGTTCTCATCATGCAGCGCCTCGGATTGATCCAACGGACACCTACAAAGGCAGTAGCGCAGGAGTTCGAGGCGATGCGGGAGCTCTTCCTCGACGCGGAGCGTCCACAGCAAACTCGGCGGCGCCGCGGTCGCCGTGCATGAGCATACCGCCGATCTATGAATCAAAGTCGGGCCATGCAACTTGGTTGTTTAGTGAGTGAATAGTCCGCTTAGAGTACTTATGAGACGGAGGGTATGCTTACTGTAAAATCTTCACCTCCTCATTTGTGCTACGGCACGTTGTAAAACTTTTTATTTACTTAATTACAAAAATGTGTAAAACTCTTGTGTGTTTGAGAAAAAAAGTTAGATCTAGGTATACGATCAATTTTTAGTGACCCAATCCATCCTTCCCTCCAGGGCTCACGTGTCCCAACTTCTTTGGTTGAGCACAATTTTGGCGTGTGCCTTTTTTCCCCCTTAGAACTTGGTCTCATGGTGTATGGCACAACCATGGTAATGATATGACTAAACACTTTGAGTCTCGTTCGGATGATATGACCAACAAATCATGTTTCTCAAAAAAAAAAAAAAAAAAATAAAAGAACTTGGTCACATCATGGCTTTTGAACCTCAACAAATCTCCTCTTGGCAAACTCAGTGAAATACTTGATTTTCTTGAGTTGGACATTTTTAGTTGATTCGCGTGCTCAATCTTTTAAGTCTAATGACCTCAGTCTCGGTAAATACTCTCATTCTAAAAGACATTTTGTTTTTTAAATACACCATTCTCTTTTATTATTATGTATCTGAATATGGTGTATATATAAGTGTATAGCAATAACTATGTATCTACAAAAGCCAAAACACTAATAGTTTTTTTTTTGAGGGACCAAAACACTAATAGTTGAGAAGAGAGAGTAGAAGGATTACATTTTGCTCGCCTAGGTCTTGAAGTGAAGCGCATGCAAACAAATGCCTCAGGACACAAAGTAGCTTTCAAGCCACTGCCATCCAACCAAACAGACCCATATATTGCTATAGACATCTTAGTCCAATAACCAGAACCATTTCAGAATCCAAAAGGCTTCCGTTTAGAAGCAATTAAGCGTGATCGAATGAACCAGCAAAAGAGTAAGTTTATAGTTATGACATAGAACGATCCCAAGAATTTTTAACCGCTGAACTGCCTTTCAGGAACTACTCTCCATCAGCTTTAATTTAGCAATAGAACATGAACTGCTGCACGTACTCCTTGACCTTGGGGAGTTGCTTCACTGGTACAGACTGATCAAACGTCCGAGTTGCCCCCGTTGATGAGCCCTGATCAGAGTTGTCGTCCTCGATGTAGTAGCGGGCACGGAACGCACCCAGGTGTGCATAGTATGCTGGAGGAACTGTTACAATACCAAAGGCAGGACAAACTTTAAGCCAAAGAAAACACATGAAAATCAAGGCAAATTTGTCTGATGAAACAACAGCACGTGTAATCTGTAAAATAGTTTCATAACTGCATTAGTGCTCACCTATAGAGACTGAACGAGTGCACCGGGCATAGCTGTGAGCAAGACATCAATAAGGTGAAAAGGTCAAACCATGGTAAGATGGTACAGTTTATACAAAATTGAGGGAACATCGTCAATGAAGCTTACGTGTAGCAAAGATTATAAGTCAAGGTTTGCAGGCCATCAGCACTAAAACCATTTTCGTCCATAAGAACATGATAATGAGCTGGGCGGCTTGTTCCCTGTCCAAGGCGGAAAAAAAATCCCGAATATCTTAATATTGTGCAAATTGCTATAGAATCAATGTAATAATTGAGGAGAATCATAAGTAAAATAAAACGACAATACGTAGCAAGGACTAGGCTGATAAACACAATTCAAATGTGCAGTATACCTGAATACCAGAATGGCTACATAGGTAAAAATCGAACTCGCTGGGGTGGCAGATCTTTGTATCAACAACAGTACCTGAGGACAAGGTTTAATTGAAACTTCAAAGTAGGTTCAAAACCAGAATAATCACATTAACTGCTGCCTAGCTAAGTAACTTCCATACCAGGTAGGATGTTTCCACTCCTGTCTGTCTGATCTCGTGCACGATGATTTTCAGGAAATAGGCGGGTATGATGACGCTTTTGCACAACAACAAATGTCACTCTTGGTTGGTACCCCTCCTGTAAACTTGCACATGCCTGGTAGAATGATCACAGACAACATGCATGTCAAGTAGCCATTAAATGGCAGAAATGGAGATGGCTAGAGCGGGTTAAACAGGAAAAGACCTTCCGAATTGCATCCATTTCATAAAGCAGGACTTGGCTGAACTGGCCCTCACTAACACCATCACTGCAAAAATGGAGGATATACTATATCAGTATTAAACAAAGATAAATAAAAGTAAGGAAATATCTCTACAAACCGATAGAATATAATCCTCTCAGGCTTGTAGCCAGTTGACTTGTGGAATGACACGAGCAAATCTCTGCAATACATAAATGTCAGTACTCTGATAAAAAAAGAAAACAAAGTACTAATTGGTCTCAACTAACCTAATCATTCCACCTCTAACAGCGCTCTTCTGTGGATCTCTCACTTCTGTATAAAGACCACTTATAATTTCAACCCTATGACCTTGTGAAGATACCAAGCATTTGTACTTTGTAACTTGTGGCCAGTCCATGGATGCAACGACCTAAAATGGATACGAATTAGAAAATAATAAAATCCCAAACAACATACATCATTGGCAGCTGAACTTTGGAAGAATTAGTAGCACAAGTATCGAAATTCCATGCATATTTCATTTAAAACTCAAGTTACTAAGATCTGTCCATGAACAATATTTAAAAAGGAGGTAACTTTGAAACTATATTAAGAACAAAATTCTATAACTACCAGCAGATGCATTCAATTAGGGGTGTGTCTGTCGAAATGAAAGCTCAAAGCTAAGAGTAAGACTAAGAAAAATGTGAAACTCAGAGATATCCCATACTGCTGCAATGGATGGAGATGAACTTTCACCAGGAGAAGGGTGGGTAACATCAGCTCCAAAGATTATTGTAGGACGATCCGTGAGAAGCGGTATTCTCCGGTTTAAAGCATCATCAAGCACTGTGTTCCTCCCACCAACCTATTTGCAAAATGCCATACTGTCACTATGTTTTCAGCCCGATTTTAAAGTAGACAGTAACATATCACTAAAAAGCTTTCTCCTACCTTTACATTGATTTTCAAGGAAAGATTCTCAAGATACTGATTTCCTCCTTTCCTTACATTCTTAGGTGCACAACACTGAGTGATTAAACCAAGCTCAGTATCACAAAGTCGCTTTATCCTTCCTACATATCAGGTAAAAACAAGCAATTAGAACTTTAATTGGAAAAAAGGATTAAATAAAGAGGTCAAAGAGTCTTCAGTTTGAAGATATGATGCATTCGAAACAACTTACCGTAGAAACCACTCATATCTGGCAAAATTATGATGAGTAACTCAAGTTGTTGATCTGTTAGACCTTGTTGAGCAAGAACTTGTGCAGAACGCAAATGGATACCCCTGATTTCAGCTTCTAAATTGTCTTGGTGTGCCTTCTTGATTTCTACACACGGTCTGGCACTCATTTGCTACAAAAAAATTGTTAAATACTTTTAACTACCATATTTGATGGCGTGAGAAGCGTCAACCAGAGATAGACTTACCATGCCAATGTTATTACACAAAGGTCCACACAATGGTTATGGTAAAAACCATGTGTCCTCAATGCCAACAAGATGCTCGCAAAACCCCCCAATATCATTTGGATGCATACGAGAGGCAAAAGTTATACATGCCCAATGTTTGATAGATCCACCATTAACCATTCTCTGAAAATTTCACCAAATATTCCAAGATAAGATACATATATGTAGATTACAAATCTGATACAAATAGATCCATTGCAGTCATTATATAATTATTTCATTTGTTGACATAACTAGGGACTAGACAAGTGTAACCAAATAATAGACAGTCATTACATATATGTAGATTACATTTGTGATGAGACAAAATTATGTGAAGACATGGATATTAGAAGAACAACACATGATACCTTGTTAATCATGTTCCATTGTCCGATGGAAGGGTTGCAGACCTTCTCTTTCCCAGAGTCATGGTATTTAAGCTAAAAAATACATTGGTTGATTCTCAGGAAATGGTAACTAAAAAATTGATGTTCTTTCATACTCAAAAAGAAGAAACACATTTACCCTTGGAGCTGGGAGCACTCGAGCATCAACCAACGTAAGTTGGTTCATCACTTTAAGGCCAAATTCTTTTGCATATTCGTCAGAGTTGTTCTTACTGAATACCTGAGAATGCACAACGTATTCAATTTTTTTAAAAAAAGTGAAAAAAAGAAATATATATATACACACACAAGAAAAGGTATAAACTACAAAGTGACGCCACAGATAGGCTTAGTGACGATATTCACCTCAAAAGTTCTACTCTCCCTTTCTGATGGTCGCTCACAGGCCAACCTCAGGATATTCCTGACTTGATTCTCATTCAGCTTACTTGTGTACCGTTGTCCCTCAACTATGCTGCAAACCTGTATATAAGTATGGACGTTATAATTAATAACATGCGAATAGATCGATACAAATAGTAGGTTGATAAATATATTCATGAATATAGTCGTCTTAAAAATGTCAAGATTTTTCAAATTGGCAAAGAAAAAAAGAATAAAAGGGCAACCTCTATAGGTAAATAGAGCTGCTTGCTAGCACTACCAGCTTGAAGGCATGGCCAGTGAGTGTACTTTAGGGAGTAGTTATATTGTCGTTTGAAGTACTGCACAACTGATATC
Source organism: Themeda triandra (assembly GCA_018135685.1). NCBI lineage: Eukaryota > Viridiplantae > Streptophyta > Magnoliopsida > Poales > Poaceae > Themeda > Themeda triandra. Next base: position 1,570,642 of record JAENPR010000032.1, read on the forward strand.
TTTGTGCCATCTTGATCAATCCTGTATACACCAAAAGAAATATTTGAGGATATAATGTGATTGCATAAATGGAATGCAACAAGATATATAGTAGAATAGTTACGTCAAATCATTTAATGGAGTTGAGGTTAGCCCCGTAATCCTGTAGCGTATGGATATATCATGTCTATGCTTGGTTGCAACCCGCACCCCCTTAAGTGCTTTCTTCAGCTGTGATGCAAAACAAAAATGGCGTGTGACATATGATGAAATAATCATAAAGAAAAATAAATGAGTATGGCTATATGTCCATACTTTTATGCGATCCTGATCAGACAAACGCCTTGAAGTATCATGGAGGTTCAAATACTCCATTACGAAATCAATAACAGGTTGAGCCTTGAAAAATGATGTTGCAGAAACATCTGAGAGAGAAGAAATATAAATTTCATCAAAAATCAAAGTAAAGGTTCTCAACAACAAACTTCATAAGTTCATATCATTAATAACACAACTATCAACATGGAGCTTATCAGATTGAAGAAGATGTATTAAAGATAAAATAAAACCATAGTTTATAGTAGGCAAGAAAAAGGGAAAATATGCTGCATATTATGACTGCTATCTATACTTATATCTGATACATTGTTGATTACTTGATTTAATCAGAATTTATAATTCTATATAAAACACTTTGCATGGTTGGTGCATTGAAAGGTATCAGAATTTTAGTTGAGCCAGTAGTTAAGTCCAAATTATTAAACTAAACTGGCTACACTTTGGACTTCAAAAACTTTGTTGTGTTTATGCACCAAGATCTTATCTTAGCGTATGTATTTGTGCAGTTTAGCATGATAACAAAAAGTAGCTTGTCCAGCCCTAGCTATTAATAGTAAAGGTATAGAAATGACTTATTAAAATATGGGAATAATGGATTCTTTCTAATTCAGAAGCATGGTTTTGAAAGCAATTGCATGGCAAAAGGACATGCCGATGTAAAAACAATGCCATAATGTATATAAACAAAGAAAACAATAAGTTAGTAGCAAGCAATTCAAGATAGAAAGCATTAGGTCCAAGCTCACAACTCTACCTATGTTAAGGGACAACCCCATCTGTGTAGGGCGTAGGCTCCGGTAGTAACCCCTCCAGCATTCCACACCATTTCCTAGAGGCCCACCATTTCCAAATGCTTTTTGTGAGAAAAACGATCTTGAGATCGATGTATACCTGCCACCGGGATTGAAGTAAAGAATTAAAACCACTACATAATTCGTAAGTCAATGATAAATATGATGTATCATATGTCACATCCTAAATATGAAATGCTTGTGCCTGAGTGCATGGATGCATTACTTAGAAGTTGGGAATTCTCTCAAAGCAATATCCAGAGACTGGATAGTGTTTTGTGGCAGATCCCGACTCCTGCCAGCCAAGTACATTTTAAGGCTGTACATATCAAGTTTTGCAGCATCCTTGATTGTCACCCTGTACTCTTTCTCGCTGCAAGTCGTCAAACAATTAATTAGCTAGCACACATAAACATATTAAGAATGCATAGAACTTTGCTTGATTAATGGTAAGGGATTCTATCAAACACACCCCTGGCTTGCTCTCTCAGGGTTTGTTAGGTTTAGCACAAACTCTTTGGCTTTGAATGGCAGTGGACCTGCCGTGAACAGGCTTTTCCTTCCATCATAAGCAGGAAGCCGCCCGTCCAAGTGTTGCTTGTGCAACTCAACGAGCTCCTTGATGATCCATCTATTTCTTGCCCGTGAGACCGATTCTGGTGTGATTGCCACCTGTGAAATCAAGACATAAAAATACCGATTGAACTTGTTAGCATATAGCTAGGGTTTTGTTGGAATACTATGTGCAAGGCGCTGAGCCGCTGAAGCTAAGGTCAAAAAAAAGGTTGAAGCTAAGAATGGCAACGAAACACAGATAAGGGGTTATGTATACATACATCGTAGTGGTAGATATCCTTCTCGGCGAGCTCGACGTGCACATGATTGGCGCGAACCCGGCACCTCCGCCCGACGGTTCCGTACCCCGGCCGCGCGGGGAACACCATCGCCTTGGTCGAAGCTGGAGGCAGCATACCTGCAGGCGGCGCAAGCGCCACTTGACGAATGCGTTGGGGGTGACTCGGGGCTCATTTGAGCCCCTTTATCATACCGTCCATTAGGTGGAACGGATCAGCGATCGGAACGGACTTCGGTCCAGCTTAATGCCACAAACAAAACGTGATGGCGGCATTCACCGTAATTCAACAACGATCAAGCGCCGACCGCATTTATTGTCACGACAGCACAAGCAGGGGCCGCGTTGCAATGATTCAAAACTGTAAGGGTCCGAAACACAACATAACAACTCCTAAATTCTAGATTACTCCCTCTGCCGGCACCACCAGACGCCGGCGCCCTCCTCCACCCCAAAACAATGGCGACCTCCGATCCCTGCTTCCCGCACACCGCCGACAGCAACCAGCTTGCCACCCCGAACCACGAAACACAGCACCCCTCTACTATACACACACCCGAAGTCGACACTCACAGTCTACAGATTTCGTCACAAGCTTTCCTCGACCAGCAATCGCATTCCATGGCGGCGTACGATTTAAGCTGCCCGGATCTCATCGCCGCAAACCACACCGCCTCTCCACTGCAGATGCCGCAAATCGAACCCCGCCAAGAGAGCCGATCCATAACCTCAGCGGGCTCTGACGATCGCCAAGGCTCTGCAGTGATCACCAGCATGTCCTTCAGATCTAGGTATGTAATCTCCCTCACATCCCAGTGATCGCCTGATCGGCTAAGCATAATGACTCCAAAAACTTTTTTGCTGCCTTCCTACAGGAAACGTGGCAAGTCTGGCCCAGACTACTGCCTAAACCCAACTTCTGAAACAACCCTCTCAAAGGCGATGGCAATGGCCCAAGACAGACCCCATGATCCTGTTTTCTTGCCATACATAGGTACAACTTTCAACTCCTTCGAAGAAGCTAAAGAATTCTACAATTTATACTCTTGGGAAGTTGGCTTTGGCATAAGAGAATCCAGATCAAAAAAAAAACAACAACAACTACATAACCAGGAAAGATATCATCTGCTCTTGCCAGGTATGCGACATACATATTTCACACGAAAAAAAAGTCCAACCACCGCTAAAAGTAAAAACTCTAATGCCCACCGTTTTTTATCTCAGGGTGTATGTGAGAACAGGCAGGCTGCTTCAGCGAGGACAGATTGCAAGGCAATGCTCCGGCTCCACCGCACTGAGAACCATTCTTGGATAGTCAGTAACCTGATAACAACACACAACCATCCACTATCTGCTACTTATGGTGAGAAGAAGCAATGGGGCTCACATAGCGGCATCGATCCCGTCACCAAGGAACTGATACGGAAGCTCAGATCCAACAATGTGCCAATTGGCCGAGTTTGCAGCATCATTGGAGTAGACTCCCCAGATTCAGCAGTCACAATCAGAAAGCAAGCAGTTAGAAATCTATGTTCCAGATTGGCACAGGAAGAAATCAAGGATGACATCAACAAGACATTGGACCTCCTACGAAAGATGGCTGATGAAGACAAAGACTTTGAGGTCAGGTTCAAGACTGATCCACAAGGCACAATAGAAGCAATGCTTTGGTGCACAGGCAAGAATCAGAAGGACTTTGAATGCTTTGGAGATGTTGTAACCTTTGACACAACCTACAGAACAAATCTATACAACCTGCCCTTCGGCATTTTCGTTGGCGTGAACAATCATTACCAATCCATAATATTCGGTGGCGTGTTGCTAAAACATGAACGTACAGAGGATTTCGAATGGACGTTCAGCAACTTCATTGATATAATGAAAGGCAAGCAACCAGCAACAATCCTAACAGGTAAACTGCTCATGTTTCGACAGCTACATGACTCCCTATATCAAACTGCCTCTCATATTTACAAACCTTAACCTTCTTACTAGATCAATGCCAAGCAATGGCAGCTGCTATAAAGACCACTATGAAAGGGACTAGACACCGTTGGTGCCGCTGGCACGTCCTCCGTAATGCAAAACAGAAGATAGGGCAACCCTACTCTAAAAAGAGTACTTTCAAAAAGAGATTCAACAGACTCATCACTGATGAAATTTCGCCCGCCGCTTTCGAAGAACCTGGCACCAACTTGTTACAGAATACCATCTTGAAGGCAACAAATTCATGGACAGAGCTTTCACCAATCGAGGCATGTGGGCTAAACCATACTTCATGGACGTCTTTTGCGCAGGTATGACAAGCACACAAAGAAGCGAGAGTGCGAACCACATGCTAAAAAGATTCATTCAACGCGGTGCACCTATGCATGTATTCGTCTCAAAGTTCTGAGACCTCCAATTTGACCGAAATCAGGAGGAAGAAAAGGAGAACCACATCACGAAGCAGGTAACTCACATAAACCCTACTAACAAAATATAAAAATTGTTCTTATCAATCATGCCAAGTCCACACACTTCCATTGCCATAGATGACGCGCCCCAGGAAGATAGGTGTGCCAATAGAGATACATGCTGAGAAAGTCTACACTAGGGAAATGCATCAACGATTCGTCAAGGAGCTGTTTGAGTCAGGCACCTTCATCATAAACTCAAGATCAGACAATGGTCAGCGATTTGATCTGATCCACATGAATGCTATTGGACATGAGGATGCACTGAAACACCACGTAATTGTGTCTGGCTATGAAAAAATTGTATGCAGCTGCGGGTTATTCGAACATAGTGGATTGCTGTGCAGACACAGCCTTAAGGTAAATTTTTGCCATGCCATTCTTTCAAGATCAACTACCATTCTTAATGAACTCTTTATAACTCACCACTATTTGCTTTCAGGTCCTCGTCCATTTGGAAAGGACAGAGATCCCAAAGAACAACATAACCCACCGCTGGACTAAGACTGCAGGCTACCCAACGGAACCCCAAACTGAAGACCACGACTGGGCAGTCCTGGTCCAGAAAAGTTTTGTCGGGTACCTAGATTAGGGGGTCCTAAATCAGGTACATTAAAGGAAAATAACCCAACCCATCTTACCTCTAAATCTCCCAAGAATTAACCAGAGAAACCCCAATCCTCCTCACACTGGGCCGGCCCACAACCAGGCCCGCAAGGCCTCGAGACCCTTGGCTCAAGCAACGGCCGCTCACCCGCTCGAGAAGAGAAATACGGAAACCGCTCGAGCGTGCGGCGCTCGAGGCGATGACGTAAACCGCTCGAGCGGCGACCGCTCGAGCGGGACGGAAAACGCTCGAGCGAGCGGCCCGCCGAGTCCGCCCACAATCATTACCTATCCAAAGGCACGCACATGGCTACAGTATATGTAATAGTGGGAAGTATGCTTGCTCCGCCTAACCTCATGGCTACAGTGCGCGGCATAGTGAGAAGTACGCCGGTCGCTTCTCCTATTCCGCGCCCATACCGGGATTCGGGCGTGCCGGGGCCGCACTATTACACCACGCCGGGTACCGTGGCGCGTGCGGCACTCTCTCCCCGACGCCATCGTCAACACTGCGCCACCAACTACATCGTCCCGTCCCGTCGCTCGGATCGCTTTCGCCCCCTCGAGGCGGCTTCCAACCACTCGAGGAGTGGTGACGGACGCAACCAGAGCAAGGGACACACGGTGTTGTCTCTCCCACCTCGACGACCATACCGCGGGGTTCCGGGCGCACGTGCTCGACTACGCAGCCGCCATACCTCGACTACCTCAGCCCACGATCGAGAAGGACCAGCAGGCCATCAATGCCCACGCTGCTACAGGCTCGAGCCAGACCAAGCGGAGCGTCTACAGTCTCGACGACTTGACACGGTGCATGTGGCTCGACGTCACGCCACGACAGCCCTATCTACTCTGTACTCCTGAGCCTCCCCTTGGCCTATAAAAGGGGATGCCAGGGCTTAGTTTAGGGCACGTAACGACGGCTTTGGACGCCTTCATTCACAACACATTTCCACGCACGCTAAGTCTCAGGACTCGCTTGTATTCACCCCTGTACAAGCACCCCTGTGCAAGATAATACAAAACTCTCCCCTCTGCTGGACGTAGGGCACTCTTTGCCTGAACCAGGATAAACGATTGTGTCCATCTTGCATCACCATCCGGATTAGGGAGCACGCATAGAAATTTACTCGTTGGTGTAATACCCCCCGAGGTACGAAACACCGACAGTTGGCGCGCCAGGTAGGGGTAGCGCGTGTTTTCACCCGATTCCCGCCATTTTTCGGATGGCATCGCCTACTCCTTCGCTTCCGTTCGCCACGGTGATCGGTTTGGGAGTCTAGAGTTTGTGTCGCTCGGCCCGAGCCACGACATGGCTCTACTCTCGATCGGTGAACCGGGAGGGACGCTCGTCACCCCCACGCGCCGGTGGGGTCGCGCGCCGACCGCACCACCATGGCTCACCACCACATTGCCGACGCCACCCAGCATCATCATCATCGCCAGCAGGCACGAGCCTTGAGCACCTTGCTCGTGTGCCCTCCCAGCCAGACGCCACGACGCACCCAGCCGGGGTGCCAAGTGTGCGGCGGGAGGTGCCACATGGACAGGGAGTCCATGATGTGGACCCTGGCTTCACGTTTGCCACGCGCTCGCCGAGAGAGCCCGGCGTGGCGCCTCGAGCGCGCGCACGGCCGATGTTGCCCAACCTGCTCCCACACGGGACCTACCGAGCTCATCGCAGGCTCCCGTTTGGGCTCACCAACGCCGCCACCACGTATGCCAACGAGATCCGGTCAGCCATGGGACCGCGGGAGGAGAGCCCCGGCCCCCTCCTGCGGGCCACCATGGACTTGGAAATCGTATGGCCGGCATCAGTGGACCGCGGGTTTGACAGAGCGCCTGGCTCACAACGCCGCACCACGGTCGGGGATATGCGCCGCTGGATCGAGGAGGAGAGCACGGGGAGACCCTGGACGCCGTCCAGCGCTAACCCAGACTCCGATGACTCAGACTCAGGGTGCTATGACCCGGCTCGCGAGTGTTTTCATCTCAACGACAACGTTCCGTCGGATGAGGAGACCAGAGATGGCGCCGCCTTGGCCGCCCCTGCAGCCAACCGGGCAGATGTGACCCCAGCGGTCGGAACATCGGCGGCTGCAGCCCTGCAGGTGATCGAGCCGCGCGGACCACCGCCACAAGCGCAAGACAATCGACGACCTGAGGACGATGCTCAGGCAGCACAATGGGCTCAGCTCAGGGAAATCGAGGCCAAGATGGACGAGGAACGCGCAAATCTGGAGCTGCTCAAGCGCGCGCTTGAGCAGAACCACCCGCCCTCCTCGAGCTCTTGGCGCTCGAGGAAGGGCACGGACGTCTTCAACCGCATCGTCAACGATGGGCGACCGAAGCGCCGCCCGAGCCAGCCCACTTCCTCGAGCAAGCCAAAATGTGCTAGCGCGGCTATGCCGCGCGGGACATGCCGGCGCCCTCGAATCCGCATGCACTACGGATACGAGATGAGATCCAAGGGCTCCTCCAAGTCGCGGCCGTCCGCGGGCCGAAAGCTCGGCCTCGAGACAGCGTGAGGCAGCCCAGAACAACCACGGCCCGAGCGGGAGGGTTCCGTCCACCAAGAGGTACCCCTCGAGGTGGTAGAGCCCCGCTCGAGAACGCATCCTCGACAACCGTGCACCTCAAGATGCGCGTCATGACATCAACGACAACCGACGACGCAAGGCAGCGGGTGCCGAGGACCGTGGCTACAAGGCCCATCGAGGGGGCCGCTACGCCGACGAGGACCGTCGGACTCTCGGGCCTCCGGGCCCTCGAGTCTTCAGTCGAGCTATCCGCAACACGCCGTTGCCAAACCCGTTTCGACCCCCCACGAGCGTGGTCAAGTACAACGGGGAGACCAAGCCAGAGCTCTGGTTGGCCGACTTCCGGCTGGCCTGCCAGCTGGGAGGGGCACGAGCGGATAGGGCGATCATACGCCAACTCCCACTGTTTCTCTCTGACACCGCTCGACGGTGGCTCGAGGAGCTTCCCCCCCATCAGATCCACGACTGGGCCGACCTGGTCCGAATTTTCGAGGGGAACTTCAAGGGCACATACATCCGACCCGGCAACTCGTGGGATCTCCGCAACTGCAAGCAAAATGCCTTGGAGTCCCTCCGGGATTTTGCTCGACGTTTCTCCAAGCTGCGCACCGAGCCGCGCACATCCTGAGACCATGACGTCATCCCGGCGTTTGTCTCGGCACCACCCGCAAAGAGCTCGTACGGGAACTCGGGCGCAACCGCCCAAAGACGGTGAACGAGCTCATGGACGTCGTCGCCGACTACGCCGCGCGGCGACGAGGCCGTGGGAGCCTTCTTTGGCGGAACCGGGAACAAGCCCGCGCCGCCCCAGGGGCGGTGAGGGATCGAGCAAAACCCGAAGAAGAACGGGAAGAAGAAGAAGGGCAACCAAGCAAGGCAAGCGCGGTCGCGGAAGACGAGGTGGCCGCGGCCCGAGCGCAAGAAGCCTAGACCCCCACCGGATGGGGGCGTCTTCGACAAGATCTGAAGCAACCCCGCCCATACCACAAGGAACCGCCAAACACAACCTCGAGGACCGTCGAATGCTTCGAGGCTACTTCAAGAAGTTAGGCATTGACAAGGACGATGGCAAGAAGGATAAGGGTGGCGAGGATCGAGCCAACGACGATGACGACGATGGTGGGTATCCGCCCATCACCGAGTGCTACATGATCTACGGCGGCCCGACCACCCGGATGACACGTCGAGAGCGGAAGGCCGAGCGCGGGGAGGTTTTCGCCATGAAACCCGCCACCCTCAATTCCTCGACTGGTCGGATGCTCCCATCACGTTCGACCGTGATGATCATCCAGACCACGTCACCAATCCCGGCTCGTACCCTCTCGTCGTGGCCCCGATCATCCTCAACGCCCGCTTCACCAAAGTTCTCATGGATGGAGGCAGTAGCCTCAACATCATCTACATGGAGACCCTTACGTTGCTCGGCCTCACGAGAGCTGACCTCCAGCCGAGCGCCGGGGGCTTCCACGGGGTGGTCCCTGGCAAGAAAGCGCTCACGATCGGCCGCATCGACCTCCCCGTCGTCTTTGGGACACGCTCGAACTTTCGTCGAGAGGTCTTAACTTTCGACGTACCCAGTTTCGAGGGGACGTACCATGCCATTCTGGGCAGGCCGTGCTACACAAAATTCATGGCGATCCCCAGCTATGCCTACCTCAAGCTTAAGATGCCGGGACCAAAAGGAGTCATCACTGTCAGTTCCACGTACGAGCACGCCTACCACCGCGATGTGGAGTGCGTCGAGAACGGGAATCACCGATGAACGTGCCGGGAACATCCGAAGACCTAGCCATGATGCTCGATCACATGGCACCGGAGCCTCTCCTCCAACACCCAAGCGACAGCCGGCAACTTCGACCCCGCCGACGACACCAAGAAGATTCCGCTCGATCCAAGCTCCTCGGGGAAAAGACGCCGGTCATCGGCGCCTCCTCGAAAGCAAATAGGAAGCGGTGCTCGTCGACTTTCTCCGCGCAAACGCCGACATGTTTGCATGGAGTCCCTCGGACATGCCCGGCATACCGAGGATGTCGCCGAGCACGCCTTGGAGATCCGTCCGGTTCAAGACTGTCAAGCAACGCCGCGCCGCTTCGACGAGGAGAAGCGTAGGATCATCCGCGAGGAGGTCGAGAAGCTCGAGAAGGCCGGATTCATCAAGGAGGTACATCATCCCGAGTGGTTAGCTAATCCCGTATTAGTAGAGAAAAAGAATGGGAAAATGAGGATGTGTGTAGATTACACTAGTTTAAATAAAGCATGTCCCAAAGTCCCATTTCCTTTACCTCGAATAGATCAAATCGTTGATTCCACTGCGGGTTGTGAAGTACTTTCTTTCCTCGACGCCTACTCGGCTACCACCAAATCAAAATGAAGGAGTCCGACCAGCTCGCGACTTCATTCATCACCCCCATGGGCATGTATTGTTATGTCACAATGCCTTTCGGCCTTCGAAACGCCGGGGCAACATACCAACGCTGCATGCTCCATGTTTTCGAAAAACACATAGGAGAGACCGTCGAGGCCTACGTCGATGACATCGTTGTCAAGACTCGAAAAGTAGAAAACCTTGTCGAGGACCTCAAGTTGACGTTTGGATGCCTCCGGGCTAAAAACATCAAGTTGAATCCCGAGAAGTGTGTCTTTGGCGTGCCTCGAGGCATGTTGTTAGGATATATCGTCTCCCAGCGCGGTATCGAGGCCAACCCCGAGAAGGTCGCGGCCATCATGAGGATGGGGCCGATTCGAGACCTAAAGGGGGTGCAAAAGATCACTGGATGCTTAGCTGCACTCAGTCGGTTCATTGCGCGCCTAGGAGAAAAAACCTTGCCTCTGTACCGGCTCCTCAGAAAATCCGAGCACTTCACGTGGACGCCTGAAGCAGAGGAGGCTCTCTCAAAACTGAAGAGCATGCTCACATCTCCTCCTGTGCTCGTGCCGCCACGACCGGCTCGAGACGGCATACCCGCCGAATCCCTCCTCCTCTATGTCGCCGCAACCACTCAGGTGGTTAGCATAGTCATAGTGGTCGAGAGGCAGGAAGAGGGGCACGCGCTCCCCGTCCAGCGGCCGGTGTATTTCATCAGTGAAGTGCTCTCAGATGCCAAGGTTCGATACCCCCATATCCAAAAGCTGCTCTACGCAATCGTACTCACCCGTCGAAAACTCCAGCACTACTTTCTTAGCCACCCGGTGACGGTGGTAACATCATTCCCACTTGGGGAAATTATCCGAACCGGAAGTCGTGGGTCGAATCGCCAAGTGGTCGGTCGAGCTCATGGGCGAGACCATCACGTACGCCCTCGGAAGGCTATGAAATCTCAAGTGCTGGCTGACTTTGTCGCCGAGTGGACCGACGTCCAACTCCCCCTACCCGAGATCCAGCCGAGCCGTGGACCATGTACTTCGACGGGTCACTTATGAAGACGGGAGCAGCGCGGGCTTGCTCTTCATCTCACCCCTCGGAGTACACATGCGTTACGTAGTACGCATCCACTTTGCCGCCTCGAACAATATGGCGAGTATGAGGCGCTCGTTAATGGGTTGCGCATTGCCATCGAGCTTGGGGTCCGACGCCTCGATGCTCGAGGCGACTCGCGGCTTGTCATCGACCAAGTAATGAAAGCCTCGAGCGCCATGACGAAAAATGGACGCATACCGCAGTGAGGTGCACAAGTTGGAAGCCGTTTCCATGGTCTCGAGCTCAACCACATCCCAAGGCGCTTCAATGAGGCTGCGACGAGCTGGCCAAAATCGCTTCATCTCGAGCGCCGCTACCCCCAGACGTCTTCTCGAAAGACCTCCATGAGCCATCCGTAAAATGGGACTCGGGGGCTGGGGCAGGACCAGCTGTTGAGCCTGCTCCTACGACCGAGCCCCCCTCGACGGGGGCCACAGTCATGGAGATCGACCAGGCTACGAGCCCGCCAACCGACTGGCGTGCACCATTCCTCGAGTATCTCATTCGAGGGGAGCTGCCAGAGGATCGAACAGAGGCGAGACGACTAGCTCGTCGAGCCAAAACTTACGTCCTTTACGGAGACGACAGAGAGCTCTATCGCCGGAGCCCAACCGGCGTACTCCAACGGTGCGTCTCGATCGAGGAAGGCGGGAAGCTACTCGGGAGACATGCACTCGGGGGCTTGTGGTCACCACGCTGCGCCAAGAACCCTTGTCGGGAACGCATTCCGGCGAGGCTTTTTTACCGGCCCACCGCAACCATTGACGCCATCAAGCTTGTTCGAGCGTGTGAAGGATGCCAATTCTACGCCAAGCAAACGCATCTTCCAAAGACACGCGCTCCGGATGATCCCCCTCACATGGCCATTTGCGGTCTGGGGGCTCGATCTGGTCGGACCCCTCAAAAAGACGACGGGAGGCCACACCCACTTGCTCGTGGCCATCGATAAGTTCACCAAGTGGATCGAGGCCAAGCCCATCACTAACATCCGCTCGGAGCGAGCGGTCGAGTTCTTCACCGACATCATCCATCGCTTTGGAGTCCCTAACGTCATCATCACTGACAATGGCACCCAGTTCACAGGCAAAAAGTTCTTGGACTTCTGCGATCGGAACCACATCCGTGTGAACTGGTCGGCAGTCGCCTACCCTCGAACTAATGGCCAAGTCGAGCGCGCAAACGGCATGATCTTGCAAGGACTAAAGCCAAGGATTTTCAAACGCTTGAACAAACACGGCAACAAGTGGGTGGCTGAACTCCCATCTCGTCCCGTGGAGTCGCGGACGACCGAGAGTCGAGCCACCGGGTTCACCCCGTTCTTCTTGGTCTATGGGTCTCGAGGCCATCCTCCCCACCGACCTCGAGTACGGGTCCTCGACTCAAGGCCTACAACGAACAGACTAATCAGGAAAGGCTAGCAAACGCCATCGACCAAGCAGAAGAGGCTCGAGACACGGCGCTCCTACACTCTGCGCGCTACCAACAGAAGCTACGGCAGTATCACGAGAAGAATGTGCGCAAGAGAGACTTCAAAGTTGGCGATCTCGTGCTCCGTCGACGCCAAGATAACAAGGGACGCCACAAGCTCACTCCTCCTTGGGAAGGTCCGTTTATCGTGGTCGAAGTGCTGAAACCGGGGACGTACAAGTTAGCGGACGAAAAAGGCTCGACCCTCACCAACGCATGGAACATCGAACAGCTACGTCGCTTTTTCTCCTAGGCCTCGATGCCTTGTACATATTTTTGCTTAAATCTTACCACTCGTATGAATAAATAAGTCAGTTTCTTACTTTTTGTTCATACGCAAGGTGGGCTCGACTTTGTTTCCACAAAGTCAAGCCCCCTCGGGGGCTAGACCGGGGGCGACCCCCCGAAGTCCTCGAAAAACACACCTAGTTTTTCGAAAACGATGCTCGACGTAATTTTCCCTCCTCGCCTCGAAATTTTTCGTAAGACTAAGTATTTGTGTCACCTCGAGCTCATCGAGCCAGGCGATCGAGCACAAGGCTTCCCACGCTTCCGAGCTACGGCACCCTAACTCACCCCCTCTCGAAGTGGTTCGAGCACAAAGACCAACACTTAGCTGAAACAAAGTAAAGGCAAGAAGAGGAAAATAATGTCGAGCGCAAAGGAAAAACTAGAGCGTAACGATTTAAATTACAAGCGTCAAGATTTTAGGCCACTTTTCATAGCCCAAAATACTCGTTTCCTTACAAGGGCCTTGTTGCCCAGATTACGGCTCGCAGGCCGGTTGGAATCTACTCTACGCCTGGCGGGAGGACTTCATGCAGCAGATCGCCTCCAAGACGGCGCCCGTTCTTCGGCCTCGACCTTGAGCCGCTCGATCCGGGGTTGACCCCTCCTTCTTGCTCGCCCTCGACGTAGGCAAAGCCGCTCGCCACGGCCTCCATCCCGGTCCGGGCCTCCTCCTCGAGACACCGAACCCCGAGTAGAAGATAGCCATCGTCCGGCGCGCAGCCGAAGACGAGGGCATCTCGGACATGGCCCCGCGAGAGAAGCGCCGAACTCGACGACTCGGTTGGCGTACCCACGGCCGGCGCCCGGCCCTCGACGTCCACCACGGGCGCGAAGCCCCAGTTGGCGCTGAGGGTGTCGATGGCGCCGGTGATGCGGGCCTTGGATGAAACCTCGCCATCAAGCAACGCCTGGGTCAACCTCACGTCCTCACGCGCCGCCGCCAGGTCCGCCTCCAAACCTGAAAAAGGACGACAAGGACCAAGTACTCCATCAGGCGCTCGAGCAACCCGTATAGGTCACGCACGAAAAGAACTAAAGACTCGAGCACTTACCGGTGCGGCGGGTCGAGAGCCTTTGCTCGCAATCAAGCGCCGCGTAAGCTCACCCTCTTTTCTCCGGAGGACGCGCTCGACGTCGTGTTTCTCCACGCGCTGCTCCTCATAAGCCCCGCCGGCGCCCTGGATGGCGAGGTCTTTCGTCGTCATCTCTAGACGGAGATTGACCGCTTCCGTTTGAAGACCGCTCGCCCGCTCTTTCTCCGCTTCAACCGCGCTGGCAAGGGCCTCTTTTTCGGCAGCCACCCGGGTGACCGTTGCTCGCAGCTCCTTCACGTAGGCCTCGACGCCGGCCTTCTCCTTCCGGAGCTGCTCCATGTCCCGCCGCTTGGCCTTGTAGCCAGCCAGCCGCGGTAGCCGCGTCCCGCTTGAGCGCTCGAAGGCTGCATGCGGCCGCGCATACCCCGGCGAGCGGTCTCGGCCTCTGCGCCGCTTGGGCAAGCTTTTCATCTCGCTCCCGCTGCGCGCCGCCGGCCGGCCTCGCGCCACTCGAGCGAGTTCGTCGTGGGCTTTCTTGGCATCCTCCTTGGCGGCGTCCAGGGCGGCGTTAGCCTCTCGAAGAAACCGGGCAGACCGGTGCAGCTCCGCCTCAGCATCCCGCCCCAAGCGCACATACCGCCGGATCTCGTCCTCACTCTCACAGAGAGCGCGGATGTGAACCGACTTGGCGTATGAACAGCTTTGCGCCGTCTAAGCCACGAGAGAGGAAAAGTCAAATACAAGTAGCGAAAAGTCAAATACAAATAAAATGGGGTCGTGCTCAAAGGTACTCATAGAAGAAAGCCGGGGCAGGTCCTCGGAGACGAGCGACAGAGCGGCCTTCAGAGCATGTTCAAGCCACTGACGGCGCTCCTCGGCCTCCATATGCGCCTCGAGCTCCTTCGATCGTTCATCACGATCGCGGGGGCCTCGTGGTCAAGAGGATCGGGGAGCACCCGGCGGCCTTTCCCATAGAGGGAATTCCTCCCGCATCTCCTTGTCAACGGAGGAGTGGAGTCTCCTCACCGCCTCCAAATCGACGCCCGCCGTCGCCACCCGCTCGGCCGGGCGGTCGGGCGTTGCGGCGAGCCTTGGGAAGAAGACGCCTCCGAGCGCGCCGTGCCTCGAGCCGCCTCCGTTCTTCAATAGAGGCATCGGAAGGCTCAACGGGTCCGAGACCAACCGACCGCATGTGGCCGTCGACGATAGCGTCGCCGTCGGCTTCCTTCGGGCCTCCTCCGGTGATCGGCCTCGGACATAACGGTGAACTCCACCTCGCCCATCGTCGAGTCGGGCACAAGGTGAGGCACCATGACCTCCCCAACCGCGGGCGTAGCGGCGGCGTACGATGTGGTGCCGTGCGAGCTCCTCGAGTCGCTCCTCCCCTTGACCGCCGCCCGGTGCTCATCGCCGCTGCGGCGGCGGGCGGCTCCGCCGCTGCCCCACCTCCGGTGCCGCTCCTCTTGCTCGGCCTGCGGCTCCACGGCCCGGGCTCTCCTCGATGCCGGCGGCGGCAGGGCTGCACCACCGGTCCCTTTCCGCGCACCACCGGCTCCTCGCCTTCTCACCCTCCGGTGTGGCGGCGGGGTGCTCCTCGAGCGCATCCTCTCGAGCGGCGGCACTGGGCCTCACCCTCCTCAACCCGTTGCCGAGCCGAGGACTCGACCTCCATGTCCCGAGGAGGGGTTGAGGCCCGGCTCGGGCGAGCCTCGGCCACCGGTCCGCCCTCCGCATCTCCACATCTCCCACGGGCCGGTCGGCGGCCGCGGCGTCTCCTCCCCTCCTTCTCCCCTGCGCTCCTCCTCGAGGCGGGCGCAGCCGGGCCGGCCGAGAAAGACTTGGCGCCCGAGCTTGGACTCTCCTCGAGCACGATGGGCTGCTGCTCCGATCCAGCCCCCGTCGCCGGCTCGGACACCATTGCCCTTTGCTCGCCCGCCGCCGCGTCACCCAGCGCGCTTGACGATGTCGGGGTCTCGAGAGGGACGGCGGTCAAGGCCGTGGTGGTGGTGGCGTCCTTCTCCTCCGCTGCCTTGGCCATGACCCCGGCACCTACACGGGATGCGGCTGCCATCAGACTGCCACGCTTGAGCGCATCCTTGGCCCGCTCTAACCAAATGGGAGTAGAGGGAGGGAGAGTCACTCCACCTGGCATCGACGGGGTGCCGCTCGACCCTCCCGTGGTCCTCAGCCTCTTAGTAGGCACCATGGAAGGGAGGGATGGCAAGGTCTGCAGGGAATGCTTAGTCCTGGAAGAAAGAGAAAAACAAAAAATCATTGTGACAAAATATTCACACGCAAGCAAAAAGTACAATCAGGGACAGGTCGACAAGAAGACTTACCCTGCGGCTGGGGTAGCGCTGCTCGAGCCGCTCGGGGCTTCGAGCCCGTGCGCGCCCTCGAGTCGCTCGAGGGCTTGGGGACCTCGAGCCCGCGCTTGCGCCGCTCGGGGCCTCGAGACCCGGACGGCCGCCCCCGTTCCAGCCGACTCCTTGGCCGGGTCCGGCGCGGGGTCCCTTGCGGGATCCTGGGTTCTGCGGGTCGAGGTCCGCTCGGCCCGGCTGTCGCTAGAAGGAGCTCGGCGTGGCTCGACGGGCCGCGCAGAACTTGAAGTGCGCACATTTGCTGCCTCCTGCTGCCGGGTGTGCGCGCCCGTTAAAGAAGAATGGTGGCGGGAGGAAGATTCCCGCCGCGACGGAGACGGCGCCCGCCCGCCATGGCTAGAAGGACGGGGCGACTCCTCCCGCCGCCCTGCTTGAGCCGGCGACGACGAGCGAGGGCGGCGGCTGGAGTGTTGGGACGCCCCACCCCGTTGCCCTGCTTGGGCCGGCGACGGCGCTCGAGCACCGCGGCTCGACGACCCCTCCTGCTGACCCGCTCGAACCAGCGACGAGTCGTCGCGCAGGAGGCCTGGCGCAACGTTGGCTCCACGCGCGGAGCGAGCAAGCGTCGTGGCTCGAGCAACAACGGCGTCATCACCGTCGGTCGCATCATCATCATCGTCATCGTCATCCTCCCCCTCGTCCTCATCGGACGACTCAAGACGGGGGTCCAGTCGGTTGGGTCCGCCGCCAGGCGTATTTCACGTTCCCGGCGGCGCCTAGCCTTGCGCTTCTCCTTCTCCTCTAGCGCACGGGCCTTCTGCGCCTTCTCCTCCCTCCTCGAGACCACGACAGCATGTCCTCGTTCGCCCCTCAGGCGTCTTACCTCACGGGCGGGCGCATCCTCCTTCACCGGAGGCCTCGACTCCGCGTGGTCGTTGATGTTCTGGACAAAAGAACAGACCTCGATAAGGAGTGCTCGAGTAAAACAAACGACGAAAAGAGGATCTCGAGAAAACTTACGTAGCCAAGCAGGTTGTACTCCGGACGCATGCGGAAGAGGCCGACTTGGTTCTCGCCAAAGTTCCTCCCCCCGTCAATTGCGTCACGCACCCGAGCCACGATCGTAGCGACCGGGAGAGGCTCGTCGGACATCCTGCTAGCCGCAAGCGCCGCAGGGTCGGCGTTCTCCGTCATCTGGTCGAGCCGCAGCGGGCGCTCGGCGAGCGGGAGCACCCGGCGGCTGTGGAACTCGGCAACCACATGCGCGATGTTGAGGAAGAAGTTGCCGGACCTCCGGTTGCGGAGGCTCGAGATGGCGTCGAGCAAAGAGTTCATGCGAGGCTGGCGCGCCGCCGGCTGGCCATGCGCCCAGTTGAAGCCGGGCTCGGTTAGCACTGCGCCGGTATATTCCGGGAAGAGGCCCCCTCGTTGCGGAGGTAGAACCATTCTCGATCCCAGTTGGCATTGTTCGACGACCACGTACCGGACAACCAGCATTCCTTCCTCTTCAGCCCGAGCGAGCAGGAACCCGCTCGAACATAGCGGCGGATCTTCGGCCGCACCGCCTTCTCCTTTTCCTCCTCCTCTTCCTCATTCTCCTCCTCGTTCTCCTCCTCCTCCTCGTCATCATCATCACCGTCGTCGTCGGCGGCCTTCTTGCTCTTCACCGCTTTGGTGAAAAGCGTCGCCTTGAAGACGTGGGTGAACAGTCCCATCTGCGGCGCCATCCCCAAATATCCCTCGCACACGGCGGCATAGGTAGCCGCGAGCGAGATGGAATTGGGGTTGAAATGCCGGAGCTCAACCCCGAAATGGTGGGGAGCGCCGCATGAAGCGGCTCGGCCGCGCACCAAGTCCCCGCCGGTGGAACCCGATGAAGCTCGAATGTAACCCTGCGGGGGATTGGGCTCGAGGTCGCCGTCGTCCCGGCACCCTCCACTCGGTAACCCCTCCGCCGGATTAGGCGGAAGTAATCCGCCGTTCACCAGATTGAGCAGCATTCCCACGGTCACCGTAGACCGAGGCCACGGGAGCGCGTCCGCCATCACCACCGGCACAGAAGGCTTGGCGGCGCCCTTGCCCTTGCCACCAGCGCCCTGGCCGGAGCTCTGGCCCGTCTTCTTGGATGACCTCCCCATGACAGTGACGGAAGCGGAACGGGGAGAGCAACGGCGGCGGCGCAACACAAGCAGCGGTGGCGCTGGGAGCGGTGGCGCAGAGAACAGAGGCGGTCACGGGCTAGAATGGCGCGGCGATCACGGGCAGTGGCGGCAACGGCGGTGCGAGAAGACGGCGGCGACGCAGGTGGATCTAAAGCGAGCCCAACCGCGGCGTGGGACGGCGAGGAAGGCAAGGTGCGGGGAAGAAGAACCAGGAGCCTGCTCCTCTATATTTATAGAGCCCAAGATGATCCGCATGAACCACGTTCAACGGCCCGCATTACGCCATCCAACGGCCATGCGCACCGGCGGACTCGATTTAAAAACGGTAACCGCATTAAATGCTCGACAAACCGTCACCTACTTTTTAGGCGCACACGATGCAAGGTGGAGCGGAACGTCGCCAAGCCACGATCACCACGATACGCCGGTTTCCGCCTAAAAAGGCGCGCCGCACAACGGACAAACGCGCATTGAATGGGCGCAATGACGGGACGTCTCGACGGACGGTCCCTTACACGGTAAGAAACCCGGGGACCCCGGTCCCACAAGTAAGTCTCGAGGGAGCGGAGAGGCGACCCACGGACGGGTTCGAACAGTCGCCCTCGAGCACCCGAGTTAGGGGCGCCCATGGGAAAGGAACCCTCGAAAGGTTCCGCTCGAGAACGAACCCTCGAGCCCAAATGGCGTGTCCAAGGCAGGGCACTATGTATCTAAGGGATCCCGCCGACGGGAGGCACTCGAGCCGCCGGCCCCCTCGAACGGGACCGGTCCTCTAGAAACTAAGAGCCCGGCTTCAATGAGAGCGCCGGGCCACAAGCCGTCTCCCCTCGAAAGGAGACGAGCTCACTTGGACTACCCGCCATCGGCTCACGAGAGGGTATGGCGCTCGCTCGACCGCGAGTAGTGTCGGACCTCTCGCCACTTGGATCGATCCAAGAGACCCGGCGAACCGGATTACGACTCCGGCTCGGCCATTCGGGGCTCGGGAGCTCGAGTCACACAAACAACCCCCTCGACACGGGAGGAGCGGGAAAACTCGGGGGCTCGAACGGTAAATGTAAATCTTACGCCTCGAGATACCACAACTCCAATTAATAATACTCTTGCCCAAAATCGTTCATCTCAAAGCCCCCGGAGGAATGCCTCATTCCTCCGGGGCCTCGGGCTACCCCGCGGGGACGCGCGCGCGCGCCCCACGGAGAAAGGACGAAATGACTCCTCGAAATACCGACAATAATCCCAATTCTAGGTACTTCAACTCCACTTCATGATCCCTTGTTTGAAGTTTCACAATCAAACAAGGGCTCGGAACTCTTGTCGGGTACCTAGATTAGGGGGTCCTAAATCAGGTACATTAAAGGAAAATAACCCAACCCATCTTACCTCTAAATCTCCCAAGAATTAACCAGAGAAACCCCAATCCTCCTCACACTGGGCCGGCCCACAACCAGGCCCGCAAGGCCTCAGAGACCTGCTGGCTCAAGCAACGGCCGCTCACCCGCTCGAGAAGAGAAATACGGAAACCGCTCGAGCGTGCGACTGCTCGAGGCGATGACGTAAACCGCTCGAGCGAGCGACCGCTCGAGCGGGACGGAAAACGCTCGAGCGAGCAGCCGCTCGAGTCCGCCCACAATCATTACCTATCCAAAGGCACGCACATGGCTACAGTATATGTAATAGTGGGAAGTATGCTTGCTCCGCCTAACCTCATGGCTACAGTGCGCGGCATAGTGAGAAGTACGCCGGTCGCTTCTCCTATTCCGCCGCCCATACCGGGATTGGCGTGCCAGGCTGCACTATTACACCACGCCGGTACCGTGGCGCGTGCGGCACTCTCTCCTGACGCCATCGTCAACACTCTGCGCCACCAACTACATCGTTCCGTCCCGTCGCTCGGATCACTGCCCCCTCGAGGCAGCTTCCAACCACTCGAGGAGTGGTGACGGACGCAACCAGAACAAGGGACACACGGTGTTCTGTCTCTCCCACCTCGACGACCATACTGCGGGGTTCCCGGGCGCACGTGCTCGACTACGACAGCGCCATACCTCGACTACCTCAGCCCACGATCGAGAAGGACCAGCAGGCCATCAATGCCCACGCTGCTACAGGCTCGAGCCAGACCAAGCGGAGCGTCTACAGTCTCGACGACTTGACACGGTGCATGTGGCTCGACGTCACGCCACGACAGCCCTATCTACTCTGTACTCCTGAGCCTCCCCTTGGCCTATAAAAGGGGATGCCAGGGCTTAGTTTAGGGCACGTAACGACGGCTTTGGACGCCTTCATTCACAACACATTTCCATGCACGCTAAGTCTCAGGACTCGCTTGTATTCACCCCTGTACAAGCACCCCGGTGCAAGATAATACAAAACTCTCCCCTCTGCTGGACGTAGGGCACTCTTTGCCTGAACCAGGATAAACGATTGTGTCCATCTTGCATCACCATCCGGATTAGGGAGCACGCATAGAAATTTACTCGTTGGTGTAATACCCCCCGAGGTACGAAACACCGACAAGTTTAGATATGAAAAAAAGACTTCTACTGAAGAGAGCAATGGAACTTTCAGATACACATGCTCAAGTCGATGACTCAGCACTAAATGAAGCGTTGCGTGCGCTCGAAAATGCTATGCCACATAGCGAGCAACCAACTGGAAGCACATCCTTGCCAAGTAGCTCAGAGTCTTCTGTTGGTCAGCTCAGTACAGACATAGTTCCGATATCATGCCCACCTAGACAGAAGCGAACTGGTCACCCACGGAACAACACAGGTCACTCTTGGAAGAAGCACAAGCATAGCAGCAACGACCCCCCCCCAAGATAACACCAACCCAGACAGTGAAGAAGGTCACCCCCCTGCAGATCACGGCTCCAGCAAGACAAGGCGGTTGACCAATCTAATGCAAGTCACAAAGAACACATAGACCAGTGATGCAAGGACGCCACCCCTTCTACCTTGTAGTGCTCAGCTTCTATGTCAAATTCTGGTTGACTACTTTCTCTATGTAATAATTAAGCATGGGGTACTACTTGTCACCTTCTATATCAAACTGTGGTTAATTACTTCGCATGAACTTCACTATAAGTTTCATCAGGCCATAACATGTTAACTACACACAATAGGTTTGTGGCGATATTATTAGCAACAAGTCCACTTGCATAACATACTGATCTCGAGATAGTTATTCTACTTATGTAAAATGTACTTAGATGAGAACACACAAACCATGTCATAGCTAATGCACTTCTCTAATCTTGCATTGGGGGATAGATTAGACTTATTCAGAGGATGTTCTTAGCCTTCCTACGCGGCTTCTTAGCCTTCGCAGGCTTCGTGGTCCTCAGGCTAGGCGGCAAACCTTCCATGAACCTCAGCTTGTTGAATAGCTGGTTGAAGTACCTCTTGAATGATTTGTTCCTCTTCTCTGGGTCTGTATGCCGCACAGCACACACCTTCAGGAAGGTATCTCTGATCTTCGGCTCTAACTCGCTTCCCAGATACCTAGAGCTGCAGCCCACTCTTCTATCTCTGCTTCAACTTGCGCTCTCTTTGAGACCTGCAATTTTCATTCAGATCACAATATTTATTCCTTCCTATACCTAATATGATTATGCAGTTAGTTTATACAGTCCATACCAGTAAACTCTTCAAGTTTATGAAGTTAATTTACAACTCAAATTCGCAGAGTAAAAATACCAAAACATCGACAACCTTCCAAATTGCTCAATACACAGTTTTTAGAATCAAACTTTAGTTGTGACATGTTGATATAACTCCACCAAACAACTTTCCATACTATACTAAAAATACCTTACATATGGTACATTGACAAGCTAAGCTAGTGAATGCAACAAATTTGCCATCCAAATAAAAAAACCACAATGGCAAAGATAGGAGAGAGACCTTTTTGCCGGCAGTGACAGGAGCTCGCAGCTGTCTCTTCTCGACAACCGAATTGGTTGAAGTATTGGTCACAGCACAGGTCATGGTCCTTGTCTGAACCTACATCCATAACACCTAATTGACCAATAGTTTGCAATTTCGTTAGTCACGATGATAATAACCATAGCAAAAAACAGGGCTTTAGCCACGATGAGCACACACAAACAATGCCGCACACAACGGGGCTGGAATTTCTCATTACCGGGATAGATCTCGGTACAACATTATTAGGCACATCCTTAAGCAGAGAAACAAGAAGATAGACATACCATTGTGCGAGCAGCGTTGGATGCCGGACCGGGGCACTTCTCCCTCCAGACGCGAGCTTTGGCGCTCTTCATCACCCTGGTCTCGCAGATCTGGATGTCAGGTTTGATGTCCTCCTCCTCCTCGACAGTTACCTCTGCAATCTGATCTGATCCAACCACTCCAGCAACGACAGATGACGATGCACCACGCTTGGTTCCCACCGGCGTCGGCGTCTCCGCCGCCGCGGCAATCGACCGCCCCTCGACGACACCTTCCTGTAGACGACGCTTGAATCCCGGCGGCGTGTCCACCACCGCGTCAAGCGAGCACCCCTTGCCCCGACCTTGCGGCAGACGACGCCTGAAACCCGGCGGCGTTTCCATCGCCGGGGCCAGCATCTGGTCATCGCCAGGACCTTGCGCCAGCTGCCTCTCCGACTGCACCTCCACCCTAGACGGTGGTGTCGGGCGCTTAATGCCTGGCGGACGACCCATGGCAGCGGTGACCCTCAGCGGTCGGTGGCGGCGGCAAGACTGGATTTTGTCGCCGTCTTTTGCTCAACTTGTGAGTGGGGAAGAAGACTACTGAACATCACACTTTACTCAGACGAGATTCGTAATCATTACTCACGCGAAGGAATATCAGTCGTCACGGGGCTCGGTTGGCATCCCTCCCCCAGCACCGACCACCCCCAACGGCCCATAAACATTTTTTTCCAGCGACTGCATGTATAAGCAATATTTGGACCCAAGGAAAAAAAATATACCAACACTGAACAATACAGAAGAATGTTTCCAAAATAAAAATAGACTGCATCAAACTCTCATCATAAACACTCGAATCTAAACGTTAAACTGCACAGCTTCCACAAATGACATAGCACACAAATATATTACACATAGAGTCGAATTTCCCAAAGTGACACAGCTGGGACATAAGTCTTCCATCATACACACCTACCAGTTCACAAAAGCATAATACATAGCCAAGTTCTTTCATGCGATAATACAAATCGCCTTCTACGCAAACTCCAAACACAAAGAATGCACCACTTCTTAATACAGAACAAAGACATGGATACTTTCGGTGCATCCTTGACAAACCAACGACCAAATGTTTCAACACCATAACTAAACTGAACTACCACAACTACTAAGCGGGCATCGAAGATGCTATAGCTCCATCAGATGCACACCACCGGCAACGCAATGCCTGCAAAGGGAAAGAACCAACATATACTTTTTGGTCAGCCAAACTAGTTACTGAAGAGCTTAGCTGTAACAATCACACAAAAAAAAGGAAATGTGACTATAGCACACATACCTCGCTGCAGATCACAGGAGCCATCTTCTACAGCATGCACTCAAGGTGCGGGGACAAATAAGGCTTCCAGCGATGCTCGGTCAACCTAGCAAAACACATAGAGTTATTCCCTTGTACCACACCACCCAAATTTCATCAAAACAAAAATGAGACAGTGACAAGACTATTACTTTCAGCTCCTCCAGACGGCCCATAGCTTCATTGAACTTATCCTCCACCTTCCTCATCCTGCAACCATATGCAAACACAGAGACTAGCACCTCATCGCAGATGTCGTCATCAGTCAGCCTCGGCGTAAGCTCATTGGCACATCGGTGCAGTTGCTCATGGCTCTCCTCCAGCAAATCTCTCAGCTTCTCAGCACACCCCCAAATGCACTTCATTGTCCTATCGAAACGATCCATGAAACCAAGCTGGTGCCGCAGCACCGGGTAGTTTAGATCCATTATCGGGATCCCCAACTCTTCATTCACATGCTTGATCACAATGTAGCAGAGCTTCGCTTTTGCCGCAGCCAGGTTCACCCCAGGTTCTGCCTTGAACTCAAGGGGACCCGGGAAGTTAACAGAAGCCTGCTTCTGTCCATCTTCCAAGTTCTCGATGAACATATACGAAACTGGGCCTGGAAGCTTCTTCACAGCCTCCTCATACACACAGCGCAGTGTGTAGTAAGACCTCTCCCATTGAACATCCTAGCACAAAGTCACAGAACAGAGGAAAAAAATGCATCAGCACCATGACTGTAAAAAAAAGGGATGACACCACTAGCTCAAACTTAGCACATTCCTTTCAAAAACTTCACATACCTGATTCGCAGGCACTGTCCGATTGAAGCGTCTCGCATCATCAGGCTCCCTGTCCTTCTTAGTAGCCATCTCAATCATAGAAGATGAATGCCGAATCGCAAATGCAATAGCATCCGCCTTGTGGCCAATGATGGTGTGCAACCCTGCCACACCATATATATCCGCATGATTCACTCGAGCCCTGGAGCTCTCCAACCAAGCAGACAGAAAGAGACGCAGCTCAACATAAGCAGAATGCACTTGGTTTGCACTAAGCTCCATCTCAGCATAGACACCCCTGAAGGAGTTCAAGGCTTGCTTCATGCTCCGGTATAGCGGCCGGTTCGCAACAATCCTCACAAAGGAGTAGTCAACAGGGAAGTAGTGGATCTGATCGCGAACAGCTTCTACCATTGCAAACACACCAGACCGCTCTGCTTCAAGCACACAAGCATAGCTACCACCAGTGGCCTCCATGCGCAGCCGCCGACCTTCAACCAAGTTTGACTCACAGTCAAACAAGAACATAACTGCATACGATCGAGCCACACCATCCGTTAAGGTCGCATACGACCTCCTCAGACCACCACGGAACACGGTACCACCATGGAGATCCGTGAACACACCGCTCAGCAGGTGCACCGGATGCATGAACACTGGACTCGCCATTCTGCCAATGCCATCAAAAACAATGAAATTACATACAGGTAAGCAATGCCACCGAAACCAAACAAATCATATTCATCATCTCAGCTTCATAGCACAATCACCTTCTAGCACACCCACCCCCCCCGAAAAATTCATATCACAATCCTAACCCAACTTTCATGAATTTTTTTGAACAAAAAGAGATTCCTTTTCTTTTCCTAACGTCTATAATTTTGTTAACAATGATGCAGGACTTAAGTCATACTTCTACTCACAATGCAGACCTAATTGCCCTTATGACAAAAGTACAGACAGTAAACTACGTAAATTGTTCACTGGAATCACTGCCAAGAACTACCACAACACCGCTACAAGTAAAACAAATTCTGCTTCTGTCCTTGTGGTGATGCCAAGTCTAGCAACCCACAAACTTTCCAAAATGCCTGATGATTATCAGGTGAGCCAATGAACCGACGGCTTTCCACAGCTACCAAAAACACATGCAGATCCCTTTTCTTTTCCTAACGACAACCTTCACACAGCTGCTGCCTACTTTTCATTCATCATATTCACAAGAAACATGCTCATGGGAAAAAATCCTACTTCCTTTCCAAACATCAAGCTCATAAGATACTCTCTTCCGCCCATCTGCACGAGATCGTGCAAAAACAAACAACAAAACAGATCTCCGCGCACTACAACGATGAACCCGGCACCCTACGCGCATCAAACAACACCTGAAACCGTCCTAGTACCAAAACAAACCAAATAAACTCCACTCGCCAAAACATTTCAGATCTAAACCTTCACTACCGCATCAACAAAGATGGATATCAATAGCTTCCGAGCAAAGCACAGCCAGCCTGGCGGCTCAGACTAACCTCGCTCTGCCGGACGACGACGAACGACCACGCCGTCACGCACCGACACCAAAGACCGCCGCCGCTCTACGCCAAGACCGAGACCGGGAGCTAGGGTTTCCTCTCTCGTCGTTGAAGACAAAATGGTCCGGCCCCCATCTCCCTCTCTCTTATCCAAATGGGTAGGTGGTGGTAGTTGGACCCCAGCATTTAAGACGACGGTGGCTTCCAGAGCAATACACCCCCTCACCAATTCGCTTCCAGCTGCCCCTGAACCGTCTATCCTCACTACACACCGGCAAACATGCTTGACTTAACGACGGCGATCACGATAGCTTGCTCACACTACAAAACGGACTCATTTATCCCCGACCGGCATTACAAATCCAAACCAGCATTAGCGCCAATCTACCAATAAATGAAAAAGTACTTATTGGAAACACCATAAACATGACTAAAATACCATTGCATTTAGAGTAGCAAATGCAGCTCACACATCCATAACGATTACAATACCAAATGCAGCTGAAAATACCAAATAGTCACAGCATCGACACTGCAGCACCTGCAGCTCGATTTCGCTTAGGATTACAATACCATAAGTTCTCAAATATTAAGATAAAGACCTGAAGGGCCTTCACACAAACTAACTTAACAAACCAGCCCACAAAAGCACGCGCGCATACTAATGCAACTCGCCACCATCTCTTCAGCAAACGCGCAGCCACACCTCGCGCAGACCATCACCTACACGTCTGGCCCGGAGCTCTCGAAGAAGGTCATGATTTACCGCCCAGATGGAGTCTCCCTGATCACCACCACATACGTGCCACCCTCCACAAAGCCAGCCCATGCAGCGAACGCAGCCCACCCTATGTTGATGCGAGCGATCTCCTGGCTGTACATGGACTTCACCAAGAAGCCCTGATGCCCAAAGACGCTGTCTGGAACCATCATCGTCACCCTGCTTCCGTGCATCAGGAACCGAGAGAACCTCCTTCCAAAGAACTGCACACACAACAAAACCCAAAACCAAAACGTCGGTCATGAAATGAAAAGCATAAGAATGAGCATTCATTAGAATAGCAGAACGTCCGATCCAACTCACAAATTGCCCGCGCAGACCAACGTGGCTCCTGGCCATGCGAAATGCATAGAGAGGAAAGTGTGCCTTCTCCCTGTGCCACGCATTGGCCAGCGTCTGGTAGAGCCGACCGGTCATCCCCACGCCAGCACCAAGCTCGAACGCCATCTCAAGAAGATTCGCCGGCACTACCAAAACAAAAAATTCATCCCATCCATCAGACACGACCTTATGAAAAAAACACAAGATCACACCATCGCATACCATGAACTCACCATGCACGTTCATCCAACCTCCAGGAGCAGCTCCGCCTTCCTCTAGAAAATCTTGAAGCATCGGGTGGCCAGCCGGCGGCCTCGCAGTGAAGGGTTTCTCAACTCCATTGGCTCCATAAAGCCTCATCCCCACTGCATTGGACCCAATCCAGCAGAACAGAGCAGTATCATAGCGAGAAATCCGCTGAGCATCAACGAATGCAGTCCACCCTTCCGTCAGGATGAAGCGACTATCCACCTGCTCCACACGAACCTCGTACCCCATCACAAGATCGCCAAAGAGAAGCACCGAGTTTGATTCCCGGTTGGGGATCCTGAGCCAAAACTCCGGTGGTATTTCCTGAGAAAAACATCAATATAACTTCAAAACTCAGAAGCTCCCACGCTTGCAGTCAACACCATGCAACTAAAACACAAATGCACCTAAAATGATGTCCTACCCCCGATCCTATCAGTTCTACTACATGTGCAAAATACAGCAACCAACGCACAAGATCAGTACTAACCATCATCGTGCGGAACGGCGACCTGAAGTTGCGACTGAAGCTCATACCCCTGTGCATCATCAGCGGCTCCAACGGCGGCATGCGGATGAACCCTCCCTCGCGATAGAACAGGGGCTGCAATCGACATAACAAGCGTTGATTCGGTCATACATAAAAAACGGTTATACAAATGGCGCACTGCTTAGATCCGGCGCGCAAATAAACACTTCCACCGAACGCAAACAAATCAGAACCAAGCGATCTACGAAACAAAAGCACACGGCGGTACTGCACTTAAATCTTACCAGTTGAGCACCCTCGGCACGGCCAGCAGGACGCAGATCCGGCCCTCGAGCCGCAGCACCAGCGGCCCTGGGAGCAACACTTGAAACGACAGGCCTGTTCCCCAAAATTGACGCAGACGACACTGGCGGAACATACACAGGAGGCCTGCTCGCGCCCCTCCCAATGACGCTCGATAAGCCAGCAGTGGATCTAGCACCACGCGGCGACTGCGTGCAAAAATCCAAAGAAAACGACCAGATTAGGCAGATCCACGTTGACAGCGAAGTTAATCGTATAAAAAAACACCAGATCCACCATATAAAAAGCACTCACGGTGGGCCCTGTCACCTTCCTGGGCGATCCGATGCGCAGCGGCCCGGGCGCGCGCGGCGAGACGATGGTGGGCTCCTCCTCAGGCACGGCGACGCCCTTCCCCTTCGCTCCGCAGGAATCGTGGCCGTCGTCACGCGCGGACGGCCATCGCAGCCACCACCTCCGGCAACAGATCCAGCATCAGTAGCACCTACCAGCTGACTCAACGGGGCGCCACGACCCTCCTCGCTTGGCGCCACGTACGACGTCGGCGGAGACAGGCTCAGACCGAGACCATCTCCACCCCTCGCAGCCGCAACCGCGTCCAGCCTCGCAGCACGTCGTGCGGCCAGCCTCTGCTTCCATCACACAGAAAAGGTGACAGTCAAAATCCAAGCTCAACGAAACAAATAGCCGAAAACTACAAGAACCATGCCTACTTCGTACACTGCCAGATCCGGCGAACAAATCCTACAAAAGCAACAAAAGAAAACACGGACACCAGTTCTACCTAGATGGATCCCACTATCTCCGGATGCCGCAGCACCACATCTCTAAGCAGGCCCGACGCGCCATCGGGGTCCGAGCTGCTGGACGAGGAAACGCTCAGAGGAGACGACCGCGACCCCGACCCAATGCGCACAGGGCTTGGCGGGCTTGGCGAGCGAGATCTCTTCCGAGATCCAGCGCCGGAACCTTCATCCCCGGACATGGCGGCGACGGGCTAGCTAGCGGACGCGGCAGAGAGCGAGTGAGAGACTGCAGGCTCAGTCAATGCAGTGGAAAAAGGCAGGTGGATGAGTGCTTCCGCCGACTGCCTTGCACCGGCATATATAGCACTCGTGATACATCCCCAAATAACATACCATCGTGTAGAGAACCACCGAAAAATTTTGTACAGTGGCCTCGCCTCGCCCGCCAACAAAAGCCCGCCTAACCAAAAATACGAGACAATACACCGACACCGGGAAAAATACAAACGCGCCATGCCAATTCGAATTTGGATTCACGCCAGCCGAACGAGCCCCTCCTACCGTGCACGGCGCGCGCAGACAATCGACTATAATCCATTCATCGCTCCACCTTTCCGCCACAATCATTAGCGCACAAAAAGACGCCTACAATGATCTGCCACGTGCACAAAAAGGTATAAATCTAGTTTCCCTAACGAATCGTTCGTCCGTGCCCACCCCATGCATATCTGGGTGCAACTTCCCCCTTGCGGGACACAGCACCGCGGCACACACCCCAGCATGGCAACAAAACAAAAACAGACCCCGGTCCCCCGCATCCAACCATCGCCGCATCCAGGCGCGGCAGGCCGGACCACCCAAACAGTACTTCCCGATCGGCCCGAACACCAACTGACCCGCCTACACCTGGAAACTGCCCGGCACTTTTCCTTTCCCACCCACCACTCACGCGGGGCCCACCCTCTATTCTTGCTACTCACCTCCACACTCACACCAGCCGCTGAAAAACTGGGAATACAACCCTTTTCACTAAAAAGAAATTTTTTTTATTCCTGCAAATAAATCCAAGCCACCTTAATTCACAACGCTTACAAAAAAACAAAAAAATCATGTACATGCATTACATACAAAGCAATCTCCATAAAAATTCCAACCATGAAAAAAGAAATAAATACTCTCTTACCCGTTTAAAAAGCCCACATTTACTAACATACTTTTAACTAAATCTAGGAGAAGCACTACAATAACAACAGATTGCCTAATCACACCAAAAAAAAAGGGGTCCTTTTGGTGGAGAGATGTGGTTAAACTGCTGGAAGAGTACAAAAAGATGACAGTGCTAATCATTCACAGTGGCACTTCCTATCTCCTGTGGGCTGATAACTAGGATGGTTGTCCTCTAAAAGAAAGCCTTCTAGAACTTTACTCGTTTGCAAAAAACAAAAGCATCACAATGGCAAACTGGTACCCACAAATGGACACCATCAATATGTTCAACAGTTCCAGAGGAAGCCTTCCAACAGTTCCAGAAGCTAGAGAACTACAAAGAGGGCTCCATTTCCTCTAACCATAATGATGTCTAGAATTTCAGTGCGAGGAGCTTCATGAAAGATAGGCTGAGCACTCGAAATGTGCTTAGCAAGAGGGGAATGCAGCTTGACTCGAACAATTGTGTGCTCTGTCACACAGGAGTTGAAGAAACAATGGAACACCTATTTTTAAACTGCCCCTTCGTACTACAGTGCTGGGACATGATTGGGATAGACTTGAGCAATCAAAAAGAAGTCTTTCAGGCAACAGACAACATCATGGTGCAATCTGACAGAAATTTCTTCATGATCCGTGCAATTCCAATGAGCTGGACAATCTAGAACGTGACAAATGACAACATTTTTGAAGGAATCCAGCCTCATCTAGAAAGTGTGAAAGAGAAGTTCGACAAGGAAATAATAATCTTAACCCTGCGGGTCAATACAAGGATTGCGTTGTAATTGCGTCGTTGTTCCTTCTTTTTTTTGCTGTCTTTCTTCGTCCCTTAGTGTTTTTTGCTTGCTATCCCTAGTTCTTTTTCTTCTTGTTCTTTTTTTTCCTTCTTTGTATCTCGTTGTACTTCTAATATTTTGGCTAACAGAAACTAGCTACCCCAATTCTCCTTTGCCCTCGTTTTCTTACGCCAATTTCCTCACGCCACGTCTTCTCCGCTACCGATTGTGAAAGGCAAGCCTCATACAAGAACTCAAAAAAATTAATCATTCCAAAAAACCCAAAAAACTGACAAACACATATGACCTTTGAAAATGGCGAACAAAAAATATCCACATAAGAAAACTCCCTAAAGACAATGAAATAAGCACACACACTCACAGATCAAAGTGTCCCTCCTCGTTCCCCATCTCGCTTGAACCCAAAACTCCACTACCATCAAAAAACACGTGTGGTGTCCCACCAAACATACATGGCGCGCTCGGTCTCCCACCAAAAACTTGAAACCAAAACCTCCTCTCGACCACGACCTTAGGCCGCCCAAAACGACAGCACAGTTAATGTGCTTCTGGAAACCTACCATCTACCTGCATTTACCCAAAGACATATCCACCCCCCCGGCGTCCCCCCCCCGACCGCCTCTCTCCAAACCACACCAAAAAATATCACCACTCGTGCCGCCGCATCCCACACCATGCCACCATCCAACCCTTCACCACCTCGCGAACCATTGCAGGCCACCGACGCGCCGGCGAGCAACGCCACAGCGCAATCACCTCCAGCCTGCCAGCCCACAACGCGGATCGGTTGACGATCTCAACCTCCCAGTTCCATCGCGACATCAAGGTCACACATCGTCCACTTCGGCAACAGCTTCAAGCCAAGCTCCTCCCCCGCCAACCACAAGATCATCCAACACTCGATCCATGGCCGCGCAACCAGCATCCCTCGACTCCGACAAAGGTTACCTCCAACCACAATTCTTCCAACGCATTGTACCTAGCTTCACTGACACTCAGAAAACCATTGTTTCCACATCGGGCTTCCCTTTCATTCTCCATCTCCCATTTTACAAGCTGTCGCATAGAATGCATGCCTGGCTCCTTTCCCTCATAGATCCAACCTCGTCCGTCTTGCGAATGGATCATGCACACAAAGCCGCTATAGATAGAAAGGACCTCACCACGGTCATGGGCCTTAGATCAGGCAAACCATTGCCCAGCATTGGTTGGCCGGCGAAAAAAGCCCTACTAGATGCCGGCGAAATCGCAGCCCTCTTCCCGGACAGGACCACAGCCACCACCGACCCTCGCGGCCCACAAACACCTATCTCCATAGAAGAGGCAAAATGATATATCTGGCAAATCAGTGGGCAGGAAATGAATCAGGCAGAAGCAACCGTATTCCAGAAGGCCATAGTCCTCGTTGCAATCAGCGACATCCTAGCCCCCATGAAATACACTAGAGATATCGATCACCGCACAGTCCTCGCAATTCAAGACCCTGACGGCCCGGCTGTTTACGACTGGGCGGATTTCACCCTCCAAGCACTACTCCAGGCGGCCCGCGCTTTCAAAGGCCAGCAGATGTACCGCGGCTTAACAAGCACAAAATTTCTTGGTGGATGCCAAATTTTCCTACTGGTAATCTCATTCCCACAACATTAAACGTTTTAAACAATCGTATCTACTTGCCTAACCATCCACAACCCTGCAGATTTTCTACTTACAGAAATTCACCGACTGCGGTGTCTCCTACAACAGTAGGATATTGCCTCTCCTCAGGCATTACACTGACAAAAAGCTGGAAATATTGGTCGAGCAGGAAGAATATAACATCATTCCACTAGAATCGTACATGAAACTTTGCACAAAACCTCAGGTATGTACACTCCCAAGACTGTGACATCAAAACATATCCCACGTATATTGTGCATACCATATCAAGATTTTTAAATGTTTCCTCCCTACAGATCTCAGCTGACCAAGCCAGGCTCTTCAAGATGACAAGGAAGCAGTCGACCTTATTGCATTCAAAAATCGACTGGCAACACACCAGCATGAGCCAGGTGCTTCTTTTCATTATCATCCATGTCACAAGAATACACAGGTCATTCTCAGGCCATCTCACACTTATCTTACTGACCCACGCATATAGGCACAAGCCAAGCAGCTAAAACATGACCTCACCTCCTACGCTGATAGCGAAACAGCCGACATGCTACAACGCATAACAAACTCGATATACGAGCACATCCCCCCTTCCTCGTCTGGCCAGGTAATGCACAACATTTGATTTTGTTTTCAACTCTAATGACCACTCCATAAGACTAATGCAAGTAACAACCATCACAGACGATCCAGACAGCAGCTGACGAAGCAGTGAGAAAGTGGCTATTCAAGGTCGCAACTGACAAGGTCCAAGACAATCTCCTTGCAGCAGCAACAAGGCATGCAGCAAGAGCCTTCACATCCTCCGCCCACAGCCAACTCCATGAAGCTGCTGATGGTTTGCTGAACCTACAGACTCCAACACCAACAAATGCCCAAGGTACCATCCACGCTATCCGCCCCCCAGACACAGCACCCCATCATCCCTCCATCTAGCTGACCACTCCACACGCAACAGCAATTGCAGTCCTGGCAACTCCTTCAAAAGCTGCAGCCGCTGAAAATTTGATCCACCTCGAATGCTCTTCAAGGAAGCTCCGCAAGAGGAAAGCAATACTAGGCTCCCTCGCCGACTCAACCTCAGGTCAGTCTAGCCTCCTGACAATTTGACACTCACATATATAGCAGCGTCAACACCTAAAAAAACACACGCGGACAAAGCGCGCTTAATCTGGCCTATTTCTAATTCACAGGAACCAACTTCCCAAGACGAGCAAGATCAACCAAGTCCCAGGCTCAGACCCCATCAAGCACAACACACATAGCTCTGCCCTACACTCAAGAAGACACAACTGACTCCACCAAACACAATGGCGCATACCATTCAGCTAATCAGCAAACACCCTCGCCAACACTCCACCATAACCAAGCATCACCTAGCCCAAACAGGATGAGCACTACTGGGCCAATCTATGACACAACAGAAGGAAGCACATCCAATTCAGGTACTACATCAAAACCAATGACCAATTGCAGCAAAACATAACCATCTCTATGCTGTCGCTGACAATAACAATACATTTTTTCCTTCAAAATGCAGATACTGAAAAAGACATCTTGCAACTGTCCTGACAAACCAAGCATCCACTCTTGTAGCCGACAGGAAGAATCACAAGAGACTTCATGTTTTGTGTGCTATACTTGAACACCCGTAAATTGTAAAAACTTTAACTACTATGTCACTCTACTTCAAGGTACTTACAAACTAATCCGAACTTTCCAAGAAACGCGCCGATGATGTCGATCACAACATATCAAATGCGCAAAACCTGTTCCAATCTCCCTTCTGCAAAAACCCTATCAGAGCCATACCTCGCCTCCCTATCAGTGTTCATCATTCAGATAGCACTCCAAAAACCCAGAAACAACCCACCTGCACAAAACACACACACACACACACACACACACACACACACACACACACACACACACACACACACACACACACACACACACACACACACACACACACACACACACACACACACACACACACACACACACACACACACACACACACACACACACACACACACACACACACACACACACACACACACACACAGTTTTTTCCAAATTTCACAAAGCACCACCCACCCACAGCCTCATCACCCCCAAAAAGAACAGCATTAAATGAAAACCTATGAACCAACCCCAATAATATCTACACCACAATGCCACTATAAAAAAAGGGTCTCCATCCATTCTTTCACAGCAATCCAAACCACAACCCCAAGCCACCACAAAAAAACCTATGGACCACCACCCACAGCCAACCATATCCACCAGACACCAGGTACCTTCACCCCGCACACCAAGCCCCCCCACCATAAAAAAATAGTACAGGTCACAGTTCCTGGGTGCCACACTGCCAAGGACTCAGCCCAACACAAGGAGTGTCACAGCAAGGCAACTAGTCCTGGCCTTAACCTCCAAAAAACATCAGGGCCGCCTCCTCCTAAACAACAGCGTCATCTACTCAGTAAGTTATCCTACCTATCTGAATCAAACTTCTTCTTTCATATCATCAACTCCAGCTTATTTTCCCCCATTACCACATACACACATTTTCCCCCATCAACATCCAGGTCCGCATTTGCGGTAGGCTTACACACATAGACCAGCATGAAACCCACACTGAATTCATCGTCGATGATGGTACAACAGCGCTAAGAGGCAGAATATGGTAAGTCAAATTCACTGTCAAATATCATAACTAAAACCAACAGCAATACCCATGAAAAACAAAAACATCGACACAAGCAGCCATCTAACAAAAAAAAAC
Organism: Themeda triandra; assembly: GCA_018135685.1. NCBI lineage: Eukaryota > Viridiplantae > Streptophyta > Magnoliopsida > Poales > Poaceae > Themeda > Themeda triandra. The sequence continues at coordinate 1,606,102 of JAENPR010000032.1, forward strand.
TGCATCCTCTTTTCTTTCAGGTAGCACACAAGCATCGGCATGACATACTTGTCAGGAGCAAGGTAATAACACTGAAAACTCCAACACTACATAGCTGGAACAGACAATACCATATTAACCCTTCTCCCTACCACGCACACACCCCACAAACAGCCTACATGCTTACTACTTGATGGTGTGCAATGTTGCAATACATGAACAACAGGTCAAACTTCAGGCAATAAAGGCAACGTAAGTCAGGACACACACCACCCTGGAACACAAAACAAGAAAACATTCCCTGCACACTCAAAAACAAAGTTCCCTGATATTTTTTTCCTTCAATTTCTGTTCCCAGCAAAGTTGAAGACCACAATACCCTAACTATGCACATGCTCGAATGCATCCATGAGCATTGCACCCTCGGTGAACTGACGTCACAAGACACAGAGCATTGGAGCGTAATTATCCACGAAGCAGACCAATATATGAACACAGCATTCGACCTACAGTTGAACAAAGAAGCAATCATCGAAATGCTCTCCAGCACCACAGTAAGGTAAATCAACCCCAAAAACTCCCATAAACAAGCACTCAATATTCAAAAGCCAGCTAAAGAAAAAAACTCTAACACCGTTCACATGCGCAGGTCCACCGAAGCAGGAGCAACATCAGAACAAATAGCACATGCAGTCCATCTGGACACATCAACTTCATGGTATGGTAGCCTATACTCAATAAGCTTTGGTTCAAAAACAAAACAATAACAAGTTACATTACAACTCTTTTGCAGGGAAGCCTTACAGTCAATGCTTGCTGAGGGAAGTATCCACAACACCAACGATTACAACCACTTCAAGCTAGCATCTGATGACTAGAAGCAACAAGGACAACACCGTCTTTCAATTTGCAGCAGACCTACCGTGTCCCAACCAAGACTTTTACACATACATGCTCCCCCTTTATTATTGTACTGATAAATAAAAAGGCATCTTCTCTATGTATGATAGACACTACATACCCTGTTTTCTACAAATTTTGCACATGTCAAACCTCACATACACCAGCGTCTTATTATTCAGACACAACCCCCGGAAAAACAATCCTAACGCGCTACAAAAAAACTATAACCTGCCAGAAAAACTATATAAACGTAACCATGCCATAAAAAGAATAACCAAATTGTCTGCTTGTAACTCCAATACAGCTACGAATCGTTCCATAAACCATAACTTCCCTGTCCGCTATGAAGGCTGTACAAAACCATCAGGGAACTTCCCTCCATTTCCTTTCAAATGCAATATATCATCCACTATCCTCCCACTGAAACCATCATCATCATCCTGCCAAAAAAAAAACCACGCTGACGGATAAAAAACATCATCAATTCAAAAAAACACACGCTCCAAATAGACATACCAGTCTCTCCCACAACGCCATATCAGCACCATCAAACGACCGACAAAACAGGTAACATAACACTCCGGTCCGATTCAACCTGACACATGATTTAAAAAGCAAAACTCTGAATACCCTCAACCTCCACACACATAACTCCAACCCATGAAAAAAACATACCTCGAAACCCCCACATCCGGCAATGTTGTGAGCCGCACAGCAGCCACTCGACACTCGCGTGCCACACCTGTGAAGATAGAACCAACCAGTGTGTGCAGCGCCAGCTTCAATACATAGCAAGCCCGCTCAATCAACCCACGACGGTTCTCATCAATAGGCCCGCGCTGCGTCGGATCAAAGACATACAACACATTCTCCTCAACAACCCACGCGAAACAAACCCATGAACACTGCAACAAACACGGGAAGAAAACCTGCGTACACGTCAAAACAACAGATGCCAAAAACACTTTCAGTAAAAGCATAGAGTAAGCCCTATCTGACAAATGAGACAAAAAGCACACAATTGGCAACAAAACTCACTATCTTGCACCTCCTCACGTCGTACTGTACATTCCCAACTGAAAGCTGCTCACACAAACGCCTATCCTTCACATCGACAGCCCCAGATAATATGCATGCCTGCACCATAGTAACCATTACACATCTAACTTCCACTAAAAAATACCACTGACAGCCTCGAAAAGAAAAAGTATAAAAAATTGTACTTCCTATCATGCTCACCATGAAATCAGATTCAAAGAAAATCCTCCAACGCAACGGACAGAATGCCGCATATTTGTCATCATCAGCCTGCCTAAGACTTCGAATCAATGCATCAAACAGATCAACCTCCATTTCACAATTCCCAAGTACCTGCGCACAAAACTCCACTCCTGACACTTGTATGTACTTAGGCACCCTATGCACAATAACCATCCTGCACAAACAAAAACGTTGAAAAACAATATTGTAACCCAAACACAAAAAGGTACTATGCTAGATTCCAAAAATATAAAACACATACCCTTCATAGTGTCGAATGCACTCAAAATCCAAGACCCAGCTCACTGTCTAACCCAACCAGCCGCATCGCCCCTCTCCTACATCCCAGGGCGATGGCAACGTCACAGAATCACCCATGCTTCCGCCACCCCCTGACAAACCAACAACAGCACCGTCCCGGCTCTCGGAGTTGAGATCAAAATTCCTGGAGGGCTTGAACCTCCGAATCATTGAATAGAACTGAGACATCACACTGCACACACGATCATTCACCTGTAGATACTGTGGCATCCCATCAAGACTCGACCTCAACGAATTAAACGACCGTTCCACATCATCACCAATTTCACACCACTCTAGTCTGGTCCACCCTTCCTCTGCCCTCCCCCTCCAGCCAACCGCAATGTACCCTGACACACATCATCCACCACACCATTCACACAAGTAATGCATTCCCCACATTCCATACTGCAATTAGGTCTGCGCTTCAGCCTACAAGGCTCAGACAATGTCCTGATCCCATTCCAGATTACAGGGTGCAACGCATCAAGGCCTGGCAAAAACAAAACAAAAACAAGGAAAAAATTTAACCACAGCATATCTGTATACAGCCCCCATTGACACACACCATGAAATTTTGAACTATAATTCAAAACAAAAAAATCCACATCACACCAAACCCATAAAACCAAAATAAGCAAAACCCACCTGTATCGTCCACTGACATATTCTGGCATCTTGCACCCCTGGTATATGGCATCAATATAGAAACAAGGACCGTCAAGAGTTTCACAGCTTGTGTTCCATTTACAAACAAGCCTGCATTTATTTGCTCCTGAAACTCTGCAACAGCAAGGAAGACAGGGCCAGCCGCCTGTCAACAATATACATCAGCAAGATTCCATGTTATATCAGCCCTGACCATCAGACCAACAAACAGTCCATGAAAGAAAATACCTCCAATGGGATGTTCAACAAGTGCACCATAGCTACAGCCGCCTCCCACACAGCTAACAGCTTTCCACCCCTCGACTCATCAACCGCTCCCCCCTGCTTCAACGCCCAGACGTATATACACCCAGCCGGATCTCTCAACTAATAAACACACAAAAAAAAGATTAGCACACACTTTCAAAACACAACCACAACCCACACATGGGAATACAAGCATTCCAAACCTTTCCCTCCGGAATGACTTCATCGCATCGTATGTGCCTCACAAAATTGCTATCAGCTTGTATCATCATCCGTATCTTCTCATACAAAAAGTCCCTGATCCTTGGAAATGAGTTATGACGCATCGAGTGCCCTTCAATATCCAGGCTATCTAGATAGAACACCTACAGACAAGCCATCCACCTTGTCGGGTACCTGGATTAGGGGGTCCTCAGCTATGAGGATTAGAGGCGAGCAAACCTTGCTTTGCCCTCCCTGAATCCCAAAGAGACAATCAGAGGAAGCCCCTGAATTCCCCCTCTATACCATGAGTTGGGCCGGCCCACGACCACGCCCACAAAACCACAAGGCCCACCGACTCGAGACGTGGCCGCTCGCCCGCTCGAGCAAGAATGACGGAAACCGCTCGAGCGAGCGACCGCTCGAGACGGTGACGGAAACCGCTCGAGCGAACGCCCGCTCAAGTCCGCCTACAATGATTGCCTTTCCAGGACACGCACACGGCTACAGGGCTCGAAATAGTACCGCAGTACACCAATCCCACCTAACACCATGGCCACAGGGCCAATAACAGTGGATCGTACACCGGTCGTTTCCGCCATTACACCGCCCATGCCCCGGATTCGAGGATGGCAGGTGCCACTGTGACACCATGCCATGCACTATACTGTGTACGGCCCCCCTCAAATCGCCATTTTTCAACTCTCTGTACTGACAAACCTGCTACAAGGTCCCGTCACCCGGGTCATCGACCCCTCGAGGCGGCTTTCAACCGCCCGAAGCATGATGACAGATGTGACTGGCGTACGGGGCGTGCAGTGACCTGTCCATCCCACCTCGACGGCCACTCGGTAGGGTTCCCAGGCACGCCATCATCAACCACCCCTCCATTTCGTCAGCCTGCGTCAGGCGAGGACGAGCAGGACACCTTTGCCCATGTTGCTACAGGCTCGAACCAGGCAAGAGCATGAATCCACAGGCTCGGACCGGACCATAGGAAGCATCTACAGCGCTGACGACTCGATGGAGCGCCCATGCCCCGACGTCACGCATACGATTGCCCTACCAAATCTTGTACTCCTGAGCCTCCCCTTAGCCTATAAAAGGGGACATCAGGGCATAGCTTAGGACAGGGTGACACTCATACACACCTCACACACACACTCACAACTTACACGCACACATCACACGCTAAGTCTCTGGACTTCCTTGTACTCACCCCTGAACAAGCACTTCGGTGCAGGATAATACAAGTTCCCCTCCCCCCGCTGGACGTAGGGCCTTCTTTTGCCCGAACCAGGATAAAAACCTTGTGTTCTTCTTGCATCACCATCCGAATTAGGGAGCACGCTTAGAAATTTACTTGTTGGTGTGATACCCCCCGGGGTACGAAACACCGACAGTTGGCGCGCCAGGTAGGGGTACTGCGTGTTTTCGCCCGATTTCCCGCCATTTTCCGGATGGCATCTCCCACTTCATCACTTTCGTTCGCCACGGTGATCTGGTTTGGGAGTCTGGAGTCCGTGTCGCTCGGTACGGGCTATGACATGGCTCTACTCTCGATCGGTGAACCGAGTGGGGGACGCACCTCACCCCCACGGGCTGGTGGAGTTGCGCGTAGGCCACGCCACCACGGCTCGCCGCCAAGGCGCAGGCGCCACCAGCGCCAGCTTCCTCGCCAGCCCACGCGGGGCCCTAAGCACACCGCTCACGTGCCATCTCAGCCGAACGCCATGGCACACCCAGTTGGGGCGCCGAGCGCACGACAGGGGGTGGCACGTAGGCAGGCGGCTCTCGACGAGAACCCCAACTTCACGTTTGCCATGCGTTCGCCGAGAGAACCCGGCGTGACACCTCGCGCGCGCGTACGGCCGACGTCGCCCAACTTCTTGCCGCACGGGCTCTATCGAGCTCGTCACAGACTCCCGTTCGGACTCACCAATGCTGCCACCACATTCACCAACGAGATCCAGTCAGCAATGGGACCGCAAGAGGAGAGCCCTGGCCCCCTCTTGCGCGCCGCCATGAACCTGGAGATCGTGTGGCTGGCATCGGTGGACCGCGGGTTCGACAGGGCACCAGGCTCGCAACGCAACACCACGGTCGGAAGTATGCGCCGTTGGATCGAGGAGGAGAGCACGGGAAGGCCCTGGACGCCATCCGGCGCCGACCCCGACTCCGATGACTCGGATACAGGATGCTATGACCCAGCTCGTGAGTGTTTTCGTCTTGAAGATGACGTTCCGTCGGACTCAGAAACCAGAGACGATGCCGCGGCGGCTGCCGTGGCAGCTAACCGGCCGATCGGCGCGCCAGTGGCCGGAACGCCAGCGGCTGGAGCTTTGCAGGTGATCGAACCCCGCGAGGAGCCACCGCAAGGACAGAACAACCCACGGCCTGAAGATGACGCTCGAGCTGCACAATGGGCTTAGCTCAGAGAGATCGAGGCCAAAATGAACGCGGAACGCGCAAACTTGGAGCTGCTCAAGCGCGCCCTTGAGCAAAACCATCCCCCTCCTCCTCCTCGAGCTCTCGACACTCGAGGAAAAGCACGAGGCGTCTTCAACCGCATCGTCAATGACGGGCAGCCAGAAGCACCGCTCGAGCCAGCCCGCTTCCCTTGAGCAAGCCAAAATGTTCTCGCGGCGGCTATGTGCGAGACATGCCGGCGCCCTCGAATCTGCAAGCATTACGGATACGAGATGAGGTCCAAGGGCTCCTCCAGGTCGCGGCCGCCCAGCAGGCAGAAAGTTCAGCCTCAAGGCTGCGCGAGGCAGAATCAGAACAGCCGGCCAACCTGCCGCGGCACGAGCGAGAGGGCTCGGTCCACCAAGAGTTACCCCCTCGAGGAGGTAGGGCCCCCATCCGTGATCGCATCCTCGAGAACCGCGAGCCCCAAGATGCGCGTCACAATATCAACGACAACTGACGACGCAAGGCCGCAGGCGCCGAGGATCGTGGCTACAACGCCCATCGAGGAGGATGCTACGACAACGATGAGGACCGGCAGGCTCCCGAGCCGCCAGGCCCTCGGGTCTTCAGTCGAGCCATCCGCAACACGCCGTTGCCCAACCCGTTTCGACCCCCCATGAGCCTGGCCAAGTATAACGGGGAAACCAAGCCAGAGCTTTGGCTTGCCGACTTCCGGCTAGCCTGCTAGCTGGGAGGGGCTCGAGAGGATAAGGCAATCATACGCCAACTCCCTCTGTTCCTTTCTGACACCGCTCACCGGTGGCTCGAGGAGCTTCCCCCTAATCAGATCTACGACTGGACCGATCTGGTCCGGATTTTCGAGGGAAACTTCAAGGGCACCTATATTTGGCCTGGCAACTCGTGGGACCTCCGGAATTGCAAGCAGCACACCGGGGAGTCTCTTCGAGACTTTGCTCGATGCTTCTCCAAGCTGCGCACCGAACTGCCACACATCCCTGACCATGATGTCATCCTGGCGTTCGTCTCGGGCACCACATGCAAGGAGCTCGTGCGGGAGCTCGGGCGCAACCGCCCAAAGACCGTCGACGAACTCATGGACATTGTCGCCGACTACGCCGCCGGTGATGAGGCCGTGGGAGCATTCTTTGGCGGGGATGGGAGCAAGCCCAAGCCGCCACCCGGCGACGGGGAGGGTACGAGCAAGGGCCAGAAGAAGAATGGGAAGAAGAAGAAGGGCAACCAGCAAGGCAAGCGGGTGGTCATGGAAGGCGAGGTCGCCGCGGCCGACCGCAAGAAGGCTAGACCCCCACCAGACGGGGCCGTCTTCGACAAGATGCTGAAACAGCCATGCCCATACCATAAAGAGCCGGCCAAGCATAACCTCGAGGATTGCCGTATGCTTCGAGGCTACTTCAAGAGGTTCGGAATCGAAAAAGACGACGACAAGAAGGATAAGGGTGCCGACGATCGGGCCAACGACAATGATGACAATGGGTTCCCACCCATTGCTAACTGCTACATGATCTACGGCGGCCCTACGACCCAGATGACACGTCGGGAGCGGAAGCAGGAGCGTAGAGAGGTTTTCTCAGTAAAGCCTGCTACGACTCAGTTTCTTGACTGGTCCGATGCTCCTATCACGTTCGACCGTGATGACCATCCGGAACACGTCACCAACCCGGGCGCCTACCCCCTAGTCATCAACCCGATCATCCTCGACGCCTGCTTCACCAAAGTCCTCATGGATGGAGGCAGCAGCCTCAACATCATCTACATGGAAACGCTCACACTACTCGGCATCACGAGGGCGCAGCTCAAGCCGAGCGCCGGGGGCTTCCACGGTGTCGTCCCTGGCAAGAAGGCGCTCACGATCGGCCGCATCGACCTCCCTGTCTACTTTGGCACGCGCTCGAACTTCCGTCGAGAGGTCCTCACTTTCGACCTGCCATCCTGGGCCGCCCGTGCTACGCCCAGTTCATGGCGATCCCCAACTACGCCTACCTCAAGCTCAAGATGCCGGGGCCCAAAGGGATCATCACTGTTGACTCCATGTACAAGCACGCATACAGCTGTGACGTGGAGTGCGTCGAGTACGGTGAATCCCTGATCGAGTCCAAGGAGCTAGCCAAGATGCTAGACTGCCTGGCAGCCGAGGCCGCCGCCCCAGCACCCAAGCGACAAGCCGGCAATTTCGAGCCCGCCGAGGACACCAAGAAGATCCCGCTCGATCCGAGCTCCTCAGACGAGAAGGCGCTGATCATCAGCGCCTCCCTCGACAGCGCATAGGAAGCAGTGCTCGTCGACTTTCTCCGCGCAAACTCTGATATGTTTGTGTGGAGTCCCTCGGACATGCCTGGCATACCGAGGGATGTCGCCGAGCACGCCTTGGAAATCCGTCCCGGTTCGAGACCTGTCAAGCAACGCCTGCGCCGCTTCGACGAGGAGAAGCGCAGGATCATCCACGAGGAGGTCGAGAAGCTCGAGAAGGCCGGATTCATCAAGGAGGTACATCACCCCGAGTGGTTAGCTAATCCTGTGTTAGTAGAGAAAAAGAATGGAAAGATGAGGATGTGTGTAGACTACACTAGCTTAAATAAAGCATGTCCTAAAGTTCCATTTCCTTTGCCTCGAATAGATCAAATCGTTGATTCCACTGCGGGTTGTGAAGTACTTTCCTTTCTTGATGCTTATTCTGGCTATCACCAAATCAAAATGAAGGAGTCCGACCAGCTCGCGACTTCATTCATCACTCCTGTGGGCATGTACTGTTATGTCACGATGCCTTTCGGCCTTCGAAACGCCGGGGCAACATATCAGCGCTGCATGCTTCACGTTTTTGGCAAACACATAGGAGAAACGGTCGAGGCGTACGTAGATGACATCGTTGTCAAGACGCGTAAGGTCGAAAACCTTGTCGAGGACCTCAAGTTGACGTTCGAGTGCCTCAAGGCCAAGAACATCATGTTGAACCCCGAAAAATGTGTCTTTGGTGTACCTCGAGGCATGTTGCTAGGCTACATCGTCTCCCAGCGCGGGATCGAGGCCAATCCTGAGAAGGTCACGGCCATCATGAGAATGGGGCCAATTCGAGACCTGAAAGGAGTGCAAAAAATTACAGGGTGCCTAGCCGCCCTTAGCCGATTCATCGTCCGCCTGGGAGAGAAAGCCTTCCCTTGTATCGACTCCTCAAAAAATCCAGCACTTTGCGTGGACACCCGAGGCGGAGGAAGCCCTCTCGAGGCTGAAGAACGTGCTCACCTCCCCTCCCGTGCTCGTGCCACCTCGACCAGCTATGCCGGATAAACCCGCCGAGCCACTCCTCCTCTACATTGCCGCAACCACTCAGGTGGTTAGCGCAGTCATAGTGGTTGAGAGGCAGGAAGAGGGGCACGCGCTCCCCGTTCAACGGCCAGTTTACTTTGTCAGTGAGGTGCTCTCGGATGCGAAGACTCGATACCCCCAAATCCAGAAGCTGCTCTACGCAATCGTGCTCACACGCCGAAAACTCCAGCACTACTTTCTTAGCCACCCGGTGACTGTGGTCTCGTCATTCCCGCTCGGAGAGATCATCCAAAACCGGGAAGTGGTGGGCCGGATCGCTAAGTGGTCGGTCGAGCTCATGGGCGAGACCATCACGTACGCCCCACGAAAAGCTATCAAATCCCAAGTATTGGCTGATTTTGTCGCTGAATGGACCGACGTCCAACTCCCTCCGGCACAAATTCAAGCCGAACTATGGACAATGTATTTCGACAGGTCACTCATGAAAATAGGAGCAGGCGCGGGCCTACTCTTCATTTCGCCCAGTGGAATACACATGCGTTATGTAATTCGGATCCACTTCGTGGCCTCGAACAACATGGCGGAGTATGAGGCGCTCGTTACCGTGTTGCGTATCGCTATCGAGCTCGGGGTCCGATGCCTCGACGCTCGAGGTGACTCACAGCTTGTCATCGACCAGGTAATGAAAGCCTCGAGCTGTCACGACGAAAAAATGGAGGCGTACTGCAACGAGGTGCGCAAATTGGAAGCCAGCTTCCACGGCCTCGAGCTCAACCACATCCCGTGACGCTTCAATGAAGCCGCTGACGAGCTCGCCAAGATTGTGTCATCTCGAGCGCCGCTCCCCCCAGACGTCTTCTCAAAAGATCTGCACGAGCCATCCGTAAAATGGGACTCGGGGGCTGGCGTCGAGCCAATCATCGAGCCCACCTCCACGACCATGCTCCCTTCAACGGGGGCTGAAGTCATGGAGATTGATGGGTCCTTGAGCCCACCCACGGATTGGCGTGCACCCTTCCTCGAATACCATATTTGAGGAGAATTGCCTGAGGATCGAACAGAAGCAAGACGCCTGGCCCATCGAGCCAAAACCTACGTCCTCTACGGAGACGACAGAGGGCTCTACCGCCGCAGCCCGACTGGCATACTTCAACGGTGCATCTCGATCGAGGAGGGCAGAAGATTGCTTAGAGACATGCACTCGGGGGCTTGTGGCCACCACGCCGCGCCAAGAACCCTTGTCGGAAATGCTTTCCATCGAGGTTTCTACTGGCCCACTGCAACTGCTGATGCCATCAAGCTAGTTCAAGCATGTGAAGGGTGCCAGTTCTACGCCAAGCAAACTCACCTCCCGGCGCATGCGCTCCAGATGATCCCACTCACATGGCCATTCGCGGTCTGGGGGCTCGATCTGGTCGGGCCCCTCAAGAAGACGACGGGAGGTTACACCCACTTGCTCGTAGCCGTCGACAAATTCACCAAGTGGATCGAGGCCAAGCCCATCACCAATATCCGCTCAGAGCGGGTGGTCGAGTTCTTCACCGACATCATCCACCGCTTTGGAGTCCCTAACGTCATCATCACTGACAACGGTACCCAGTTCACGGGCAAAAAATTCCTGGATTTCTGCGATCGACACCACATCCGTGTGAATTGGTCGGCGGTTGCCCATCCTCGAACCAATGGCCAAGTCGAGCGCGCCAACGGCATGATCCTCCAAGGGCTGAAGCCAAGGATTTTCGACCGCCTCAACAAGCATGGCAAGAAGTGGGCGGCCGAGCTCCCATCAGTTCTTTGGAGTCTGCGAACGACCGAGAGCCGAGCCACTGGGTTCACTCCGTTTTTCCTGGTCTATGGGTCAGAGGCCATCCTCCCCACTGACCTCGAATACGGATCCCCTCGACTCAAAGCCTACAATGAGCAAACCAACGAGGAAAGGCTGGCTAACGCCGTCGACCAGGTCGAAGAAACTCGAGACATGGTACTCCTACACTCCGCGCGATACCAGCAGAGGTTGCGGCAATATCATGAGAAGAACGTGCGCAAGAGGGATTTCGAGGTCGGCGACCTTGTGCTCCGTCGACGACAAGACAACAAAGGGCGCCACAAGCTCACTCGTCCCTGGGAAGGTCCATTCATCGTGGTCGAAATGCTGAAGCCAGGGACCTACAAGTTAGCTGACGAGGACGGCTCGATCCTCACCAACGCATGGAACATTGAACAGCTACGTCGCTTTTTTCCCTAAGCCTCGATGCTTTGTACATCCTTTCGTTTGAATGTACCGCTAGTATGAGCTCTTGCAAGTTAGCTTCATACATTTTTTCGTTCATATATAAGGTGGGCTCGACTTTGTCTTCACAAAGTCAAGCCCCCCTCGGGGGCTAGACCAGGGGGGGGGACCCCCCTGAAGTCCTCAAAAAAACACTTTTTAGTTTTTTCAAAAAAGTGCTCGACACTCTCCTTTTCCTTCCCGCCTCGAAGCTCTCTCAGAAAACTAAGGACTAGCATCGCTTCGAGCTCCCAGAATCTGGACGATCGAGCACAAGGCCTCCTACGCTCCCGAGCTACGGAACCCCAACTCATCTCCCCTCAGGGCACTCGAAACACGACGCTAACACTTAGCCAAAAAGAGAAAACTTCAGGCAAAAAAACAAAGGAAAATTCAAAAGCACAGAACAGAACTAAAACACATTACATAGACCATAAGTATAATGTTTAAAGGCCACATGGGCCACTTCACGACCAAAATATTGTTTCTTACATGGGCCTTTTGCCCAGATCTCGGCTCGCAGGCCGGCAACAACCAAAACCACTACACACCAGGAGGAAGGACTTCAGGCTCGAAGCTCTCAGCAAGACGCGCGCCGGGCTCCTCGGCATCGGCCTTGAGCTGCTCAATCCGGGGGTTCTTGCCCCCTTCCTGCTCATCTTCAGTGTAGGTGAAGCCGCTGGCGACAGCCTCCATCCCGCTCTGGGCAGCCTCCCTCGAGAGAGCAAACCCAGAGTAAAAGATGGCCAAGGTACGACGCGCGGCAAAGACAAGGGCCTCCCGGACACGGCCCCGCAGAGAAGCACCAAACTCGATGACTCGGCTGGCATAGCCGCGGCCGGGTCTGGCCCCTCGATGTCCACCACGGGCGCGAAGCCCCAGTTGGCGCTGAGGGTGTCGATGGCGCCGGTGATGCGGGCTTTGGCCGAAATCTCGCCATCAAGCAACGCCTGGGTCAACCTTGTGTCCTCACGCGCCGCCACCAGGTCCGCCTCCAGAGCTAAAAGAGGACGTCGAGAACTAAGCGCTCGAGCAACACACAGGAACCACGCACGAAAAGGAAAAGTAGATGGCTCAAAGTACTTACCAGTGCAGCGGGTCGAGAGCCCTTGCTCGCACTCGAGTGCTTGCGTGAGCTCGGCCTCTTTCCTCTTGAGCGCACGATCGACATCGCGCTTCTCCACCCGTAGCTCCTCGAAAGCCTTGCCGGTGCTCTGGATGGCGAGATCTTTCTCCGTCACCTTCTGACGAAGATTGACCGCCTCCATTTGGGAATCGCCCGCCCGCTTCTTCTCCGCTTTGAGTGCGCTCTCAAGGGCCTCCTTCTCGGCGGTTTCTCGAGTGACCATCGCCTGCAGATCCTTCATGTATGTCTCGGCGGCGGCTTTCTCCTTCTCAAGCAGCTCGACGAGCTGGGCCTTGGCCTTAAAGCCAGCATTCATCGTGTCCGTGGCCTCCTTGAGTTGAGCAGCGATCCCCTTCACCCGCTCCTTATCTTTCTGGGCCGTCTCTGCCTCCCGCCGAGCCGTCTCCGCCTCCTGCGCAACACGGGATAGCTCGTCCCGGGCCCTCTGAGCGTCCTCCTTAGAGGCGTCCAGTGCGGCGTTAGCCTCTCGAAGAAGCCGAGCAGACCGGTGCAGCTCCCCCTCGGCGTCTTGGCCCTGGCGCACGAGCCGCCTGATCTCGTCCTCACTCTCACGAAGGGCATGGATGTGGACGGACTTGGCATAGGAGCAGCCCTGCGCCGACTGAATCACAAAAGGAAAAAGTCAGGAAACAAAACTACGACAATTAGAGAAAACGCAAGGAAAATGATCGCGCTCGAACACTTACGGCAGAGAGACGAGGCATGTCCTCGGAAATGAGCGACAGGGCAACCCGCAGGGTGTTCTCAAGCCACTGTCGGTGCTCCTCGGCCTCCATATGAGTCCTGAGCTCCTTTTGATCGTTCATCATGATCGCAGGAGCCTCGGGGTCGAGCGGGTCAGGAAGCACTAGTGGCGGCCTCTCCCAGAGCGGGTACACCTCCCGCATGTCGCGGTCGACGGAGCTGTGGATTCCCCTTACCGCCTCCAGGTCGACGCCTGCCGTCACCACCCGCTCGGCCAGTGTCGGCGGGCGTTGGGGTTGGCTCCAGGACGAAGACGCCTCCTGCGCAAGCGCCCGCGCCTCGATCCGCCTCCTCTCGAGAACCGATGACTCGGTGGGCTCGGTGGGTCCGAAACCAACGGCCCGCATATGGCTGTCGACGACGGCGGACGCCGCCTGTTTCCTCTGGGCCTCCTCCCAATGATCAGCCTCGGACACGCTCGTGAACCTCACTGTCGGTGTTTCGTACCCCGGGGGGTATCACACCAACAAGTAAATTTCTAAGCGTGCTCCCTAATCCGGATGGTGATGCAAGAAGGACACAAGATTTTATCCTGGTTCGGACAAAAGAAAGCCCTACGTCCAGCGGGGAGAGGAGACTTGTATTATCTTGCACCTAGGTGCTCGTACAGGGGTGAATTCAAGGCAGTCCGGAGACTTTGCGAGTGTGTTGTGAATGTGTAGGTTTTTATGTGTTAAAAACCTACCCTAGACTAGGCCCTGGCATCCCCTTTTATAGGCCAAGGAGAGGCTCAGGAGTACAAGATTTGGTAGGGCAATCGTATGCGTGACGTCGAGGCATAGGCGCTCCGTCGAGTCATCAGCACTGTAGACGCTCCCTATTGTCCGGTTCGAGCCTACGGACGCTTGCTTTGGTCCGGTTCGACCCTGTAGCTGTATGGCTGGTGATGGCCTGCTCGTCCTTGCCTGACGCGGGCTGACGAAATGGAGGAGTGGGCGATGATGGCTTGCCGGGGAACCATGGCGAGTGGCCGTCGTGGTAGGAAAGACGGGTCATGGCGCGTCCCATACGCCAGTCCCATCCGCCATCATCCCTCGAGCGGCTGAGGACGGCCTCGAGGGGTCGACGATCCGAGCGATGGGACGGTGCGACGTGTTTGATGGTACAGAGAGTTGACGATGGCGTTTGAGGAGATGCCGCACACGGCACAGTGCGTGGCGTGGTGTCACAGCGGCTTCTGCCATCCTCGAATCCGGGGGATGGGCAGCGTAATGATGGAATTGACCGGCGTACGATCCACTATTACGGGCCCTGTAGCCATAGAGTTAGGCAGAGTTGGCATACAGAGGCACTATTTCGAGCCCTGTAGCCATGTGCGTGCCCTGAAAAGGCAATAATTGCAGGCGGACTCGAGCTGTCGCCCGATCGAGCGGCTTCCGTCACCGTCTCGAGCGCTCGCTCGCTCGAGCGGTTTCCGTCACCGTCTCGAGCGCTCACTCGCTCGAGCGGTTCCCGTAATTCTTTCTCGAGCGGACGAGCGGCTGTTGCTCGAGTTAGCGGGCTCTGTGTCTTTACGGTCCTGATCGTGGGCCGGCCCAGTACGAGGAGAATTGGAGATTTCCTTTAGTTAGCTTTCGGGATTTAGGGAGGGATGAAGCTGGTTTGCTCATCTCTAATCCCCTAGTTTAGGACCCCCTAATCTAGGTACCCGACAGTAGCCCCCGAGCTCTTGCTTGATTGTGAAAAACTTCATGCAAGGGATCATGAAGTGGAGTTGAAGTACCTAGACTTAGGGTCGTGTTGTTTCGAGGAGACATTTCCTCCTTTCTCCGTGGGGGGCGCGCGAGCGTCCCCGCGGGGGTAGCCCCCGAGGCCCCAGAGGAATGAGGCATTCCTCTGGGGGCTTAGAGATGAGCAGTTTTGAGCAAGAGTGTTATTAATTGGAGTTGTAGCAGCTCGAGGCAGGAGATTTCCGACGACTCCTCGAGCCCCCAAGTATTTCCTGTTCCTCCCGTGTCGAGGAAGGTTGTTTATGTGACTCGAGCCCCCGAGCCTCGAATTGCTGGGCCGTAGTCGCGATCCAGTTCATCGCTAGATCTCTTGGATCAGATCCAAGTGGTGGGAGGGCTGACGCTACCCGCGGTCGAGCGAGCGTCATGTCTCCCTGTGAGCTGGTAACGGGGGATCCAAGTGAGAGCCCGTCTCCTTTCGAGGGGAGGCGGCATCGAGGCCTGGGGGCGCTCTCATTATAGCTGGGCGCATAGCTTTTAGAGGACCAGCCCCGTTCGAGGGGACCGGCGGCTCGAGTGCCTCCCGTCGACAGGATCTCGTGGAAGCTCAGCGCCCTGCCTTGGACGTGTCCTTGGGTTTCGAGGATTCGTTCTCGAGAGGACCCTTTCGAGGGATCCTTCCCAGGGGCACCCCTAACTCGGGTGCTCGAGGGCGGCTTGTTCGAACCCGTTCGTGGGTCAGCCTCTGCTCCCTCGAGTCTTACAGGTGGGACCAGAGTCCCAGGTTATCTTACCGTGTAAGGAACCGTCTGCCGAGACGTCCTGTCGCTGCGCCAGTCGAGGAGAATCCGTCCGTTGCTGGTGGCGCACCTTTTTAGGCAGAAACCGGCACGTCATGATGATTGTGGCCTGGCGACGGTTCCGCTCCGCCTCGCGACGCGTGCGCCCTGTGAGTGGAGGTAGGTGGCGGTTTGTCAGGGGCAGTAAATGCAGTTACCGTTTCTAGTCGAGTCCGCCGGGGGCGCACAGCCGTTGGATGGCGTGATCTGGGCCGTCGGATGCAAGTCACACGGATCGGCTCAGGCTCTATAAATACGGGGGAGTGGGCTTCTGGTTCCCCTTCTCCGCATTCTCGCCTTCCTTCTGCTGCCGCCGTCGGTTGCGCTCCTGCCCCCAGATCTAATCACCGCCGCTCCTGCTTGCAACCGCTTGCGACCGCCGCCGCTGCATTTGCCTGCGACCGCCGCTGCCACCGTCCTCACTTGCGACCGCCGCCGCCGCCGCATTTGCTCGCGTTCGTCGTTCTTTGCGCCGCCGCCCTTCTCGTTTCACCGCCCTGCCGCCGTTCTTCCGCCGACGCCATGGTGTCAAGCAAGAGGATCAGCAAGAAGGCGGGCCAGGGCTCCGGCCAGGGTACTGGGGGCAGCAAGGCCGGCGGCAGAGGCGCCGCCGGCAAGGAGCCCGCCAAGCCCCCCACGCCGGTGGTGATGTACGATGCGCTGCCGTGGCCTCGGTCCACGGTGACCGAGGCGACGTTGGTGGGCCTCGTCGATGGCGGACTGCTCCTCGCCAACCCGGCGGAGGGGCCGCCGGAGTGGATAGTGCCGGAGCCCGACCACCTCGAGCCCGTTGTCCCGGAGGGCTATGTTCTGAGTTTCGTCAAGTTCCACAAGCGGGGACTTGGCGCGCGGCCGAGCCGCTTCATGCGGGCGCTCCCCCACCACTTTGGGGTCGAGCCCCAGCACTTCAACCCCAACTCGATCTCGCACGCCGCCAGCTTCGCCGCCGTGTGCGAGGGGTACCTGGGTATGGCGCCGCAGTGGGACCTGTTCGTCCACATCTTCAAGGTGACGCTATTCACTTTGGCGGTGAGCGGCGACAGCAACGACAATGACGACGACGGCGACGACGATGAGGAGAAGGTGAAGGTGAACACCCGTCGTTACATTCGAGCGGGTTCCTGCTCGATCGGTCTGAAAAGGCGGGAGCACTGGCTGCCTGGCTCATGGGCATCGAACAACGCCGGATGGGCCGTGGAATGGTTCTACCTCCGCAATGAGGGGAACTACTTTCCGGAGTATACCGGCGCCGTGTTGACTGCGCCCAAGTACAACTGGGGCTTCGGTCAACCGAGCAAGCTCCAGCCCCGCATCAACACCCTGACCGACGCTCTGGAGAGGCTCCGCCGTCGGAGAGCCAGCAACATCAGCCTCAACCTGGCCCACGTCGTCGCTGGGTTCCACTCCCGCCGGGTGATCCGCTCGCGGACTGCCCGCTGCGGCTGGACCAGATGACGGAGAACGCCGACCCTCAAGCGCTCGAGGCCAGCAAGATGTCAAACGTTCCTCTCCCGGCCGCCACGATCATAGTTCGGGTGCGCGAGGCAATCGACGGCGGCTGGAATTTTGGAGAGAACCAAGTCGGCCTCTTTCCTATGCGCCCGGAAGTCGACCTGCTCGGTTATGTAAGTTTCTTCGAGGCCTTTCTCGTTGTTGACCTTGCTTTTCTTTTAGTTTGCGCCCGTCTTATCGAGGCGTGTCTTTTCAGGAGATTGCTGACCACGCGGACTCGGTGCCCCCGGTGAAGGAGGACGCGTCCGACCGCGAGGTAAGACGCCTTAAAAACGATCGTGAACACGCGGCAGCCCTCTCGAGAAAGGAAGAGAGGGCAAAGAAGGCCCTCGAGCTGGAGGAGAAGGAGAAGCGTAAGTCCAGGCGCCGCCGGGAGCGGATGATGCGCCTGGACGCGAACCCATGCGACTGGAGCCCCAGCTTGGACTCGACCAATGAGGATGAGGATGGGGGTGACGAGGAGGACGACGAGGCGACTGATAGCGACGGCACCACCGCCGCTCGAGCGCTGACACCTCCTCGATCTCGCGTGCAGGAGGTATCGCTGGCGGCACCCCATCTCCAGTTACGCGGCGACTCGTCGTTGGCTCAAGCGGGCCAGCAGGAGGGGTCGTCTCGCCGCCCCAGCCACGGCGCTCGGACGCCCTCACCGACTCGAGCGGGGCAGCGGGATGAGTCATCCCAACGTTCCGGCCATGGCGCGCGGGCGCCATCTCCGACGCGGCGGGACTCCTCTTCCCGTCACCACTCATCTTCAATGGGCGCGCACACCCGGCATCACAAAGCTGCAGATGTGCACAAGTCTTCTTCAATCCAGCCCGGCGAGCGCCCTGTCGAGCGCCGGGACCCTTCTGCTGGTCGCCGGGCCGAGCGGACCCCGATCCGCCGGACTCAGGATCCCCCAAGGGATCTTACGCCGGACCCAGCCAAGGATTCGGCGGGGACGGGGGAGGCCGCCAAGGCCACGGAGCCCCCGAGCGCCTCGAACCGGGTTGCCGGCGCCCAGAGGCCCCCGATCGGCACGAGTGGTGGTCTTGAGGCTCAGAAGCCCTCGAGCGATTCGAGGGGGCCAGCCATGGCTCGGAAGCCCCCGAGCGACTCGAGCAAGCCGGGTGGCTCGAGCAGCGCTACTTCGACTACAGGGTAAGTTTTTTGACCGGATCTCTTCTTATCATCTTCCCGTTTAGCTTGTGAATCTCTCGTCGTAGTTATTTTTTGTTTTTCTATTTCTTCCAGGACCAAACGTCCCCTGCAGTCCTTGCGGTCCCTTCCTCCCATCCTGCCTT
The DNA here is from genome assembly GCA_018135685.1 of Themeda triandra. NCBI lineage: Eukaryota > Viridiplantae > Streptophyta > Magnoliopsida > Poales > Poaceae > Themeda > Themeda triandra. The sequence goes on from JAENPR010000032.1 coordinate 1,624,842, forward strand.
CAAAGAAGTTGAAGGTCTCGGGGGGGACGAGCGGCACGCCGTCCGTTCTAGGTGGAGTGACTCTTCCTTCCACTACTCTGATTTGGTTGGCGCAAGCTAAGAGGGCAATTGAGCGAGGGAAGTTGATGGCGGCCGCGTCTCGTGCAGGCGCCGGGGCCATGACCACAGCAGCGGGGGAGAAGACCTCCACCACCACCACGGCCTCGACCGTCTCCCCGCTCGATGTATCATCGTCGCCGGTCGTGCCGGGTGTCACAGCGGCCGGCAACAAGGAGGCGACGGGGCCGGAGACGACGGCCACCACTCCACCGACGGGGGCCGGGTCCGAGCGGCACCCGATCACGCTTGAGGACGAGAGCCCAAGCTCAGGCTCCAAGACCCCTTGGCCGATCGGCCTGCGCCAGCTCGAGGTGGAGCGGGAGGAGAAGGAGGAGGAGGAAGAGACGCCGGCGGCCACCAATCGGCCGTCGGTCGACATAGAGATGCAGGAGGCGGGCTAGGTTCCCGACCCTCAGGTGGACCGAGCGCCCACCCCTCCTCGAGATATGGAGGCCGACCCCTCGGCCGGGCAATGGGTCGAAGTGCCCCAGACCTCCCTGGTCGAGCAGGGGGAGGCCCAAACATTGGCGCAAGAGGGGGCACCGGAGGAGCACCCTGCCGCCGTGCAGGAGGAGGAGAAGGTGGAGCAGGCCGCTGCCGCACGGGAAGAGGAGCAGCAGGGTGGTACACAGGGGGAGGCGGAGCAGCCTAAGGAGCTCCGCATGGTGGTGTATCAGGCACCACGATTGCCGCTGCAATCGGGGGAGGTCGCGGTGCCCCACCTCGTGCCCGGCTCGACGTCGGGCGAGGTGAGGTTCACCAGCATGTCTGAGGCCGATCAATGGGAGGAGGCCCAGAGGAAGCAGGCGGCGTCCGCCGTCGTCGACAGCCATATGCGGCCGTTGGTTTCGGTCCCACCGAGCCCACCGAGTCGTCGATTCTCGAGAGGCGGCGGATCGAGGTGCGGGCGCTTGCTCAGGAGGCGTCGTCGTCGTGGAGCCAACCCCAACGCCTGTCGACACTGGCCGAGCGGGTGGTGACGGCCGGCGTCGACCTGGAGGTGGTAAGGGGAATCCACAGCTCCGTCGACCGCGACATGCGGGAGGCTTACCCACTCTGGGAGAGGCCGCCACTAGTGCTTCCCGACCCGCTCGATCCCGAGGCTCCTGCGATCGTGATGAATGATCAAAAGGAGCTCGGGACTCATATGGAGGCCGAGGAGCACTGACAGTGGCTCGAGAACACCCTGCGGGCCGCCCTGTCTCTCGTTTCTGAGGACATGCCCCGTCTTTCTGCCGTAAGTGTCCAGGCGCGATCACTTTCCTTGCGTTTTCTCGAATTGTTGCAATTTTGTTTCCTGATTTCTTCTTTTTGTGGTGCAGTCAGCGCAGGGCTACTCCTATGCCAAGTCCGTCCACATCCACGCCCTTCGTGAGAGTGAGGATGAGATCAGGCGGCTCGTGCGCCAGGGCCAAGACGCCGAGGGGGAGCTGCACCGGTCTGCTCGGCTTCTTCGAGAGGCCAACGCCGCGCTGGACACCGCCAAGGGGGGTGCCAAAAGGGCTCAGGACGAGCTCGCTCGAGCTGCGCAGGAGGCGGAGGCGGCTGTTGACGATCGATAAGTGTCAATTTTTACCATCAACTAGACATGAAAAAGGACCTAAACATAATTACCTTCTAGATATAGGACTTACACTAATAGAATTCCACGAGTTTTGGTGAAATGTCCGTCACAGGTGTCACCGAAAATACCCAAGGAAGGCCCACATGTCGGGTTTACATAGAGATAATCGGGAACCGGTGAAAATTCATGTAACGGAAGGTTCGAGAAGGCTCGGGACCAAACGGGAGCCCGAACGGGCTCGGTGGAGAGTCGGCCGACTCCCCCCTTGGGCGGCCGACTGGGCACCTCAGCCAATCAGCGTCAGCCTCGCGGATCCCTATTCCGCCGCCTTTGAGGATGAATAATAATCGTCCATTTAGGTCGGTTTGATCCGAGGGCTGTGGTGCATCCTAGAGGGCTATATAAACAGGGCCCCTGGCCCCTGGAGGAGGCATCCCTTGAAACCCTAATTCATTATTTCCAGAGAGGATCAGGTGAGGGGTCCCTTGAATGGATCTCCTCCCTAGAGCCTAGCATTCAAGATAGATAGAGAGAGTATAGGGTGGAGGTAGAGTTGGAGGAAGCCCGGCATGTCGGTGTCTCCTCTCCGGTTGTACCTGCGGGATCAAGTCTCCTAGCCCGAGGCTTGGTTCTAGGATCATTCCCGCAATTCAACTTCGATACTAGTAAGTTCTTGTTATTATTGCTCTTTGGTTTACGAGTTTACTTTATTCGCTTCCGGTTGGGAATAGAGTAATCGTTCATAGCGTAAGCGTGGTGCTTGGGCTAGGTTCACTCGTAGATGCTCCCTATCCGCCGTAACCATGGTAGTATCGAGGGAAGTGACAATCCCTTTGTTACCTTTGTAATCCACTTCCCGTCGTAGGTAAGGTAGGTCCAAAAGTGCTAGGTTAAGCATCCTCTCGTGGTGTCTTTTCTTAGGTGCTCCCATAGAGTAGTAGTTGCAAAGCTTGCCATAGGTTGGAAGAAGACGTGGTAGTAATCCTCTCTATATCGATCATTACCTTGTCTCGTAGCTCGGGGGTTAAGTATAGACTTGGGTTAGTCGATGCACGTTTTCTCCTAGCGGATAAATAAATAACAATACTCCGGAATATCTCCCGGGTGAAGTGCTCACCGATATCCGTGCGCTTGCGGATTATTTCTCTTTGATTCTTTCGTGTGCGTATCTAGTATCAACAAGCATTTCTGGCGCCGTTGCCGGGGAGAAAGACGGTCTGCTGAGATAACCTTAAGTCATGCTTAGCCGTGTATTATACTTTTATCTTTTTGTATTTTTCTTTTGCCTTTTCTTTTCTATCCTTATAGATAACCCAAATTCCACGCCTATCCATAAATTTCTTGCACCCATGAGCGCAAGCTTAGAACCTATAGAGCCCATGATTCTCACATCTAGTTATGAGCTACGCCCATGTGTGGTTGCAATAGGTCAAAGCCAACCCTTTTCTACAGCTAGAGTCCTATCTTCTAATCAAGGAGGTAATGTACCCAAGGTCCTATCTTCTAACCATGGAGAAGGTAATGAACCCAAAGTCCTATCTTCTGATCAAGTAGGTAATGAACTTTTTGCTACACTTAGGAAATCTTTTAATCTTCCTATAAATTTAGGTTTAGACCTAGCCTTACAAGACCCTATTCTTCTTCAACATTTTTATATGGGTCTTGATAACATAGCCTTTGGAGGAGGTTTCCTTTCTTTATCCATTAGTGAAGTGAGGTTTGTCCTTATTAGTGGACACACTCCTTGCACTAGCCTTTATGATAACATCCTAGAGGTAGAGAAGGAATCATCCCCCAAACTTGAAGAGGAAGTTTCCATAGCCACTTTACAAACATTTCAATCCCATGATTTGGCTATCCATCCCAAACCAGTAGTACTCCAAAATTCTCTAAGGAAAGGAGTAATTCTATCCTTAGAAATTCTTTTTTTATGACAATTTTGGGAGCATAAACTTCCCGCTTCATAAGAGATCTTTTAGTGCATACATTGACAATCTTCTCAAGAAGAGATCTCTTAGAAAGCATCTCACATTCAATCCCTTTGAAGGATGTTTAGAAAAACTCAAGGATGGCATGTCAAGTGATGCCATAGAAGGAGAGCGAAGCCATCTAGAAGCCACTCTTATATTCTCCCCTTCTATGCCCACATCAAATATAGAATATGAACCCACCTTTAAACCCATCCTTGACCCCTATGACTCATTCTATGCTCTTTCTCCTAAACAACCCGATGATCCTAGAAATACTTCTAGCTATCCCACGCATAGGAATCATCAAGAACATATAGAGGACCAAGAAGATCAACATCCATGGCTAGAGAGCATTAAAAACCTATGTGCTATTGCCATTGAATGGATGGATAAGGCCTTAGATGAGATCATTTCGAGAGACGATCCAGGGGGAATTTTGGATATTTATGTCGAGTCACCCTTGGAAGTGGAAGATGATGGAGGCTTCAATGAGCAAAGTAGTTACTTCTTAAACACCCTATCAAGACCTTGCTCATATGAAAAATCTCCTGATTCACTTAGTCTCCCCAACATTACCCCACACGAGATCTTCAACCCCCTCATGCTCCCTGTTTCTAAAGACATTGAAAGGGTGGTTGTAGACGCATATGTTTTCCATAAACATTGCAGATCTCGTCATGTTGAACCTAGAGATAGTACACATAGATTGGTGTCGGAGGGGGAACCACTTCACCAATTCACATCTTGAAGGTTTCCCAAGGACAAGCTTAGTGTCCTAAAACAAGCACTATTTCAGATCATGGCATAACTGTTCACCTTTCTATTGTGTCGTCCTTGTTAATTGAGCATAGAGTTACAATTATGAAAATATTCCTTCGAGTATTCGTGTCACTAACTTTCCTGGTTCAAAGCAAAAAGATCAAAGGAATAACAAATGCAAGGTATGTCCAACCAATCATTATGCAACATTGATTACATTAATCCAATCTTGATTTTTGCCAAATTCAAGCTTGGGGGATATACTTCCATAAATAGATCTCTTGCCATGTTGCTACATTATTTTCGTTGTCCCTACCTTTAAGGCATGCTCAATTTGCTAACCAACAATCATGCTCTTTCATCACTGTTTGAGTAAATCTCTTTACTGCTTTCATGCCACCTTTGTTTGCTATAGTATACGTAGGTTTTGAGGTATTTTCATACACCTTTTAAATTAGGCATGGTGCTTAGTTTAAACTGTTTTCCTGAATTGAGTTATATAAGGTATCTAGTTTAATTCTTGAACCAAAAGGTGTGTTGATCCTATTTCAAAAGGCTTTTAAATTAAGCATGGTGCTTAGGTTAAAATGCCTTCCTAAATCAAATTAGACGTGGTGTCTAGGTTGATCTTTGATCCGATAGTATGCTATAGTAGATGTTGGTATATTTTGTTGGACTAACCCCTGCAGAAAACTTCCAAATCCAAATTGGGAAAGTCAAGAGATGAACTCACGTTGGACATAAAGCAAGGCATATGATGAACTCCAACAACTTCGCATAGAAGACATAGCTCATTCATCGTCCAAGGAAGAGTTGAAAGAATTTATGGTGTACCTATTCATGGTGAGCCTACCAAATCACCACTTCGGTGATGAAACAAAGAAGGAGACAAGAGTGCCACAAGAAGGATCTATATCAATAGCACTCACTCAAAGGAAGTGGACGAACAAGGCGACAAGCTATGAGAAACCTTGAAGACATCACAGCATTGAGCCCAAAACTTGAGCTAGGACACCTATGAGAAGTCGGCGAACTCACCTCATTTTGGCCAATCAAAGACCTACCCTTGTTGTTCTTGAAAACACCATCTTGCACGTCGGGCAAGGACAAGCATGGCATGATAAGCATGCATCCTTGTGTCAACCAATCACCAACAAGGGTTGACTACCGACCAAGTCCAAGAAGAGCATGAACAACTACATTTGCAAGATGACGTCCCTAGGCCATTGGAGATGAAGCCTACAGACAAATATTAATGAAGTCCCTTCCTTGATCATCAAGGCAGATGGCGTATCATTAACCGCAACTCTTCGCCATGCTGCTAGAAGACAAAGACCATCAAGGAAGAACTTAAGTCTACATCTCCAATAAACATCAATTCATCAACCAAGGCTCAACAAGATTCAAGAATGGTTGACAAAAGAAGATCATGCGACTGTCTGCATACTCATATCCTGGATCGGACAGTCCAAAGGAGAGATCTTTGCTCAACGGACTTAGAATCAAGAGCCCTCTCCAACAGATTTAAGAATAGAGGATGGACAGTGTCTAAAGAACATGGAGTTACGACACATACACTTGGCTTCCAGTGATGAGCAACAACAAGCTTGGGGAAGGAAGGATACCGATTCCTCTAATGATGATCCAGCAATGCTCTTCCTCTTCTCAAGCCCCCGTCACTCTGGCACACTGGTTTGCAATCCCTCCACTCGCAATTACTTCCTATCTATAAGTTTGAGTGTTTTCTATAGATGTCATACACACAAATCAAATTTAAGACAAAGTAAAATCAATCCTTAAGAGAAGAAGTAATGGTGAGTAGATGTTCTATGCTAATTAAAATTTCCAACCCAATCTTTTCTGTAGCATAGAATATGACCTTTACCTTTAAGACAACTCTACCCTTGTTATTTGTATATTCCTTCGGGTATGTGTTGTCCACTAATCCTATGCAGTGAAGAAACAATAAGTGGAGCACAAGGTCTAGGTAAAGGACCACTAGAAGCATCAACTCTTCATCACAAGATGCCCCAGTGATAAAGATCTGAACCTGCAACATGCACACTATAACAGATGCTCCAAGGTTCACTTTAGACCGTTGGACAAGAAAAGAACATAGGTGGCACCTTCCTCAAGAGTTACCAACTCAAGAAGTGCAGTTCTCAAGGTCTCTACCTTTGGGATCAAATGATGCACCGAAAGAGTGAACGTGACAAGAAGTCTTATTCGAGAGGACTTAAAACACCGAACCCTTGCCAAGGAGGTAACTTGGTAGTTATCCATATTTCCCATTGCATAAGTTTTTCCTTTAGCATATTTACTTTTTGCATAATCAATTCTTGTTGCATTTTTACTTTTTGCATCTACATTAGAAAAGAAAATAATTTTGCCTTGCATTGCATCCAAAAAATGCTAAGCCCCATGCGAGATAATTTTGTGGTGCGACAGCCCACAAAAATATCCACTGTGGTGGCATAAAAATAAGTTTTCATCTTAGTTGCATTTTTTTGCCTGCATATCATAAATATAAAATTGTAAAAATATTAAGATTTTGCTAAAAAGATTTTATGTGTTAAGGAAGTTCTAGACATTCAAGGCTTAAAGGGTTATCACTAATGCTTAATCGTTCCACAAGCTTTGTTGTCTATTTGAGCTTCACAGAACATAAAGGGTCAAGGAGAGCTAACAGGCAAAAGGATGTCATGTCCCCTGTTGGAGTGCTGTCTTCAACAGTTGCAGTGCTGTCTCTACAGTCATTATCCCTGACACTCCAGGAGGAGCAGTACGCCTTCACTGCCAGTCAGCAACACCAACAGACTATGTCAACATCCAGCTTGGGGGAGAGCACCCCCTTGTATCCAGCTAAGTATCACTAGCTTATCTATCTATCTATCTATCTATCTATCTATCTATCTATCTATCTATCTATCTATCTATCTATCTATCTATCTATCTATCTATCTATCTATCTATCTATCTATCTATCTATTTGTTAAGTTTGCAAAATAAAATAGAGGAGAGTATGTGAAAAATCTGCTCGCTAAAATGAACCCTAGAATAAGCTCTTATATGGAAATGATGAATTGTTGCTCTACCGTAATTCTTTTCAAGTACCTAGTTTTCAACCTTGCACTCTCCCGAGTTTTGGACACAACTGTTTAGATTTGAGATTTACTCGAACCCGAAACTTGTGGGTAGCGAATGCTTGATCTAAGTCTAGGTAGTTGACGGATATGATATGGGAAAGTTTTGAGCTGTCTTGTCCATCTTGTTCCTAGAGATGCTAGAGTTCGGAGAGTTTATCTTTGAAAATTTTAAATTCCGCATGATGAGTTCCCGTATGACGAGAGTTCAAAATTCCTACCACAGCCATACATTCATGCTTGCTAGATTAGGAAAACCCATCTATTTTTATAGATCATATTGTAGTCTTGAGTGTAGTCTTTATAGGCATTGAGTGTGGTTATGCTTTGTGGACCCATAAGGAACCAAGTCATGCGGTTAAAGTCAATACTATGTGCTCTCCATCCATTGATCTATGCTACTTCGTCCTCGAAGCATGCACCCATTTTATAAATACTACATTCATTCCGTGCTACTTCGGTCCCTAGAAGTACCACCTACATATAGATCCACATCCACCACATATTGTGCTATCTCTACCCCGGAGATACGCACCTATGCTGCTCCTACCTTGGGAGTACGCATTCCCCCACATATTGTCTTGTCTCTACCCCGGAGATACGTGCTTATGCTGCTCCTACGCCGGGAGTACGCATCCATCCATCCATCCATCCATCCATCCACAAAATACATACGCCACTCATTTCACTTCATCCGAGAAAAGGTTCTACTCCTATCCCGGGCGGTGAACATCTAGAAATAATCATCGCCGTTCCATTTGCCTACATAAAAGCTCCAGTCATTATCATTTCAAGTTATACACTCCCCGTTGCTAAAGTTTCGTTTTCAGACGATTGGTTGCTCCAAAAAAAAAGAGAAAAAGAAAAAAGAAAGAAAGAAAGAAAGAAAGAAAGAGTAGCCAAGTCCTTTCCTTCAAGAAGTTTCAAGGTTTCTGAATAAAGGGAGTCATGTTATCCCCAAAGAAACAAGTGTAGAAGTAGATGTTCACCAAGTGATCACCCCTCACAATCATTTCCTTATCATCATCATCTTATCATTCATCCCATTTCCTCATTCACATGCACATATGACTTTATTATTATTTTAGTTCCTATTGGATCCATGGTTTAACTGTGCAATATATGCAAGTGAGTTTGAGTGTCTCCCCACCTATGAGCTCCACATAAGCCTATTAGAAAGTAGGGTGAGAGAGAGAAGGCAACCTCACTATGCCTTAATTCCAAAAATACCACATATTTTAAGAGAAGAGAGAAGGCATACACTACACATGCCTTGGTAAGGATCCAGAAATACCACAAACGAGAGACTTGAAGGGGTCATACAAGGAAACTCTGAGTTTTATTTGAAAATCTTGCAAAAACTCCGGAATAATAGTTGATCAAAGAGCGAGAAACATAGCGCTTGATTTGACCGTTCTGTCTTTCAACTGCTCAAGACACAAGTGACGGCTACAAGCCCCATGGTGAAAGGTAATATGAGTAAGTTTTGAGTCAGAATAGTTCACTCTAATCCGGAGGAGAGTTCTTGTTTGAACGCATGTGTACTTTTGAGGCGTGAAAGCATTGTAGCAACTCCTGATCCATCACTGAGTTTATCTTTGCTCAGAGATGAGCAAAGGGTAAGCTTGGGGGAGTTGTTGACGGTCGATAAGTGTCAATTTTTACCATCAACTAGACATGAAAAAGGACCTAAACATAATTACCTTCTAGATATAGGGCTTACACTAACAGAATTCCACGAGTTTTGGTGAATGTCTGCTTCTGCAGGGTGTCAGCTGAAAATACCCAAGGAAGGCCCACATGTCAGGTTTACATAGAGATAATCGGGAACCGGTGAAAATTCTGTAATCTGGAAGGTTCGAGAAGGCTCTGGACCAAACGGGAGCCCGAACGGGCTCGGTGGAGAGTCGGCCGACTCCCCCCCTTGGGCGGCCGACTGGGCACCTCAGCCAATCAGCGTCAGCCTCGCGGATCCCTATTCCACCGCCTTTGAGGATGAATAATAATCGTCCATTTAGGTCGGTTTGATCCGAGGGCTGTGGTGCATCCTAGAGGGCTATATAAACAGGGCCCCTGGCCCCTGGAGGAGGCATCCCTTGAAACCCTAATTCATTATTTCCGAGAGGATCGGGTGAGGGGTCCCTTGAATGGATCTCCTCCCTAGAGCCTAGCATTCAAGATAGATAGAGAGAGTATAGGGTGGAGGTAGAGTTGGAGGAAGCCCGGCATGTCGGTGTCTCCTCTCCGGTTGTACTGCGGGATCAAGTCTCCTAACCCGAGGCTTGGTTCTAGGATCATTCCGCAATTCAACTTCGATACTAGTAAGTTCTTGTTATTATTGCTCTTTGGTTTACGAGTTTACTTTATTCGCTTCCGGTTGGGAATAGAGTAATCGTTCGTAGTGTAAGCGTGGTGCTTGGGCTAGGTTCACTCGTAGATGCTCCCTATCTGGCCATAACCGTGGTAGTATCGAGGGAAGTGACAATCCCTTTGTTACCTTTGTAATCCACTTCCCGTCAGTAGGTAAGGTAGGTCCAAAAGTGCTAGGTTAAGCATCCTCTGTGGTGTCTTTTCTTAGGTGCTCCCATAGAGTAGTAGTTGCAAAGCTTGCCATAGGTTGGAAGAAGACTGTGGTAGTAATCCTCTCTATATCGCTCATTACCTTGTCTCGTAGCTCGGGGGTTAAGTATAGACTTGGGTTAGTCAGATGCACGTTTTCTCCTAGCGGATAAATAAATAACGATACTCTGGAATATCTCCCGGGTGAAGTGCTCACCGATATCCGTGCACTTGCGGATTATTTCTCTTTGATTCTTTCATGTGCGTATCTAGTATCAACAGCGGCTCAGCAGGAAGCTCGTGACAAACTCGCCCAAGCCACGCGGGAAGCGGAGACGGCTCGGCAAGAGAACGAGCGGCTGCGGGGGGACTTCGAGCAGCTCAAGAAGGACACGGCCACGGCGGCAGCGGGCTTCAAGGCCAAGTGCCAGCAGGTGGAGCAGCTCGAGAAGGACAAGGCCGCCGTCGAGGCGTACGTGAAGGACCTGCAGTCGACGGTCTCCCGAGATACCGCCGAGAAGGAGGCCCTCGTGGGCGCGCTCGAAACGGAGAAGAAGCGGGCGGGCGATTTCCAGACGGAGGTGGCCAATCTCCGTCAGAAGGTGATGGAGAAGGACCTCGCCATCCAGGGCGCCGGCAAGGCCTATGAGGAGCTGCGGGTAGAGAAGCGCGACGCCAACCGCGCGCTCAGAAGGAAAGAGGCCGAGCTCACGCAAGCGCTCGATCGCGAGCAAGGGCTCTCGACCCGCTGCACTGGTATGTACTTTGAGCCGTCTACTTTTCCTTTTCGTGCGTGGTTCCTATGTGTTGCTCGAGCGCTTAGTTCTCGACGTCCTCTTTTCAGCTCTGGAGGCGGACCTGGTGGCGGCGCGTGAGGACGCAAGGTTGACCCACGCGCTGCTTGATGGCGAAATCTCGGCCAGAGCCCACATCACCGGCGCCATCGACACCCTCAGCGCCAACTGGGGCTTCGCGCCCGTGGTGGACATCGAGGGGCCGGACGCCGGCTGCGGCTACGCCAGCCGAGTTGTCGAGTTCTTCGCTTCTCTGCGGGGCCGTGTCCGAGATGCCCTCGTCTTCGCCGCGCGTCGGACCATGGCCATCTTCTACTCCGGGTTCGACACTTCGAGGGAGGCTGCTCAGGCCGGGATGGAGGCGGTTGCGGGCGGCTTCACCTACACCGAGGATGAGTAGGAGGGTGGTGTGAACCCCCAGATTGAGCAGCTCAAGGTCGTCGCCGAGGAGACCGGGGCGCGTCTTGCCGAGAGCTTCCTGCCTGAAGTCCTTCCTCCTGACGTGGAGTAGTTTTCAGCCGGCCTGCGAGCCGAGATTTGGGCAGCAAGGCCCTTGTAAGAAAAATTATCTTGGTTGTGGAGTGGCCCCAGTGGCCTTTAAACATTATGCTTATGTTTTGTGCAAGTGTGCTCTAGTTTTTTCTTTGTGCTCCAAGTTATTTTTTACTCCTTGCCTTTGTTTCTTTATGACTAAGTGCTAGCGCTGTGCTCCAACCGCTTCGAGGGGGGATAAGTTGGGGTACCGTAGCTCGGAAGCGTAGGAGGCCCCGTGCTCGGTCGCCCCAGCTCGAAGGGCTCAAGGTGACGCCCATACTTAGTTTTCATGAGAAAGCTCGAGGCGGGGAGTGAAAAGAGTGCATGGAGCGTTTTTTGAAAAAACTAGGTGTGTTTTTTCGAGGACTTCAGGGGGGTCCCCCCTGGTCTCGCCCCCGAGGGGGGCTTGACTTTGTGGAGACAAAGTCGAGCCCACCTCGCATGTGAACGAATTGAAAGATAGGAAATTAACTCGCAGATCCTTTATTCATTCATACTAGCGGCACATTTAAACGAAAAATTGTACAAGGCGTCGAGGCCTAGGGGAAAAAGCGACGTAGCTGTTCGATGTTCCATGCGTTGGTGAGGATTGAGCCGTCCTCATCGGCTAACTTGTAGGTCCCTGGCTTCAACACCTCGGCCATGATGAATGGGCCTTCCCAGGGAGGAGTGAGCTTGTGGCGCCCCTTGTTGTCTTGTCGTCGACGGAGCACGAGATCGCCGACCTCGAAATCCCTCTTGCGCACATTCTTCTCGTGGTACTGTCGTAACTTTTGTTGGTAGCGTGCAGAGTGTAGGAGCACCGTGTCTCGAGCTTCCTCGGCTTGATCGACGGCGTTAGCTAGCCTTTCCTCGTTGGTCTGCTCGTTGTAGGCCTTGAGTCGAGGGGACCCGTATTCGAGGTCGGTGGGGAGGACGGCCTCTGACCCATAGACTAGGAAAAACGGGGTGAACCCGGTGGATCGGCTCTCGGTCATTCGTAGACTCCATAGGACAGATGGGAGCTCGGCCGCCCACTTCTTGCCGTGTTTGTTGAGGCGGTCGAAGATCCTTGGCTTTAACCCCTGCAAAATCATGCCGTTGGCACGCTCGACTTGGCCATTAGTTCGAGGATGGGCAACTGCCGACCAGTTCACACGGATGTGGTGCCGATCGCAGAAGTCCAGGAACTTTTTCCTGTGAACTGGGTGCCATTGTCAGTGATGATGACATTAGGGACTCCAAAGCGGTGGATGATGTCGGTGAAGAACTCGACCGCCCGCTCCGAGCGGATGTTGGTGATGGGCTTGGCCTCGATCCACTTAGTGAATTTGTCGATGGCCACAAGTAAGTGGGTGTAGCCTCCCGTCATTTTCTTGAGGGGTCCGACCAGATCGAGCCCCCAGACCACGAATGGCCACGTGAGGGGGATCATCTGGAGCGCGTGTGCTGGAAGATGCGTTTGCTTGGCGTAGAACTGGCATCCTTCACACGCTCGAACTAACTTGATGGCGTCAGCAGTTGTAGTGGGCCAGTAGAAACCTCGACGAAAAGCGTTTCCGACCAGGGTTCTTGGCGCCGCGTGGTGGCCACAAGCCCCCGAGTGCATGTCTTTGAGCAATTTCCTGCCCTCGTCGATCGAGATGCACCGTTGAAGTATGCCCGTCGGACTACGGCGGTAAAGCTCTCTGTCATCTCCATAGATGACGTAAGTTTTGGATCGACGTGCCAGCCGTCTTGCTTCTGTTCGGTCCTCTGGCAGCTCCCCTCGAACAAGATATTCGAGGAAGGGCGCTCGCCAATCTGCTGGTGGGCTCGGATCTCGATCGATTTCCATGACCTCGGCCTCCGTCGAGGGGGGCTCGGTCGTTGGAGTGGGCTCGATGACTGGTTCTACTCCAGCCCCCGAGTCCCACTTTACAGATGGCTCGTAAAGATCTTTCGAGAAGACGTCTGGGGGGAGCGGCGCTCGAGATGACGCGATCTTGGCTAACTCGTCTGCAGCTTCATTAAAACGTCTCAGGATGTGGTTGAGCTCGAGGCCGTGAAATTTTGCCTCCAGTTTGCGCACTTCGTTGCAATACGCGTCCATTTTTCGTCATGGCAGCTCGAAGCTTTCATCACTTGGTCGATGACAAGTTGTGAGTCACCTCGAGCGTCAAGGCGTCGAACCCCGAGCTCGATAGCGATACGCAACCCGGTGACGAGCGCCTCATATTCTGCCATATTGTTCGAGGCGGCAAAGTGGATCCGCACCACGTAGCGCATGTGTACTCCGAGGGGTGAAATGAAGAGTAGGCCTGCGCCCGCTCCTGTCTTCATGAGCGACTCGTCGAAATACATGGTCCACAGCTCGGCTTGAATCTGTACTGGGGGAAGTTGGACGTCGGTCCATTCAGTGACCGTTCTGTCTTTCAACTGCTCAAGACCCAAGTGACGGCTACAAGCCCCATGGTGAAAGGTAATATGAGTAAGTTTTGAGCCAGAATAGTTCACTCTAATCCGGAGGAGAGTTCTTGTTTGAACGCATGTGTACTTTTGAGGCGTGAAAGCATTGTAGCAACTCTGATCCATCTTGAGTTTATCTTTGCTCGAGACGAGCAAAAGGTAAGCTTGGGGGAGTTGTTGACGGTCGTTAAGTGCCAATTTTTACCGTCAACTAGACATGAAAAAGGACCTAAATATAATTACCATCTAGATATAGGGCTTACACTAATGGAATTCCATGAGTTTTGGTGAATGTCTGTTTTCGGGGTGTGGTGAAAATACCCAAGGAAGGCCCACATGTCGGGTTTACATAGAGATAATCGGGGGAACCGGTGAAAATTCTGTAACTGGAAGGTTCGAGAAGGCTCTGGACCAAACGGGAGCCCGAACGGGCTCGGTGGAGAGTCGGCCGACTCCCACCTTGGTCGGCCGACTCACCAGTTCAGCCAATCAACGTCAGCCTCGCGGATCCCTGTTCCACCGCCTTTGAGGATGAATAATAATCGTCCGTTTAGGTCGGTTTGATCCGAGGGCTGCGGTGCATCCTAGGGGGCTATATAAGCGGGGCCCCGGCCCCGGAGGAGGCATCCCATGAAACCCTAATTCATTATTTCCAGAGAGGATCGAGGTGAGAGGGGTCCCTTGAATGGATCTCCTCCCTAGAGCCTAGCATTCAAGATAGATAGAGAGAGTATAGGGTGGAGGTAGAATTGGAGGAAGCCCGGCATGTCGGTGTCTCCTCTCCGGTTGTACTGCGGGATCAAGTCTCCTAACCCGAGGCTTGGTTCTAGGATCATTTACGCAATTCAACTTCGATACTAGTCGTGGGGCGTATGTGATGGTCCCTATCCGTCGGAACCGTGGTAGCCTTTGTTACCTTTGTAATCCACCAAGAGGTAAGGTAGGTCCAAAAGTGCTAGGTTAAGCATCCTCTCGTGGTGTCTTTTCTTAGGTGCTCCCATAGAGTAGTAGTTGCTTGCCATAGGTTGGAAGAAGACCGTGGTAGTAATCCCTTCTATATCGCTCATTTACCTTGTCTCGTAGCTCGTGGGTTAAGTATAGACTTGGGTTAGTCGATGCACGCTTTCTCCTAGTGGATAAATAAATAACGATACTGAATATCTCCTAGTGAAGTGCTCACCGATATCCGTGCGCTTGCGGATTATTTCTTCTTGATTCTTTCGTGTGCGGATCTAGTATCAACAAGCATTTCCGCGCCGTTGTCGGGGAGAAAGACGGTCTCGCGAGATAACCTTAAGTCATGCTTAGCCTTGTATTATACTTTATCTTTTTGTATTTTTCTTTTGCCTTTTCTTTTCCGTCCTTATAGATAACCCAAATTCCACGCCTTATCCACCAATATCTTGCACCCATGAGCACATGCTTAGAGCCTCTAGAACCCATGATTTTCACATCTAGCCATGAGCTACACCAATCTGTGGTTGCAATAGGTCAAAGCCAACCCTTTTCTACAGCTAGAGTCCTATCTTCTAATCAAGAGGGTATTGTACCCAAGGTCCTATCTTCTAACCATGGAGAAGGTAATGAACCCAAAGTCCTATCTTCTCGATCAAGTAGGTAATGAACTTTTTGCTACACTTAGGGAATCTTTAATCTTCCTATAAATTTAGGGTCTAGACCTAGCCTTACAAGACCATGTTCTTCTTCATCATTTTTATACTAGGTCTTGATAATATCACCTTTGGGATTTCTTTACCCTTTAGTGAAGTGAGGTTTGTCCTTACTATTAATGGACATACTCCTTGCACTAGACTCCCATGATTTGGCTATCCATCCCAAACCAATAGTATTCGAAGTCCCCTAAGGGAAGAAGACCACTTGCGATTCGTCCCACAACTTCCCTAGAGATCTCTTAGAAAGGATAATTTCTCCAAGTGGGAATGATGATACCACCGTCACCGGTGGCTAAGAAAATAGTGATCAACATCCATGGAAGCTTTCGACGGGTGAGCACGATTGCATAGAGCATTTCGATAGACGATCCGGATTTGGGGGTATCGAGTCTTGGCATCCGAGAGCACCTCACTCGACTTAGTCTCTCCAAAACCGTAACATGAGATCTTCATTGGACGGGACATATATACTTATCATAAACGTGCATCTCATTGTGTTGAATCTTCCGGTGTTGGGGGGAACCACTTCTCGATTCACATCTTGAAGGTTTCCCAAGGACAAGCTTAGTGTCCTAAAAACAAGCACCGTTTAGACCATGACATAAGTGTTCACCCACCTTGTCCTTGTTAATTGAGCATAGAGTTATAATTGTGAAAATATTCCTTCGGTATTCGTGTCACTAACCTTTCCAGGTTCAAGCAAAAAGATCGAAGGAATAACACATGCAAGGTATGCTTTGCCATGTTGCTATTATTTTGGTTGTCCCTACCTTTGGCATGCTTAATTTGCTAAACCTCATGCCATCATTGTTTTTGCTACTATAGTATTTTGGTGAGGTGTCCCTACCTTTGCAATATGGGTACTTCTAAAGGCAATTTGCTAAACATGAACAATCATGCCCCCGTTAAAAAAACTTCCCTAAATTGGGAAATCGAGATGAACTCACATCAAAGATTTGATGGCATTTAAGATATATTCATTCATTGTCCAAGAAAGAGTTGAAAGAATTTATCCTATTCAGCCAAATCACCACTTCAAATTGATGGAACAAAGGAGACTTACAAGAAGGATCCACATCAGGGCACTCACCCAGAGCAACCTTGAAGGCATCATAGTATTGAGCCCAAAACTCGAGCTAGGACACCAATGAGAAGCCGGAGCCCAAAGACCTCCTCTTATTATTCTTGAAGACACCATCTTGCACGGACAAGCATGTCATGATAGCATGTACGTTGTGTGCCCCTCCAAGAAGACCATCTTGCAAGATGATGTCCCTATGCCATTGGAGATGAAGCCCGCATACAATTAATGATGTCCCTTCCTTGATCATCGACCACTAGAAGACAAAGACCATCAAGGAAGAACTCCCATCTACATCTCTAATGAACATCAATTAGTCGATCAAGGCTCGCAAAATCAAGAACAAAAGAAGATCATTGTCTATTCTAGATTGGATAGTCCAAAGAAGAAGAATGCAAAGGAGAGATCTTTGCTCAATGACCTAGAATCAAGCATTGCAACGCAGGCACGGGACGTTGGTTCAGCAACATAGAGGACTTGGTTTCCAAGGACGAGCAACAACAAGCTTGTGAGGAAGGCCGCCGACTCCTCTAATGATGATCCAACAATGCTCTTCCTCTTCTCAAGCCCCCTCGTCACTTCCGCACCGCAATCCCTCCTCGACCAGTTTGACTATTTTCTATAGATTTCATACCAATCAAACTTAAGACATAGTAAAATAACTTTAAGAGAAGAAGTAATGTTGAGTAAACCTAATTAAAATTTTCAACCCAATCTTTTTTGTAGCATAGAATATGACCTTAGCTTAATGACATCTCTACCCTTGTTATTATTTGTATATTCCTTCGGGTATGTGTTGTCCACTAATCCTCTACAGAGAAGAAACAATAAGTGGAGCACAAGTTCTAGGGAAAGGACCACGAGAAGCATCTACTCTTCATCACAAAACGGTGCTCCAGTTGATAAACTTCAACTCCTCGCAACATGCACACTAAAACAAACATGTCACAAAGACAATTAAAAGATTCATCGTGACTCTGTGGACAAGAGCATGGATGGCCCTTCCTTAAGAGATATCAACTCAAGAGATGCAGCTGCTAGTTCTGAGATCAAATGATGCACCAAAGGATTGAAATGATGACAAGAAGTCCGATTCGAGGATATAAAACACCGAACCTCGCCAAGGAGGTAACTTGGTAGTTATCCATATTTCCTATTTTAGCATTCCATAAGTTTTTCCATTAGCATATTTACTTTCGCATAATCAATTCTTGTTGCATATTTACTTTGCCGCATCCGCATTAGAAAAGAAAATAATTTTGTCTTGCATTGCATCTAGAAATGCTAAGCCCCATGTAGTCAATTTTTTGTGCGCCGACCACCACGAGGGTTGCTATTTGAGTGGTTGCGGCAATATAGAGGAGGAGGGGCTCGGGTAGTGGTTTGTCCTCTGTCCTCTCGAGCGGTCGAGGTGGCACGAGCACGGAGGGGAGGTGAGCATGCTTTTCAGCCTGGAAACTTGTGGGTAGCGAATGTTTGATCTAAGTCTAGGTAGTTGACGGATATGATGTGGGAAAGTTTTGAGTCTTTGTCCATCTTGTTCCTAGAGATGCTAGAGTTCTGGAGAGTTTATCTTTTTAAAAATCTTAAAATTTTTGCATGATGAGTTCCCGTATGACGAGAGTTCAAAATTCCTACCACACCCCATACATTCATGCTTGCTAGATTAGGAAAACCCATCTATTTGTATAGATCATATTGTAGGCTTGAGTGTAGTCTTTATAGGCATTGAGTGTGGTTATGCTGTGGACCCATAAGGAACCGAGTCATGCGCTTAAAGTCAATACTATGTGCTCTCCATCCATTGATCTATGCTACTCTGGCCCTCGAAGCATGCACCCATTTTATAAATACTACATTCATTACGTGCTACTTCTGTCTTAGAAGTACCACCTACATATAGATCTACATCCACCACATATTGTGCTATCTCTACCCCCGGAGATACGCACTCGAGAGGGCTTCCTCTCGTGGTGTCGCCCGTAGTTGCAAAGCTTGCCTCGGGTGTCCATGCGAAATGCTCGGACTTTTTGAGGAGTCGGTACAAAGGCAAGGCTTTTTCCCCCAGACGCGCGATGAATCGGCTAAGAGCGGCCAGGCATCCGGTGATTTTTTGCACCCCCTTCAGGTCTCGAATCGGCCCCATTCTCATGATAGCCGTGACCTTCTCAGGATTGGCCTCGATCCCGCGCTGGGAGACGATGTAGCCCAGCAACATGCCTCGAGGTACGCCAAAGACACATTTTTCGGGGTTCAACTTGATGTTCTTGGCCTTGAGGCACTCGAACGTCAACTTGAGGTCCTCGATGAGGTTTTCGATCTTACGCGTCTTGACAACGATGTCATCTATGTACGCCTCAACCGTTTCTCCTATGTGTTTGCCGAAAACGTGAAGCATGCAGCGCTGATATGTTGCCTCGGCGTTTCGAAGGCCGAAAGGCATCGTGAAGCCCACAGGGGTGATGAATGAAGTCACGAGCTGGTCGGACTCCTTCATTTTTATTTGGTGGTAGCCAGAGTAGGCATCGAGAAAGGAAAGTACTTCACAACCCGCAGTGGAATCGACAATTTGATCTATTCGAGGTAAAGGAAATGGAACTTTGGGACATGCTTTGTTTAAACTAGTGTAGTCTACACACATCCTCATCTTTCCATTCTTTTTCTCTACTAATACAGGATTAGCTAACCATTCGGGATGATGTACCTCCTTGATGAATCCGGCCTTCTCGAGCTTCTCGACCTCTTCGCGGATGATCCTGTGCTTCTCCTCGTCGAAGCGGCGCAGGCGTTGCTTGACAGGTCTCGAACCGGGACGGATCTCAAGGCGTGCTCGGCGACATCCTCGGTATGCCGTGCATGTCCGAGGGACTCCACGCAAACATATCTGCGTTTGCGCGGAGAAAGTCGACGAGCACTGCTTCCTATGCGCTGTCGAGGGAGGCGCTGATGATCAGCGCCTTCTCGTCTGAGGAGCTCGGGTCGAGTGGGATTTTCTTGGTGTCCTCGGCGGGCTCGAAGTTGCCGGCTTGTCGTTTTGGCGCTGGTGCGGCGGCTTCGGCTGCCAGGCAGTCGAGCGTCTTGGCTAGCTCCTTGGATGCGACCAAGGACTCCCCATATTCAACACATTCCACGTCGCAGCAGTACGCGTGCTCGTATGTGGAGTCGACGGTGATGATCCCCTTGGGCCCCGGCATCTTGAGCTTGAGGTATGCATAGTTGGGGATTGGCATGAACTGGGCGTAGCATGGACGGCCCAGAATGGCGCGATATGTCCCCTCGAAGCCTGGTACATCAAAAGTGAGGACCTCCCTGCGGAAGTTCGTGCACGAGCCAAAATATACAGGGAGGTCGATGCGGCCGATCGTTAGTGCCTTCTTGCCGGGAACAACACCGTGGAAGCCCCCGGCGCTTGGCTTGAGCTGCGCCCTTGTGATGCCGAGCAGTGTGAGCGTTTCCATGTAGATGATGTTGAGGCTGCTGCCTCCGTCCATGAGGACTTTGGTGAAGCGGGCGTTGAGGATGACCGGGTCGACGACGAGAGGATACGTGCCGGGGTTGGTGACATGCTCCGAATGGTCATCACGGTCGAACGTGATGGGGGCATCCGACCAGTCAAGGAACTGAGTTGTGGCAGGCTTTACTGAGAAAACCTCCCTGCGCTCGTTCTTTTGCTCCCGATGCGACATCTGAGTCGTAGGGCCGCCATATATCATATAGCAGTCGGCAATGGTTGGGAACCCGTCGACGTCGTTGTTGTTGGCCTGATCGTCGCCACCTTTATCCTTCTTGTCATCGTCCTTGCCAATACCGAACCTCTTGAAGTAGCCTCGAAGCATACGGCAGTCCTCGAGATTATGCTTGACCGGCTCTTTATGGTACGGGCATGGCTGTTTCAGCATTTTGTCGAAGACGACCCCGTCTGGATGGGGTCGAGGCTTCTTGCGGTCGGCCGCGGCGACCTCAGCTTCCACGACCACACGCTTGCCTTGCTGGTTGCCCTTCTTCTTCTTCCCATTCTTCTTCTGGCCCTTGCTCGTGCCCTCCCCGTCGCCGGGTGGCGGCTTGGGCTTGCTCCCTTCCCCGCCAAACAACGCTCCCATGGCCTCATCACCGGCAGTGTAGTCGGCGACGACGTCCATGAGCTCGTCGACGGTCTTTGGGCAGTTGCGCCTGAGCTCCCGCACGAGCTCCTTGCATGTGGTGCCCGAGACGAATGCCAGGATGACGTCATGGTCAGGGATGTGCGGCAGCTCAGTGTGCAGCTTGGAGAAGCATCGAGCAAAGTCTCAAAGAGACTCCCCGGTGTGCTGCTTGCAATTCCGGAGGTCCCACGAGTTGCCAGGTCGAATATAGGTGCCCTTGAAGTTCCCCTCGAAAATCCGGACCAGATCGGTCCAGTCGTAGATCTGATTAGGGGGGAGCTCCTCGAGCCATCAGCGAGCGGTGTCAGAGAGGAACAGAGGGAGTTGATGTATGATCGCCTTATCCTCTCGAGCCCCTCCCAGCTGGCAGGCCAGCTGGAAGTCGGCAAGCCAGAGCTCTGGCTTGGTTTCCCCGTTATACTTGGCCAAGCTCGTGGGAGGTCGAAACGGGTTAGGCAACGGCGTGTTGCGGATAGCTCGACTGAAGACTCGAGGGCCCGGCGGCTCAGGGGCTTGCCAGTCCTCGTCACTGTCATAGCGCCCTCCTCGATGGGCGTTGTAGCCACGGTCCTCAGCGCCCGCCGCCTTGTGTCATCGGTTGTCATTGATATCGTGACGCGCATCTTGAGGCTCGCGGTTGTCGAGGATGCGATCGCGGATGGGGGCCCTACCACCTCGAGGGGGTACCTCTTGGTGGATCGAGCCCTCTCGCTCGTGCCGTGGCAGGTTGGCCGGCGGCTCTGATTCTGCCTCGCGCAGCCTCGAGGCTGAACTCTCGGCTTGCTGGGCGGCCGCGACCTGGAGGAGCCATTGGACCTCATCTCGTATCCGTAATGCCTGCGGATTCAAGGGCGCCGGCATGTCTCGCAGTAGCATAGCCGCCGTGAGAACATTTTGGCTTGCTCGAGGGAAGTGGGCCGGCTCGAGCGGTGCTTCTGGCTGCCCGTCATTGATGATGCGGTTGAAGACGCCTCGTGCTTTTCCTCGAGCGCCGAGAGCTCGAGGGGGAAGAGGATGGTTCTGCTCAAGGGCACGCTTGAGCAGCTCCAGATTTGCGCGTTCCGCATTCATCTTGGCTTCGATCTCCCTGAGCTGAGCCCATTGTGCCACTCGAGCATCGTCTTCAGGTCGTTGGTTGTTCTGCCCCTGCGGTAACTCCCCGCGAGGTTCGATTACCTGCAAGGCTCCAGCCGCTGGCGTCCCGAGCACCGGCGTTCCGACCGGCCGGTTGACTGCTGCAGCGGCCGCAGCGGCATCGTCTCTGGTCTCCTCGTCCGACGGGGCGTCGTTTTCAAGGCGGAAACACTCACGAGCCGGGTCATAGCACCCTGAATCCGAGTCATCGGAGTCGGGGTCGGCGCCGGACGGTGTCCAGGGCCTTCCCGTGCTCTCCTCCCCAATCCAGCGGCGCATGTTCCCGACCGTGGTGCGGCGTTGTGAGCCGGGCGCCCTGTTAAACCCACGGTCCACCGACGCCGGCCACACGATCTCCAAGTTCATGGCAGCGCGCAAGAGGGGGCCAGGGCTCTCCTCTTGCGGTCCCATTGCTGACTGGATCTCGTTGGCGAACGTGGCAGCGGCGTTGGTGAGCCCGAACGGAAGCCTGCGACGGGCTCGATAGAGCCCATGCGGCAAGAAGTTGGGCGACGTTGGCTGTGTGCGCGCTCGAGGTGCCACGCCGGGCTCTCTCGGTGAATGCATGGCGAACGTGAAGCCAGGGTCCACGTCGTGAGCTGCCTGCCTACGCGCCACTCCCTGTCGTGCGCTCGGCGCCCCTGCTGGGTGTGCCACGGCGTCCGACTGGGAGGGTACGCGAGCAGCGTGCTCAGAGCCTGGCGTGGGCTGGCGATGATGCTGGTGCTGGTGGTGCCTGCGTCTTAGCGGCGAGCCGTGGTGGCGTGGCCTACGCGTGACTCCACCAGCACGTGGGGGTGACGTGCGTCCCCCACTTGGTTCACCGATCGAGAGCAGAGCCATGTCGTAGCCCGTACCGAGCGACACGAACTCTAAACTCCCAAACCAGATCACCGTGGCAAACGGAAGCGATGAAGGGGGAGATGCCATCCGGAAAAATGGCGGGAAGTCGTGCGAAAACACGCAGTACCCCTACCTGGCGCGCCAACTGTCGGTGTTTCGTACCCCGGGGGGTATCACACCAACAAGTAAATTTCTAAGCGTGCTCCCTAATCCGGATGGTGATGCAAGAAGGACACAAGATTTTTATCCTGGTTCGGACAAAAGAAAGCCCTACGTCCAGCGGGGGGAGGAGACTTGTATTATCTTGCACCTAGGTGCTCGTACAGGGGTGAGTACAAGGCAGTCCGGAGACTTTGCGAGTGTGTTGTGAATGTGTAGGTTTTTATGTGTTAAAAACCTACCCTAGACTAGGCCCTAGCGTCCCCTTTTATAGGCCAAGGGGAGGCTCAGGAGTATAAGATTTGGTAGGGAAATCGTATGCGTGATGTCGAGGCATAGGCGCTCCGTCGAGTCATCGGCGCTGTAGACGCTCCCTATTGTCCGGTTCGACCCTGTAGCTGTATGGCTGGTGATGGCCTGCTTGTCCTTGCCTGACGCGGGCTGACGAAATGGAGGAGTGGGCGATGATGGCTTGCCGGGGAACCATGGCGAGTGGCCGTCGTGGTAGGAAAGATGGGTCATCCGCCATCATCCCTCGAGCGGCTGAGGACGGCCTCGAGGGGTCGACGATGACGTTTGAGGAGATGCCGCACACGGCACAGTGCGCGGCGTGGTGTCACAGCGGCTTCTGCCATCCTCGAATCCGGGGGATGGGCAGCGTAATGATGGAATTGACCGGTGTACGATCCACTATTACGGGCCCTGTAGCCATAGAGTTAGGCAGAGTTGGCGTACAGAGGCACTGTTTCGAGCCCTGTAGCCATGTGCATGCCCTGAAAAGGCAATAATTGCAGGCGGACTCGAGCGGTCACTCGATCGAGCGGCTTCCATCACCGTCTCGAGCGCTCGCTCGCTCGAGCGGTTTCCGTCACCGTCTCGAGTGCTCACTCGCTCGAGCGGTTCCCATAATTCTTTCTCGAGCGGACGAGCGGCTGTTGCTCGAGTTAGCGGGCTCTATGGCTTTACGGTCCTGATCGTGGGCCGGCCTAGTACGAGGAGAATTGGGGATTTCCTTTAGTTAGCTTTTGGGATTTAGGGAGGGATGAAGCTGGTTTGCTCATCGCTAATCCCCCTAGTTTAGGACCCCCTAATCTAGGTACCCGACACTCACCTCGCCCATCGTCGAGTCAGGCATGAGGTGGGGCACCGCGACCTCCCCCGACTGCAGCGGCAACGGTGGTGCTTGATACACCACCATGCGGAGCTCCTTAGGCTGCTCCGCCTCCCCCTGTGTGCCGCCCTGCTGCTCCTCTTTCCGTGCGGCAGCGGGCTGCTCCACCTTCTCCTCCTCCTGCGTGACGGCAGGATGCTCCTCCAGCGCCCCCTCTTGCGCCAATGTTTGGGCCTCCCCTGCTCGACCAGGGAGGCCTGGGGCACTTCGACCCGTTGCCCGGCCCAGGGGTCGGCCTCCATATCTCAAGGAGGGGTGGGCGCCCGGTCCATCTGAGGGTCGGGAACCTGGCCCGCCTCCCGCATCTCTACGTCGTCCGCCGGCCGATCGGCGGCCGCCGGCACCTCTTCCTCCTCCTTCTTCTCCTTGCGCCCCTCCTCGAGCTGACGCAGGTTGATTGGCCACGTCTTGGAGCCGGGGCTCGGGCTTTCGTCCCCGAGCGTGATCGGGTGCTGCTCCGACCCGGCCCCCGTCGGCGGAGTGGCGGCCGTCGTCCCCGGCCCCGTCGCCTCCTTGTCGCCAGCCGCTTGCACAGCCGGCGACGATGATGCCTCGAGCGGGGAGACGGTCGAAGCAGTGGTGGTGGTGGCGGTCTTCTCCCCTGGCGCCGTGGTCGCGGCCCCGGCACCTGCACGAGATGCGGCCGCCATCAGCTTCCCGCGCTCAATCGCCTCCTTGGCTTGCGCTAACCAAATCGGGGTAGTAGGAGGAAGAGTCAATCCACCTGGGGCGGACGAGATGCCGCTCGACCCTCCAAAAACCTTCAGCTTCTTTGAGGGCAAGATGGGAGGAAGGGACGACAGGGGACGCTTGGTTCTAAAAGAAAGAGAAAAACTTAAAACGATGACGAAAAGAAGGTCACAAGAAAAACAGAAAGGATCCAGTCGAGGGGCTTACCTTGTAGTCGGGGTGGTGCCGCTTGAGCCTCCCGACTTGCTCGAGTCGCTCGGGGGCTTTCGAGCCGTGGTCGGCTCCCTCGAATCGCTCGAGGGTTTCTGAGCCTCGACCGCACCGCTCGAGCCGCTCGGGGGCTTTTGGGCGCCGGCAGCCCGGCTCGAGGCGCTCGGGGGGCTCTGTGGCCTTAGCGGCCTCCCCCGCTCCCGCCGGCTCCTTGGCCGGATCCGGCGTGGGATCCCTTGCGGGCTCCTGAGCCCTGCGGGTCGGGGTCGGCTCGGCACGCCGGCCACTAGAAGGAGCCCGGTGCTCGACGGGGCGCTCGCCGGGTTGAACTGAAGATGATCTGCGCGCATCTGCAGCCTGCTGCTGCCGGGTGCGTGCGCCCGTTGAAGATGGTTGGCGGCGGGAAGAAGAGTCCCGCCGTGTCGGAGATGGCGCCCGAGCGCCGTGGCCGGAGCACTGGGACGATTCCTCC
Source organism: Themeda triandra (assembly GCA_018135685.1). Taxonomy (NCBI): domain Eukaryota; kingdom Viridiplantae; phylum Streptophyta; class Magnoliopsida; order Poales; family Poaceae; genus Themeda; species Themeda triandra. Next base: position 1,650,266 of record JAENPR010000032.1, read on the forward strand.
CGCTGCCCCGCTCGGGTCGGCGATGGCGTTCGAGCACCGTGGTCGGGACGATGGGACGACCCCTCCTGCTGCTGGCCCGCTCGAACCAACGACGAGCTGCCGCCAAGCTCGAGACGAGCCGGCACCAGGGACACCTCCTGCACGCGAGATCGAGGAGGCGTCAGCACTCGAGCGGCGGTGGCGCCATCGCTATCAGTCGCCTCGTCGTCCCCTTCATCCCCTTCCTCCTCGTCATCGTCGGTCGACTCCAGACTGGGACTCCAATCGTTGGGGTCCGCCCTCAGACGCATCACCCGCTCTCGGCGGCGCCTAGCCTTCCGCTTCTCCTTCTCCTCCAGCGCGGCGGCCTTTTTTGCCTTCTCCTCCCTCCTCGAGAGCGCTACCGCATGCTCTCGATCATTCCTAAGACGTCTTACCTCGCGGTCGGGCGCGTCCTCCTTCTCCGGGGGCACCGAATCCGCGTTGTCGATGATCTCCTGAAGAGGCACGGCTCGATGAGATAGGCGCGAATCAGAAAAAAGGTGGCATCAACGGAGAAAAAGGCCTCGAAGAGAACTTACATAGCCCAGCAGGTCGGCGTCCGGGCGCATGGGGAAGAGGTCAACCTGGTTCTCCCCAAAGCTCTTGCCGCCATCGATTGCCTCGCGCACTCGAGCTACGACCATACCAGCCGGAAGGGGATGGCTCGACATCCTGCTGGCCTTGAGCGCCTTGGGGTTGGCGTCCTCTCCCATCTGGTCAAGCCGTAGCGGGCGCTCAGCGAGCGGGATCACCCGACGGCGGTGGAACCCCGCGACGACGTGGGAGATGTTGAGGAAGATGTCGCCGGCCCTCTGACGACGGAGCCTTTCCATGGCGTCGGTCAGGGGGTCGAGATGGGCTGGAGCTTGGATGGGTTGCCATAACCCCAATTGTGCTGGGGCGCAGTCAATACGGCGCCGGTGTACCTTGGGAAATGGTTCCCCTCATTGCGGAGGTAGAACCATTCCGAGACCCACCCGGCGTTGTTCGACGTCCATGAGCCGGGCAGCCAGTGCTCCCGCCTCTTCAAGCCGAGCGAGCAAGAGCCCGCTCGAACGTAGTGGCGGGAGTTCACCTTCTCCTTCTCCTCGTCGTCGTCGTCGTTGTCGTTCCCGCTCACCGCCAAGGTGAACAACGTGGCCTTGAAGATATGGATGAAGAAGTCCCACTGCGGCGCCATCCCCAGATACCCCTCGCAGACGCCGACGAAGCTAGAGGCGTGCGAGATGGAATTGGGGTTGAAGTGCTAGAGCTCAACCCCGAAGTGATGGGGGAGCGCCCGCATAAAGCGGCTCGGCCGTGCCCCGAGTCCTCGCTTGTGGAACTTGACGAAGCTCAAGACGTAGCCCCGGCATGATGGGCTCACGGTGGGTGGCCTCCGGCACTTGCCACTCCGGCGGCCCCTCCGCCGGATTGGGGAGGAGCAGCCCCTCCTCGACGAGGCCCTCCAGCATCGCCTCGGTCACCGAAGACCGAGGCCACGGGAGCGCATCATACATCACCACCGGCACGGGGGCCTTGGCGGGCTCCTTGCCGGCGGCGCCCTTGCCAGCGGCACCTTTGCCACTAGCCCCGCTACCCCCAGTGCCTCGGCTGGATCCCTGGCCGGTCTTCTTGCTGACCCTCTTGCTGGAAACCATGGCGGCGGTGGAATCCGGGAAGGCAGCGACGGCGGAATCCGATGGGGCGGCGGCGCAAGGCGAAAACAGCGGCTCCGGCGATGCGTGCGCTCAAAAGCTTCTGCCCCCACTTTTTCCTAGGTCTCTCCAGCGGATGCGGGCGAGAGTGGCAGCGGTTGCAAGCGAGCGTGACGGCGGCGATTAGGGCTGGGAGCAAGAGCGCAACCGGCGGCGGCAGGAAGAAAGAAGGCGAGGAATGCAGAGGAAGGAAACCGGGAGTCCCCTCCCCCCAAATTTATAGTGCCAGGCCGATCCGCGTCGTGCGCATCCAGCGGCTTAGATTCCGCCATCCGACAGTCACGCGGCCCGAGCGGACCCGACGAGAAACGGTAACCGCATTCAATTCTTACTGACAACCGCCACCTACCTCCACTCACAGGGTGCACACGTCGCGAGACGGGACTGAACCGTCGCCAGCCCACGACCATCATGACGCGCCGGTTTCCGCCTGAAAAGGCGCGCCGCCAACGGACGGACTTCCCTCGACCGGCGCGATGATGGGACATCTCAGCAGACGGTTCCTTACACGGTAAGACAACCTGGGATCCCGGTCCCACCTGTAAGTCTCGAGGGGGCGGAGGCTGACCCACTGTTGATACTAGATACGCACACGAAAGAATCAAAGAGAAATAATCCGCAAGCGCACGGATATCGGTGAGCACTTCACCCGGGAGATATTCCAGAGTATCATTATTTATTTATCCGCTAGGAGAAAACGTGCATCTGACTAACCCAAGTCTATACTTAACCCCGAGCTACGGACAAGGTAAATGAGCGATATAGAGAGGATTACTACCACAGTCTCCTTCCAACCTATGGCAAGCTTTGCAACTACTACTCTATGGGAGCACCTAGGAAAAGACACCACAGAGGATGCTTAACCTAGCACTTTTGGACCTACCTTACCTACCGACGGAAGTGGGCTACAAAGGTAACAAAGGGATTGTCACTTCCCTCGATACTACCACGTTTCGGCCGATAGGGAGCATCTACGAGTGAACTTAGCCCAAGCACCACGCTTACGCTACGAACGATTACTCTATTCCCAACCGGAAGCGAATAAAGTAAACTCGTAAACCAAAGAGCAATAATAACAAGAACTTACTAGTATCGAAGTCGAATTGCGTAATGATCCTAGAACCAAGCCTCGAGTTAGGAGACTTGATCCCGCAGTACAACCGGAGAGGAGACACCGACATGCCGGGCTTCCTCCAACTCTACCTCCACCCTATACTCTCTCTATCTATCTTGAATGCTAGGCTCTAGGGAGGAGATCCATTCAAGGGACCCCTCTCACCCGATCCTCTCTCGGAAATAATGAATTAGGGTTTCATGGGATGCCTCCTCCGGGGGCCGGGGGCCCCGCTATATAGCCCCTAGGATGCACCGCAGCCTCGGATCAAACCGACCTAAACGGACGATTATTATTCATCCTCAAAGACGGTGGAACAGGGATCCGCGAGGCCGACGTTGATTGGCCGAACCGGTGAGTCGGCCGACCAAGGCGGGGAGTCGGCCGACTCTCCACCGAGCCCGTTCGGGCTCCCGTTTGGTCCGAGCCTTCTCGAACCTTCAGTTACATGAATTTTCACCGGTTCTCGATTATCTCTATGTAAACCCGACATGTGGGCCTTCCTTGGGTATTTTCGGTGACACCTCGCAGAAATAGACATTCACCAAAACTCGTGGAATTCTATTAGTGTAACCCCTATATCTAGTTGGTGAACATATTTTAGTCCTTTCTCATGTTTAGTTGACGGTAAAAATTGACACTTAACAACCGTCAACAACTCCCCCAAGCTTACCTTTTGCTTGTCCCTGAGCAAAGATAAACTCAGTGATGGATCAGGAGTTGCTACAATGCTTTCACGCCTCAAAAGTACACATGCGTTCAAACAAGAACTCTCCTCCGGATTAGAGTGAACTATTCGACTCAAAACTTACTCATATTACCTTTCACCATGGGGCTTGTAGCCGTCACTTGGGTCTTGAGCAGTTGAAAGATTTAACGGTCAAGTCGAGCACTATGTTTCTCGCTCTTTGATCAACTATTATTCTGGAGTTTTTTGCAAGATTTTCAAATAAAACTCAGAGTTCCTTGTATGAACCTTTCAGGTCTCTCATTTGTGGTATTTTTGGATCCTCTCCAAGGCATGAGTAGTGTATGCCTTCTCTCTTCTCTCGTAATATGTGGTATTTGTGGAACTAAGGCATAGTGAAAAGAGCCTTCTCTCTCTCACCCTACTTTCTAATAGGCTTATGTGGAGCTATAGGTGGGGAGACACTCAAACTCACTTGCATATATTGCACAGCTTAAACCATGGATCCAACAGAACTAAAATAATAATAAAGTCATATGTGCATGTGAATGAGGAAATGGAATGGATGATAAGATGATGATGATAAGGAAATGATTATGAGGGGTGATCACTTGGTGAACATCTACTTCTACACTTGCTCCTTTGGGGATAACATGACTCCCTTTATTCGGAAACCTTGAAACTTCTTGAAGGGAAGGACTTGGCTACTCTTTCTTTCTTTCTTTCTTTCTTTCTTCTTTTTTTTTCTTCTTTTTTTTTTAGAGCAACCAATCCTCTGAAAACGAAACTTTAGCAACGGGGAGTGTATAACTTGAAATGATAATGACTGGAGCTTTTATGTAGGCAAATGGAACGGCGATGATTATTTCTAGATGTTCACTCCCAGGATAGGAGTAGAACCTTTTCTGGATGAAGTGAAATGAGTGGCGTATGTATTTTGTGGATGGATGGATGGATGGATGGATGCGTACTCCCAGGGTAGGAGCAGCATAAGCGCGTATCTCCAGGGTAGAGACAGCACAATATGTGGGGGAATGCGTACTCCCAAGGTAGGAGCAGCATAGGTGCGTATCTCCAGGGTAGAGATAGCACAATATGTGGTGGATGTGGATCTATATGTAGGTGGTACTTCTAGGGACAGAAGTAGCATAGAATGAATGTAGTATTTATAAAATGGGTGCATGCTTCGAGGATTTAAGTAGCATAGATCAATGGATGGAGAGCACATAGTATTGACTTTAACCGCATGACTGGTTCCTTATGGGTCCACAAAGATAACCATACTCAATGCCTATAAAGACTACACTCAAGCCTACAATATGATCTATACAAATAGATGGGTTTTCCTAATCTAGTAAGCATGAATGTATGGTTGTGGTAGGAATTTTGAACTCTCGTCATACAGAACTCATCATGCAGAAATTTTAAGATTTTAAAAGATAAACTCTCCGTAACTCTAGTATCTCTAGGAACAAGATGGACAAAAGACTCAAAACTTTCCCATATCATATCCGTCAACTACCTAGACTTAGATCAAGCATTCGCTACACACAAGTTTCAGGTGTCGAGTAAATCTCAAATCTAAACAAGTTGTGTCCAAAACTTGGGAGAGTGCAAGGTTGAAAACTAGGTACTTGAAAGGAATTACGACAGAGCAACTATTCATCATTTCCATATAAGAGCTTATTCCAGGGATTACTTAAAGACAGTTAATAAGAGCTCTCCAAAAGTAGAAAAGATAGATAAGGAAATCTTTACGGGTTTCTAAGGTTATGCATTTTTTAGTTGTTTTAACAAAGCAAGCTCTATAAATAGACAAGTTGGAACACTTAGCTTGATACACGGGGCGCTCTCCCCAAGCCGGATGTTGACATAGTATGTTGATGTTGCGGCGCGGTGAAGGCGTCACGCCCCTCTTAGAGTGTCGGGATAATGGTCAGAGACAAGATCTGCGATCGTTGAAGACAAAGACTTCGACAAGGGACAGGACGTCCTTTCCGCCTATTAGCTCTTCTTGATCCTTTAAATTCTTGTGAAGCTCAAATAGACAACAAAGCTTGTGGAACTGATTAAGCATTAGTGATAACCCTTTAAGCCTTGGATGTCTAGAACCTTCTTAACATAAAATCTTTTCAGGAGGATCTTAATATTTTTTTTGCAATTTTATATTTTATGGTATGTAGACAGAAAAAATGCAACTAAGATGAAAACTTATTTTTATGCCACCACAGTGGATATCTTTGTGGGCTGTCGCACCACAAAATTATTCACATGGGGCTTAGCATTTTCTAGATGCAATGCAAGACAAAATTATTTTCTTTTCTAATGCAGATGCAGCAAAGTAAATATGCAACAAGAACTGATTATGCAAAAAGTAAATATGCTAAAGGAAAAACTAGTGCAATGCTAAAATGAGAAATATGGATAACTACCAAGTTACCTCCTTGGCGAGGGTTCGGTGTTTTAAGTCCTCTGAATAGGACTTCTTGTCGTGTTCAATCCTTCGGTGCTTCATTTGATCTCAAAGGTAGAGACCTTGAGAATGCACCTCTTGTATTGATATCTCTTGAGGAAGGGGTCATCCATGTTCTTTCCTTGTCCAGTGGCCTGAAGTGAAGCTTTAATTGTGAAGTTGGCAGCATCTGTTTTAGTGTGCATGTTGCAGGTTCAGAACTTTATCACTGTAGCACCCTATGATGAAGAGTAGATGCTTCTAGTGGTCCTTTCCCTAGACCTTGTGCTCCACTTATTATTTCTTCTCTGCAGAGGATTAGTGGACAACACATACCCGAAGGAATATAAAAATAAGGGTAGAGTTGTCATAGAGCTGAGTCATATTCTATGCTACATAAAAGATTGGGTTGAAAATTTTAATTAGCATAGAACATCTACTCAAGCATAGAATATTTACTCAACATCACTTCTTCTCTTAAAGATTGATTTTATTTTGTCTTAAGTTTGATTTGTGTGTATGACATCTACAGAAAACAATCAAACTTATAGAGGAGAAGTAGTTGTGAGTGGAGGGATTGCAACCCAGCGAGCAAGAGCGACGGAGGCATGAGAAGAGGAAGAGCATTGTTGGATCATCGTTCGAGGAGTTGGTGGCCTTCCTCCCCCAAGCTTGTTGTTGCTCGTCACGGAAGCCAAGTGTGTGTGTTGAATCATCCCTCAAAGTGTGTTGTAACTCCATGTTCTTTAGACATTGTCCGTCCTCATTCTTAAGTCTTGTTGGAGAGGGCTCTTGATTCTAGGTCCGTTGAGTGAAGATCTATTCTTCTTTTCTTTGACCATCGAATCCAGGATATGAGGATGCGAGACAATTGCATAATCTTCTTTTGTCAACCATTCTTGAATATTGTTGAGTCTTGGTTGACGAATTGATGTTTGTTGGAGATGTAGACTTGAGTTCTTCCCGATGGTATTTTTTAGCAAAGCATGGCGAAGAGTCAATTAATGATTCGCTATCCGTCTTGATGATCAAGGAAGGGACTTCATTAATATTTGTATGCCAGCTTCATCTCCAATGGCATAGGGACATCATCTTGCAAATGTAGTTGTTCATGGTCTTCTTGGGCTTGGTCGGTAGTCAACCCTTGATGGTGATTGGTTGACACAAGGATGCATGCTTCATGCCATGCTTGTCCTTCTCAGCGACGTGCAAGATGGTGTCTTCAAGAACAACGAGAGCAGACCTTTGATTAGCCAAAATGAGGTGAGTTGCTCCCAGCTTCTCATTGGTGTCCTAGCTCGAGTTTTGAGCTCAATGCTATGATGTCTTCAAGGTTGCTCATAGCTTGTCGCGTTGTTCATCCACTTCCTTTGGGTGAGTGCTATTGATGTAGATCCTTCTTATGGCACTCTGTCTCCTTCTTTGTTTCATCACTGAAGTGGTGATTTGGCAGGTTCACCATGAATAGGCATGCCATAAATTCTTTCAATTCTTTCTTGGATGATGAATGAACTGTGTCTTGTGTGAGAAGTTGTTGGAGTTCATCATATGCCTTGCTTCATCTCCGATGTGAGTTCATCTCTCGGACTTTCCCAATTTGGATTTGGAAGTTTTTCTCAGGGGTTAGTCCAACAAAGTATTCCAACATCTACTATAGCATACTATCGGCTCAAAGATCAACCTAGACACCACGTCTAATTTGATTTAAGAGGGCAATTTTAACCTAAGCACCACGCTTAATTTAAAAAAGCCTTTGGAAGTAAGATCACCACTCCTAAACTAGGCACCATGCTTCATTTAAGAGATGTATGAGACTACTCCAAACCTAAACATAAACTATAGCAAACGAAGGTAGCATGAGAGCGCTATAGAGATTTACTCAAACAGTGATGGCAGAGCATGATTGATGTTTAGCAAATTGAGCATGCCAAAGGTAGGGACAACCAAAATGATGTAGCAACATGGCAAGGAATCTATTTATGGAAGTGTATCCCCCAAGCTTGACTTTTATAAATCAAGATTGGATGAATGTAATTCAATGTTGCATAATAATTGGTTGGACATACCTTGCATTTGTTATTCCTTCGATCTTTTTGTATCGAACCTGGAAAGGTTAGTGGCAAGAATACCCGAAGGAATATTTTCATAATTATAACTCTATGCTCATTTAACAAGGACAACACAGTAGAAAGGTGAACACTCATGTCATGGTTCGGTTCTTGTTTTAGGACACTAAGCTTGTCCTTGGGAAACCTTCAAGATGTGAATTGGTGAAGTGGTTCCCCCTCCAATACCATCTATGTATACTATCTCAAGATTCAACACGATGAGATCCGCAATGTTTATGGAAAACATATGCATCTACAACCACCCTTTCAATGTCTTTAGAAACAAGGAGCATGATGGGGTTGCGGATCTCGTGTGTGGTAATGTTGGAGAGACTAAGTGAATCGGGAGATTTTTCATATGAGCAAGGTCTTGATGGGGTGTTTAAGAAGTAACTACTTTGCTCATTGAAATCTCCATCATTTTCTACTTCCAAGGGTGACTTGACATAAATGTCCAAAATTCCCTTGGATCGTCTCTCGAAATGATCTCATCTAAGGCCTTATCCATCCATTCAATGGTAATAGCACATAGGTTTTTAATGCTCTCTAGCCATGGATGTTGCTCTTCGCGATCCTCTATATGGTCTTGATGATTCCTATGCATGGGATATCTATATGGACTTCTAGGATCATTAGGAGGTTTAGGAGGAAGGGCATAGAATGAGTCATAGGGGTCGAGGATGGGTTTAAACATGGGTTTGTATTCTATATCTAATGTGGGCACAAAAGGGGAGAACATAAGTGTGGATTCTAGATGGCTTCGCTCTCCTTCTATGGCATCACTTGACATGCCATCCTTGACTCTTTCTAAACGTCCTTCAAAGGGATTGAGTATGGGACGCTTTCTAAAAGATCTCTTCCTGAGAAGATTGACAATGTATGCACTAAAAGATCTCTTATGAAGCAGGAAGTTTATGCTCCTCCCAAACTTGCCATCAAAAAGAATTTCTAAGGATAGAATTACTTCTTTCCTTAGAGAATTTTGGATTACTACTGGTTTGGGATGGATAGCCAAATCATGGGATTGGAATGTTTGCAAAGTGGCTATGGAAACTTCCTCTTCTAGTTTGGGAGATGATTCCTTCTCTACCTCTAGGATGTTATCATGAAGTCTAGTGCAAGGAGTGTGTCCATTAATAATAAGGACAAACCTCACTTCACTAAAGGGTAAAGAAAGGAAAACTCCTCCACAGGTGATATTATCAAGACCCATATACAGATGTTGAAGAAGAACATGGTCTTGTAAGGCGAGGTCTAAACCTAAATTTATAGGAAGATTAAAAGATTCCCTAAGTGTAGCAAAAAGTTCATTACCTACTTGATCAGAGGATAGGACTTTGGGTTCATTACCCTCACCGGTTGAGGATAGGACCTTGGGTACAATACCCTCTTGATTAGAAGATAGGACTCTAGCTGTCGAAAAGGGTTGGCTTTGACCTATTGCAACCACAGATTGGTGTAGCTCATAGCTAGATGTGAAAATCATGGGTTCTAGAAGCTCTAAGCATGTGCTCATGGGTGCAAGATATTGGTGGATAGGCGTGGAATTTGGGTTATCTATAACAATAGAAAATAAAATGCAAAAGAAAACAAGAAAAAAAGATAAAAGAACAATACATGGTTAAGCGACTTAGGTTATCTCACAGACCGTCTTTCTCCCCGCAACGGCGCTTAAAATGCTTGTTGATACTAGATACGCACACGAAAGAATCAAAGAGAAATAATCCGCAAGCGCACGGATATCGGTGAGCACTTCACCCGGGAGATATTCCGGAGTATCGTTATTTATTTATCCGCTAGGAGAAAATGTGCATCCGACTAACCCAAGTCTATACTTAACCCCCGAGCTACGAGACAAGGTAAATGAGCGATATAGAGAGGATTACTACCACAGTCTCCTTCCAACCTATGGCAAGCTTTGCAACTACTACTCTATGGGAGCACCTAGGAAAAGACACCACAGAGGATGCTTAACCTAGCACTTTTGGACCTACCTTACCTACTGACGGGAAGTGGGCTACAAAGGTAACAAAGGGATTGTCACTTCCCTCGATACTACCACGTTTCCGGCCAGATAGGGAGCATCTACGAGTGAACTTAGCCCAAGCACCACGCTTACGCTACGAACGATTACTCTATTCCTAACCGGAAGCGAATAAAGTAAACTCGTAAACCAAAGAGCAATAATAACAAGAACTTACTAGTATCGAAGTCGAATTGCGAGAATGATCCTAGAACCAAGCCTCGAGTTAGGAGACTTGATCCCGCAGTACAACCGGAGAGGAGACACCGACATGCCGGGCTTCCTCCAACTCTACCTCCACCCTATACTCTCTCTATCTATCTTGAATGCTAGGCTCTAGGGAGGAGATCCATTCAAGGGACCCCTCTCACCCGATCCCTCTGGAAATAATGAATTAGGGTTTCATGGGATGCCTCCTCCGGGGGGCCGGGGGCCCCGCTTATATAGCCCCTAGGATGCACCGCAGCCCTCGGATCAAACCGACCTAAACGGACGATTATTATTCATCCTCAAAGGCGGTGGAACGAGGGATCCGCGAGGCCGACGTTGATTGGCTGAACCGGTGAGTCGGCCGACCAAGGTGGGGAGTCGGCCGACTCTCCACCGAGCCGTTCGGGCTCCCGTTTGGTCCAGAGCCTTCTCGAACCTTCCAGACATGAATTTTCACCGGTTTCGATTATCTCTATGTAAACCTGACATGTGGGCCTTCCTTGGGTATTTTCAGCTGACACCCTGCAGAAATAGACATTCACCAAAACTCGTGGAATTCTATTAGTGTAACCCCTATATCTAGTTGGTGAACATATTTTAGTCCTTTCTCATGTTTAGTTGACGGTAAAAATTGACACTTAACAACCGTCAACACCCACGAATGGGTTCAAACAGCCGCCCTCGAGCACCTGAGTCAGGGGCGCCATTGCGAAGGAACCCTCGAAAGGTCCCGCTCGAGAGCAAACTCTCGAATCCCAAAGGCACATCCAAGGCAGGGAGCCAAGCTTCCAAGAGATCCCGTCGACGGGAGGCGCTCGAGCCACCGGTCCCCTCGAGCAGGGGCCGGTCCTCTGAAAGCTACGCACCCAGCTTTAATGAGAGTGCCCCTGGGCCTCGATGCCGTCTCCCCTCGAAAGGAGACGGACTCTCACTTGGATTTCCCATTACCAGCTCACGGGGAGGCACGGCGTTCGCTCGACCACGGGTAGCGCCAATCCTTCCGCCCCTTGGATCTAGTCCAAGAGATCTAATGAGAAATTAGATCACGACTACGGCCCAGCATTTCGAGGCTCGGGGGCTCGAGTCACGATTACACAAAATCCCTCGACATGGGAAGAACAGGAAACGCTCGGGGGCTCGAGGAATCATGGGAGGACTCCTGCCCCGAGCACTACAACTCCAGTTAACAGTACTCTGGCCTGTAACACCTCATTTCAAAGCCCCCAGAGGAATGCCTCATTCCTCTGGGGCCTCGGGGGCTACCCCCGCAGGGGACGCTCGCGCGCCCCCCACGGAAAAACAAGAAATTAACCCCTCGGGACGGGGCAACACAACCCTAAGTCTAGGTACTTCAACTCCACTTCATGATCCCTTGCTTGAAGTTATTCACAATCAAGCAAGGGCTCGGGGGCTACTGTCGGGTACCTGGATTAGGGGGTCCTAAGCTATGAGGATTAGAGGCGAGCAAACCTTGCTTTGCCCTCCCTGAATCCCAAAGAGACAATCAGAGGAAGCCCCTGAATTCCCCCTCTATACCATGAGTTGGGCCGGCCCACGACCACGCCCACAAAACCACAAGGCCCACCGACTCGAGACGTGGCCGCTCGCCCGCTCGAGCAAGAATGACGGAAACCGCTCGAGCGAGCGACCGCTCGAGACGGTGACAGAAACCGCTCGAGCGAACGCCCGCTCGAGTCCGCCTGCAATGATTGCCTTTCCAGGACACGCACACGGCTACAGGGCTCGAAATAGTACCGCAGTACACCAATCCCACCTAACACCATGGCCACAGGGCCAATAACAGTGGATCGTACTATTGACACTAGATACGCACACGAAAGAATCAAAGAGAAATAATCCGCAAGCACACGGATATCGGTGAGCACTTCACCCGGGAGATAAGTCCTGAGTATCGTATTTGTTTTTATCCGCTAGGAGAAAACGTGCAATAGACTAACCCGATCTTTACTTCTACCCCTGGGCTGCTAGTCAAGTGAGAATTAAGCGATATAGAGAGAACTCCTTCGTCAGTCTTCTTCTAACCTATGGCAAGCTTTGAGACTACTATTCTAAGGGGGTACCTGATGAAAAGACAGCGCAAATGATGCTAAACCGGGCACAAAGGACCTACCTTACCTACCAACGGGAAGTGGATTACAAAGGTAATAAAGGGATTGTCACTTCCCTCACTACTACCACGGTTCCGGCCGAATAGGGAGCATCTACAAGTGAACCTAGCCTAAGCACCACGCTTATGCTAAAGAACGATTACTCTATTCCCAACGCGAAGCGGAAATAAAGTAAACTTGTAAACCAAAGAACAATAATAACAATGAACTTACTAGTATTAGAAGTTGAATTGCCGAATGATTACGAAACCAAGCCTCGGGTTAGGAGACTTGATCCCGCAGTACACTGGAGAGGAGACACCGACAGTAGGGCTTTCTCCAAATCTACCTCCACTCTATACTCTCTCAATCTCTCTTGATACTAATACCCTATAGAGATAGATCCATTCGAGGGACCCTTCTCTATCTAACTCTCTCTCTCCGGATTGAACTCTTGAATGAATTGGAGAATGAATTAGGGTTTCACCCGGGGGGGGGGCTCGCTTATATAGCCCCCTAGGATTAACCACGCCCTCGGATCAAACCGACCTAAATGGACGATAATTATTGCTCTTCAAAGTCGGTGGAGGCGGGATCCGCGAGACTCCACCCGATTGGTGGAGCTGGGGAGTCGGCCGACTCCCCCCCTTGGGCGGCCGACTCTGGCCGATGCCAGGTGGGCCCCAGGTTTCAGGTGTTGCCTTCTGGAGTCTTCTAGATTATACTTTTTCACCCGTTCGGTCTTTCTCTCTATGTAAACCCGATATGTGGGCCATCTTGGGTAGTTTTCAGTTGTCACCCTGCAGAAATAGATATTCACCAAAACTCGTGGAATTACATCGGTGGTAACCCTATATCTATCAAGTATTTATGAATAGGTCTATTTGCATGCTAAGTTGATGGTTGATTTTATGAGTTAACGACCGTCAACAAACTCCCCCACACTTGTCTTTTACTCGTCTCGAGGAAAAGGATGGATTACTTTAAGCATAGCCTCAAACCAAGGCATCAACATTAGATTATCCCTGATCATACCTGCACTGTGGGATTCAAAGTGTCTACCATTGAACTTTGGGGAGTTGAAAGATGGAACAGCGCGAAGTAGAGATCCTTCTTCTATTAATCCTGTCACTCGGAGTTTTTATAATATTTTTGCAAAGAAAACTTAGCTTACCCTTCTCCATCATGTAGCACACTCGAATCACTCATTATATGTGGTATTTGTAGAACTCACCATTAAGTATAGAGCACTCAAATCTCTCAATGTATGTAGTATTTATGGAACTCACTTGAGGCATATGAAGGGTATGCCTCCTATTCTACTAAGGCTTATGTGGAGTTTATGGTATTTCAAGGAATAGCATTTTTACTTGTGTATATTGATTAGTCAAAAAATGGGAACCAAGGAGAGGGGGACCTTACTCTAGATCAAGTGTGTGCAAGTGTGTGGAATATTTGGTGGCTAAATTTATGATAATGATGCCCCTTCCTTCTCTTGCACACTCTTCTCTTGAACACTGCTTTGCTTTGATCTTCTCTTGAATAACTCTTTGAGCTTCTTTGAACTTTCCTTCTCTTGGGATCACAATACTTTGGAGCTCATGGGCTATCTCTTTCTCTTTCTTTCCTTTTCTTTTTCTCTTTTTTTAACAATATTTTTGCATAGCCCATGTCTCAATCTTGGACACAATAACTTTCTTGAACATGATGATGACGATAATAATCTTCTTGCAACATACTTAGACGATGATAACAATCCTTGGAGCATATAGAAATCCTAGAAAGTGTATGTATCCTCTCCTAGTGTAGGAGATGGATAAATGGTGGAAAGCATGTTTTTGCGTACTCCCAGTGTAGGAGCAGCAGATATATATATGTGGGTGTAAGTGCACTTGATCATATGAGTAAGAGACCCTTCTCTAAGGCTCTAATACCGCCAAGACTATTCTCAACACAAATAAGAAGCTTATGTGCTGGTCTTTCAGAGTTTTGTCGACGAGGCTCTATAGGTATTTATTACCACAGAGGAGAAGTATAGCTAACATTTTAAGATTTTCGAAAAGAAATTCTCCAAGCAACTAGACATCAAGAAATCAGGTTCTCATGGTCCATGCTATCTCACTGTCCTCAACAACTTAAGTAAAATGGGGTCCCTATAAATAACGTTCCCAACAGTAATAGGGATTCCCAGGAATTATCATGGTGTGAGTCTATCTTGGGGTCATGATTAAAATAATCTACCTTCTCAATATATATAGCATGTGATTTAAATCAAGGTGTTCCCCAAACGAATCGGAAAAAGTGATCGGTTTAAAATTTGGAACGTAGGGAAGCAAACCTGACCGTGGATGAAAACTGGAGCCAAATGGGCTCACCCCAGGGGCGGCCGACTCTATATATGGGGCGGCGACTCGCGAGGTGGCCCTCGGGGTCTCGCTTCATCGTGCGTGATCTTTACGTCGTATATTCTCAAATATTTTTAGTGGTTCGCTGATATCCGTTAGTTTTCGTCGTCGGTTGCCTCCCCACACTAGATTCCTGTTATCTTCATTCACAACAAGGTGGAGACAAAAGAGGCAACACATATGCAATAATAAATATAACTAAAAACTTTATTTCATCTTCATTAAGGCCTGGATTACAAGTATTGCAAAGAACTAAGATCGAACTAAACTTTAACTAAGCACTCTTGCAAACTAAAACTTTAAACTGAGCAATCTAAATCACACTAGGCCTTTCTGATGCCAAGATAAATCTCATCTAATCGACTCGCTTCTCTAGAGCGTCTAACTTTTTCTCTAGCTTATCCGTCCTCTTCTCCAGCGCACGAAGTCTATCTATGAGAGTGACAATGCTACTGCTCTGGACACGCTGGCAGTTTTGCAGAGATGCAATAATGTCGCGCTGAGTCTCTAGCTCTGTCTCTAAGTCTGCAACAGTCTTGCGACGCTTCCTTGGAGCTTCTGAGGCGGTGAGAGCTGCTTTTGGGGCTTCCTTCGGAGGGACGAACTTCACCTTGCTCGGGTGAGCACGGACTCCCTTAAAATACGAGCGCTCTCCAGTGCTATACTTAGCATAGATGATCTCCCCTTGCTTGTTGGTCTTCACTCCCATAAGCATCTTATTGTGCTTAGGAGGGATGATCCTGGTGCCTTCTGGGAGCTTCACAATAGGACCCTTTGGTGGAGGTCCATCAAGGACTAAAGGCTTGGGTGCAGCGATGAATGGTTGGGCGAAGTAGCTATGGCTGTGAATTTGAGGTTTTGGAGGGATAGATGCTAGGGGTTTTGGTTCAGCAAGAACGATGGCCTTGGACTTAGGCTCCTCCTTTGGGATGGTGTTGAGATCAATCCCGAAGCGGATCAATCTCCTATCTAAGTTTTCTGGCTCTGGCTTCACCATTGCTGCGTAGCAAGCTTGATGCTAGGAGGAGGAGGCTTTAGATGGAATGAGGTTGGCCTAAGGCTGGGCTTCTTTGTATAGGGGGGATGGAGAGGCATCTAAAGGGCATCTAAAGGGAATCTCCGAAGGAATAACGCGTCAACGTGATCTCAAAAACCCTAATCGGCAAAAATTCCTGAAAGAGGAGTATGGAAGGATCACGAATGCAAAAGCTGGCGGCGAATGGTGGAGTCCCTGGGTCGGCCGACTCCCCCTTTGGGGCGGCCGACTCTGGCAGGTGGGCTCCCCTGCCAGGGTTTTTTGCAACCTAATTAGCGTATTTTTGTTATTCAAAAAAATACCCTGGACCCCGAAACACGAAAAGTAAAAAGGTCGGGCCCAACTACCTAATTGAGAAAGAAGTTTAATTCATCTATTTCACCTATTTCTTCGATGGGCTCTAAAAATATTTTAAGACGTTGACCATTTACCTTGAATATCGTACCTTCATTGTTGCGAAGCGTAACGGCTCCATGCGATGATGAGCTTACAACTTCGAACGGTCTTCCCATTTGCTTCGAAGCTTTCCTTGCCCGAAGAGTTTGACCCTGGAATTAAAAAGTAATACCTTGTCTCCAGGTGTGAACTCCTTGATCTTGATTCTCTTGTCGTGCCATCTTTGCACTCTCTCTTTATATATCTTAGCGTTGTGATAGGCTTTCTCTCTCCATTCTTCTAATTCAGAGATTTGCATCCTCCTCTTCTCTCCTACGCTTCTAGGTCCATATTCTATTTCTTGATGGCCCAAAGTGAGCTTTGAATTCCAGCTCTTCGGCAAGTGGCGGGTCTTTCCATAGACCGGTTGATATGGTGACATCCCAATGGGTGTCTTGTATCTTTGTTCGATATGCCCATAGTGCATCGAAGCTTGTCCTTCCATGCGGTTCCCATTTCATTCTTTGTCTTCGAAGAATATTCTTGATTTGCTTGTTTGATGTCTCTCGCTTGGCCACTTGTTTGAGGGTGATACGGAGTAGCAACATTATGACGTACCCCGTGCTTCAATAAGTATTGCTCGAAATGCTTGTCGATGAAATGTGATCCTCCATCACTTATGACTATCCTTGGGACTCCAAATCTTGGGAATATTATTTCTTCGAACATCTTCTTGGAGCTAAAATTATCGCCTTTTTACATGGCGAGCTTCGACCCATTTGGACACGTAGTCCATTGCTACAAGGATGTATTCACATTTCTTCGATGGTGGAAATGGTCCCATAAAGTCAATTCCCTAGACGTCAAAAAGCTCGATCTGAAGATTGTTGATAAGTGGCATGGCGTCTCTTGAATTAATGTTGCCATGTCTTTGACAAGGACCGCATCTCCGAATGAAATCTTTTGTGTCTTCATACATTGTTGGCCAGAAAAATCCACATTGCCAAATCTTCGCATGTGTACGGAACACCCCATAATGGCCCCCATATGGTGATGAGTGGCATCTTTCAATAATTTTGATTCCTTCTTTAGTTGGCACACATCTTCTGAGCAGGCCATCAGAGCACACTCGGAAGAGGTAAGGCTCATCCCATATGTGAGTACGACTCTCCTGGATAAGTTTCCTTTTGTTGCCTCCTGGTGGTACATAACCTGTAACCATAAAATTAACAATATCTGCATACCAGGGGTTAGATCTGTTGATTCCGTAGAGCATGTCATCCAGGAGTGCGTCATCGATGGGTAGTTCCTGTGGTTTCTCAAACTGCATTCTAGACAAGTGATCGGCAACAAAGTTTTCTACTCTCTTTTTATCTTTTATTTCTAAGTCAAATTCTTGGAGTAATAAAATCCATCTTATCAAATGAGGTTTAGCATCTTTCTTAGTGAGCAAATATTTCAAAGCAGCATGATCGGTGTAAACAATCACTTTGGCACCCACTAAGTAGGATCTAAATTTATCAATAGAGCTAGAAGCTCTTTTTCAGTAGTAGCATAATTAAGCTGAGGTCCTGTCAAAGTTTTGCTAGCGTAAGCTATTGCATGATGCTTCTTATCCTTAGTCTGTCCTAACACTGCTCCTACAGCGTAGTCACTTGCGTCGCACATAATTTTAAAAGGTAGAGTCCAATCAGGGGGTTGAATGATTGGAGCAGAAATAAGCGCTTTCTTAAGAATCTCAAATGATTGTAAGCAGGCATCATCAAAATCAAAAGGAACATCCTTAGCCAATAAGCGGGTAAGAGGTCTAGCGATGAAAGAGAAATCTTTTATGAATCTACGGTAAAAACCAGCATGGCCAAGGAAACTTCTAATTCCTTTTACATTGATAGGGGGAGGTAGTTGCTCAATCACTTCTATTTTGGCTCTATCTACCTCAATACCTCTTTCAGACACTAAGTGTCCTAGCACTATTCCTTCACTGGATAGGATTTGGTCTAGGGTTGATCTTGCTTTCTCAGCAGAGATATCCAAGAATGATCCTCCCGAAGTTGTGTCGAGCAATTTTCTACAGTCTCTACTCGGACCTTTATAAAAGTGTTGTAAAAGAATGGGATCGGTAGACTAAGGTCCGGGCGATGCTAAAAGTGTAGTAAAACGATTCCGGGATGAGGCCAAAGATTCTTCGGGTTCTTGCTTAATAGTCAGAACCTTGACTCTAAGGTCGACGATTTGGGAGATGGGGTAGAAATCTAGGCAAAAGTTGGAGCGTAAGGATCCCTAATCCCCCTATTGCTTACCTACAGCTTTATCATACCATTGTCTAGCTTTTCCCTTTAATGAGAAAGGAAATAGCTTCCAACGGAGGGTTTTGTCGGACATGCCCTCTATGCGAAGAGAGTCACATGTTTGCTCAAAGTCTCTAATGTGAAGGTAAGAGTTTTCGTCTCCTTCTCCCGAAAAGGATAGGCTTTGGACCAATGCAATCAATCGCGGACTCGGCCTATAGCTAGGTGTTTGGATAGGTTGTGATGACTCATGTGGCACTAGGCTGGTCTCCGTGGGTGCAGAAAATTGAAAGATAGGAATGGAATTTGAATTATCCATAAGGATAGAAAAAAATAAAATGTACGGAAAAGTAAAGTGAAAGAAAAAGATAAAAGTATAGGTACAAGGTAGTAATACCCGGTTCTAAGAACAAAACCAGATATACACCATATGTGAGTCATAGGAGTCAATTTCCACATATAGCTACAAGTAAAGGGTAGTATCAGTAGACAATGCCTAATAAAACGTACAAAGTACTATAGAGATATACCCTTAGGTAGCAATCAGCGGAAAGACAACTCCAATCTTCAGGTAAGGACTCCACTCCACTGGATCCAAACTGACTGGTTGATCACAAGCCTAAACTTCTCCTGAAGTGTGGGGGAGATAGCAAGAGTGAGTCCATGTCGAACTCCGCAAGTATAACAAGTATAATCTCATAACCACATGATCAAGTAAACATGATTAAATAATAACAATTAAACAACATTCTCAAATTAAGGGGTGATCACTTATTCCATAAGAATCCCTTGGCTGCCCTAACCGTGGGCACGCACGATAAATCGATTTAACTCTGCGCAGAGGTGTACCCTTTACCTGTGAGTCGTGATTCCCAATTGCTCGGGTTAATTACTCCCATAACACTTCCAAGGTGAATGAGCAGGGTCTCACTATAAAGCCACCCAAAAGTTCGTCTAACAAGCAAGGGTCGCCTTGTCGTCGGATATAGGGAATCCCTCCTCCCAAAGTGGCACACAACCTACCCGGCTATACACACCATGGAGGAGCCGCCCTATACCCAATTCAGCCCTCCCTCTCACAAGCTAGAAAAGGTCTCTTGAATGCACTAGAGCCGAGCCATATAGCCCCCACGGTGGCACGTTAAGTCCCGGATGATCACTTACAGGTAAGTCATCTTTTATGTTTAATCATATATTTATTAATCAAGCTTACTAGATCATGGTCACTAAAAGATAATCCAAGCTATGCTTGCCTTAAAATTAGGTCCTTTCTTCAAATCCCAAATCTTCTCATAAAACTTCTTCTTGATCTCCAATTTCTTCTTGAGCACCAACATTCAGATCATCAACGCAAAGCTCACCGACTGGACATGATTATAGAGCACCACACAAGCATCCGAGCAATCATACACGAAGCAAACAATATGACTATATTAGAACAGTACACCAATCATATATAAATAGAAAGAAAAATTTATAAAATAACTCTAATCGTTTCTACGATCACGAGACGTAAAGACCATCGAAAACAAAGCTATAACGAATAAGTTATGGATTTTACAAGATTTTTCTATAAACTAATAATGCATTAAATATGAGATCGAAATCTAAAACCTACAAACTGAACTAAACAGTAGCACTACTGCGTAGCTTACGGAATTACGAAACCAACGCAATTTGAACGGATCAAAACGAAGTTAAAACAGAGATTTTATGAGTAAAACAAGATGTATTTCTATTGTATTTGCTGATTTATTCTTGTGAAGAAAAACGGCCACAAATCATTAGATGATGTCATCAAAGCAAGGATTTATATCATCAAGGCAAGCAAGCAAGCTCTCGCTGGAAGCCATGATCGACCATGGAGCTTTTCTGAACTACGACGTACAAGCCTCGGTTCAGGTCTTCCTGAGTTTGGTTCGTTCGTGTCCTCACCATTAACCGATGAGCAAGCATGCATCAATGACGGGATCACAGGAACAGCTTAACGGCATGAGAGTTTGAATTTGGGCAGATGGGCGAGACCATCAAATGCTATCGTTGCCTTGATATGGGCCGCACCAAGCGTTTTTGTCAATACCGCTTTAGAGGTGCATCAAGCTGTCTTAAAATTTGCCATATCAAGGAGTTGCCCATCCTTTCGATCCACGCAAACCAATTTGAGTGCGGATGCCCAAAGCTAAATCATGAAACCAAACCCAACATCAAATGGCGGCCTAGAAAACCCATCAGGAATGAGCAGCAAGGAGCGGCAAACAACACGGTGCTTTTGAGTCAACAACGCCCACCTGACCCCGTCGGATTTACGGATGTATCCAGTCGCCCGATAAGTTCCACCGGCCGAGTGATGTAGACATGAATGAAACGGACGAGGACATGGAGATAGATGCGGAGACCAATATTTGATTCGACAACGATCAAGGAAATAAAGCTCGGGTGAATCGAGATACCACAACACGCGGTCATGCCTCAAGACATCCTTGATGTTGATCTATCATGTTCTTCTCTCAACGCCACCATTAACATGTTCCATAGGAAGGGACCCCCGGAGGTGGAGGGTCGGGGCCATCTATTATTCGATGAAACCTATCCTCATCAATAGAGCTGCAATGGAGTGCGAAAGCAACAACGTGACGGGTTTGGAAATTGTGCCATGGAGCCTTGTCAAGGATGCTATTGCTCTAGAATGTTGGCCCATGTTTGCGGCGGCCAACACTGTGAGGCTGCTTTGGAGAAAAAGAAGTTTCCTAATCCAGACCCAACCATGATTACCACAGCTGAGGGAATTGTGACTGAGATTGTAGGCCAAACAGGTTGTGTCCCTAGCAACTACACTCGGTCTGAAAACATGTTGACCGGCAATAGTCTTGTAGATGGAGCCACTCTAAATGTTACCTCACGAAGTTCGTCGGTACGAAAACATGATGGTTGATAATAGTGTTGCGCGAGATGGAGCAGCTCTATTTGCTATTTCGACAACGAAAACATGATTTGTGATGATAATCCGGCCTTGAGACAGGTCCGCTCAGTTGTTGCGAGAGAAGAGGAAGAACATGTGCACGACGGATGTGGTATCCAACAACGATGCCCGTACTCCTCTTGCCCAAAAGTTGGTTCGACGCAGCACCAGGTTGAGCACCACCAGTGATGGCTATCGTCAGGTTAGAATTGACAAAGAACCCTCCAAGCGCAATATGAATTGGCTACTCCAAATTGATCCAGCTACTGGAGAAGTCGGCCCCATTGATATCGCTGTGTTACGGGAATGGGGTGTGAGATGCGGTCTTGATCTGGTGATCTCACCGATGACGCTGATGCGGGCGCCACCGACACCTCAAACTAGTCTAAATGAGTGCACGTAATTGGAATATTCTTTGTTGGAACATCAGTGGAATCAATGCATCAAGAAAATGGGACCTTGATTAGAGAAAAGATGAGAAGAAAGCTCTGTTGTGTAATTTGTCTTCGAGGAAACAAAAAAGAGTTCGACTGCTCCTACATACGCAAATTTGCACCTAGAAGATTTGATAAATTCGAGTTCATCACGTCCATTGGTGCCTGCAGGGGCATTTTGGTGATGCAGAGCGGCCTCCGGTCCTTAGGGGAAATGTGGTGGACAAGCAACATTTTGGCATGACCATAGATTTCACCTCGATGCACGTGATGAATGGAAACTATCCTTTGTCACATGGACCTTGCAGAGACTAGGCAAGGTCTGAATTCATACAATGGTTTAGAAACCATGAAGTAGATGACAATGTCAATTGGATCTTTCTAGGGGATTTTAACTTCTACGAGATCATTGGGAAAACGAAATAGGCCGGGGGAACCTTTCGACACTCATTTTCAATGACGCCATAGGTCACTTGGGACTAATTGAATTGCCTCTCAAGGGAGATCCTTCATTCAGAGCAACATGCGGGGATGACCCATTCCGAGGGCGGTTGGTTGGTTTTTCACATCCCTAATTGGGCAGTAAATTATCCAAACACGAAGTTATGCCTCTTGCAAAGATCACGTCCGGATGTCATCTGCCTTGTCGGATAGCAATAAGCACCGGCATTCCCGGTGCCAATATTTTCCTTTGAAAATTATTGGGCTGGCGAGAAGACTTTATAGATGTTTGTCCATGATTCTTGGCAATCATCTCCTCATCTTCAATGAGATCTTTGCTCGGACTATATCAGCCAAGTTCAAAGCCCTCGAGATCAAAACTACTTGAAAATGTGGAGTAAAAATCTATCGAAACTCGGAAGTTTTTGGATCGCCAAGTTTGCAATAATGTTGTCGGCTTTTTTGGATGGACTTGAGGACGAAGAGGCTTATATAACAACGAAGCTAATCTAAGGATTATTGTGAAACTTGACTCCAAAGATGGCTCCAATACAAAAATTTATCTTGGAGAAACGGATACAAAGTCAATAGAGTGAAACTTGAAATGAATGCACTAAATTTTCCATGCCATGGCTACTATTTCATACAGGGAAAAATTCCATACACCAACTAAAAAATGAACAAGGAATTTGATCGGATCATGCGAGGAAAGTGGTGGCCTCCTTTGGTCCACATACGAAACCGCATGGGTACTACCTCATCCCCTCCATGTTATTTGATTTAGCAGTTTAATCGCACCGGTACAAGAGCTAGAAATCCTAGTCACTCCTTTCTTGGTGATGAGATTGATTTGGTAGTAAAGCGCATGCCAATTAAGGCTCCTGGGCAAAACGGTTTCAACGGTCTCTTCCTAAAGAAATCTTTGGCAGCACATTAAACATGACTTTTATAGACTATACACGAGGCTTGTATCATGGTCAGGTCAATCTTGAGTGTATCAACACCTCCTACATCTGCCTTGGTGCCTAAAATGGAAAGTCCGAGAAACGGTTAATGATTACGGGCCCATATCTTTGATGAATATCTCACTCAAGGTGATGACAAAACTCTATGGAATAGACTACAACAAGTGATTCTCAGTTAGTTCCGGGAATCAATATGGTTTCCTCCATTACCGGATCGATACGGCCCGCTTGGCATGGAGTTATGAATATATCCACCAATGCCATCAATCCAAAGAAGAGGTGATTATCTTGAAATTAGATTTCGAAGCGTTTGATACGGTGAGCACTCAACCATCACCCGGATGATGACTCACCAGGCCTTCTTTGATCAATGGATAGTTTGGATTCAGCTTATCGTCATCGGCTCCTCCAGCAAGCCCTCGAATGGATCCTGCAAGAAAGGAAATTTTTTCGGATACAAGAGAGGGGGTGCGTCAGGGATCCCCTCTCCCCTTTATTATTTGTCTTGTAGCGAATTGCTTCAAAGTCCTTGTAAACAAGGCGCAAGTATGAGCCTGCTCAAAAAACCAATTCCTCGGCCAGGATGATGAGTTTCCAATAGTCAGTGTCAGCTGACGACACTTTGATGCTTCTACTGGCGGAGATGCTAGACAACTTGTGTTCACGAAGGCACTTCTAAACACATTTGCGAGTCTCTGGGATTCGCGGGTCAACTACGGGAAATCACACATGTACTCCATCAATGCACCTCAGACAAGATGATTCTTGCTGCTTTATTTCGATATAGGCACTATGCCTTTTACTTACCTTAGCCCATGGGAACCACCAAACCAAGAATGGAGGATCTTGCACCTATGATGGATAGAGTGGGAGCACGACTCTCGGTGCGCTCCCGCATGTTTGTCTACAGTGGGCGTCTAGAAATGATCCAACTCCACAATATCACCCATCACCACCTATGCTATGTGCACTATCAAGTTGCCCAAGGGAGTCATCGAAAACATTGACAGAATGAGAAAACGGTGCCTTTGGCGTGGAAACACAGATCAAAGAAAGGAGGGAATTTGGTTGCACAGTAGGTGGTCATGCAACCAAAGAAAAAGGCGGAGTAGGGATTATTAACTTTTGCTAAGAGTACAATCAGATGCAAAGACGATCGGTGAACTCACCTAGCTCAGGGATGACGACAGGTTTGGATGGTGAACAGCAGGCGGCTGCGAGAAGGGACGGTGGTGTTCCTGCAACCGTCTGCACCACGTGATGAACGAGATTCAACCAAAAGAAGGGCACCGGAGTGCTTAAGAGATCAAGGCGAAGCTTAAGCCTCAACTTACGACGACCAAGAACGGTGTAACTGACGAAACGAACTCAGCCGCCCCAATCGTCGATGGCGGCTAGGGCTTGGCGCGCTAGGCGGCGGGATAGCTAGGACCAAGCAGGTTGCTTTAGATGGGAAGAACGGGTGCGACGACAGAACATCTGCTAGGGCACGGCGGCAGCAGTCAATAGCATGGTGTAAATAACGGAGAGGAAAGGAACCATGGATCTCACCAACAAACAGCTAACAGGAGCAACATAAGGTCCTGCATGACTGGACATGAAGAAGGCAGCAACTCGGCGACTTCGTCCAGGCAATGGACTCGACTTGCAGATCGATCAGAGGCAAACAGCAGAGTCTCCCAGATCGCTTTTGAAAAGCCAACGAGCACCATCGGTTGGAGAAGATGCACGTACGTCACCGGCAACGGCGGCGGAGTGAACAGCACGACGCACGGCGTACGTCAGGTATAGAGGCTCTGTGCCTTCCAGCGAAGCTAGACACGAAGGAGCTACAGACACTAACAGCGGCGGCGTGCACCATGATGGATTGGTTTGGTTTATAGGGTTTAGAAGAAAAGCAACGACGATGGCCCAGGCTTGCTATTTATATAGACAAGAGATGGACGTCATATGGAGAACGTCGTGACAGGAATTTACGTGGAGTCCTTGACGTACACGACTTATAGATGGAGAGATCATCCAAGGAAAGAGAACCGCTTGGCTGAACAAAAACCAACGTCTAGTTAAGGAAGAGAGAAAGAAAGAAAATTCTTTCATTTATTTTTCAGAGCTTTTTAAATACATTTTCAAAACAATTTTGAATTCCTTTTCAATTTTGGTCAAAACCACACACCACAAAAATATAAATGCACCAGCATGTATGCTCAATCATGTTGCTAGATCCTAGGATAAATTTTAATTCAATGAAAAGTATTATTGTCCTAGGTTTTCATGAGCACATAAATTCATAATAAAATCATTTTAGCTCTATTTTTAAGAATGCAAATTTTGGGGTGTTACAACTCTACCCCCCTTAAGATGAATCTCGTCCCGAGATTCGGAAGATGATGATCGAAGAGATTGAGATGTTCTGCCACTGAATCTTTCTCACTTTCTTGGGTAATGCCATCATCTGATAAAGGTTCCACTTTGCTATGCATACTTTTAACCATAGTCCAAATAACATGGTCACTGATTTCCGGTCTTCGATGATCACCCAACAACTCGTACGTAACTCCAAACCAATCCTTAATGAACTTCCAGCTGCTAAACCGTACTCTTTTCCTTAAGTGAACTATTGCAGACTTGGGGTACCATTTTCTCTTCACACCAATGCACATTGTGCGTGCCATAAAGATCATCGTAGGATGATTGTGTGAACTTAACTGTATGACAAACCCTTGTCGCTCTGGTTCCAAATTGCAATGCAATTATTCTTAGAATGTACCACTATGTCCCCTTCTTAAACCAATCTATCGTATCTCTTACTACATGTATCCACCTTTCTACAGAACCTCCATCTTGGTCCCGGGTAGGTTCTACCATCTTTCTTCAAAACATTAACAAGTATTTTCTTAATTATGCTTCTCAACTCTAGCACCCAATTCTTAGTCCTCGATGTTAGCATATCTCGCTTTAACAAGGCATCGACATCGGCATTTCCTTTACCCATCTGATAGCATACTTCCAAGCCACATATTCCCTTGACTAGTACAATCCTAATAATGATGTCTCAATTCAAAACTTATTGAAGATGTCCTCCAGAGTCTTATGTTCCATGGTAGACTTTAATACCAATTCCAAAACATTAGTGACTATACTCCGTTTAAATTGCTCAAACCTTAAACACAATTTACTTAGTTCTTCCTACATCCAATTAACCTTTGCGGTTCCTCTTGTTCAAAGATGAACTTTATTAACTGTCAACTATATCATACTAGAGAAAACACTTGACTGCTGATCTCAACTTGATCTTGGTGTCACTCGACTTTCATAGCACCCTTCATATGCTAAGAACACTGACAACAACTTTTTCCTCTCCAAATGATTGCATCCTCGAAATTGCCAAGGCATAAACCATGTTTGGGACCTGTGGGATATGGCCCACTATAACTGCATATCATTCCAAATATAATGTCACTAGGTCAATATCAACTTAGTAGTGATCCTTTGCATTTCTTATGATCAACCTTGATGTCGCTCCTTATGTCGAAGTAAATACCTCTATCCACAATGGATAACTCAACATCTAGGAAGTTGATTAGTTCAACTCATGCCTCCATAACCCAGTGCTTTCTTACATAGAGCACATCCAAAATCTTGCCAAGACACATCCTTTTGTCCAATTTTAGTGCCTCTAGTGAACCTTCGATAAAATCTGACCATCCAAAAACATTTTTAAGTTGCTCTTGCATATATAGGTTGTTTCCAAGTCAACACTCCTCTCTTGAGTTCTTCGTGTAATTCCATCATTAGAAACATACCATAACCCAGAAGAGAACTTTCTCTAGACAAATCTCACACAACTTGATTAGCGTAAGCATTGAGAATTCAAGGAATTTCAATTGTAGAGGTGTCCGACATCACATTATTCCCATGTCATCATCACCAACTTGACTTGAGGCATATGTAACCACTCTACTTTCTTTGCATAAGAACACACCTCCAACCTTAACAAGATGCATCACAAAGCTTCTTACTCTGACCTGGTGACACCAACACTAGAGTTAATTTCTAAAACTAGCTTCACTCTTTTCAGACCATGGGAACTTGGCATTCTCCCCTCATATCGCTTTCATGAACTTAGCAAAGTCGGACAATTGTTTATTAAACCTCCTATAGTAACCAGCCAAACAAACGAAACTGCGGATCTCACCTACATCAGTAGGCGACTTCTAATTCAACATACTCTTCACCTTCCCTGGACCCACTGCTATACCTCCAATACAGACAACTTGACTCAGAAAAGAAACTTCTTTTAACCAAAACTCACACTTGCTCTGCTTAGCATCCAACTTATGTTCTCCACACTTTTGTAAGACTTCACCTTAAGTGTTTCATCGTGTTCTTCTTCAGTCTTAGAGAATACTAGGGTGTTAGCACCACAAACTTATTAAGACACTCCATGATCACCTTATCCATCAAGTGCACAGGATAGGTAGGTGCAGATGTCAGACCAAAGAACATAACCGTGTACTCATGCAACCCATACCTCGTGGTGAAAACTGTCTTCGTATTTCGCATTCTGAATCTTCAACGATGGTAACCGGAATGTAGATCCATCTTAGAAAACACATAAGCACCTCTTAATGGATCAAAACAAGTCATCAATCATCGGCAACGGGTACTTGTTCTTGATAGTCACTTCATAAAGGAACGATAATCATCACACATACGCCGTGTATCATCCTTCTTGTAACAAAGAGCACCCCATGGAGACGAACTAGTGTGAATGAAATTTTTCTCTTGCAACTCTATATCCAGCTTCTTATAGATCACCCAGCAAGTAACTAATACTTGCTCATGGATAGACCTCTCAATAACGGTGATGGTTGCTTCCTTCCAGGTAAAGTGCTTGAGTACATAAAACTTTCACCTTGCATCTTCTTCTTCGTGGCTACCCCCTTAAGAAAAGATCTACTAGGGGCACCAAGGGTAACTTTTTGTATTCAAGTAAGTTGATGGATCATGTCCTTCTACGATCCCAAAGAAAGCTCATATAAATGGGAAGGAACTTGTCACATGCAATTTCTTTGCGAGCAGGAAAACAGCAGTGCAGAAAAATAGACATAACTCCAGTTCTGTTGATCCAATGAAGCCATTCTTCACACCGTTGTAAATCTTATAAAATTCTCCATAACTCTCATATAGAATACTTTTCCATATTCTGTAGTTAAGATAAGCTTTCATAATCATACAAAAAATCTGTCCAGAAAATCTGGCAGCACCAATGCAGTACATTGCAACAGTTATATCTCGAGCTCTGTTGATCCTATAAAGTCGTACTTTACACCGTTGGAAAGCTTATGAAATCCTCAGTAACTTTCCTATAGAATATGTGTCCAGATTCTGTAGTTAAGTTGGTCGAAAATACTCCAAAACAGAAACTGTTCTAGATTCCAGACAGCACAGATACACCGCCTTGTGAATTTCATAGCTCCCAAACTAAAGTCGATATGAGGGTGATTCTGATGGAATTGGAAAGGTACAGAAGTCTAGATTCTCCCCAAAAAAATTCATGACCATTGCTCAAGCAGAGAAAACGTTGTGACCAGATCTTTTCAGACTGCTCCAGATTTCTGACAGCACAAATTCTTCGTCTTGTGATTTTCGTGACTCCCAAACCAGAATAGATTTTATGATGATTCTTGCCCTCGGATAAAGATATGGAAGTCCACTTATGACCGGAATTTTCTCATGATTTTTGGTCGTCCAGGAACAGAGATATAATCCAAAGAATACAGATTGCTCGGAAGAGACGGGATGCAGAAAACAGGAGGAAGTGGAAAACCCCATCTAGCTATTTCATTAATCCTTATACCTTAGGCCTATAAGCTAAATGAAATTGTGGATCAACCACAAGATCATTGCACTCATTACAAAAATTCAAATCAACCATTAACATAAGCACAAAACAATTAAGCAATTAAAATTCACAAACCACACATTGAGACCGACTGACTCTACTAACTTCGCAACTAACGGTTTATTACAATAGGGGACACTAATTCCTACTTCTTGAAATACGGAGTGATTGCAGCAACATCCGGGGTAACATCTCTTGCATGGGTTTAAGCGGGACAAGTCTTCCACTTCATTTATCTTGGGTAGGCTAGCACAACTTCTCCACTCATCTACCACATCAAGAGCTTCCTCATATTGTTGTCTTACTTCTGCTAACTCTAATTGGCTATCTTCCTGCTTCTTATGTCGCAGTTGTATGGTCAAAGCCATCACCTTTTTTTTTATTCCGCTACGCCAAGGCAGGTTGAGTTTCTCCATTCTGTGGTCTTGTTAGAGCATAGTTCCATCTAGTAAAGCATGATCCTCCAAAGCTGGTGCTAGCAGCCTTCTCGTTACTAACCATCTAAAGAGAGAAAATTTAGAGGAGGAGACAAAGTTTTCATAACGGAGCATAGATGAGCATATCTTTTAGAAAATAACAAGGTTGGAGAGATTGCAAGAAATCAACAAGGATGAGAACAAGGTCTTTCAAATAGGCATCAAGGAGGAGATGAATATCAAGGCTAGAGACATAGTGGAGAAGAAAATATCAAGGTATATAGAACAAGGTTGTTCTAGTGATTTCAAAACTCTAAAACGACCAGTTTCTAACTAGGCTTGCGTCCTATAGTCAGCATTGAGCTGATACCACTTGTAATACCCGGTTCTAAGAACAAAACCAGATATACACCATATGTGAGTCATAGAAATAAGCGCTTTCTTAAGAATCTCAAATGATTGTAAGCGAGGCATCATCAAAATCAAAAGGAACATCCTTAGCCAATAAGCGGGTAAGAGGTCTAGCGATGAAGAGAAATCTTTTATGAATCTACGGTAAAAACCGGCATGGCCAAGGAAACTTCTAATTCCTTTTACATTGATAGGGGGAGGTAGTTGCTCAATCACTTCTATTTTGGCTCTATCTACCTCAATACCTCTTTCAGACACTAAGTGTCCTAGCACTATTCCTTCACTGGATAGGATTTGGTCTAGGGTTGATCTTGCTTTCTCAGCAGAGATATGCAAGAATGATCCTCCCGAAGTTGTGTCGAGCAATTTTCTACAGTCTCTACTCAGACCTTTATAAAAGTGTTGTAAAAGAATGGGATCTGGTAGACTAAGGTCCGGGCCTGATGCTAAAAGTGTAGTAAAACGATTCCAGGATGAGGCCAAAGATTCTTCAGGTTCTTGCTTAATAGTCAGAACCTTGACTCTAAGGTCGACGATTTGGGAGATGGGGTAGAAATCTAGGCAAAAGTTGGAGCGTAAGGATCCCTAATGCCCCTATTGCTTACCTACAGCTTTATCATACCATTGTCTAGCTTTTCCCTTTAATGAGAAAGGAAATAGCTTCCAACGGAGGGTTTTGTCGGACATGCCCTCTATGCGAAGACAGTCACATGTTTGCTCAAAGTCTCTAATGTGAAGGTAAGAGTTTTCGTCTCCTTCTCCTGAAAAGGATAGGCTTTGGACCAATGCAATCAATCGCGGACTCAGCCTATAGCTAGGTGTTTGGATAGGTTGTGATGACTCATGTGGCACTAGGCTGGTCTCCGTGGGTGCAGAAAATTGAAAGATAGGAATGGAATTTGAATTATCCATAAGGATAGAAAAAAAATAAAATGTACGGAAAAGTAAAGTGAAAGAAAAAGATAAAAGTATAGGTACAAGGTAGTAATACCCGGTTCTAAGAACAAAACCAGATATACACCATATGTGAGTCATAGGAGTCAATTCCCACATATAGCTACAAGTAAAGGGTAGTATCAGTAGACAATGCTTAATAAAACGTACAAAGTACTATAGAGATATACCCTTAGGTAGCAATCAGCGGAAAGATAACTCCAATCTTCAGGTAAGGACTCCACTCCACTGGATCCAAACTGACTGGTTGATCACAAGCCTAAACTTCTCCTGAAGTGTGGGGGAGATAGCAAGAGTGAGTCCATGTCGAACTCCGCAAGTATAACAAGTATAATCTCATAACCACATGATCAAGTAAACATGATTAAATAATAAAATTAAACAACATTCTCAAATTAAGGGGTGATCACTTATTCCATAAGAATCCCTTGGCGCCCTAACCGTGGGCACGGACGATAAATCGATTTAACTCTGCGCAGAGGTGTACCCTTTACCTATGAGTCGTGATTCCCAATTGCTCGGGTTAATTACTCCCATAACACTTCCAAGGTGAATGAGCAGGGTCTCACTATAAAGCCACCCAAAAGTTCGTCTAACAAGCAAGGGTCGCCTTGTCGTCGGATATAGGGAATCCCTCCTCCCAAAGTGGCACACAACCTACCCGGCTATACACACCATGGAGGAGCCGCCCTATACCCAATTCAGCCCTCCCTCTCACAAGCTAGAAAAGGTCTCTTGAATGCACTAGAGCCAGAGCCATATAGCCCCCACAGTGGCACGTTAAGTCCCGGATGATCGCTTACGGGTAAGTCATCTTTTATGTTTAATCATATATTTATTAATCAAGCTTACTAGATCATGGTCACTAAAAGATAATCCAAGCTATGCTTGCCTTAAAATTAGGTCCTTTCTTCAAATCCCAAATCTTCTCATAAAACTTCTTCTTGATCTCCAATTTCTTCTTGAGCACCAACATTCGGATCATCAACGCAAAGCTCACTGGATTGGACATGATTATAGAGCACCACACAAGCATCCGAGCAATCATACACGAAGCAAACAATATGACTATATTAGAACAGTACACCAATCATATATAAATAGAAAGAAAAATTTATAAAATAACTCTAATCGTTTCTACGATCACAGAGACGTAAAGACCATCGAAAACGAAGCTATAACGAATAAGTTATGGATTTTACAAGATTTTCCTATAAACTAATAATGCATTAAATATGAGATCGAAATCTAAAACCTACAAACTGAACTAAACATTAGTAGCACTACTGCGTAGCTTACGGAATTACGAAACCAACGCAATTTGAACGGATCAAAACGAAGTTAAAACAGAGATTTTATGAGTAAAACAAGATGTATTTCTATTGTATTTGCTGATTTATTCTTGTGAAGAAAAACGGCCACAAATCATTAGATGATGTCATCAAAGCAAGGATTTATATCATCAAGGCAAGCAAGCAAGCTCTCGCTGGAAGCCATGATCGACCATGGAGCTTTTCTGAACTACGACGTACAAGCCTCGGTTCTGGACTTCCTGAGCTAAGAGTACAATCAGATGCAAAGACGATCGGTGAACTCACCTAGCTCAGGGATGACGACAGGTTTGGATGGTGAACAGCAGGCGGCTGCGAGAAGGGACGGTGGTGTTCCTGCAACCGTCTGCACCACGTGATGAACGAGATTCAACCAAAAGAAGGGCACCGGAGTGCTTAAGAGATCAAGGCGAAGCTTAAGCCTCAACTTACGACGACCAAGAACGGTGTAACTGACGAAACGAACTCAGCCGCCCCAATCGTCGATGGCGGCTAGGGCTTGGCGCGCTAGGCGGCGGGATAGCTAGGACCAAGCAGGTTGCTTTAGATGGGAAGAACGGGTGTGACGACGGAACATCTGCTAGGGCACGGCGGCAGCAGTCAATAGCATGGTGTAAATAACGGAGAGGAAAGGAACCATGGATCTCACCAACAAACAGCTAACAGGAGCAACATAAGGTCCTGCATGACTGGACATGAAGAAGGCAGCAACTCGGCGACTTCGTCCAGGCAATGGACTCGACTTGCAGATCGATCAGAGGCAAACAGCAGAGTCTCCCAGATCGCTTTTGAAAAGCCAACGAGCACCATCGGTTGGAGAAGATGCACGTACGTCACCGGCAACGGCGGCGGAGTGAACAGCACGACGCACGGCGTACGTCAGGTATAGAGGCTCTGTGCCTTCCAGCGAAGCTAGACACGAAGGAGCTACAGACACTAACAGCGGCGGCGTGCACCATGATGGATTGGTTTGGTTTATAGGGTTTAGAAGAAAAGCAACGACGATGGCCCAGGCTTGCTATTTATATAGACAAGAGATGGACGTCATATGGAGAACGTCGTGACAGGAATTTACGTGGAGTCCTTGACGTACACGACTTATAGATGGAGAGATCATCCAAGGAAAGAGAACCGCTTGGCTGAACAAAAACCAACGTCTAGTTAAGGAAGAGAGAAAGAAAGAAAATTCTTTCATTTATTTTTCAGAGCTTTTTAAATACATTTTCAAAACGATTTTGAATTCCTTTTCAATTTTGGTCAAAACCACACACCACAAAAATATAAATGCACCAGCATGTATGCTCAATCATGTTGCTAGATCCTAGGATAAATTTTAATTCAATGAAAAGTATTATTGTCCTAGGTTTTCATGAGCACATAAATTCATAATAAAATCATTTTAGCTCTATTTTTAAGAATGCAAATTTTGGGGTGTTACAGCAAGATTTAGGTTATCTAAGCAGACCGTCTTTCTCCCGGCAACGGCGCCAGAAATGCTTGTTGACACTAGATACGCACACGAAAGAATCAAAGAGAAATAATCCGCAAGCGCACGGATATCGGTGAGCACTTCACCCGGGAGATAAGTCCTGAGTATCGTATTTGTTTTTATCCGCTAGGAGAAAACGTGCAATAGACTAACCCGATCTTTACTTCTACCCCTGGGCTGCTAGTCAAGTGAGAATTAAGCGATATAGAGAGAACTCCTTCGTCAGTCTTCTTCTAACCTATGGCAAGTTTTGAGACTACTGTTCTAAGGGGGTACCTGAGGAAAGACACCGCAAAGGATGCTAAACCGGGCACAAAGGACCTACCTTACCTACCAACGGGAAGTGGATTACAAAGGTAATAAAGGGATTGTCACTTCCCTCACTACTACCACGGTTCCGGCCGAATAGGGAGCATCTACAAGTGAACCTAGCCTAAGCACCACGCTTATGCTAAAGAACGATTACTCTATTCCCAACGCGAAGCGAAATAAAGTAAACTTGTAAACCAAAGAACAATAATAACAATGAACTTACTAGTATTAGAAGTTGAATTGCCGAATGATTACAAAACCAAGCCTCGGGTTAGGAGACTTGATCCCGCAGTACACTGGAGAGGAGACACCGATAGGCCGGGCTTCCTCCAAATCTACCTCCACTCTATATTCTCTCAATCTCTCTTGATACTAATACCCTATAGAGATAGATCCATTCGAGGGACCCTTCTCTATCTAACTCTCTCTCTCTGGATTGAACTCTTGAATGAATTGGAGAATGAATTAGGGTTTCACCCGGGGGCTAGGGCTCGCTTATATAGCCCCCTAGGATTAACCACAGCCCTCGGATCAAACCGACCTAAATGGACGATAATTATTGCTCTTCAAAGTCGGTGGAGGCAGGATCCGCGAGACTCCACCTGATTGGTGGAGCTGGGGAGTCGGCCGACTCCCCCCTTGGGCGGCCGACTCTGGCCGATGCCAGGTGGGCCCCAGGTTTCAGGTGTCGCCTTCTGGAGTCTTCTAGATTATACTTTTTCACCCGTGCGGTCTTTCTCTCTATGTAAACCCGACATGTGGGCCATCTTGGGTAGTTTTCAGTTGTCACCCTGCAGAAATAGATATTCACCAAAACTCGTGGAATTCTGTCAGTGGTAACCCTATATCTATCAAGTATTTATGAATAGGTCTATTTGCTTGCTAAGTTGACGGCTGATTTTATGAGTTAACGACCGTCAACACGTACACCGGTCGTTTCCGCCATTACACCGCCCATGCCCCGGATTCGAGGATGGCAGGCGCCACTGTGACACCATGCCATGCACTATACCGTGTATGGCCCCCCTCAAATCGCCATTTTTCAACTCTCTGTACTAACAAACCTGCTACAAGGTCCCGTCACCCGGGTCATCGACCCCTCGAGGTGGCTTTCAACCGCCCGAAGCATGATGACAGATGTGACTGGCGTACGGGGCGTGCAGTGACCTGTCCATCCCACCTCGATGGCCACTCGGCAGGGTTCCCGGGCACGCCATCATCAACCACCCCTCCATTTCGTCAGCCTGCGTCAGGCGAGGACGAGCAGGACACCTTTCCCCATGTTGCTACAGGCTCGAACCAGGCAAGAGCATGAATCCACAGGCTCGGACCGGACCATAGGAAGCATCTACAGCGCTGACGACTCGACGGAGCGCCCATGCCCCGACGTCACGCATACGATTGCCCTACCAAATCTTGTACTCCTGAGCCTCCCCTTAGCCTATAAAAGGGGACGTCAGGGCATAGCTTAGGACAGGGTGACACTCATACACACCTCACACACACACTCACAACTTACACGCACACATCACACGCTAAGTCTCTGGACTTCCTTGTACTCACCCCTGAACAAGCACTTCGGTGCAGGATAATACAAGTTCCCCTCCCCCCGCTGGACGTAGGGCCTTCTTTTGCCTGAACCAGGATAAAAACCTTGTGTTCTTCTTGCATCACCATCCGGATTAGGGAGCACGCTTAGAAATTTACTTGTTGGTGTGATACCCCCCGGGGTACGAAACACCGACACACCTCAATAAGCACACACACCAAACGATCTAAACACAATTGGAGACAACTAGATACAAACTTCACTAAAATAATACCAGATTGAAAAAAAAAAAGTCAACATTTACCTGCAGAAATATACAACATCCAGACAGAATAGGGTACTTTATGTTCCATGCCAAATCCTGCCTCACCTTTGTTACTGCCTCCAACAACTTCACAACTACATACTCAGACCAATCATATGTATGCACATTACCAGGGTCAGCGATAGCACCCCAGTAATCAATTGATGCATAGTCATTCTTCGCTGACGGAGCTAACAAATTTGAGACAACAAATACCACAAATGCAACCTTAAAAGTGTCCTCCTCAAGTTTGGACATAGGGTACCTATATTCACGCTCAATTATTTCCTGGACAACTTTAATGCTCCTATGCTCCCTAAACTTCTATCCTAAAAAGTTCCTCAACACATTCTCTTTCGCCTCTCGACAGTCCGCACGGCTATCAACAACTTTCTTCCCGGAACAAGGAATTCCCAACACATGGCCAACATCGCCTTTCGCAAACGGGATTTTGATATGATCCCCTATGCAAAGCATCGATGACTCCACTTTAACAGACAGCATAAGCCACATTCCGAACCTCTGGTTAATCTGCTTGATCGAAGGGAAATGCAGTATCCCTTCAAACCCCAACGCCTTCACCAAATCAATTTTCTGAGCATCAAATTTGGACACAACCTCGTAAATCAACCTCAGACTGCACCTCGAAGCAAAGGATCCACTCTCAAAGGATGCCATGTCTGCAGCAGGGCTGCTTTCATGCTGCAACCCACAACAAAAACATTTCACCTCGTTAAATCACTACCGGGAGAACTCCACGCCCAATCCCTCAGGCCCACAGCTACACCAGTTCCTACCCACCATAGCGACACATACACGCACACAGCTGCCCCAAACAATAAGAACAACAAAACAAAACTATAGAGTTCATACACGCACCTCTGAATCTTCAATATACGAGATCTGATTCCGCTCCTCCTCTCCTTCTTCGAATAAGCGCGCGCTAGAATCACCGGCGACCGACGAGCCTCCACGACAGCGCTTCCTGCAACCATTCCTCATCCCGCACCCACTACTATCCATGGGATTGGGCGCAACCTCAGGTAACCTATAGTCTAGACACCATGCCTACACTATCGATTACTACTCTAATTACTTAAGATAACTAGAGCACTCAATACGAGCGAAGATCCCATGCCAAGGTATAACAACTATACTAATCATACATATGAAGGCATAAAGTAAATAGAGAAGATGAATATATAAAGCATAAGTCTCGTAAAAAATAGATACAAAGACATACCAAATCTCTGAAGACTTCTCCAGAACCGGAGCGCAGCTCCGCTCTCCCTAACTCTCATCTAGATCTAGCTCTAATTCTCTAGAGAAGAGAAGTCATCCATTCAAGGGACGCCTCTACAACTCTGATCCCACTGGGAGATAATGAATTAGGGTTTAAGGGATGCCTCCTCCAGGGGCCAGGGGCCCTGTTTATATAGCCCTCTAGGATGCACCACAGCCCTCGGATCAAACCGACCTAAATGGACGATTATTATTCATCCTCAAAGGCGGTGGAACAGGGATCCGCGAGGCGACGCGGATTGGCCGAAGTGCCGGGCGGCCGACTTCATGCCGGGCGGCCGCCCCGTCACCGAGCTTCGGTTCGGGCTCCCGTTTGGTTTGAGCCTTCTCGAACCTTCCCGGGACTGAATTTTGGTCGGTTCCCGATTATCTCTATGTAAACCTGACATGTGGGCCTTCCTTGGGTATTTTCAGCTGACACCCTGCAGAAACAGACATTCACCAAAACTCATGGAATTCCATTAGTGTAAGCCCTATATCTAGAAGGTAATTATGTTTAGGTCCTTTCTCATGTTTAGTTGACGGTAAAAATTGACACTTAACGACCGTCAACAACTCCCCCAAGCTTACCTTTTGCTCGTCCCTGAGCAAAGATAAACTTAGTGTGGATCAAGAGTTGCTACAATGCTTTCATGCCTCAAAAGTACACATGCGTTCAAACAAGAACTCTCCTCCGAATTAGAGTGAACTATTCTGACTCAAAACTTACTCATATTACCTTCCACCATGGGGCTTGTAACCGTCACTTGGGTCTTGAGCAGTTGAAAGATAGAACGGTCAAGTCAAGCGACATGTTTCTCGCTCTTTGATCAACTATTATTCCGGAGTTTTCACAAAGGTTTAAAATAAAACTTAGAGTTCCTTGTATGAACCTTTCAGGTCTCTCATTTGTGGTATTTATGGATCCTCTCCAAGGCATGAGTAGTGTATGTCTTCTCTCTTCTCTCAGAATATGTGGTATTTATGGAATTAAGGCATAGTGGAAAGTGCCTTCTCTCTCTCACCCTACTTTCTAATAGGCTTATGTGGAGCTCATAGGTGGGGAGACACTCAAACTCACTTGCATATATTGCACAGTTAAGCCATGGATCCAAAAGGAACTAAAATAATAATAAAGTCATATGTGCATGTGAATGAGGGAATGGAATGAATGGTAGGATGATGATGATAAGGAAATAATTATGAGGGGTGATTACTTGGTGAACATCTACTTCTACACTTGCTCCTTTGGGGATAACATGACTCCCTTTATTTGAAAACTTTGAAACTTCTTGAAGGAAGGACTTGGCTACTCTTTCTCTTTCCTCTTCTTTTCTTTTTTTTCTCTCTCTTTTTTTTAGAGCAACCAATCCTCTGGAAACAAAACTTTAGCAACGGGGAGTGTATAACTTGAAATGATAGTGACTGGAGCTTTTATGTAGGCAAATGGAATGGTGATGATTATTTCTAGATGTTCACTCTCAGGATAGGAATAACTTTTTCTGGATGAGGTGAAATGAGTGGCGTATGTATATGTGGATGGATAGATGGATGAATGGATGGATGGATGGATGGATGGATGGATGCGTACTCCCAGGGTAGGAGCAGCATAAGTGCGTATCTCCAGGGTAGAGACAGCACAATATGTGGGGGAATGCATACTCCCAAGGTAGGAGCAGCATAAGTGCGTATCTCCAGGGTAGAGATAGCACAATATGTGGTGGATATGGATCTATATGTGGGTGGTACTTCTAAGGGACGTAGTAGCACGAGAATGAATGTAGTAGTTATAAAATGGGTGCATGCTTCGAGGACGAAGTAGCATAGATCAATGGATGGAGAGCACATAGTATTGACTTTAACTGCATGACTGATTCCTTATGGGTCCACAGCATAACTACACTCAATGCCTATAAAAGTCTACACTCAATGCCTACAAAATGATATATATAAATAGATGGATTTTCCTAACCTAGCAAGTATGAATATATGGCTATGGTAGGAATTTGAACTCTCATCATAAAGGAACTCATCATGCAGGAGTTTAATATTTTCAAATAAATTCTCCAGAATTCTAGTATCTCTAGGAACAAGATGGACAGCAGCTCAAAACCTTCCCATATCATACCCGTCCACCACCTAGACTTAGATCAAGTGTTTGCTACCCACAAGTTTCAGGTTCAGAGCAAATCTCAAATCTAAACAGTTGTGTCCAAAACTCGGGAGATTGCAAGGTTGAAAACTAGGTATTTGAAAAGAATTACGGCAGAGCATCTATTCATCATCTCTATGTAGAGTTTATTCTAGGGAGTAACTTAAAGACAGATTGCAAGAGCTCTCCAAAAGTAGAAAAAGATAAGTAAAGAAATCTTTCTGGGTTTCTATGGTTATGCGGATATTGCTGACAGGCATTGATGGCGTTCTAGTCTTCCTGGAGTTTCGTGGATAGTTGCTGTTGGAGACAGCTTTGAACTATTGAGGGCAGCACTTCGACATGAGACTGGACATCCTTCTGTCTATTAGCTCTTCTTGATCCTTTATGTTCTGTGAAGCTTAAATAGACAACAAAGC
Source organism: Themeda triandra (assembly GCA_018135685.1). NCBI lineage: Eukaryota > Viridiplantae > Streptophyta > Magnoliopsida > Poales > Poaceae > Themeda > Themeda triandra. Next base: position 1,690,113 of record JAENPR010000032.1, read on the forward strand.
TTGTGGAACTGATTAAGCGTTAGTGATAAAAACCTCTAAGCCTTGGTTGTCTAGAACTTCCTTAACTCAAATGTCTTCTAACAGGATCATAAGAAATATTTTTATCTTTTTATAATAAAGGGATGCAGACAGAGAAAATAGATATGCTGAAAAAAATTATTTTTATGCCACCACAGTGAATGATTTTTCACAAGGGGCTTAGTAGTTTCTAGATGCAAATGCACAACATCTTTATTTTCTTTTTTCTAATGCAGAGATAGTAAAGCGAAGATGCAATTAAGATGCATGTAGGGAAAATAATATATGCTTAAAGGAAAATGTAATGCTGAAAATGGAAATGCTGATAAATACCAAGTTACCTCCTTGGCGAGGGTTCAGTGATTTAAGTCCTCTGAACAGGACTTCTTGTCATGTTCACTCCTTTAGTGCATCATTTGATCCCAAAGGTAGAGACCTTGAGAACTGCACCTCTTGAGATGGTAACTCTAGGAAAGGAGTCACCCATGTTCTTTTCTTGTCCAGCAGTCTTTATCACTGGAGTACGTTGTGATGAAGAGTAGATGCTTCTAGTGGTCCTTTACTTCTTCTTGGAGTTTGCCTTGCTTGATTGACCTCTCTCCTTGAGCATCTTGTCTTCAAAAATTGCACTCCTTCTTTTTTTTCTTATGCCTAGACCTTGTGCTCCACTCATTGTTTCTTCTCAACGTGCCAGAGCGATGGGGGCTTGAAAAGAGGAAGAGCATTGCTGGATCATTGTTTGAAGGGTCATCGGCCTTCCTCCCCCAAGCTTGACCTTGTTGTCGCTCGCAACGTGAAACCAAATATGAGTGTTGAGTCGTCCCTTAGAGTGTGTTGTACTCCTATGTCCTTAGACATTGTTTGTCCTCTGTTCTTAAGCCTTCATTTGTCTGAGAGGGATTTTTGATTATAGGTCCATTGAGCAAAGATCTCTCCTTTGCATTCTGCTTTTGTTTGTACTGTCCAATCAGGATGAGCGTACAGACAGTTGCATGATCTTCTTTCGTCAACCATTCTTGATTTTCATTGAGTCTTGGTTGACGCATTGATGTTCACTGGAGATGTAGACTCGAGTTCTTCCTTGATGGTCTTTATCTTCTAGCGGCATGGCAAAGAGTTGTACGCCATCCGTCATGATGATCAAAGAAGAGGCTTCATTAATATTTGTATGCAGGCTTCATCTCCAATGGATTAGTGACATCATCTTGCATGGTCTTCTTGGACTTGGTCGGTGCTCAACCCTTGATGATGATTGGTTGACACAATAATGCAAGTTGCCATGTCATCCTTGTCCTTGCAACCGACATGCAAGATGGTGCCTTCAGGAATAATGAGAGCAGGTCTTTGATTGGACAAAACGAGGTGAGTTACACCCTACTCGAGTTTAGGCTCAATGTTATGATGTCTTCAATGTTGCTCATAGCTTGTCGCCTTATTCATCCACTTCTTTGAGTGAGTTCACGATGATGATCGTCCTTCTTGTAACACTCTTGTCTTCTTTGTTCCATCACTGAAGTGGTGATTTCGCAAGTGATGCCAATCCATGAACAGGCATATCATACGTTCTTTCCTGCAAATGTTAGTAGACACATACCCGAAGGATTGCAACAATTTCAAACTACAGTTTGTTGCCTACTATTCGCATGATCTTCATCTATGCTAATGAAAAGATGGATTTTAATTAATTTAGCATAGATCATGTTTTCTAGCAACTTCTTTTTTTTAAGACTTTAACATGGTTCATGGCAAAGGTAACTTTTAACAAAATACAATGTGAATGATACTTGATACTTACAATTCTTCCTTGGACGATGAATGAGTTGTGTCTTTTGTGCGAAGTTGTTGGAATTCATCATATGCCTGGCTTCGTCTCTCATGTGAGTGCATCTCTTGACTTACCCAAAATGTATTTGTGGATTTCCTGCATGGGTTAGTCTGACAAAATAATAGTATCTACTAAAACATTTTTTTAGCTCAATAACCAAACTAGACTCCATGTCTAATTTAATTAAGGAAGGCTATTTAACCTAAGCACCACGCTTAATTTAGAAGCCAATGGAAGTATTTCGAGTACTTCCAAACCAAAGCAAGCTTTAGCAAACAAAGGTAGCATGAAAGTATTATAGAGAGTTACTCAAACAGAGATGACAGAGCATGATCATGGTGAGGATTTTTTAATAAAAAATATTTAGATGCAAGCGACATGAATGCATGCAAGGAACTAAACATGCAATGGATGAGCAAACATAAATAAGCTAAACGAAGCGAATGCATGAATTATTAAAAGTAAACATGCAGTGAGATGCAAGAATTTAAAAGATAACTACTCATAATTTTAAAGTCCATGAGCAAGACTATCTCACCGTTCTTGATCATACTTACCATGACCCACATGATGAAATTTGTGAGTGGTGCAGCATCTAAGTTCGTCACTTGAGATGTGATTTGAATTCCTGTGACGACGACCTTTTCCCCAATCTACACATGGTTAGAAAATATATATGTATACGCAAACCTGAGAGGTGGCAGGGTTCCAGTTGAATGTTGAATGTTGAGGGACCCTGGGCTCTTCATTGTCTTGTGGAAACTTGTCGGAAAGTCGAAACGACATCTTTTGTCCTGTCTATTCCACAACTCAACAGAACAAGGGGTAATCCTACTAAAACTAGTGATACACTAAATTAGCAGACATCAAGATCATTATCAAAACTTAACACCGATTGCTTCCCCGGCAACGGCGCCAAAAATGCTTGTTGGTATAAATTAAGTGCAACTAAAATATGAAGGATTCCGCAAGCGCCTGTAACTTACCATTGTAGCATTTTACCGGGAGTAAACCAGGTATCGTTATTTATATTTTAACACGGGGAAGCAAGGGTTAAAGAATCTAATAATTCACCATCATGTATCTACTAACTTAGTAAACCAACTAGACTAAAGCGGGGGTAAATGATATATATATATATATATATATATATATATATATATATATATATATATATATATATATATATATATATATATATATATATATATATATATATATATATATATATATAAGGTAATGTAAATAATAAAGCACACATGAGAATTCTATGATAAATGAATAGCTAGTTAAAGTGAGAGGACAACGGGAGAGATCAAGGTTCCTAACTACTTCTCTAATACTTTGGTTCTAGGATAACAGGGAATGGTTAGATATAGCGATCACACAATAGCACTTTGGAGCAGCAGGTCCTTTCCAACTCTCGAAGAAGACTGGGTAAAGAGTAGTTGGGAGAAGGCTGCCGAAAGCTCTACAAAACACCAATCCGAACGTGGTGGAATACGAAGGCCTGACAGAGCTGTCACCTCTGAGGCTACCACAACTATCCGTGGGATTGGGCGCAACCTCAGGTAACCTATAGTCTAGACACCATGCCTACACTATCGATTACTACTCTAATTACTTAAGATAACTAGAGCACTCAATACGAGCGAAGATCCCATGCCAAGGTATAACAACTATACTAATCATACATATGAAGGCATAAAGTAAATAGAGAAGATGAATATATAAAGCATAAGTCTCGTAAAGAATAGATACAAAGACATACCAAATCTCTGAAGACTTCTCCAGAACCGGAGCGCAGCTCCGCTCTCCCTAACTCTCATCTAGATCTAGCTCTAATTCTCTAGAGAAGAGAAGTCATCTATTCAAGGGACGCCTCTACAACTCTGATCCCACTGGGAGATAATGAATTAGGGTTTAAGGGATGCCTCCTCCAGGGGCCAGGGGCCCTGTTTATATAGCCCTCTAGGATGCACCACAGCTCTCGGATCAAACCGACCTAAATGGACGATTATTATTCATCCTCAAAGGCGGTGGAACAGGGATCCGCGAGGCTGACGCTGATTGGCTGAAGTGCCGGGGCGGCCGACTTCATGCCCGGGGCGGCCGCCCCGTCACCGAGCCGGTTCGGGCTCCCGTTTGGTCCAGAGCCTTCTCGAACCTTCCTGATTACAGAATTTTGGTCGGTTCCCGATTATCTCTATGTAAACCTGACATGTGGGCCTTCCTTGGGTATTTTCAGCTGACACCCTGAAGAAACAGACATTCACCAAAACTCGTGGAATTACATTAGTGTAAGCCTTATATCTAGAAGGTAATTATGTTTAGATCCTTTCTCATGTTTAGTTGACGGTAAAAATTGACACTTAACGACCGTCAACAGGTGTCCACGGTGAAGGGCTTGACGTAGAGCGCGTCGACGTCGACGACGGTGAGCGTGTGGTTGGTGATGGAGAAGAAGAGCTCGTCGTTGAGTGCGGCGTTGATGAGCCGGAGCAAGTACGTCTTGCCGGGCTTCACCTTCAGCTTGAACGTATCTTGAGCGGAGCAGTTGTAGAGAGGTCCCGTGAGCCCGTTAATTGTGTAGGCGTCGGAGACGTTGGGTCCGCCGCCGGTCTGCAGCGCCTGCGCGATGACCGCCTCGGTGTCGTTCCTCCACCACTCGCCGAACATGACGGGCGGCATCACCTCCTCGTCGGGCGCCGGGAACGGGTACGGCACGCCGGCGGGGGGCAGGATGACGATGGGCCCGTAGACGGTGGCGCGGAGCCAGGAGATGTGCGCGTGCCACCACAGCGTGCCGCGCTGCCCGACGATCTGGTACCGGTACACGTAGCTCTGCCCCGGCTGGATCGGGCACTGCGTGATGTAGGAGGGCCCGTCCGCCCACGCGCTCAGCAGCTGCCGCACGCCGTGGCAGTGGATGCTCACGTTGTAGGGGGAGCGGTTCACCACGGTGACCTCCACGTGGTCGCCCTCCCGCGCCAGCAGCGTCGGCCCCGAGAACTGCCCATTCACCGTCACGATGCTCTTGGTGCCGCACAGCCGCGTCACGCTCGCCATCTGCACCTCGAACTGGTACTTCCTCGTCTCGGCGGCCTCGGCGCCTCCCACGGCGGCGGCGAGAAGCACCGCTGCGGCCACGACGATGGCGATTACAATAGAGGACGATGAGGACTCCATTTCTTTTCGCGAGCTCTCTCTCCCTCAGCTCTGTTAGCTAGGTATTAGGACCTTTGACAAGCGAAGCTCTTGCTTCTGTTGTGCTGCGATGTTTGGTAATTGGTAGCATGGGGGTGGGCTATATATATATACTTGGGGCAGGGCACTTGCATAAGCTCGCTCGACAGGTGAGGGCCTAGGCATTGCCCCTGCAGAGTGCAGGCCATCTCTGTGACTGTGATCCATCCAACGCGGCTCCGTTTGGCGAGTCTGGTGGTGCATGCGTGCTGCCCCATGCTTCACGATTGCACTTGGGCATCCCCTTTTGCTCAGTTTAGTAGCTTTCGTTTGCGGTTCGCGGCTGCCCGATCGATCCGCCGATTGGTTAACAACTCATCTCGGCGGTCGCATCAACGTCGGCCGCAGCTTGCTGATGAGGCTGCTGCTGCTGCCTATTGCTGATAAATCGACGAGAGAGAGCTGGCTGCTGGTCCATGCCACGCAAGCACTCTGTAGCTTTGGAGTGCGGCCAAATTAAAGTCAACCTGCGCGTACAGTGTCTGCTACCCCTGCTCTCAAGTTATGCTACAAAACGGTGAATGTTAGAAGTATAGGTATATGCGATTAGGGATTAAATTAGAATTCTAGAATTATAATATAATTACAATAGTATGATTTGTATTGTACCTGCAAATAGACTTATTGTCATATATTCAGTCAAGTCATACACAATTAATGCAAGGACATACTATATAATAAACATAAATAAGAGGATTTAAGCCGTTTCAGTTATTTTTATATGCTAGTATCAAACAAGACGAGACAGAAGATAATATAAACATATATAAAGGAGAAGATTAATTAAGCAGTCTCAGTTATTCTTACATGCTACCCAGAAGAAAGAAACACCAGATGTGGTACTAGGGGGGCTTGAGGATGATTGGATGTAGATGCCGCGAGGGCCTAGCGCGCTTTTTTTTTTTCTGAAAGGTGGCAAAAGCTTTGCCGATTTTTATTAGACGGGGAAAAGGGGGGCAAAACACAGTTACAAACCACTGTTATATAATCCACATGTGAAAACTACTCGCTACCCAACTAGAAAAAAAAAAAGAAAAAAAGCGCGGCTCGAGGACTGCCTAGCTGCACTCATACAAAAGGAAAAAACACAACCTGAACCTGAACTCCCTATCTTTGAACACCAACTGCACCTAGATATTGTAGAATTTCATCTTTGCACAGAAGCGCTACTTCATCTGCTTGCATGGTTTTCTGTTGAAAGGTTTTTCTATTTCATTCCTTCCAAATGTTCCACCAAAAGTAGATCATTATGATATCAAACTACCTCTTCTGGCATTTACGCCAGAACTTATGAATTGATCCTGTTGTATCGACCGTGTCTAGCCTTGTGCAGGTGAATTGGCGGTCTTTACATAGGTGTGTAGGAGTTTATGCCACACAGTTTGCATATTGGGATCATTGGGCCAATTTCACTTCACATCAGATTGTTGGCCGTGAGGATCTTTCTATGAAGTAGAGTCCATGCAAAGAAAAGGCATTTTGGTTCTGGTCTTGCTCTCCAAATAGGTGTTAGCTTTAGCTTGCTAAATGAGCCCTCAAATTGTTAGCCTAGCATGCATTCACGACATATGTTTGTTCACAATCTTGCGTGTAAGATTATTGCATAAATTTATACGGGAGTAGAAAAAACATTGTGTAAATTCAGGGGGATCAAAATTCTTTCGAGAACTGGATACTTATGTACGGACACAAGTCTTGTCCTGATCATCACGGCATCTCTGATGCATGGGGTATCCTAACTTTTTTTCCCCAAAAGGGGAGAACGACCCTACTAGGTTCCAAATCATCCACCAAAGACAAAATTAATGATGTTGAGGCGACGGAGATGATTTTAGAAGCATATAAGACTTTAAATCCAGTCGCAGTTAGACTTTAAACTGTAGGGTTATGAGGGTGCTACGCTAGTCAGAAAACAAAACTTTTCTACCTCATCGCCCAGGATCTACTGCTAGTTACAGGTTACGGGATTACCACTAGACGCGCAAATGCAGCGGAAGACGACTCGATGTAGTCGAACGCGTCGCAGCAGTGCCGTGCAGTTGCGTGGTCGTCCAGTAACTCCTCCCACCAACTTGCGGTTCGTCCTCGTGCTCCAGATGCAGCACCTCCGAGGTATCACACACGTACGAGGGAGAAGCGATGCGCCTCCGGACTGCTAGGTCCGCGAGGAGCGAAGGCGAGAGCGTGGAGGGCGACGGCGGCTGCCAAAGGCGTGGATTAGGTTTAGCCGCGCCCCTCCCCTCTACTTATATAGGCGTCTCTCATGTGCTCCCGAGTTGGAGGCCCATTAGAAACTCTAAGCCTTGTCTAATTCGGGTCCAACCCGAATTAGGCTTTCAGCCCCTTAAGCGTGCGACCCTATGGGTTCACGCACACATAGACATGGGCCGAATACTCCTATTCGCCCAATAGCTGACAGCGGCCTCTAGCAAGGCGTGACAACTCCTATGTGCACGCAAATGATCATATCAGACGAACCACCACGACCATATACAAGTTACTCCCTTGCCACATGATATTTGGTTCAACTCGTGGGTTAACACTTAACCCAAGCACGCCCATGCATTTGTTGATCCAATCACTTGAGTGATCCAGTGATATCACTCTCATTAGAGAGGGGCAAGTCCCATCTTGATTGTCTATGTCTCGCAGCATATTTCTCGACAAACCCTAAGACATCCTTTATAACTACCCAGTAACGGAGTAGCGTTTGTCAATCCCTAAGCAAGTCGATACACATCTCGAGTACATACAACAATCTCAGGTCGAAGGACATAACGTATATGATGTGAATAGAGACAATCTCATGTCGGGTCAGTCCAGCCTACATGTCATACATGTGCCCACATTATTAGTTCGACATCTCCATGTCCATGACTTGTGAAACATAGTCATCAACTAATAATGTGCTAGTCTAATATTCATGTGTGTCCTCACATGAACTCCGACTAGGGACAAATATAGAATAACCATACAAGTAAAAGAGTTCCACAAACAATTCACATAATTGCCAATCAATACAAGTTGTCTTTAATGGATATTCAATGGACACATTACATATCATGGATACAGGCGGAATATCATCATCTCTATGATTACCTCTAGGGCATATTCCCAACATAAACAGTCGCAGTTGTTTGCTCCGCGGCCTGGGAATGAGGGACACAATGCAAGAAGTACAAATACTCCGTATGTGTGGTTTAGTGGTTAGAGATAAGAAAAGTCAAATCCTAGAGAATTAGATCTAGGACGACTTGGATATCAAGTACTCCGTAGAATTAGGGTCCTACTTGTCATATATATTAAAATCCTACTGAGACATGTAACAATTATGATGACTATATAATTAATATATATAGCAGCCTAAGAAGTTATTAAGTCGTTTCCATTTCCATAGGAAGGACCGTATATAAATCTGCTTCCCACCTAAAAGCATCTTGGGAGTGCATGTGACGAATTCGTTGGTTATGAACGACATTTATATCTGTAGCCAACAAGAAGCTAACATTTTCCCTAAAAAAAGAAGAAGAAAAGCTAACATTAGTTGAAATTCCAAGCACATGAACAAATTTTGACTTCCGAAAAAAATATTTTGGTTTATTAACGAGTTGAAACTTGCATGCCAGACGTTTGTTGTTTGGGGCTCCACCAACCCCGGCCCTAAAGAAACCTGTTAAATCAGCAGTGATGGAGTTCTTCGCTTTGAGTGACAACCAACCCTTTTATCCTTACATGCCAAGGGACTTTTTGCTTTTTGGTTTGCCCAAGTCCCTAACCCTTGGCATGCCCAAGTCCCTTTGCTGGTCACGTTTGTTGTTTGGGACTCCCCAAGCAAACTTGCATGTAAGGCAAACCAAAAAGCGAAGAACTCCTAACCCTTCTATCTAGGACTCCTAACCCTTTTATCCTTACATGCCAAGGGACTTGGGCGCCTGCACAAGCAAACCAAAAGGAGTTTTAAAGCAGGGACGACGTGACCAGCTGGAGGAAGGTAAGGCATGCAACCGATGATCCTTGACAGCGTTGCCGTACCCTGCATATATTGTGCATTGGTTTCGATCGGCCTGACACAACCTTATCGAGCTTCGATACTGTGCGAGACAGCAGTAAGCAGTTGCTCTCATTTCCTGTGCTTGTGATCTTTGCCTCTTCCAAGTTTCAAATCGTTCGACAGAGTGTCAGCAGTAGCTGATCGAAGCTGACTATGCAAGCGACACATTTAAATCTTCTAGAGAACATGTCGTAGGAATGTGGTAGATGACTAGGACACTCTGTCCAACAAAGTAGACCACTCTCGATCGATCGGATCCAAGATCAAAAGGCTAAGACCTTTTTCATTTTTTTTTTTTTGAGGAAACTAAGACCTTTTTCATCTGTTTACGTACTGAACATGCATGTTAATTATACAGCACGCATCATCTGATGATTAGCAAAAAGCAAGTAAACCCCAGGGTGGATGCCATTCATGAATCAAGAAGAACATCGGAACACGTTTTGGATCAGCCATTAGTTGGCCCTCCCATGGCACTACCCATATTGGACCTGAATCATCCTGAACCAACCTCTAAACTCTTAATGCAAGCAGCAGCAGTCCTGCAATATGGACTACTTCCTCATGCTTTTTGTCAGTTCAGTTGTTAACACTACCGGAGAACCAGACTACGCCGACGGCCAGGGAATCTGCCGTCGGCAAAGGTTCCTTTCCCCGACGGTCAGGCTGTCGGCAAAGCCTGGCCGTCGGCAAAGAGAACAGCACCGACGGCCAACCCGTCGGCGAAGAATAACCGTCGGCACACGGCCGGACCGTCGGTAAAGCCTAGCCGTCGGCAAAGGGCCGTTTTTGCCGACGGTGTGGCCGCCGATAAAGTCCTCCGTCGGCAAAGTACGCCCGGACGGATGGCAGGCCACGCCGTCATCTTTGCCGACGGCCACGCCGTCAAGCTGTCGGCAAAGGTGGGACACGTGGCGGCCTTCCGTGTGTCCTGGCCGAAGTTTGCCGACGGCCAGCTGGGCCCGGCCGTCGGCAAAACCTCTTTGCCTACGGCCGGCCTCTGGCCGTCGGCAAAGAATTTTTTTATTTTCGTTCCCAATTTTTTTCTTGTGCCTTCACACATCAAAGAAAGCCTCCTTTGCCGACGGGGCTCAGCCGTCGGCAAAGGGGCGGATTCCGGTAGTGTAACAAAACAAGGCAACTGGCCGGCTTCCTGATCTCATCGACGATGCATGCTGTCTGATTTGCTAAGGTGTTACTGTATAAGTTTTGACAAATTATATGGTATATTTTAATCTATAAAATTAGCATGCTTCGTTTCTGGCAAGTTGCATATGAGAAAAGCAAACATCGATCGGGTTGGATCTCGGGTTTGAATCGGACTGGAAAAAATGTTCAGGGCTATCTTTGGCCTGAGCTTGAGTGCTTGACCTGACGCACTGGCAGATCGGGTTGGGTCAAGCTATTCTCTCGCAAGCAGTGTCGTTCTAGAAACAACAAAAAAAATGACTGTGATGCCGCAGCAGCAAGAGCATCGTCACGCGGTGAACGGGCAATTTCCTCAGCCCGGCCCAATCTCGTTGCCAGGGTGGGCGACCGCCTCGTCGTCAGGGTGGTCAACCATGTCCCCTAAGATCACTACAACCTTAGCATGTTACATGGACGGCGGACCTGCCGGTGGCCGTGCCGCGTACACAGCGACGCCGCGCCTCATCCACGCAGGCACGAGATCCGGCAGCTTCTGAGCGGGTGGGCATAGTTCATCCATATTTGATATTCAAAAGTATTTCGTGAAAATTCATATGAAAACGACAAACTCGAGCAGCTACAGAAAGTATTAGATCACCTTATGGCTACAAATTCGAGCAGATGGTAATTCCATGCTGCGTGGCAGTTAGCAGAAATATGTGTACATTTTTTTTTGAGGCATAATAGCAGAAATATGTGTACATTGATGAACCAATTAAGTATATCCCCGTTTCGCAAAAAAAAAAAAAAAGTATATACCCAAGATTTATATTATTTTATAGAAAATTCTTTACGCATGGCAGCCTCATTTCATCATTGCTAAGAGAGTAAGAGTTAAAAAAAAAAGTTACAAAAAATACTCTCCCGGAGGCAACACCCATAGCTGTTTTTGCTTTTCATCATATGTAAGCTCCTCAAGCTATCTGATAAGCTATGCACCTTCTAATATTGAATTAGTATCTGTGAATGCACATGATGTAACTATCGAAATGCATCCTACATATGTATGAAGAGAGGTATATTAGGATAAGACTAAGAGACGCCTTTGTACAATGAATGGGTGGATCAGTCTCCAGGTGATGCTTCTATTTGTACTTAGGAATATTCGTCGGTTTAGACACGTCAGGTATTCTTGCCCACCTTGTTCCTGCAAGATAGAGAGAAAATTAGGCTGCCAGTTGCCAAACTCAGCAACAAGTCTCGTGATCAAGGCGTTTGAAGGACTAAAGCATTTCAAGGATCTTGAATATAAAATGTGGAGTAAAATCCAGGTATAAATAATAGAATTCTGTAAAAGAGAGTCAGATAATACCTGGAGGCTGTAGAGCTAAATCAGATCTAACTTGAATACTTGATTGGATTCCTTGCCTAAAGTTTTCAAGCCAGTCATATTCTCCTTCATTTTCTTTTCTTGCAAGCTTGAAACATCAGAGTGGGAATAGGTGCATTCGGTATTCCAGGAAATAGACTTCTTCATATTATCAGGAGTATCACTATTGTCCATCCCATCTGATGAAAAATCAAGATGCTTCTTCTCAATAGTTTTCAAGATAGCCAACCTTTTTGACCTTAGTCGATATGGAGGGGAAACATCAAAACTCCCTAAAGCAGCAGATAACCCTTCGTCATCTGCAGGACCCAAGGACAAAAATGTTGCAGTCTTGAACGATTGCGAGCTTTCTGCAGTGCCCTTATCGAAGGGAGTATGAAAACCGTCACTCTTTAATATATTGCTCTTCAAATTGCTATCTTGAGCATATGATGGTTTCTCCCTTTTTCTTCGCCTTAAAATTGAAGGAGTACCTGTAAAACTTTTAGCTGCACTCTTCAATATTGATTCAACACTTAGCTGGTCTGATATTTCTCCATCCACAGGGGAGGTACTATAGCCAACGGGAGATTGGAATCCATCCCCACAGCCTTCCAATACATGATGTGTAGAAAAAATAGGGGAATGAGGGACAATATCTTCTAGCTTAGGTATCTCATAACAAAGAGAACCAAAACAATTAGACTCATTCAGCAAGGATAATCCACAATTGATGGCTGTTTTGCCTCCTGCCCTAGTTGATCCTGAATACCCCATTGTATCTGTTACACTATCAAGTATCACTGCATCCACATTGAGTGGACGGTCCTTGCAAAAAAAATCTATTTCTGTGCCCTTATCATGAACAGAATCCATTTTCAGCCCTTGTATTGCCAAAGCAACAGCAGAACAATTAGCTTCAAATGCCTCACATGGAATTTCTGGTTGAGCTGTTGGCATAGAAAGAGAGAGGAAATCTGAATAGCTCTTGATATTTTTCAAATTGGAAGAGGGCTGATGAATTCTATGTTCAGAATGATCAAAAGATTCTGGGGAGTGTTTGAAAAAGATATTGGGCTCCTTGTTCAAGTCAATATGGTTCCCAGAAGTTGGCAGCTTTGTATTTCCATGCTTCAAAGTATTACGAACCATATGCACAGAAACTGATGCAGTGCTGCTGGCATTGTAGTCACCTAGCCTTTTTCTCAATGAACTATTCCAATGGTTTTTAATGGAGTTATCTGTCCTGGAGACAAGAACAAATTTACATCATAACAGGCTGAAAGCATAAGCAGTTGCATAATTCAATGACATAATTTATGGCATTCATAGTGCATTCAATGACATAATTCAATGACATAAAAAATGCCATAATTTTACTTCGCTTAAGCGTAGTAAACCCTCCTTCATAATTTCTACTTTCTATGGAATGCCATATTTTCATATAAATTCCTAGTCAAAATGTCACCTTGCAGACCATGTGGATGTCCTAAACATCTTATATTTTGAACCAGGATAGAAGAAGCCTATTCAGCTGTAGGCTTCTGGCAGATTTAATTATTTTTGTCTCCTTTTGGTTTTCCAAATGCGACAATGTAGCATATATATTCAGTGAGGCAGAAAAATGAACTTTGAAGTTTCTCATATTTATTTGCACTAACACCATGAGCCTAGGCAGCTTTTTTAATATCAAATCCATGATTGTTAATCAGACAGATATGAAGATTTCAACAATAAAGTGGACAGAAAAATAAATGTACCTTATCTCCTGAAGAAAAGCTCATAATAGCATAATATGAGCACATCAATGAAAACAAGCACTCTAGGGTTCTCAACAAGCAGGGGCGAAGTTTGGGTTCAGGAACTTGAACACAAAGATCACTATAAGTAAACCTGCACAAAACAAAACAACATGGGTGAAATGAATGCTCAGAGAAACTTGAATACAGTTTGATACTTCTATGAAGTATGAACCAATATTGTCTATGGTTTTAAACAATTAAAATCTGCAGACATATGACAAGATCTCTTATTGACCTGCATTCTGTGTCGATTACAATTTACAAACTTCAAATCTTTTGAAAAGAAAATTAAAAAAAAAACAGGGACCACATACAAGTTTTCCACACAGACAAAAGAGAATCCAGGTCCACCACTGATAAATTCAACTATGAAGCTATGACTCGCAAATTACTAGCTATATCTATATTCCAAGCCATATTCCTAATATACAAGTCACAATAGTTTACTACTTAGAATGCAGCCAAAAGAAACATTGAACCAAGACAAGGGGCTGAATACAGACCTATTTTTCTGCGTATTATTTCCAACCTCCTGCAATTACTTTACAATTAGAAAACTGATAACATAGAATATCAAAATATTGACATGGACAATCATATGGATAGCAAAATTACACGGAGCATGGTAATAAAGCAAATTTAATATCTCTTCCAACATTTCTTTCAGGACATAGTGTGTTTGAGAGAGTACTTCCTGCAAGAAGAAACTCTGCATCTTTTCAGCCATGCCACTGACATCACCCATTAGTGCATATGCATCAACAACCTACATCCATGATTAATTGTTAAAGAATGTTATTCTAGCAAAATAGATAAATGATAATTACCATGTTCATCCAAGAACCCATAAAAAGATTCATGAGAACACTCACAGTTAGATAGTTTTCTTCATCAAAGATCTGACAAACACCAAGTAAATGAGTGTCCAATTTTTGGATTGTCCGAGCCAACCATGCCTGCATAGTCAGAGCAGAAATGTCATCAAAAGGATAAAATATGAATCTATCAACTCGAGTAAAAAATGCAGATAGCTCGACGTAATTTGAAGGTGCAGATGAGGTTTCTCTGTCCGAACATACCAACAGTGGATAGATTTAAGTCAGCTCACACTTCTCAGGTTTAAGGATAAAAATATCTCAACAGCAGAAGACAGGCTATAAGAGGTGAACAAAGAAAAGGATAATTACCTCTATACCTCGTCCCATTTCTTGTACAGCAGAAAGGCCTGAGTAATTCTCCAAAATTTGCAAATATTCAGGCAACAATTGGAATGCCTAGAAACATCAGTAAGATATCATTAGAAACTTCACAATTATTACTGAGGGACCACTGGTATTTGACAACACATAAACACATATACTAAGCTTGTTCAGGTCGAAAAGCAACAAACCCATATTCCTATAGGCGATTTATGGGTCGGAAATTTATCATAGCAAGATTAGAACGAACAGCTGCTCATATCACCCTAGGTTAAATAAGTCTACTAATGATGAAGGAAAATAGAATAACAATAGCCAAATCAAGCTCACCTGAAAGTAATTTTCTTTCTCGACAAAAGTTTCAAGTTCCATCTGCATGTCTAGAGCACTACGAAGCTCTGTAAGGACAGGAAGAACATCCTGCATTGCACAAAAATTAAATCTTTTTATTTATAGATCCTCGATTCAGTTTACCTAGAGCTAGTGATACTGGAAGAGAAAAGCATCTGAATTTACTATGTCACTAATAATTTTCTCCTCAAGACATCAATTGCTAATAGGATGGTAATTTAGTGGTCTACAACGATTGGTTGGGAACAGGCACCAGGTTTCCAAAGTAAATGCTGCAAATTAGTATGGTATAACAGATAAGAGCAAGCACCTACCAGCAAAGCTTGTTTCTTTTTTGATTTTACATTGACAACCAGATCCCTCGACACCTCATTCTTCGAAGAGGTTATATGCCTTCGTCCGTTCTGAAATATTGATCTAATTATAAGGCCTAGAGTCCTAGATATAAAATAAGGTGCCAAACAATGTCAGAAAGGACAAAGTTTCACAAGATATTACCATGCAGATTACATTTGCAACCTTTAAGTCTTGTTCTAATTCCATCACAAACTGCATCCCCTTCACTGGCCAAAACTAAATATCAGTAATCTGAAATGTCCTTACAAGGAAGTCAATAAAGATCACATTTTGGTAGCATAACTGAGGCTAAAGCAGCACTAGATATCTTCATTATTTCATAGCTAAACGGCATTAAAACCGGATCATGTTGAAGGAGATGAACATTCATGAAAAGTATCGGTTGGAAACAAAAAAAAAGGAAAGGCATGCAATTGAAAACTATCCAATCCTATGCAGAGGAAAGACAACTAAACACTGAACCTCTTCGGTAGGAGACATACCCATTTCTTCATGGTGACCCATAACATGGCGTGATAATCTTTCTGCAATCTTGTCAAGCTGTGCTAATCTCAATGTAGACTGAAAAAAAAAAGAAAGATTTACATTAGGAAACAATAGATGACGTTAATTTGATTATGAAGCACACATTCATGCAGGTGGAGCAGGACATTTGGTACCAATTACAGTTAATGGATAACTAGAATGCTTCTAAACGACAAAACAGGAACGGTTTCTTCTGCAGAGGTCACAGCTCTCATTGTTCAAACCGACACGAAACCGTTACAAATTTAGCTATGTGCACTTATGCATGCACACGTACTCAAAAGTACGGTACACGTAAGTTCTCTTAGCACATACTTGAGTACTTCGTTCACAATGTCCTAGAAATGAAAAACATAAGCTGCCGCTACTAACCTGCTTATCGAAATAGGTGGCATCGCTGCCTTCGTCCGGAATACTTTGCAGAATGTACTTTATTGGATCAAACTCCTGTGAATAATGATTCAAATTCCAAACCCAAAACACATCAACACTGAAAGCAGCAGACAACCAAATCTATGTGAATGCAGCACTCACCTCCTCATAGAACACCTCCTCGAGCTCCTCCACCGGCTCGCCCTGGGGGTTGCTCCCATACATGGAGACCAGGTCCTCCGAATTGGACGGCAGGTTGATCCTCTCGTGCGGTGGCAACCCAGCGATCGCGCGTGCAGCCGCCGCCGCCGCTGCAGCTCGTTCTGGAACCTACAGAATGTGAGAAACAGATGTGAGCGGCCTGACCTGATCCGACAATGCGCGAGAGCAAGCCAAGAAAGGAGAGGGGAAGCGTGAGGGACCTCAGGGCGGGGAGAGGGCGCGGCGGGGGTCGGTGGGAGGAGGCCAATGGAGCGGGCCGAGCGGACGGAGCTGAGGAGCTTCTCGCCGACGCGGGAGAGGTCCATGCCGCCGCCCTGGATCAGGAGCAGGGGCAGGAAGACGAGCGGGCTGGGCCCGGACTCGAACAGGTGCTCGCCGCCGCCGCCGCCGCCGAAGAGGGATGCCGAGGAGGAGGAGGCTGAGGGGCCGGTGGGTGGCGGCGCCGCGTCGCGTCGCATCTCAGCTGCGCCGCCTCCCGGTGGCCCCCTCGCCGCCGGGGACCATGTGAGGGAGCGCCGCCGGCTGCTCCCGGATCCGCGCGGTGGCTAGGGTACGCGCGCGCCGGCGGTGGCGCGGTGCGGTCTGGCTGGATCGCGCCGGGGGAGGGGGTGACTGACGGACAAGGTGGTTGGTCGCGTCGGGACAGGGAATTCGCGGGGATGTGTTGAAAGGGGAGCACGGTGAGGTTGAGGTAACACGGGGAGTCGGGGACGAAGGGAGTGATGACTTGTCTTTTTTTTTTCAGGACTTCAAATCTAATCATCTTCTTTTAATTCAAAAAAAAAAAAATCTAACCATTTTCTTTCAAAAGAGCACGGTAACTAATGAAGTTCCAGCAAATACACTATCAACTGTACAGTTTACATATCCGCTTGTCCGTGCGTCTTTTTTTTTTTTAAGTCTACACATAAATTGTTCTCCGCAAGCATGTACTAGTATGATATAAGATGACATCCAAAAATATAAGCAAAATGTTGGCAATAATATGACATTGTATAATTAATTAATCTGGTATCATTAAAACAAGGTCTTGGTATGCTTTTTCTCGCATTGCTAAGCTCAAATATATTTGCTTGTAGGTATAATTAAGTTAAATTTAGTTTTATAATATTCATTCATACCTTGTTGATTGGGGTAAACGAAATTTACTATATTTGCCAGCAAAAAACTTGACTCTTACCGAATATGTCCATGCATTCCAACTTCACCTGTTGTCTAGGTTTACCGTATCAACTTTACCTAGGGCACATCTTTTTTATTATATGCTTCATCCATCTTAAATTGTAAGTCATTCTTAAAAATCTTGGATAGTCAAAGCAATTCAAGTTTGATCAAATTTATATGATAAGATGATAATAATTAATAGATTTTTTGTTCATTAAATTTTCACTATATCTATTTGATGTCACAAATCTTTATAATTTCTCTAATTTTAGTCAAACTTAAAATGTTTTGACTCTCGAAATTTTTTGGAATGACTTGCAATTTGAGGAGGGAGTATAAAACTTGTCAATGTGTTTCATTAGCAGTGCATTGTTTTGCTTTCTCAGACCAAATCACTCCCAATCCTCCCTTGGTCTTTTGCTTTGCAGCATTTTGGCCATGCTAAGGACCTCTTTTTATCACTCACGTTTGATCCTCTTCGAAGGCACTCCCTTCGAGCTATATCCATGTTATCCACTGCCCCCGGGGGGGGGGGGGGGGGGGTTAAGGTGCACATAGTGTAGGTGGGTAGAGCAGAGAGTACATACTTGTTTAGTTCTACTTTGCCAGATGCTAGTCCAAGAAAAGTGACGGTGGCAGAGACCTTTCCCTTTAATTTTTGGTTTGGTTGTGCCTAAAGGCAGCCCAAGATATGTGAAGGGAAGGCTGCCAAGATTGCATCCAAATCCTCTGGCCAAGCTGGTGTCTGGTGGCCTTCTCCACCCTGAGATTTAAAGGAACTAGACATGCTTTGTGGTAGTCAACTCTTAATCCAGTGGATTGAGAAAATCCTTCCAGAATTCATTTGAGACAAAACAGTTCCTTTTCTGAAAGCCTAATTAGTCTCCAATATTCATACTGATTGTGATTCAGAACTGAGACTCGATAGATGTCTTGTTGTGTCGTGTTGGTATATCAATTGCAAGTTACAACCTCCGTGAACTGAACTTGGAAAGTGGGGAGCACGCTCACTCTTGTCGTCTGCTCCGCTCGATCGCCAAGCTTCAGTAACGATTTACCCTTTGTAGTACTCCCAAGTCATAGGTCCAGAGCAAGGAACCGCTCCAGAGCGCCGCCCCGGCCCCCTCTCTCCCGCCTCCGGCGTCCTCGCCGGAGAGGGTAGTCTGCCCGACTTTGCCAGATGCCCAGCTAGTCCAAGAAAAGTGACGGTGGCAGAGACCTTTCCGTTTAATTTTTGGTCTAGTTGTGCCTAAAGGCAGCCCAAGATATGTGAAGGGAAGGCTGCCAAGATTGCATCCAAATCCTCTGGCCAAGCTGGTGTCTGGTGGCCTTCTCCACCCTGAGATTTAAAGGAACTAGACATGCTTTGTGGTAGTTAACTCTTAATCCAGTGGATTGAGAAAATCCTTCCATAATTCATTTGAGACAAAACAGCTCCTTTTCTGAAAGCCTAATTTGTCTACAATATTCATATTGATTGTGATTCAGAACCGAGACTCGATAGATGTCTTATTGTGTCGTGTTGGTATATCAATTGCAAGTTACAACCTCAGTGAACTGAACTTGGAAAGTGGGGGAGCACGCTCACTCTTGTCGTCTGCTCCGCTCGATCGCCAAGCTTCAGTAACGATTTACCCTTTGTAGTACTCCCAAGTCATAGGTCCAGAGCAAGGAACCGCTCCAGAGCGCCGCCCCGGCCCCCTCTCTCCCGCCTCCAACGTCCTCGCCGGAGAGGTGAAAGTCCCTAGTTTGGTTTTGGATAATTGATGAAACCGAAGGACTAACCTTGTTTCTAAGTGGATGATTTAGAGAAAGGTAGTCCATGCCAAGTGGAGCTCAATGATGAGGCATGACATGAAGTTATGTAACCAAAGTATGGTGAAGATCAAGGTGGGCTTGGCTCGATGGACCGGTTGGAAGTGTGAAGGGCAAGTTGAGGCTTCGAAGCGAAGGACCGTGCGACGTTGAAGCTTGGGCAAGACCAACGGTGAAGAGCTAGTAAGATCAAGATCGATGGACCAAGACGGTTGCATGATGACATGGAGTGTCACGTGTCATGTAAAGGCTTGGTGGTTGGAGGATCGACAAAATGGGGCTCAAGGCAAAGGTATAACCTATAGGGCCATTTTGTTTTGCATTCAAGACACCATAGAGGGTGTGAGTGGTTTAGGATCGATAGCCGAACTATGAAGAGGGGAAATCTTCGGTAATTCGGTTCATGAGTGCCACTAGGTTCATCATTTCATGTGATTGCATTTAGAATCTAGTGCGCGATGAAAATCCTTTGAAAATGCTTTGAAAAATGCTAACACACATGCACATGGAGATGTCACTTGTTGGTGTTGGCACATTTGCAAAGGTGGCGATGTTGGTTGCAGGGTTGAGTTCGGCGTTTTCGGAAAAATGAGATGCATATTTTCTATTACGCCAGATGCAAGTTTGATTGGAAGAAGTTGGCGGCGTCGCAGGCTTGGAAACGGAGTGTTTCAAGCGCCGGACGCAGGGGCCGGACGCTGCTCTGCGTCCGGACGCTATGCAGAGAAGGCCGCGGCGCGTGGCGTGCGTAGGACGCACGGCCGTACGCTGGCCAGGAGGGCCGGACGCGTCCGGCGCGTGCTGAGCTGCTGCGGCGCAAGGAGTGGCCGAACGCCACGCCCGGACGCTGGCGAAACACTGTTTAAGCGGTCGTCCTTCACACGAGTGGCTGAGTAGCTTGCACGGCCGGACGTAGCGCCGGACACCTGTGTGCGGCCGGACACTATGCAGTGAGGTTCGGCGAAGAGTTTTTCCGCAGGACGCTCGGCCGGACGCCGTGGCCGGACACGGTCGTCGTTGGCCGGACGCTGACGTGGCATGTTGAGTTTAAACCGTTGGAGGCAACGGTCAACTGGCGCGAGCGCCGGACGCGTCCGGCCAGTTGTTTCTGAGCAGCCCGAAGGGGCAACGGCTAGTTGGATGGTTGGGCTTATAAATAGAGGATTGCCGGGGCATGGTCACCGTATCGGAGCCGTGGTCACCATATTTACAAGGCTTAACATCCTTCGGTGTTAAAAGATGGCTCATGTTGTGTTCAATCATGTTGGGGGCAAACCACCTTTCTTTGATGGCATTAGTTCTTTTGATCATTGGAAGAGAAAGATGACTATGTATCTAGGCTCTATTCATGAGAGAGTATTGCAAGTTACTTTGAAGGATTATGTTGTGCTTGATAAGAATCACCTCACCGATGAAGATAGAGCCAACATCACTTGCAATAGAATGGCTCTCAACACCATTTATAATGGCATTGATGAAAAGATCTTTGAAGGGATCAAGGATTTGGAGTTCGCACATGAAGTGTGGACAAGGTTGAGTGAGACCTATGAGGGCACTAAGGTTGTGAAGAGTTCTAAGCTCTATGGCCTCAAGAAGAGTTTGAGAACTTCAAGATGAATGGTGGTGAAACAATTCTAGAAACATTTCATCGTCTACAAGTGACCGTGAATGATCTCAAGAGCTTGGGATACAAGATACAAGATGAAGATTTTTGTGTCAAGTTCTTGATGAGTTTGCCAGCAAGGTTCAAGATGTTGATCATGATGCTCCAAAGAGATGGGCTTGATAAGATGAAGCCAAATGATTTGCTTGATGAAGTGATGATATATGACAAATATGACAAGCAAATTGATGAGAAGGATATTGTAACAGAACCGACCAATTAATATAAACATAATGTACTAATGATGTCGCCTAAGCAACTTAATTAGCACATGACGCTTATATCAACCCGGTAGTCCGTGAAACCACGAAGATTTCAAACTTTCCACAATACAGCCCAGACCAAATTAAGTTCAACTTAAAACCGTTCATAGTAATATATAAGTTCACAAATATTTGAATACATCGGAGTTATGAAATAGTTATTACAATACCGAGTTCAAAACCAAATTGCGGAAGCAAAATAAGGTGTTGTTTTATAAACGCACACTTAGTTAAAACATAGTGCCTGGTCCTTCATCAAATCCGGCAAAAGCATAGAGGTAAGAGATATAAGAGATGACCTTGCCCAAGGTCTAATCCTCCCGTAGTGGGATACAGGTCCATCTTATTGCCACAGCAAAGGTCTTTTGATCTGCAACAAGTGGGAATAACACCCTGAGTACAAGAAGGTACTCAGCTAGACTTACCCGTCATAAACCAAAAATAAAGTGACACCAAGGAGTATGCAAGGCTTTATAAGTGGGGTAGCTGACTCATTTAATTGCAATAAAATATGAGCTTATTAAATATTCATTTAGTGATAAAGGACTCTCTAGCTTATCATCTTTTAAGTTGGATCCTGACATCACTACATTAGCTCATGTACTACTCCAACTCCAGGGTAGAACAATCAACAATATCTTATCCTTCAGGTTGAGCATACAAGCATCAACAACTTTAGAAACATAACCATCTTACTTTGCACATAGATTGGTGACAGTCTGCATTTGCTCGATCAAGTGCTCACTATCCAGAACGATGGCGATTATAATCGATTGCAAACCGGTGGCGGTATTCCTCACACAAACCACACGTCTCCGTCGGAGTCGATTAGGTCACCTTGGTCTATTCGGGTGGAGTCGCGGATTTCAGCAAATACGATTGCACCAGGGCATGCCCGGCTACCAAGTACCTCCGGAGCGACCGGCCATTGGAATTACTACACCGCGCCTGTGGGCAATACACTCATCTCTGCTGAAATTCCGGCCCAAACATCCTCAAGGCTTCGCGGTCGGATGATCGCATCCTTCCAGCTATCTGTGAGGCATTGTTCAACATGATCCGAGGACGTACAAAGTCATATTTCTTTAAGTGACATAGCCGGAGTTTCCATGGTCTAACACACCACAAACTCCGACTAGTTGTGATTTAACATGGCCACATGGTTATGTTCTCTTAAACCAACTTCCTTTTCCTCAACCATAGGGTAGTAACCACCTACCTCACGGATGAGGGTCAATCACCCGTCTTCTACCGATCTAATTAAGCAGTGCTAAGCATATGAACGATCCTGAACTTAAAAGGGTAAAGGTATTCAGGTGGATCAAGGTACTCATAATGCAGTAATGGTTCCAAGTAACGCCTATAAACTTAATGCATCATAAACAATAAAGGACGCAAAGTAAATCATTTTGCAAACCGTAGGAGAAATGCTCCGGGGCTTGCCTTCCTAAACGAGCGATGTTGAAGCTCCCAGCACTTGATCACCCCACGTCTGGTTCCTGGTTCTCGATCACTTCACGTGCCGAGGTTCCCCTTGGTGACTCCTCTTTTGGATCCTTGTCCCACGTCACGTTCTGTTCTCCTAGCGATCCTGTATGATGCAGGTGCATGTATGAATACTAAGAATATACATGGTATGATAATGTGAATATGTGCTTGCTTATTCTTTCTACAAGGTAGTCAACATCATCCAAGAACATGTACCATAAGCACATGTCATCTACTACATTTTCTACTACACAATGTAATCCCAGTAAAGACATCCCTTTCTACTATCACCAGCAAACAAGTCAGTAAAGCCAAAGAGACTACACTCAAGCATAATCATCCTAACCAATTCATCATGATCTACTCATCCTAGTATACTACCTAGCACACAACATCACTCATTCAAGCATCAATACTAGTCCTAACCATATAACTAGCAGATCAGTAAATAAATCATAAATATATAACCATAGACCCTATGGATATGAATGAAGACATTCTAGAAAGCTTATGAAATTCTCCATCAAACATCTGAAGATATCACAAACTGATTACCAGGTTAACTACACCTAAAACACAGAACATCAGGACTGATTCTGGCAAAACAGCCACTAAAACAGCCCTGGTGACCATCTTGTCACACCCATAACTCCTAAACCATTCATGCAATGACCATGAAACTTTAACAGTAGATGGTCAAGCTAACACACTAACTATCATCTTTAGACAAGTCAACCAGAAACTCAACCTATAATTAGGTTAGCCTAGCATTAATGGACTTAACCCCTAATTTGAACATCCAAGAGTTGAACAGGAGCACCATGATTGGCTACTCCTAAATTCCTACAAAAATTAAAGTAGACATAGCATGGCAATACTAGTCTACCAACCAAATTTCATTCCATTTGGATAAACCTTCTGGCCTACATATAAATTATAAGGCAGCACATTTCCTGGGACCAATAAATAGTTTGCATCATGAAGTATGGCAAACTCATGTGTTAATTACATCAATGACTTCCTATTGACATATAAACAGTCCATAAAAAGAATTAACCCTTAACTAGATATAAGGACCCTATTTATGAATTTAATATGAGCATAGCAATAATAGGCACATGAACTGCAACTCTAAAAAATTACACTAAACATGCATGTGATATCTTTATCATAGACAAAGCATCTCAATACAAGACCAACAAGACCAAAACCACATTTTTCTGAGCATCCTAGAATCAGTTATGCATTTCCAAAGATAAAAAGCAATTATACCAATTGATACAATTTAAATAAAACTATACAGAAAAGTTGCTCCAACAGGGAATGTAATATTTTTCCCAGATACTACACTTCACAAGGATTACAACAAGACCAAAATCATTGAATTTGGACACTCCTAGCTCTAGATATGATTTTCCAAAACTTTTTATTAAAATCTGCCAAAAATCATTTTTATGAAAATCGACCCCTTAAAATGCTACGCGTACCCCGAACTGCACCCAAACGCGAACCTTTGCTAGATCCACCCGGCTTCTGTACCCAGACCTGTACCAGATGATGTCATCCATGACATCAGCATGACGTCATCGTGGGTCCCGCGTGTCATACACCAGACCTAAGCCATGCTGACGTCAGCAATGACGTCATCGAGACCTACACGTCATAGACACAGGCGCCGTTACTTTTACATAAAAGTCCCTGACTTTTCCGATATCTGCGCGAGCCTAGAAATGAAAGACCTATGAGTCTGGTACTTTAGCGCCTAAGCCCCTCACCTTCTTCGTATTCTAACCACGTGGTCCTCGAGCAGGGGAACAATGGGGAGGGCGATTCCGGCTTGGGGCCGGCCGGTTGGCTGCCTGCCGGCGGCCGAGGGAAAGCGGCGGAGCACCGGGGTGGTGCTGCGCATCCGCCAGTGCCCGTAGCGCCCCTCGCCGTGGCCCGGGGTGGCCTGACCGCGTACGTCGGCAACTCCCGGCCGCCTGACCCGGCGTTGGCGACGCTTCGGCGTCGGGTGAGAACGGGAAGGCGGTGCGGGGGAGGCAGCACGAGGTGGCGAACTCGAAGGCGGGGTCGTGTAGGAGGATGGCGCGGCGGAGAGGCGAGTTTGGCGGTGGCGGCGGAGTTTTGCGCCGGCGGTGGCAATGGCGGCCTGCGCGGCTAGGCGGGTGGGGAAAAGGGAGGGGAGATGGAAGTGGAGTGGGGTGTGTCCGCGAGAGAGAGAGCGAGGCGAGTGCTAAATAGCCGCTTGGCTTGTCCAAATCGGACCGAGGTCACGGGCGCGCATACGGAGCCGAACGACGGCAATGGTGCTCGGCGTCATCCTCGCAGTGGCTCAGCGATTCAGCGGGGAAACGAGGGCGTCGGCAGGCGGCGTGGGTACTCGAGTGC
The DNA here is from genome assembly GCA_018135685.1 of Themeda triandra. Taxonomy (NCBI): domain Eukaryota; kingdom Viridiplantae; phylum Streptophyta; class Magnoliopsida; order Poales; family Poaceae; genus Themeda; species Themeda triandra. The sequence goes on from JAENPR010000032.1 coordinate 1,715,362, forward strand.
TCGTCCGCGGCATCACGTAGTGCTTGGCGGCTCCTGAAAGTCCCTAGTTTGGTTTTGGCTAATTGATGAAACCGTAGGGTTATGAGGGTGCTACGCTAGCCGAGAAAACAAAACTTTTTACCTCATCGCCCGGGATCTACTACTAGTTACGGGTTACGGGATTACCACTAGACGCGCAGATGCGGCGGAAGACGACTCGATGTAGTCGAACGCGTCGCAGCGGTGCCGTGCGGTGCGTGGTCGTCCAGCAACTCCTCCCACCACTTGCGGTTCGTGCGGTTCGTCCTCGTGCTCCAGATGCAGCACCTCCGAGGTGTCACACACGTATGAGGAAGAAGCGATGCGCCTCCGGACTGCTAGGTCCGCGAGGAGCGAAGGCGAGAGCGTGGAGGGCGACGGTGGCTGCCTGAAGGCGTGGATTGGTTGTGTGTGTTTGGCCACGCCCCTCCCTTCTTCTTATATAGGTGTCTCTCATGTGCTTTCCGAATTGGAGACGCATTAGAAACCCTAAGCCTTGTCTAATTCGAGTCCAACTCGAATTAGGCTTCGGCCTCTTAAGCGTGCGACCCTATGGGTTCACGCACACATAGACATGGGCCGAATACTCCTATTCGCCCAATAGCTAACGAGCGGCCTCTAGCAAGGCATGACAACTCCTATGCGTACGCAAATGATCATATCGACGAACCACTACGACCATATACAAGTTACTCCCTTGCCTCATGATATATGGTTCAACTCGTGGGTTAACACTTAACCCAAGCACGGCCATGCATTTGTTGATCCAATCACTTGAGTGATCCGGTGATATCTCTCTCATTAGAGAGGGGCAAGTCCCATCTTGATTGTCTATGTCTCGCGGCATGCTTCTCGACAAACCCGAAGACATCCTTTATAACTACCCGGTGACGGAGTAGCGTTTGTCGGTCCCTAAGCAAGTCGATACACATCTCGAGTACATACAACAATCTCGGGTCGAAGGACATAACGTATATGATGTGTATAGAGACAATCTCATGTCGGGTCGATCCAGCCTACATGTCATACATGTGCCCACATTATTAGTTCGACATCTCCATGTCCATGACTTGTGAAACATAGTCATCAACTAATAATGTGCTAGTCTAATATTCATGTGTGTCCTCACATGAACTCCGACGAGGGACGAATATAGAATAACCATACAAGTAAAAGAGTTCCACAAACAATTCACATAATTGCCAATCAATACAAGTTGTCTTTAATGGATATTCAATGGACACATTTTATATATCATGGATACAAGCGGAATATCATCATCTCTATGATTACCTCTAGGGCATATTCCCAACAAGTCTCCCACTTGCACTAGAGTTAATCTCTAATATGTCTAATCCCCATAGACCTCATGTGCGCCTCATGCTTAGGCTGTGGAAGAGCCTTTGTCAACGGATCTGCTACATTCAAATCCGTATGTATTTTGCACATTTTAATTTCACCTTCACCGATGAACCTGTCGAATGAGGTGAAATTTCCGTCGTACATGTTTGTTCTTCGGTGATTCCTTGGCTCCTTAGCTGCGCTATCGCCCCATTATTATCACAATGTAGATTCAATGGGCTAGCCGCATTAGGAAACACACCAAGATCAATGAGGAAACGCCTCATCCAAACACCTTCCTTTGCGGCTTCCAAAGCCGCAATGTACTCGGCTTCGTTGTAGAATCGGACACTTTGTCTCCGCTTGGAACTTTTCCAGCTTCTTGCACCACCGTTTACCGTGAACACGAAACCTGATTGAGATTGTGAATCATCTACATCGGTTTGGAAGCTAGCATCGGTGTAACCATTTACAACGAGCTCTTCCTCACCTCCATAGATCGGGAACTCATCCTTAGTTCTTCTCAAGTACTTAAGGATGTTTTTAACCTGGCGTCCAAAGTGACTCTCACCAGGATTGCCTTGGTACTGCTCACAACACTTAGAGCATATGAGACATCTCGGCGAGCACATATCATGGCATACATGATGGAACCGACCATTAGAAGCATATGGAACCTTACTCATGCGTTTGCGCTCTTCATCCGATGAAGGACATTGCTTGTCGCTAAAGCGCATACCATGTGACATAGGCAAGAACCCTTTCTTGGATTGCTCCATGTTGAACCGTTTCAACACCTTGTCAATATATGTATCTTGGCATAATCCTATTAGCCTTTTCGACCTATCTCTATAGATCTTAATGCCCAAGATGTATCTTTGCATCTCCCAAATCCTTCATAGAAAAACTATTATTCAAGTGAAGTCTTTACAGATTGCAACATAGGAATGTCATTCCCAATCAATAGTATGTCATCCACATACAAGATTAGAAATACAACAGCGCTCCCACTAGCCTTTTGGTAAACACAAGGCTCTTCTTCATCCGACGGAAGCCAAACCCTTTGACAACCTCATCAAAACGAATGTTCCAACTCCGAGATGCTTGCTTTAACCCATAAATAGATTTCTTAAGCTTGCATATTTTTCCAAAGCATTATTTGGATCAACAAAACCTTCGGGCCGTATCATATACACGTCCTCTTCCAAATTTCCATTTAGAAAGGCCGTTGTTTTAACATCCATCTCGCCAAATTTCATAATCGAAATAGGCGGCTATTGCTAGAATGATCCGGATAGATTTAAGCATCGCTCTTTTGGAGAGAATGTCTCGTCGTAGTCAATTCCTTGAACTTGCCGAAAACCCTTTGCGACAAGTCGAGCTTTATAGACGTGAACATTTCCGTCCATATCTTTCTTCTTTTTATAGATCCATTTGCACTCGATGGGTCTAACACCATCAGTGGGTCAACCAAGTTCCAAACTTGATTATTTCCCATGGAATCTATCTCGGATCTCATGGCACTCGGCCATTGCTCGGAATACGAGTCCATCATAGCTTCGCATATGTTGCGGGTTCGTCATCGTCCAACAATAACGAGATCCCCACGCAACTCGCGAAGTCTTGCTGATCTTCGTGGTTGTGGAGGTGTTTCGTGGCCACGGGCATCTCAACTTGTTCTCGCTACATTAGCATCACTCGTAGAGTCCTTCTCGACCGGCTCATCTTGAACTTCTTCAAGATACACCTTTTGTCCACTCTTCTCTCTTTTGAGAAACTCTTTCTCTAAGAAAACACCGTTTCGAGCAACAAACACTTTGCCCTCTCGAGCGGTTGTAGAAGTAATATCCTAAAGTTTCCTTTGGATATCCCACGAAAAAACACTTGTTCGATTTGGGTGTTAGCTTATCGATATAAGCCGTTTGACATAAACCTCACAACCCCAAATTTTTAGAAAAGACAAACTAGGACTCTTCCCAGTCCATATCTCATATGGTGTCTTAACTACGGACTTAGATGGTACTCTATTCAATGTGAAAGCGGCTGTTTCTAGAGCATATCCCCAAAACGATAAAGGTAGGTCCGATGGCTCATCATAGACCGAACCATGTCCAACAAAGTCCGATTACGCCGCTCAGACACGCCATTTCTCGTGGCGTTCAGGTGGCGTAAGCTGTGGAACAATTCCGCAACTCTTAAGATGATTGCTAAACTCATGACTCAAATATTCGCCTCCATGATCGAGATCGCAAGGCCTTAATTTTCTTGCCACGTTGGTTCTCTACTTCATTCTGAAATTCTTTGAACTTTTCAAATGTTTCGGACTTATGCTTCATTAGGTAGGCATAGCCATATCTACTAAAGTCATCGGTAAAAGTTATGAAGTATTGAAAACCGCCTCTAGTCGTCGTGCTCATTGGTCCACATACATCACTATGTACTAGTTCCAATAAGTCGACGCTCTCTCGGGAAAACCCGAGAAAGGCGTCTTGGTCATCTTGCCTAAAAGGCAAGCCTCACATGTCTCGTAAGATTCAAAATCAAACGAAGTTAGAAGTCCATCATCATGGAGCCTCTTCATGCGATTTTCACTTATATGACCCAAACGACAATGCGACATATATGTAGGACTTAACTCATTAAGCCGAGGCCTTTTAGCATTAACATTACGACGGCAGTGCATCATCAAGATTTAAAATCGAATCCCGACGGCAGTGAAGTTGTATCGTCCGACGTTCAACGCAAAGCAACTCTTGCATTGTTGCCCACGCGGAAATCAACCTCTCCTTTCTTCACGCTTCTACTTCTTATCATTCCTTGCATCGTATTGCAAATATGAGCAACCGATCCGGTATCAAATACCCAAGAATTGATATAAGAGTTAGCGAGGAAGATGTACGTAACATAAACAACAAGCGTATGAGCGGGAGTACTTTTACTACCGCCGTCCTTCTCTAAGGACGCCAAGTACGGCTTGCGGTTTCTCTTCCGGTGACCATTCTTACCATAATGAAAACATTTAGCATCGCCCGGTGGTCCGGCTTTGGGGCGGGCGGAGCCGGCTTGGAGATCTCATCTTTAGCCTTGCCCTTTTTCTTCCCCTTTGACCCTTCTTTCTCTTAAAGTTAGGCTTGTTCGGGATCGCCAACACTTGGCCACCGACTGCTTCTTAATGTCGGCCTCTGCTGTTTTCAGCATGCCACACAACTCATTCAAGCCCCTCTCGCCCCATGCATATGGTAGTTCGCAATGAAGTTCCCATAGCTAGGTGGCGAGACGAGAGAATGAAATCAGTAGCCAACTCGGGCCAATTGGGAAGCCTAGCTTCTCCAACCTCGAGTGTAACCAACCATCTTGATTACGTGTGGCCCAACAGTGCACCCTCGCTAGCTTGGTCACGCATAGGCGAGATGCATCATCGCCAGGCTCATCGGTAAGGGGTGTCTAGATATTCCTCCTTTTTCGGCCACGAGAACAATTCTCGGATTACGGATCCAATCCGCATAATTTGTTCCATTCAACTTATCTTTCTCAAGAATCGAACGCAAAGTAAATGGTTGCTTAGAAGACGCCATTTAATCTACAACATAAGTAATGCAAAATACTAAGACAAAATATCCATGATAGAGTAAATAATATCAAATATGATCTACTCCCACTAAAATCAATATCCCTCGATTGAAACTTAGTGATTCAAGACCCACAACTAGCAAGTCGACTAGTGAGCTTTAGCATCACCGCTAGAAGACATGATAGATCGGTAAGCAACTCTTTGCTAATCATATCGCATATGACTCTTGTTGTTGGATAGCATCTCTATGCTTGGGTTACCAACTTCTCATGCTCCAAGGTCCCTAACCGTTAGGATGACCTTGTTTAAGCAACCAAACCTTCGCAGTAAGTATCCGATACGAACTGTCTTAGTCAAGTAAAATCGATGGCACCCTAATTTCATAGACCCACCATCGATTGTACAAGACAATGACAAGTGCAAGGTTTGGGGGAGCACAAACTTAAACATTCTTGAGAGATCGTTCTACTTCACTACCGCACGAATGTAGATAAAAACATTATAGCATGTGAAAGTAGAACATGGTAAGAACGACATAAACACGAGATATGGGCTATACCAGTCATCAAAACCATTAAAGCAGGTAACCGATTCCGACTACAAAAAGTAAATCGCGAAAAACTCTATCTTCCAAGCCGTTTTTCGCAAATCTGGCTCGGGCCAAACTGACAAGTCAGTTTGGGGTGTATGTAAAATTTTTTTCTCTACAACTTTCGTTTAAGAATCGTCTCGATCCGAGTTACGGTTAAAAAGTTACGGCTGTTTTACGAATAGAACTTTTTTCAGCAACCCGCGCGCCCGGTGGCTGATCCAATCTCGCCACCGCGCGCATCACATGCGCTCGGCACTTGATCTAGGGTTCAATTCGATCAATCTAATTGATCTCTAACTCGCCGTGATTGGATTTACATGTATCACTTAACTCGGATGGCGGAATTCCGGACCGGTACGAGTAGATCGTTGCAAGACCAACGTGGCAAGATCATGAACCAAGATCGAGACTCATCTAAAACCACGCATATCACATATGCGACATCCGAACCTATAACAACGCAAAGTATAGAGCTCGATACCACTTTGTAGGGTTATGAGGGTGCTACGCTAGCCGAGAAAACAAAACTTTTTACCTCATCGCCCCGAATCTACTACTAGTTACAAGTTACGGGATTACCACTAGACGCGCGCGAGATGCGGCGGAAGACGACTCGATGTAGTCGAACGCGTCGCGCAGCGGTGCCGTGCGGTTGCGTGGTCGTCCAAAGCAACTCCTCCCACCACTTGCGGTTCGTGCGGTTCGTCCTCGTGCTCCGGATGCAGCACCTCCGAGGTGTCACACACGTACGAGGAAGAAGCGATGCGCCTCCGGACTGCTAGGTCCGCGAGGAGCGAAGGCGGAGCGTGGAGGGCGACGGTGGCTGCCCGAAGGCGTGGATTGGTTGTGTGTGTTTGGCCACGCCCCTCCCTTCTTCTTATATAGGTGTCTCTCATGTGCTTTCCGGGTGGAGACGCATTAGAAACCCTAAGCCTTGTCTAATTCGAGTCCAACTCGAATTAGGCTTCCGGCCTCTTAAGCGTGCGACCCTATGGGTTCACGCACACATAGACATGGGCCGAATACTCCTATTCGCCCAATAGGCCGACAAATGGCCGGCCTCTAGCAAGGCATGACAACTCCTATGCGTACGCAAATGATCATATCGACGAACCACTACGACCATATACAAGTTACTCCCTTGCCTCATGATATATGGTTCAACTCGTGGGTTAACACTTAACCCAAGCACGGCCATGCATTTGTTGATCCAATCACTTGAGTGATCCAGTGATATCTCTCTCATTAGAGAGGGGCAAGTCCCATCTTGATTGTCTATGTCTCATGACATGCTTCTCGACAAACCCGAAGACATCCTTTATAACTACCCGGTGACGGAGTAGCGTTTTGTCGGTCCCTAAGCAAGTCGATACACATCTCGAGTACATACAACAATCTCGGGTCGAAGGACATAACGTATATGATGTGTATAGAGACAATCTCATGTCGGGTCGATCCGGCCTACATGTCATACATGTGCCCACATTATTAGTTCGACATCTCCATGTCCATGACTTGTGAAACATAGTCATCAACTAATAATGTGCTAGTCTAATATTCATGTGTGTCCTCACATGAACTCCGACCAGGGACGAATATAGAATAACCATACAAGTAAAAGAGTTCCACAAACAATTCACATAATTGCCAATCAATACAAGTTGTCTTTAATGGATATTCAATGGACACATTTTATATATCATGGATACAAGCGGAATATCATCATCTCTATGATTACCTCTAGGGCATATTCCCAACAGAAACCTAGGACTAACCTTGTTTATCTAAGTGGTTGATTTAGAGAAAGGTTGTCCACATGATGAGCTTATTGCATATGAAGCATGACACATGTCATGTGATCAAAGATGAAGATCAAGACGATGCTTGGCTCCATGGAACGGTGTTGAAGGTGAAGGGCTGGTTGAGGCTTGGGAGTGAAGGACCATGCGATGGTAAAGCTCGGGCAAGACTAGGCGCCGATGGACCGATGCACGGTGAAGGGCAAGTAAAGTCGAGGTCGATGGATCGAGACGGTCACATGATAGTGTGAAGTGTTCATATCATTTGGAGGAACAAAATGGGCTCAAGGCAAAGGTATAACCGATAGGGCCATTTTGTTTTGCACTCAAGACACCATAGAGGGTGTGAGTGGTTTAGGATCGATAGCCGCACTACTAAGAGGGGAAGTCTTATTGGCTATTCGACGCACGGGTGCCACTAGGTGAATTCATGAAGTGCATTGCATGTAGGGCCTAGTGAGCTAACCTAACCTTTGGGAAATGTTTGTGAAAAGCTAACACACAAGCACATGGAGATGTACACTTGGTGGTGTTGGCACATTTACAAAGGTGGCGTTTGGGCGCGCTGTGGTTTGCATGGTAGAGATGGGTTTGGGTCCCTCTCTTCCTCCCGCCGAGCCTGTGAGGTGGGATTCGGCGCTTTTGGGAAAAATGGATGCATATTTTCTATTGCGCCAGATGCAAAATTTGGTTGAAATCATGCTATCTCTGTTGATCAAGTTGGTATACTTGTTGGATAGCATGTCTGAGAAGTTGGCGTCTCGACGGGCTGAAAAACGGAGTTTTTGCAGCACCGGACGCGCAGGGCTTTAGGTCCGGCGCGTGTTGAATCGGCTCAGGCAGGTGGCTTTGGGAAGCGTCGCGCCGGACGCGGGCCGGACGCGCGCGGCGGGCGCGGCCCGGGTACTGTGCAGCGTCCGGCACATGTTGAGTCTTGGCGCGGGGCTGCTGGTCGAGTTTGAAGGCGCCGGACGCCGACTGGTCGCGTCCGGCGTGGGCCGGACGCGGACCAGAAAGTTTTGTGGCGTGGCGAATCGACCGGACGTGGGCCGCCGGACGCGGGCGGACGCGGGCCGGACGCGGAGGATTTGAATGGTGGGCCGCCAACGGTCGGCTGACGCGGGCGCGCGAGGAGGCGCCGGACGCGTCCGGCGCTTGGGCCGCGGACGCGTCCGGCGGGTTGAAATCGGCCGGCCCGAGGGGTAACGGTTGGATTTCGCCTTGGGCTTATAAATAGCCCCTTGGCCGGCCATGGGAGGTTCTCTTTGGCCATTCTTACTCACTTGCTCATACTTTGTGCTAGAGAAACACTCTCCCTCTCATCTCTCTTGCTTGTTTGTAACACCCGAAATTTTGCATTTCCAAAAATAGAATAAAAATGATTTTATTTGAACTTCGTGCTCATGAAAACCTAGGTAAAATAATATTTTTCATTAAATTAAAATTTGTCATAGGGTTTGTAGCAACATGGTTGTGCATACATGCTTTGGTGCATATTCTCTATTTTGTAGAGTGGCTTTGATTCAAATTCAAACCGGTTTAAAAATGCCTTTGAAAATGGTTTTCAAATGGATTTTCGAAATAAAACTAGAAGACAAATAAAAATGAAGAAATTTTCTCCCTCCTTTCTTTTATACAAGCCCGAAGGCCCCCTCTTGGCTTCCTTTTCCACTCGGTCCTATCGTGCGGCCCAGCCAAGACCAGATCGTCTCATCTCCGCGAGGCCCGGCTTCCTCTATCTTGCTCGAGCCGGACTCGACTGCAGGAAGGAAACCTCATGCCGCCCGGCAGCCCCTATAAAACCCAAGCCATCACGTCGTGCCGTCTTTCCCCGAACCCTAGCTCGCGCCGCCGCCCTCTCGTATCAACCTTGCATTGCCGTTTTGAATCTCGCCGAGCACGTTCGTTTACCAAAGCCGTCGCCGAAGCTCGAGTTGCTGGTCGGCCGCTCCGTCTTCATCTTGGACGACGAACCGCTGCAGTCGTTCCCGCTGTCCGTGGCTCCTCTGTCAACTCGTTGTCGAGCCTCACGTCCAGGAAGTCCCGGAGCTGCCCTATACGACGTACGTACACCTCCTTCCCAGATGAAGGTGCTTGTCGACTCGTCGTCCACTACTAGACAAAGCCACTGTAGGGGCGGCTAAAAAGCCACTGTAGGGGCGGCTGGGCGAGCCGCTCCTACGCGCCCGAGCTTACAGTGGCGGGCACTGTAGGGGCGGCTCAACACCAGCCGCCCTTACTACACAACCATAGTAGGGGCGGCTGGTGTTCCAGCCGCCCTTACTACACGACCACAGTAAGGGCGGTTGGAACACCGGCCCGCCCCTACTATGGATTTTCAGCAAAAAAAAATAATAAATTACAATAATACATTTACAAGACAAAGATATATATATATATAATCTCCATCACAGACCAAATTTAGAATGTTCCATCAACAAGTTCAAAAGTCCAATATATTACAACCAAATCGAAAGTCCAACATATTACAACCAAATCGAAAGTCCATCAAAAGTAACACAAGTCCATTACTACAAGTGCACAAGCACTCAACGACCTAGAGATAGCAAATCGGTCCGACGAAGGAACTCATACTCCGGAATGCTACCTAACTCTGAGAGTAGGTTATGGTAATGACCGTTGACATATACCACTTGATCCATTATGAAGTTGCATAGGTCACCTACCATCTCTATTAGCTCATCATCCTTGTAGGGGTCCCTTTGCACTCCGTGCTCTTCTTCCCACTACATTGGTCACAAAAGCCAAGTTTAGTTCTAGAGACATTGCAAAGCTAAGTTTAGTTCTACGAGAGATTGCATGCATCATACTACGACCTACTAAGGATTCGAACTTACCAATTCGGGGTGTCTCCGTAGCACTTCATGTTACGATGAAATTACATACATAATATCCACAATGCATACTCCCGGCTTACGCCGGATCGTGTGTGTTTCAATTTGCATATGAAAATGTCAAGTACAAGTATAGAAAACCATGTAATCTAGTGCCAAACTAAGTTGCACTTACCGAACAGTGAGTTTTGTAAGTCAAGTGGGTCCCCATCTCTCGGATTATGTATGCCATCGTAATTTGTGACATATGTCCCGAATGCCCCGTACAAAAGAAACTTAGTATGTAGAATTCAACATCAAAGTGAATCATCTAATGTCAATAGGATTACAAATTTACTTACGTCGCGAGAATCATTTGTGAAGTCCATATATGTATCGGGGTCAAAATGCGGAATCACAGACGTATGCCATGTTTCTCCCGAGGCGAGAGGCCTATGACTATCCGGTGGTTCTTGCATGAGTTTTAAATATACAATAGACACATAAGTTTGTTTACATCGAAATGAGATATACCGAACAATGTTTAAGTATACACCGAACTCACCGAAGTGGTATGGTATCCATATTGTTTTGTAGTTTTCGAGATGCTTTATATATACGGCCATCCACGACGCAACCCTCAAGCCCTCCTTTTTTATTCTCTTCCAAGCGGATCTTCTCTTTCTCCTCAACCGTCACCCCTTCGGCTAGCTCGGCGCATCCATCTTCCATCTCTTTGGGAAGTTAAAGGTTATCGATGCTATAGGCCGTGGGTCGATATACCCGGCCTCTAAAGACTTCGTAGCTTTAATGAAGTGAGCTTGCATTCTACAAATCACGACGTAAGTTAGTTACAACAAAAACCAACTAGGTTACATTGAGCTCATATCAAGAGGAAGAGGACTTACAAGCACCAGTGTGAATCGATTCATTGACATTGAACCGAGGCAAAACATTTCGCGGACCTCGCGAAGTCGAAGGAAATGGTAGTAGTTGGGCCTCCAAATGTGCCCTCGGGTACTATAGCTTCCACCAATTGCATTTTTGTTTTTGAAACATGCAAAAAGTACCAATCATGGAACCTTTTCATTCCAAGTGGCATCTTTTCGAGATACCGGTTTGGTAGGAAAGGTTTGCCTCTTACATATTCTCTCGGGCAATCCTTGGACCACGTGATCCTTTCCAAATTTGGATACCTCTTTGCAGCTTTGTATTCTGAGGGATCAACGGTTTTCCTGTAGGCAAAAGTGTTAATGCCTGTGTTCTCAGGCTTCTTACGGTCATGAGCATACCACTTCATCAAATTGGTCTTCGGCAGCTCCACAAAAGTTGTCGACTTTGTGTCCTTTCTTATCATGATGGGGATCTTCTTTCGAGCTTCAGATTGTTTAGAAGACTGTGCCATCTCTTCAAGGCCTTGCTCGGGGCGAGCTGGACATGGTTGTGGCTCGGGAGGCACATGGGGCGTCACATCACGCTCTGGCTCGGCATGAGCTGCACCTTGTTCTGGCTCGGGAGGCACTTGTGGCGCCTCGGCATGAGCTACAGGAGGTTGTTGCGGCGTTACTCACATGTGGCATCTCATCATTCTCTATTGGTGCCCCCTCATCATCCTGTAGTGGTGCCCCCTTACCATGCTCCGCGGTGCCCCCTCATCATGCTCGCCCGTGCCGCCTCATCATGCTCTCGCGGGGCCGCCTCATACATCCAGTTCTCCTCACGAGACGGTGAATAGCCGATCTCTCCATCCTCAAGGCGGATTGTCTCCGGATGTGCATCACTCGGAGTTGGCGATGTAACATTCAACACAATGTCCTTTTTGTACCGAGAGGATGAACTGTTTCGTGAGTAGTCCGAGCTCACGTACCCCCTCGCTATTTGGAAAATCAACATTATGCTTCTCATAGCCGGGTTTCACGATTAGTGCCTCGACCTTAGTGTAGTCATTCGGGACCGGGTTGCCGTGCCGATGTCGCCGGAGTTGGAGGATATGCCACACCCGTTGCCACCTCGGTCATCACACGTGCCCGCCGACGGGCGTCAACGGGTGCAACTAGTTGGCCGTTGTATGTAATCGCGAGGCGGAGGCCGCATTGGAACCTTGGCCGCTTCGAACATCGGGAGGGCTGCTTATTATAGCCAAGTCTCGAGGCGGCTCCATTTGTGTCCGCCGCTCGCAGATGGATCCTACCGCACTGGAGTCTCTCGGTCGACCATTTCATTCACCATGGATTGAAGTGTCTCCGGGTTTCTCCCATGTTTCTTGTACATCTCCCTCTCCTCATTGAGCTTGAATCCATCCTTCCGGTCGTATGTTTCCCTAACCCCCGACACGGCTGTGTGCTCGGGGTTTCCCAAGCCAAGGGTAAGCTCGTCCCTCTCTCTAGTAGGAGTGAATGTGCCCTTCTCGGCGTCTTCGGCATATTTCATTATCCTTGACACCGCCTCTTCGGTCTCGGCTTGGAAAATTTCAGGCTTGCTCCCCGATTCACTCCTTGCAAAGACCCAATGCTTGGTGCGCCGCCTTAGTTTCGTCACTCGTGTGTTCCTGCAGCTATGGCATCGCTTCCATCTTACGAAACACATCTTCCTTGCCAAAGATAGCCACCGGGGCCTAGACGAGGGTGGTGTATGTTCTTCTTCGCATTCAAGCGGTTCTTTTCACTTAGGGCCAAAGCTTAGGCGTAGTCTTGTCGGCCACGAGCAACGCCCAGACAGCAGGAGTTATTTTTCCATACTTGTGGTACGGAGTTAACCCCTTTTGGATGTACTCTGTGTTCAGCTTAGTCTTCCACCGTCGGAAGGACTCTCCCATCGTCTTCATAGTGTAACGTCCCGCCCCTCCGAGGTCGGGCCCGCTTACACCTGGCCGCTTAACTAGGACATAGACTGCCCTCACAGACCAACAATAGTCTTTTCTGCGCACTTTGTCCTCACTCATGCGCACCCGGGAAGGACTTCCCGGTCGGTCACCCATCGCTCCAGGCTAAGCACGCTTAACTTTGGAGTTTTTTAGAAGATGGGCTTCCGGAAAAGAAGTTGCAACTTGTTGATATGAGTATCCTATTAATCCTGTTAAGCTCTGGGCCGGGGTGTTACATTCTCACCCCCTTAGAAGACCGACGCCCTCGTCGGTCAACCCCAGGCCAGGACCGCCCCCTTTTGGCCACGTCCGTGTGTCCAGTGCCAGCGCATGAGCCATGCTGAGCGACCACTCCGGATCCACACCAGCCATGCGCACCATGCCTGCGCAACTGACACACGCGTCCGTGAAACCGCAAGGGTCGGCTCTGATACCATCTGTAACGTCCCGCCCCTCCGAGGTCGGGCCCGCTTACATCTGGCCGCTTAACTAGGACATAGACTGCCCTCACAGACCAACAATAGTCTTTTCTGCGCACTTTGTCCTCACTCATGCGCACCCGGGAAGGACTTCCCGGTCGGTCACCCATCGCTCCAGGCTAAGCACGCTTAACTTTGGAGTTTTTTAGAAGATGGGCTTCCGGAAAAGAAGTTGCAACTTGTTGATATGAGTATCCTATTAATCCTGTTAAGCTCTGGGCCGGGGTGTTACACATAGCACGTCGCCTTACTACTACTAGCTTCTCTTCCGGAATCCTAAAATCGAAATTTTTCAGCAGACGCTTCCATAGGGAGTCCTTTTCCTCTTCTGGGATGTCTTTCCAATTAGGGACTTGGGTTACAATGGTCTTTCACGAGTGCCCCAATCGCATTGCGGTATTTTGATCCGAAGGCTTCCGGCTTGAGGACCGCCCTTCTTCCCCGACCTCTTGAATCACATAGATCATTTTGTCACTTGGATATTGGTTTGGCTTCCCGGGCCCTCGTGTCCTCTTTTGTTTGCTAGTCGAGGCCGAGGTTGTGCCCTCGGGTTGCGGAGCGAGGCCACATTGGTAGTCTCGTGCATGTTGCCTCGCCCTCTTGTCCCCTACTCCGTCGTTTTCGGCAAAACGTGCCGGACGCCGACGACGTCTTTTCGGAGGTGGGGGAGGAGCCCGTATAAACAACGGGTCAAAGTGTTAGCGAGAGGTAAGCAAAACATAGCGTTACCAAACTTTATGATTTACTAAGGGACTTTCATATCCCTACCTCCTCGTCGACCTCGTCGTTTGGATCAAAGTCCTTGTCCAACTCATCCGCCGTTGGCTTATGTCTCGGGTTCTCGGGGAAAGGATCCTCGGGACTTTCATATGCCGAGGATGAGCCATCGTCCCCGCGTAACCTTCATCATCCTCTCCTTCTCCCCCGCTTCTCCCACTTGGTCCTCGGCAAGGTCCTCCCGAGTAAGCATTTCTAGATTCTCGCGACGCCGGTTGTTCGAAATAATCGTATCCAAGCGGAAGGTTGTTTCCCGGCCCTCTAGGGCTAGGGTGCTCTTCGTGTGGGCTGGATGGGGTTGCATTCCTTGTTGTCCCCACCATCACGTGATTTGTTCTAACAGAGGCAAGGAATAAAGTGTGCTTTAGTATCAGTACTAGTAGTAGTAGTCCTAGTAGTCCTAGTAGTACAATCGTGAGCCTTGCAGTTTTCGAATGACAGGTCCTTCATCGACACTAGCTTCTTCGGGTTTGCCGAAAACCCAGTTGGGACTTTGGTCCCCTTCACAGAAGTGCATATACCTCTCCTCTCTTCCCGTTCTAGGTTGAAGCTAGCCTGATTGATGGTGTATTTTCCAGTTTTTGGGTCATGTATCGGGTGAAGCTCTGGCATAACCTTTAGCTGCTCCATGTCCCTCCGTGCTCGAGACTATCCTTTGACTTGTTTGTGTCCATCAAGGTAGCGATGAGACTCTCAAAGACATTCTTCGCACGTGCATAGCATCAATGGCATGGGGGACCTCCAATTCGGCCGGTATTTAAGATGCGAAAGAAGATTGAATTTTTCTTAAAAGGCACGCCTTCGATAGGAGGTATGCTTCGTCTCTCGGGTGTCCCATCTATTTTCTTCTTTCCATAGATGACGCTTATGTTTTTCACCATTTGGAACACATATTTTCCATCATGACGTCTCACCGGAGGCTGGTCTTCATCCTCTTCGATGTCGACGAAGTACTTTAAGTACAGCTTGCTTGCGGTACTTGTGACCTTGCTTTAGGAAGCGACGGTTCCGATGTAAACAACCTTCTTGGATCCATCTAGGAACACCCATTTAGTATCATCCGACAGACTAGGCATCCTGTCTTACCTTTGAACTGTCCGAGACAAGGCATACAACGCGGGGTGGTCGTTGATGGTCACAAATATTATTGCTCTTAATGTGAAGGTCTCCTTTTTGAACGCATCGTACATCGGCTCCCCGGTCCTCCATAGTTTCTCGAATTCTTCCATCACGGGCTCGAGGAACACGTCCATATCAAAGCCTGGTTGTTGTGGGCCAGAAACAAGAACGGTGAGGAAAAGGTACTTTCTCTTCATACACAACCACGTCGGGATGTTGTACATCGTCAGGATCACTGGCCAGGTACTGTGTTTGCTAGTCCTCTCGTTGAAGGGATTCATTCCATCCGTGCTCAAGGCGAACCGTACATTCCTTGGGTCATCACCGAAATCCGGGTTGTTTCTATCGAAGTCCTGCCACTGACTGCCATCGGCCGGGTGTGCAATCACATCGTCATCGACCGGGCGCTCATCGTACCACCATGTCATGAGCGCGGCTTCCTTAGGGTTTAGGAAGATACGCCTCAACCGGTCAGTCACCGGCAGGTACCACATTACCAAGGCAGGAATTTTCCTCTTTCTTGCGTCATTGCCTAATGGGGTGTCCTCTGGAGGTTGAGATTGTGGTACCGCCTTTTTGGAACCCTTCTTACTCCTCTTGTTCCCGGTGATGGCTTCTCCGCCACTGTAAACGTCATTGTCCTTGTACCGACTTGCCCCACAACGAGGACATTTATCCAGGCCTCCGAACGTTTTACCGCGAAAAAGGATACAATGGTTGGGGCATGCATCGATCTTTTCAACACCCATTGTCAATGGATTTATGACCTTTTTGCATGGTATGTGTTGGAGGGAACTAGGTTTGGCGGTGGCAAAGCACGGATGACGAAGATGCAACAGATCATCGAAGCCGCAGTCCGACCGGCCGTACTTAGCCTTCGGGAGTAGTAGCTCGAGCACAAAACGGAGCAAAGTGTCCACTGTTTTGGGCAGCCCTTATCAACACCATACAGTCGCCCTCGACGACGCTTTCACCCGCTCAAGGTTTTCTAGACCCTTCTTCGCCGTAGTATTTCGGTCCAAAGTCCCGAAGCATTTGCTCTAAGTGGTCAAAGTTTTCTCGCATCACCCTCATCACCTCGCTCCGCCATCATCATTGTCGACACCGCAAGTATCAACATCATCATTGTCGACACCACCGCCATCATCACCACGTGCCCTGTTCATTGGCCAAATCATCTTGCATCCACACGTTAAACCCACACCGATCGTCGGCGGCGGGCAACCGGTCGTCAACGGCATCGTGCCATTCGTTGCCGTCATCCACCATTACTTCACCATGGTGAACCCATACCGTGTAGTCCGAAACAAATCCTCGCCTAACCGATGTGATCCGATCACATCCCCATCATAAGTTGCCATTTCGTTGTTGCAATCTTTGCGGGGACAAAGAATTGAACGATTAGCCCCCGATTGCCTTGCATGATTCACCGCGGCTTCAACAAACTTGTCCACCTCATCGAAAAGCCATTCGAAATCCTTGGCCAACAATACATCCAAGTAGCCCCGTCCTCCATCCTTAAAAAGAATTATGAATGTAGATTAAATAATATTAGTAACACACTTATTAGTAACATTCCAATAATTCCAAATAGTGCAAAATAATTCCAAATAGTGCCAAATAATTATTAGTAACACACTTATTAGTAATAGTGCCAAATAATTCCAAATAATGCCAAATAATTCTAAATAGTGCCAAATAATTATTAGTAACACACTTATTAGTAACATTCCAATAATTCCAAATAATGCCAAATAATTCCAAATAGTGCCAAATAATTATTAGTAACACACTTATTAGTAATAGTGCCAAATAATTCCAAATAATGCCAAATAATTCTAAATAGTGCCAAATAATTATTAGTAACACACTTATTAGTAATAGTGCCAAATAATTCCAAATAATGCCAAATAATTCCAAATAGTGCCAAATAATTATTAGTAACACAATTATTACCTACTATTATTAGCAACAATTATTAGCATCAACTGTGTTGGGAAATATTTGCAGGAACAATAATTAGGCATAATTATTAGTAACCATAATTATTATTAGCAACAATTTTAATTAGCAACAATTATTTTTTGCAACAATTATTATCTACCATTATTAGCTAACAATTAGCAACAACTATTAGTTTACCAACAAGTACTCATATGCCAACCACACATTCCAATAATGTCATGATATAAAAAAAAGACCACCTTAGATCTAGAACATGCACTACATCAAAACTACAATTAATCACCACTAAAATCAAGCTATATCATCAAATAGAGGGTGCAAGGTCATATCTCCACCTAATCAACACTAGTACCATCAAAGATAAGCTCCAATTTGAGCAATACATGGCTCAAGCACCATTAAAGAGAGAGAAAACAAGAATACAAATTGCTCACTAATCAACCAATAAAATTTGGATTAGAGGGTGGGAATGGCATTCCCTTACCTTAAACAAGCTTTCCACCAAAGGAATTGAGTTGAAAACCTCCCCTCCTTCCTAGAGCAAAATTAGGGAGGTGCCCAAGGCCTCCCAAGCCTTTTTTTTCGAGTTGGAGTGAGTGGCTCGGGGAGGAAGAAGGGTGGGCAAGTCACTTATTGCTACAGACCACTGTAGGGGCGGCTGGATCACCAGCCGCCCCTACAGTGCCTGTAGTAAGGGCGGCTGATCCAGCCGCCCCTACAGTGCGTTAGCAGGGGCGGCTGGTGATGCGGCCGGCCAGCCCCCCGCCCCAACCACTGTAGGGGCGGCTCCATCACGAGCCGCCCCTACTACAAATGGGCAAGCGCTCCTACAGTGAGTTTTTCACGTAGTGGTCCTCTCAAGCGGTCGTTGTTACCCATCCTGCTGTGGAGTCTGATCGCTGCTGCCATTGATCTACAAGTCACGTCGTCGTCTGGACCCTGAACTCGCCAAGCTGCTATCTGCCTTCATGTACGTTTCTTTCATCCAACTCCCAGCAAGCAGCGAAGTTATGCATGCTCTACTTGCTAGCTTTTCTTCTTAGCTTTGATGACATCATCCATATATTTTCTTGTCGCTCTCTCTATTGAGCTGTCCGATCCTCAGTTATTGCCATCCATGCAGTTGCCTAATAAAAACCATCGGCCATGAACCAGCAAATCCAAGCCGCCGTGCCCTTGAACATGTCGTGGCGTTTCTGTTTGCTCCGCCGTGCTTGTTTGCCGCGATGTACATATACATCTTCACCGGCCAATGGTGCTCGTGGACTCGTCGCCTCCTCAAGCTGTTGTTGCTGCCCAACCTGCAAATAAAGTATGATCCTTATTTACCATCGATCTGCATGTTGTGACCGTCGCATGAACCTTGAAGTCGTCTAGCTGCTGCCTCCTTCACGTCCATCCATATATGCAGGACCATTAACGGTGAGCATCTCCAAATTGTAGGCTGCTTTTGCATGTGATATATATACGTATATATGCCTCAACTACGTATGGACAATCATGCGTATTCAAAGTTCTATTCTGTCTCTTCCAGATCAAAGCGCAAGCTATCCTATTTTATATCAACACGTATACATCATATGAATTTCAGAGCTCATGATATCCATGTTGTATAGCCTCTGCCGACCTCGGATCTGATGAAGCCGTTGTCATCCTCCGAGTTGGCGAGCTCCATGTCTTCTTTGTGGTGAGTTTTGCCGTGAATCCTACGCTCTCCATCTCTATGCTTTTGACGTAGAAACCGGAGGCATGCATGTACGTTGATTTGGTTAACTCCAGTGAAGCTAGCTTCATCGTCGATCATAGTGCGCCTCACCTTGCTTGCTTTGCTGATGTAAAAGCTATCCTTGTTGATGTCATGATGATGTCACAGATGTTTACAGCCGTTTTCCTTCACAAAAACAATTCAGCAAATATAGGAATATGACTTCAGTATTTACAGCTTTGCCATTGATTTCAAATGTTTATAAAATTTCGTTTCAACTCCGTTTTGGTCCATTAAAAATGCGTTGGATTCGTAGTTTCGTAAGTTACGCTGTAGTGCCGTTAGTTGAGTTTGTAGCTTTTATATTTCGAGCTCATATTTAATGCATTATTAGTCTATAGGAAAATCTTCAAAAATTCATATCCTCGCCGTTATAGCTCCGTTTTCGGTGAAGTTGACGTCTATGTGATCATAGAAACGATTAGAGTTATTTTATAAACTTTTCTTTCTATTTATTTATGATTGTTGTACTGTTCTAATATAGTCATATTGTTTGCTTCGTGTATGATTGCTCGGATGTTTGTGTGGTGCTCTATAATCGTGTCCAGTCGGTGAGCTTTTCGTTGACGATCTGAAAGTTGGTGCTCAAGAAGAAGTTGGAGATCAAGAAGTGGTTCTATCAAGATTTGGTATTTGAAGAAAGGGATCTGATATAAGGCAAGTATAGGTTGGATTATCTTTTAGTGATCATGATCTAGTAAGCTTGATTAATAAATATATGATTAAACATAAAAGATGACTTACCTGTAAGCGATCATCCGGGACTTAACGTGCCGCTATGAGGGCTATATGGCTCTGGCTCTAGTGCATCCAAGAGACCTTTTCTAGCTTGTGAGAAGGAGGGCTGAATTGGGTATAGGGCGGCTCCTCCATGGTGTGTATAACCGGGTAGGTTGTGTGCCACTTTGGGAGGAGGGATTCCCTATATCCGACGACAAGGCGACCCTTGCTTGTTAGACGAACTTTTGGGTGGCTTTATAGTGAGACCCGCTCATTCACCATGGAAGTGTCATGGGAGTTATAAACCCGAGCAAATGGGAATCACGACTCATAGGTAAAGGGTACACCTCTGCGCAGAGTTAAATCGATTATCGTCCGTGCCCACGGTTAGGGCGGCCAAGGGATTCTTATGGAATAAGTGATCACCCCCTTAATTTGAGAATGTTGTTTAATTGCTATTCTTTAATCATGTGTTACCTGATCATGTGGTTATGAGATTATACTTGTTATACTTGCAGAGTTCGACATGGACTCACTCTTGCTATTCCCTCACCATCTCAGGAGAAGTTTTAGGCTTGTGATCAACCAGTCAGTTTGGATCCAGTGGAGTGGAGTCCTTATCTGAAGATTGGAGTTGTCTTCCCGTTGTTTGTTATCTAAGGGTATATCTCTCTTACATTAAGTACGTTTTTTTAAGCATTGTTTACTGATACTACCCTTTACTTGTAGCTATATGTGGGAATTGACTCCTAGGACTCACATATGGTGTATATCTGGTTTTGTTCTTAAAATCGGGTATTACAAGTGGTATCAGCTCAATGCTGACTGTAGGACGCAAGTCTAGGTAGAAATTGGTTGTCTTAAGATTTTGACATTGTTAGAACATCCTTGTTCTATATATCTTGATATTTTCTTCTCTATTGTATCTCTAGCCTTGATATTCAACTCCTCCTTGATGCTTGTTTCAATGTCTTTGTTCTCATCCTTGTTGAGTTCTTGCTATCTCTCCAAACCTTGTCTCATTCTCTAAGTCTTCTCTCTATAACTGGTTCGTAACGAGAAGGCCACTCGCACTAAATTTGGAGAACCATGCTTCACTACATGGAACTATACTCTAACAGATCCACGGAATTAAGAAGATCATCCTGCCTTACAAGAGACTCATATTTATTGGCACAAGGAGTACATCAACACACCCTTTAGCAATGAAGTTTTTCTTCCATCTGCGGTTGAAGTTTTTGCTACAAAATTATTATCATGGTCAACAAGCTGAGATTGACTATAGATGCACAAAGTGGACTAATCCTAAGTATAAGGACCATTGGAGCACAGAACCATACGACATCAGAAGGAATCAATTTACTGGATCACGTGTGGTGGAATTGCTGATCGTCTCAACATGCATGCTGGAATATCTGATGCTGCTCATCAAGCTCTATTAGCGCTTATCGCGGGAAACACTATGAAGAGATAGAGGATGATATGCAAAAGTACTTTCCTCGACGTCCACCAGGAATGTTGCAAAGTGTTATGGCTGACCCCTGCATAGAGCGGAATGAAATAATAAAAGAGAGGGCCTTGACCATTCATGTCCTACATCAGAAGCTAGAAGACAACCAACTAGAGATAGCAGAAGTAAGGCAACAATATGAGGAAGTTCTTGATGAGATAGATGAGTGGAGAAGTCATGTTGGATTACCTAAGATCAACAAAGTGGAAGACGTATCTTTTTCAAGTCCATGCAAGAGATGTTACCCCGGATGTCGTTGCAATCACACCGTGTTCAAGAAGTAGGAGTTAGTGTCCCCTATGTAATACACCGTTAGTTGCGAAGTTCGTAGAGTCTGTCGTAATGTGTGGTTTGTGAATTTTAAGTGCTTAATTTCTTTATGCTTATGTTAATGTTTGTTTTGGATTTTTGTAATGAGTGCAATGATTTTGTGGTTTAATCCACAATTTCATTTAGCTTAGGCCTAAGGTTTAAGCATTAATGAATAATTAGTTGGGTTTTGGTTTCCCTCTTGTTTTTCCATCCTGCCCCTTCGGAGCAATCTGTATTCCTTGGTTCATATCCCTGTTCTTGGAAGATCAAAAAATCATGGAAAAATTCTGGACATAAGTAGACTTCAAGAGCTTTCTCTGTGCACAAGAATCACCCTCATATCTGTTATGGTGTCGGAGTTAAGAAAATCATAAGACGATGTTTCTGCGCTGCCTAAAATCTGGAGCAATCTGCAGTCTCACTGTTATATCTCGAGATTTGTTCGTTAAAAGGTTATGAAATTTTTCTGCGAGCAACTATACTTCTGTACCTTTCCAATGCCATTAGAATCATCTCCATATCAACTTTGGATTGGGAGCTATGAAATTCACAAAGCTGTGTATTTGTGCTGTCTGGAATCTACAACAGTTTCTGTTGTGGAGTATTTTCGACCAACTTAACTATGGAATCTGGAAACATGTTCTATAAGAACATTATCGAGAATTTTATAAGATTTCCAATGGTGTAAGGTATAGCTTCATTGGATCAACAGAACAGGAGTTATGTCTGTTTCTCTGCACTGCTGTTTTCCTGCTCGCGGAGAATTGCATGTTACAAGTTCCCACCCATGTACATGAGTTTCTTTGGGATGATAGAAGGACATGATCCATCAACTTACTTGAATACAAAATTTACCCTTTGGTTCCCCTAGTAGATCTTTTCTTAAGGGGGGTAGCCACGAAGAAGAAGATGCAAGGTGCAAGCTTTATGCACTCAAGCACTTTACCTGGAAGGAAGCAACCATCTCCGTTGTTGAGAGGTCTATCCATGAGCAAGTATTAGTGACTTGTTGGGTGATCTATAAGAAGTTGGATATAGAGTTGCAAGAGAAAAATTTCATTCACACTAGTTCGTCTCCATGGGGTGCTCTTTGACAAGAAGGATGATACTCAGAGTATGTGTGTTGATTATCGTTCTCTTTATGAAGTTACCATCAAGAACAAGTACCCGTTGCTGATGATGGGTGACTTGGTCGATCCATTAAGAGGCACTTGTGTGATTTCTAGGATTGATCTACACTCCAGTTACCATCGGTCGAAGATTCAGAATGAAGAAGTATTGAAGACAGTTCTCACCGCGGGAATGGGTTGCATGAGTACACGATTATGTTCTTTGGTCTCACATGTGCACCTACCTATCCTGTGCACTTGATTAATAAGGTGATCATGGAGTGCCTTAATAAGTTTGTGGTGCTAACACCCTGGTGTTCTCTAAGACTAAAGAAGAACATGATGAAACACTTAAGGTGAAGTCTTACAAAAGTGTAGAGAACATAAGTTGTGTGCTAAACAGAGGAAGTGTGAGTTTTGGTTAAAGGATTTTTTTTTTGTCATGTTGTCTCCAATGGAGGTATAGTAGTGGATTCAGATAAGGTGAAGAGTGTGTTAAATTGGAAGCCGCCCACTGATGTAGGTGAGATCTGTAGTTTCCTTGGTTGGGCTGGTTACTATATAGGAGGTTCATTGAAGGATTCTCCAAACCTGCTAAACCTATGATGACTCTACTAGAGAAGAGTGCCAAGTTCGTATGGTCTGATATGAGTCAAGTTAGTTTTGAAAAGTTAAAGAAGAAATCAATTACAGCTCTGGTGTTGGTCACCAGGTCAGAGTAAGAAGCTTTGTGATGCATCATGTTAAGGTTGGAGGTGTGTTCTTTTGCAAAGAAAGTAGAGTGGTTGCATATGCCTCAAGACAAGTTGGTGATGATGGCATAGCACTAATGTGATGTCAAATTTCTCTATGATTGATTCTATGGAAGCTTCAATTCTTACGCTAACCCTGGTGTGTGAGTAGTATTTGGAGGAAGGTATCTTTTTAGTTATGGTATGTCTCTGGTGATGGATTACACGCAGAACTCAAGGAAAATATGCTGAGTTGGAACCGACCTATGTAAGCAAGAGTAACTCAGAATATTCTTGGATGGTCAGATTCTATAGAAGGCATGATTTGGACTAATCAACTAATGAGATGTCAAGTTATCCATTGTGGAGCATAGAGGTTCTTACTTGGAGGTAAAGAGCGACATCAAGGTCGATCATAAGAAAGTCAAAGGATCATTAATAATTTGATATTGATTTAGTGACATTATAATTGGAATGATATGAAGTTATAGTGGGCCAGGTTCCAAACATGGTTTTTGTCTTGGAGATTTGGAGGTACTGTCATATATGGTTAAGTATTGAACTGAAGTGTGTGGCCTTGTTGTCTAGTTGGGTAATCAAAGTCCTTTGACTGGAGGGATGCAATCTATTTGAGAGGAAAAGTTGTTGTCGGTGTTTTTAGCATCAAAAGGGTGCTATGAAAGGTCGAATCACACCAAGATCAAGTTGAGTGCAACAAACAAGTGAAGTCATTAGTAGTATATAGTTGACAGTTAATAAGTCCATCTTTAAACCATAGGAATCGCAAAGATTGATTGAAAGTGGCAAGAACTAAGAAATTGTGTTTAAAGTTGGAGCAATTTAATCTGAGCATAGTCACTAATGCTTTGGACTTGGTAATATAGTCTGCTATGAAGCATAAGAATCTAGAGGACATCACTTGAAGATATATAGTCTTCAATAAGTTTTGAGTTGAGGCATCAATATTGGATTGTTCTGGTCAGGAAAATATATGATTTGAAAGGATTTGGTGAAGGAAATGCCGTTATCATTGCTCTTAGCAATGGGGAGTTATGCTAAAAAGTTTTAAACGACACCATGGATTAAGAATTATGTTTGAGGTTTGAGGAACTTGACCTAAAAAATTAGTTGCAAATTGAAGTTGGAAATAGGGGCGAAGAAAGTATGGATTAAAAAGGAAGATAGCAGGACAAGTTAAGATATAGTGTGGAATCTGTGGGAACAAGAGCTTGTCATACAATTATCAGTAAGGTGATCCTTGTGGGCAATAAAGGGTGTTTGCGTCAAAGAGTAAACTAGCATCACACTACAGTGGTACAATTATGAGGTTGCTGAAAGGGGCATATTGGTACATGCTAAAAGTAATTGTGTTGCAACTTGGAGTTAGAGTGACAAGAGTATGTCATACGTCAAGTTCACACAACCATCTCAAGATGATCTTCATGACAATTGCAATGTGCATTGGTGTGAGGAGAAGCTAGCATCCCGAGTCTGCAATAGCTTATTTAAGGAAAAGGGTAATGGTTTAACAGTTGGAAATTAACTGATAATTGGTTTGGAGCTACGTGCGAGTTGTTTGGAGTAACCATTGAAGACTTGGAATCAGTGAGCATTTTAATTATAGTATAAAAGTATGCAAAGCAAAGTGGAATCATTTGTGGGTAAGGTGGTACTACTCAAGGCAGTGAAGAAGGTTCAATGGCAGAATATTCCAATCTCTTCAATCATCATCTTCCAAATCTCGGGACGAGATTCATCTTAAGGGGGGTAGAGTTGTAACACCCGAAATTTTGCATTTCCAAAAATAGAATAAAAATGATTTTATTTGAACTTCTGTGCTCATGAAAACCTAGGTAAAATAATATTTTTCATTAAATTAAAATTTGTCATAGGGTTTGTAGCAACATGGTTGTGCATACATGCTGGTGCATATTCTCTATTTTGTAGAGTGGCTTTGATTCAAATTCAAACCAGTTTAAAAATGCCTTTGAAAATGGTTTTCAAATGGATTTTCGAAATAAAACTAGTAGACAAATAAAAATGAAGAAATTTTCTCCCTCCTTTCTTTTATACAAGCCCGAAGGCCCCCTCTTGGCTTCCTTTTCCACTCTGGTCCTATCGTGCAGCCCAGCCAAGACCAGATCGTCTCATCTCCGCGAGGCCTGGCTTCCTCTATCTTGCTCGAGCCGGACTCAGCTGCAGGAAGGAAACCTCATGCCGCCCCGGCAGCCCCTATAAAACCCAAGCCATCACGTCGTGCCGTCTTTCCTGAACCCTAGCTCGCGCCGCCGCCCTCTCGTATCAACCTTGCATTGCCGTTTTGAATCTCGCCGAGCACGTTCGTTTACCAAAGCCGTCGCCGAAGCTCGAGTTGCTGGTCGGCCGCTCCGTCTTCATCTTGGACGACGAACCGCTGCAGTCGTTCCCTCTGTCCGTGGCTCCTCTGTCAACTTCAACTCGTTGTCGAGCCTCACGTCCAGGAAGTCCCGGAGCTGCCCTATACGACGTACGTACACCTCCTTCCCAGATGAAGGTGCTTGTCGACTCGTCGTCCTCTCAAGCGGTCGTTGTTACCCATCCTGCTGTGGAGTCTGATCGCTGCTGCCATTGATCTACAAGTCACGTCGTCGTCTGGACCCTGAACTCGCCAAGCTGCTATCTGCCTTCATGTACGTTTCTTTCATCCAACTCCCAGCAAGCAGCGAAGTTATGCATGCTCTACTTGCTAGCTTTTCTTCTTAGCTTTGATGACATCATCCATATATTTTCTTGTCGCTCTCTCTATTGAGCTGTCCGATCCTCAGTTATTGCCATCCATGCAGTTGCCTAATAAAAACCATCGGCCATGAACCAGCAAATCCAAGCCGCCGTGCCCTTGAACATGTCGTGGCGTTTCTGTTTGCTCCGCCGTGCTTGTTTGCCGCGATGTACATATACATCTTCACCGGCCAATGGTGCTCGTGGACTCGTCGCCTCCTCAAGCTGTTGTTGCTGCCCAACCTGCAAATAAAGTATGATCCTTATTTACCATCGATCTGCATGTTGTGACCGTCGCATGAACCTTGAAGTCGTCTAGCTGCTGCCTCCTTCACGTCCATCCATATATGCAGGACCATTAACGGTGAGCATCTCCAAATTGTAGGCTGCTTTTGCATGTGATATATATACGTATATATGCCTCAACTACGTATGGACAATCATGCGTATTCAAAGTTCTATTCTGTCTCTTCCAGATCAAAGCGCAAGCTATCCTATTTTATATCAACACGTATACATCATATGAATTTCAGAGCTCATGATATCCATGTTGTATAGCCTCTGCCGACCTCGGATCTGATGAAGCCGTTGTCATCCTCCGAGTTGGCGAGCTCCATGTCTTCTTTGTGGTGAGTTTTGCCGTGAATCCTACGCTCTCCATCTCTATGCTTTTGACGTAGAAACCGGAGGCATGCATGTACGTTGATTTGGTTAACTCCAGTGAAGCTAGCTTCATCGTCGATCATAGTGCGCCTCACCTTGCTTGCTTTGCTGATGTAAAAGCTATCCTTGTTGATGTCATGATGATGTCACAGATGTTTACAGCCGTTTTCCTTCACAAAAACAATTCAGCAAATATAGGAATATGACTTCAGTATTTACAGCTTTGCCATTGATTTCAAATGTTTATAAAATCTTCGTTTCAACTCCGTTTTGGTCCATTAAAAATGCGTTGGATTCGTAGTTTCGTAAGTTACGCTGTAGTACCACTGTTAGTTGAGTTTGTAGCTTTTATATTTTGAGCTCATATTTAATGCATTATTAGTCTATAGGAAAATCTTCAAAAATTCATATCCTCGCCGTTATAGCTCCGTTTTCGGTGAAGTTGACGTCTATGTGATCGTAGAAACGATTAGAGTTATTTTATAAACTTTTATTTCTATTTATTTATGATTGTTGTACTGTTCTAATATAGTCATATTGTTTGCTTCGTGTATGATTGCTCGGATGTTTGTGTGGTGCTCTATAATCGTGTCCAGTCGGTGAGCTTTTCGTTGACGATCTGAAAGTTGGTGCTCAAGAAGAAGTTGGAGATCAAGAAGTGGTTCTATCAAGATTTGGGATTTGAAGAAAGGGAACTGATATAAGGCAAGTATAGCTTGGATTATCTTTTAGTGATCATGATCTAGTAAGCTTGATTAATAAATATATGATTAAACATAAAAGATGACTTACCATGTAAGCGATCATCTCGGGACTTAACGTGCCGCTATGAGGGCTATATGGCTCTGGCTCTAGTGCATCCAAGAGACCTTTTCTAGCTTGTGAGAAGGAGGGCTGAATTGGGTATAGGGCGGCTCCTCCATGGTGTGTATAACCGGGTAGGTTGTGTGCCACTTTGGGAGGAGGGATTCCCTATATCCGACGACAAGGCGACCCTTGCTTGTTAGACGAACTTTTGGGTGGCTTTATAGTGAGACCCTGCTCATTCACCTTGGAAGTGTCATGGGAGTTATAAACCCGAGCAAATGGGAATCACGACTCATAGGTAAAGGGTACACCTCTGCGCAGAGTTAAATCGATTATCGTCCGTGCCCACGGTTAGGGCGGCCAAGGGATTCTTATGGAATAAGTGATCACCCCCTTAATTTGAGAATGTTGTTTAATTGTTATTCTTTAATCATGTGTTACCTGATCATGTGGTTATGAGATTATACTTGTTATACTTGCGGAGTTCGACATGGACTCACTCTTGCTATTCCCCCACCATCTCAGGAGAAGTTTTAGGCTTGTGATCAACCAGTCAGTTTGGATCCAGTGGAGTGGAGTCCTTATCTGAAGATTGGAGTTGTCTTCCCGTTGTTTGTTATCTAAGGGTATATCTCTCTTACATTAAGTACGTTTTTTTAAGCATTGTTTACTGATACTACTCTTTACTTATAGCTATATGTGGGAATTGACTCCTAGGACTCACATATGGTGTATATCTGGTTTTGTTCTTAAAATCGGGTATTACATTGTTGCTCATCCAAAGTGAGATTGAGAGATCACCTAGTGCATTGCATTGCCTGAGAGCATTCTAGTGGCACTTGTGGGTGGTTTAGCCGGTGGACTTCTTGTTACTCTTGGAGAGTACCGCTCCTAGCCGGCTTGGAGATTGTTGGAGGCGTTGGCAAGAGAAGGTGATTGTTCTTGGCCACCTCCGGTTGATTGTGAGAGGTTTGAGCTCACCTCGTGGGGATCACGAAGAGCATCCTAGTGGAATCCGCGTGTCGTTGAGTACCTCACTTGAGAGTGGGTCTTGTGGTGCCTTGCGGGGCGAGCCTTGAGGGGCTAGTGACTTGAGAGTCATACCGAGGAACCACCTAGGTGTTGGTCGACACAACCGGTGACGTAGCTTGGCGGTGCCCAAGTGAACACCGGGTGAACAAAAACAATTGTGTTCATCTTTGTCTCCGGTGATTGGTCGTCATCGATTGTGTGTTGCCGATTGTAATTGATTGTTCATTCTCTCGGTGATTGGCAACCTCGACTCTACGCGCGTCGGTATAACAAGCTCCTACCCTCTCTTGCATTACCTTGTTTACATTCTTGCAAAGTAGAATTGCTTGCGTGGTCGGTCGGGAACCACAACTTGTGTAGACTAAATCCCGTGGGTAGAATTGCTTGTGTGGTCGGTCGGGAACCACTCCTTGTGTAGATTAAATCCCGTGGGTAGAACTCTTGATCACTAGTGGTAGCTATTGTTTGTGCTAGTGATCACCTACTAGAATTGTTTGGATAGGAGGCTTGCAACATCTAGTAGGCTAAGCAAAACTTGCTTTCCGCCGTTTGTGTATCTAACGAAGTTTGCTTAGTAAGTTTGTAGAAATTTTTATAGGCTATTCACCCCCCTCTAGCCATCTAGGACCTTACAAGTGGTATCGGAGCCGAGGTCACCGTTTTAGTGCAAGGCTTAACATCCTACGGTGTTAAGATGGCTCAAATTGTGTTCAACCATGTTGGGGGCAAACCGCCTATGTTTGATGGAGTTAGTTCTTTTGATCATTGGAAGAGAAAGATGATCATGTATCTTGGTTCAATACAAGAGAGGGTCTTGCAAGTTACATTGCATGACTGTGCTATTCTTGATAATGATCATCTCACCGATGAAGATAGAGCCAACATCACTTGCAATAGAATGGCTCTCAACACCCTATACAATGGCATTTATACAAAGGTGTTTGAGGGGATCAAGGATTTGGAACTTGCATGTGAAGTGTGGACTAGGTTGGGTGAGACCTATGAGGGCACCAAGGTTGTGAAGAGTGCCAAGTTATATGGACTCAAGAGTGAGTTCGAGAACTTCAAGAAGAAAGAGGATGAAACAATCATTGAAATGTTTCATCGCTTACAAGTGATTGTGAATGATCTCAAGAGTTTGGGGCATAAGACAAAAGATGAAGACTTTTGTCACAAGTTCTTGATTTGCTTGCCAAGGAGCTTCAAGATGTTGAAGCTTATGCTACAAAGAGATGGGCTTGAAGCTAAGAAGCCAAATGATTTGCTTGGTGAAGTCTTGACATATGACAAATTTGATCAAGATGATGAGAAGGTGGAAGAGGAGAAGAAGAAGAAGACCGTGGCATTCCAAGCCACATCCTCCAAGGGCAAAGCACCAATCTTTGAAGAAGAAGAAACCAATGAGGAAGATGGTGACTTTGAGATTGATGATGAGGCACTTGCTCTTGTGGTGAAGAAGATGGGACACATGTTCATCAAGAGAAGAGGCTTCAAGAGAAACAACTTCAAGAAGCAAGAGCAACCAAGAAAGTGCTTCAATTGTGATAGCACCGAGCATCTACAAGCCGAATGCCCATATGAGAAGAAGAAGAACTACAACAAGGGCAAGTTTGAGAAGAAGAAACATGAGGCTAAGATGACACTCAAGAAGGGCAAGAATGGTGCATTTGTGGTCACTTGGGAGAGTGACAATGATGATGAAGATGAAGATACAAGCAACAAGGCTATGGCTTCCATCTCCATCAACAAGAAGCCTTCATTATTCTCTTCATCACCATCGTGCTTCATGACCAAGGAAACCAAGGTACAATATGATGATAGTGATGATGATAGTGAGATGGAATATGCTCACGATGTTGATAATGTTGATGATGATGATGAACCTTCTAAGGATCAATTATATGACTTGATGCAAGAAACTAGAGATATAGCTATTGCCAAGGAAAAGGAGTGCAAGAAGCTTTCAATGAAAGTAGCAATACTTGAGAAAGCCCTAGGTGAGCTTATGACCACTCATGAGTGTCTAGTGGTAGACCATGAGAAACTTGGTGATGCTCATTCTAAGCTTGAAAAGGCTCGCTCACTTCTACTTGAGCAACAAGCAAAGAAAGTGGTGGTTGCATCATGTGATATAGGCCTTACTTGTGACATCATTGATGAGTCATTTTATCAACCTATCATCATGACAAATGCTAACCCTTCTTGTAGCACATCATCCACCACCACCACCGACTCTATCTCTACTACTAGTGATGGCTTCACTTGTGATGCTACACTTATGGTTGAGAATGAGACTCTCAAGAAGGAGGTGGATGAGCTCACTCATGCCTTAGGCAAAGCCTATGGTGGTGAGGCCCGCTTGCTAAAGTGCTTGGGTAGCCAAAGGTTCTCTCTTAATAAAGAGGGATTGGGCTATACCCCCAAGAAGGGCAAGTCGGCCTTTGCAACTCCAAAGCCTAGCTTTGTGAAGAGCAATGGTCAGTTTTGCTATAGATGCAAGCAAGTTGGGCACCTAGAGCAAAATTGCAACAAGAAGCAACAAAACAAGAAACTTGACAATGCTATATCTTTTGATTCTTGTTATGTGCTTACCAAGGGTGTGAAAGGTGTGCAAGCTAAGTTTGTTGGTACACCCATTGTTGGCCCAAAGAAGAAGGTTATTTGGGTACCAAAGAGCTTAGTCTAACCTACAAGGACCCAAA
Source organism: Themeda triandra (assembly GCA_018135685.1). Classification (NCBI taxonomy): domain Eukaryota; kingdom Viridiplantae; phylum Streptophyta; class Magnoliopsida; order Poales; family Poaceae; genus Themeda; species Themeda triandra. The sequence goes on from JAENPR010000032.1 coordinate 1,746,828, forward strand.
CAAAAATGGGTACCTAAGCTTCATTGATTTGCTTGTAGGTGAATTATAAAGCCGGAGGAAGGCATTGGATCATTGATAGTGGGTGTTCTCAACACATGACCGGCACATCAAGAATGTTTGATTCAATTGAGAAAAATGATAGTGGCATTGAGTCAATTACTTTTGGCAATAACAAGAAAGGCAAGGTTGTTGGTTTGGGCAAGATTGCAATATCAAATGACATGAGTATCTCCAATGTGATGCTAGTTGAAAGCTTGGATTTCAATCTTCTTTCCGTGGCACAAATTTGTGATCGAGGCTACAAGTGCATTTTTGGGGCAAATGATGTTGAGGTAGTTTCTCTTGATGGCTCCAACTTGGTGTTCAAAGGCTTTAGATATGAGAATCTCTATCTTGTTGATTTCAACACTAGTGAAGCTTCTTTGACAACATGTTTGATATCAAAATCAAGTTTGGGTTGGCTTTGGCATAGAAGGCTTGGGCATGTTGGCATGAAACAATTGAAGAAGCTCACACAACACAATCTTGTTGAAGGGTTGAAAGATGTTGTATTTGAGAAGGACAAGTTGTGTAGTGCATGTCAAGCCGGGAAGCAAGTTGGAAGTTCACATCCAAAGAAGAGCATAATGAGCACATGCAAGGCATTTGAGTTGTTGCACATGGATCTATTTGGCCCAACTACATACACAAGTATTGGTGGCAACAAGTATGGGTTTGTCATAGTAGATGACTTCACAAGATTCACATGGGTATTCTTTCTTAGTGACAAGAGTGAAGTGTATGACACCTTCAAAACCTTTCTCACTAGAGTTCACAATGAGTTTGACATGAGAATCAAGAAAGTGAGAAGTGACAATGGGAGTGAGTTCAAGAATACAAGAATGGAAGGATTGTGTGATCACTATAGCACTGGTCATCAATTCTTGGCCAAATACACTCCACAATCAAATGGCCTAGTTGAGAGGAAGAATAGAACATTGCTTGATATGGCTAGATCAATGCTTCATGAGTACAATGTTAGTCAATCATTTTGGGATGAAGCAATCAACACGGCATGCTACTATATCAATAGACTCTATTGTCATACTTTGCTTGAGAAGACCCCATATGAGCTACTTCATGGAAGAAAGCCCAATATTGGCTATTTTAGAGTGTTTGGTTGCAAATGCTATATCTTGAGGAAGGGCACTAGATTGGGAAAGTTTGAAAAGAGATGTGATGAAGGGTTCCTACTCGGTTATTCAACTACAAGCAAGGCTTATAGAGTTTGGAACAACTCAAGTGGCATTAGAGAGGAAGTCCATGATGTGCAATTTGATGAAACCAATGGGTCACAAGATGAAAATGAGAATCTAGAAGATGTTGGTGGAACTCAATTGTTGAAGCTATGAAGAACATGGACATTGGGGACATTAGAGCAAAGCAAGTGGTTGATGTGCAAGATGATAAAGATGAAGTGCTCAATTCTCCATTGAGGCAAGCTAGCAATGCTCAAGTGCAAGATCATGGTGCTAGTTCATCAAATGAAGACAAGTCAAGTGATCAACCAAGTTCAAGCAATCAAGTGCAAGTGCTACAACCACAACATGTTGCAAGAGATCACCCAATTGATAGTGTTATTGGTGATATTAGAAGTGGTGTGCAAACAAGATCAAGAGTGGCTATGATTTGTGAGTATGCATCATATGTGTCAACTAAAGAGCCAAAGAAAATTGAGGAAGCTTTGGATGATGCCGATTGGATCATGGCAATGCAAGAAGAGCTTAACAACTTCACAAGAAATGATGTATGGGAGTTAGTTGAGAGGCCGGAGGATCACAATGTCATTGGAACCAAATGGGTTTTCAAGAACAAGCAAGATCAAGATGGTGTTGTGATTAGAAACAAAGCAAGACTAGTTGCACAAGGCTATACTCAAGTTGAAGGTCTTGACTATGATGAAACATATGCTCCGTGGCAAGATTGGAGGCAATAAGGATACTATTGGCTTATGCATGTGCCCACAACATCAAGCTATATCAAATGGATGTCAAGAGTGCATTTCTCAATGGGATCATCAATGAGCTAGTATATGTTGAGCAACCTCCCGGTTTTGAAGATGAGAAGAGACCCAACCATGTGTACAAATTGAAGAAAGCTTTGTATGGCTTAAAGCAAGCACCTAGAGCATGGTATGAGAGATTGAAGACTTTTCTTCACTCCAAGGGGTTCATTATGGGCAAGGTTGATACTACTTTATTCACCAAGAAGATTGGTAATGATCTCTTCATTGTGCAAATCTATGTTGATGATATCATCTTTGGATCAACCAATCAAGCATATTGTGAAGAATTTGGTAAAATGATGGCAAAAGAGTTTGAGATGTCCATGATTGGTGAACTTAGCTATTTCCTTGGTCTTCAAGTCAAGCAATTGAAGAATGGGACATTTGTGAGTCAAGGGAAATACATAAGGGACATGTTGAAGAAGTTTGGGATGCAAGATGCAAAGCCAATCTCAACTCCAATGGGCACCAATGGGAATCTTGATAGTGATCATGATGGCAATATGGTGAGTCAAAAGGATTATCGGTCATTGATTGGAAGCCTACTCTATGTCACCGCATCAAGGCCGGATGTCATGTTTAGTGTTTGCATGTGTGCTAGATATCAAGCCTCACCTAGAGAGAGTCATCTCACGGCCGCAAAAAGAATATTGAGGTACTTGAAGCAAACAAGAGATGTTGGACTATGGTATCCCAAGGGGTCAAAGTTTGAATTGATTGGATATTCGGACTCCGACTATGGTGGTTGCAAGATCAATAGAAAGAGCACAAGTGGTACATGTCAACTTCTTGGAAGATCACTTGTGTCATGGTCCTCAAAGAAACAAAATAGTGTGGCAATCTCTACCGCCGAAGCCGAATATGTTAGTGTGGGGAGTTGTTGTGCACAATTGCTTTGGATGAAGTCAACTTTGAAGGATTATGGCATCAACTTCAAGAATGTGCCATTATTTTGTGATAATGAAAGTGCAATCAAGATGACACAAAACCCGGTTCAACATGGAAGAACAAAGCACATTGACATAAGGCATCACTTCATAAGAGATCATCAACAAAAGGGTGACATTTCCATTAAAAGTGTGGGCATCGATGATCAACTTGCCGACATCCTCACCAAGCCACTTGATGAAAGAAGGTTTTGCAAGCTAAGGAATGAGTTGAACATTCTTGACTTCTCAAACATGTGTTGAATGCACCCCACCACTACTTGACATGCCTCTCCTTCGACATAGGTTGACATGTCATTCATTCTTAGGATTATACTTGTGGTAGCACATGTAGACATACAAGGTGCATTTGGAGCATTCATGATAAATCAAATGTGTTTGATGTATATATGTTTACCACTATTGCTTCTATGCTTTGCTTGATCTAGTGGTGACATATGACATGTTTGTGGGCTTGCAATCCTAGTGTTGAATCTAGAATATTTGCTACAAGTGTTTAATTCAACATAGGTAAGATAACCCTTGTCATGAGGTGTGAAGAAGCTTGTCTTTGGTTCAAACCGAATTAAATGTCTTTGGCAAGTGGTGTAGATTGAACCAAATTTGACTAAAGTTTTGTTTACTCCATCAAAGTCCTTTTCTCTCCACAATTTGATCCCATTTTTGGGCAATTGTTGACAAAGGGGGAGAGAAAAAGATGATTGAACATGATAAAGGGGTAAATAAAATTTTTGATGCACACAAGAAGGGGGAGCAAGCTCATGAAAAAGTTGTTGCATTTGTTTGTGCATTCTCATATGACTTGCTCATGGCACCTAGTTTTAAAGTTTTATACAAGTGGTGTCTCCTTGCTTGTGTGGTGCAATGCTAGTATAGGACTTGTATGATGAAATGATCTACTAGCATGCATAGGTTGTAACTAGACTCCCCTTGCCTTACAAGTAGTTCAAGAACTTTGCTTATAATGTTGATCTCACGGGGTTCTTGAGTTTTTGATGGATGTCTAGTTATTATATGGTGCTAAGGATGGTGTAAAAGGCAACTCCGATTGGTATCACGCTTCAAAGGTCCATTTCTTACACCTTAGCATCATTTTGGTAGAATTACTCTCCCCACACTTCTATCCATGCATATGTGCAAAGCTTCAAATCCAAATGTAGGGGGAGCAATACTACCAAAAATGAACTTGCTATAGTTGTCCAAACTTTCTCTTGTGAGCTTAATGATTGGACAAGTATGACAAGTTCAAAATCTTTATTATAAAATCATCTTTGTTGAGGTTGTCATCAATTACCAAAAAGGGGGATATTGAAAGTCCCTAGTTTGGTTTTGGCTAATTGATGAAACCTAGGACTAACCTTGTTTATCTAAGTGGTTGATTTAGAGAAAGGTTGTCCACATGATGAGCTTATTGCATATGAAGCATGACACATGTCATGTGATCAAAGATGAAGATCAAGACGATGCTTGGCTCCATGGACCAGTGTTGAAGGTGAAGGGCTAGTTGAGGCTTGGGAGTGAAGGACCATGCGATGGTGAAGCTCGGGCAAGACTAGGCGCCGATGGACCGATGCACGGTGAAGGGCAAGTAAAGTCGAGGTCGATGGATCGAGACGGTCACATGATGGTGTGAAGTGTTCATATCATTTGGAGGAACAAAATGGGCTCAAGGCAAAGGTATAACCGATAGGGCCATTTTGTTTTGCACTCAAGACACCATAGAGGGTGTGAGTGGTTTAGGATCGATAGCCGCACTATTAAGAGGGAAAGTCTTATCGGCTATTCGACGCACGGGTGCCACTAGGTGAATTCATGAAGTGCATTGCATGTAGGGCCTAGTGAGCTAACCTAACCTTTGGGAAATGTTTGTGAAAAGCTAACACACAAGCACATGGAGATGTACACTTGGTGGTGTTGGCACATTTACAAAGGTGGCATTTGGGGTTTGTGGTTTGCGGGGTAGAGATGGGTTTGGGTCCCTCTCTTCCTCCCGCCGAGCCTGTGAGGTGGGATTCGGCGCTTTTGGGAAAAATGGATGCATATTTTCTATTGCGCCAGATGCAAAATTTGGTTGAAATCATGCTATCTCTGTTGATCAAGTTGGTATACTTGTTGGATAGCATGTCTGAGAAGTTGGCGTCTCGACGGGCTGAAAAACGGAGTTTTTGCAGTGCCGGACGCGCAGGGCTTTAGCGCCGGACGCGTCCGGCGTGTGTTGAATCGGCTCAGGCAGGTGGCTTTGCGAAGCGTCGCGCCGGACGCGGGCCGGACGCACGCGGCGGACGCGGCCCGGGTACTGTGCAGCGTCCGACGCATGCTGAGTCTAGGCGCGGGGCTGCTGGTCGAGTTTGAAGGCGCCGGACGCCGACTGGTCGCGTCCGGCGTGGGCCGGACGCGGACCAGAAAGTTTTGTGGCGTGGCGAATCGACCGGACGCGGGCCGCCGGACGCGGGCCGGACACGGGCCGGACGCGGAGGATTTGAATGGTGGGCCGCCAACGGTCGGCTGACGCGGGCACGCGAGGAGGCGCCGGACGCGTCCGGCGCTTGGGCCGCAGACGCATCCGGCGGGTTGAAATCGGCCGGCCCGAGGGGTAACGGTTGGATTTCGGCTTGGGCTTATAAATAGCCCCTTGGCCGGCCATGGGATGTTCTCTTTGGCCATTCTTACTCACTTGCTCATACTTTGTGCTAGAGAAACACTCTCCCTCTCATCTCTCTTGCTTGTTGCTCATCCAAAGTGAGATTGAGAGATCACCTAGTGCATTGCATTGCTTGAGAGCATTCTAGTGGCACTTGTGGGTAGTTTAGCCGGTGGACTTCTTGTTACTCTTGGAGAGTACCGCTCCTAGCCGGCTTGGAGATTGTTGGAGGCGTTGGCAAGAGAAGGTGATTGTTCTTGGCCACCTCTGGTTGATTGTGAGAGGTTTGAGCTCACCTCGTGGGGATCACGAAGAGCATCCTAGTGGAATCCTCGTGTCGTTGAGTATCTCACTTGAGAGTGGGTCTTGCGGTGCCTTGCGGGGCGAGCCTTGAGGGGCTAGTGACTTGAGAGTCATACCGAGGAACCACCTAGGTGTTGGTCGACACAACCGGTGACGTAGCTTGGCGGTGCCCAAGTGAACACCGGGTGAACAAAAACAATTGTGTTCATCTTTGTCTCCCGGTGATTGGTCGTCATCGATTGTGTGTTGCCGATTGTAATTGATTGTTCATTCTCTCGGTGATTGGCAACCTCGACTCTACGCGTCGGTATAACAAGCTCCTACCCTCTCTTGCATTACCTTGTTTACATTCTTGCAAAGTAGAATTGCTTGCGTGGTCGGTCGGGAACCACAACTTGTGTAGACTAAATCCCGTGGGTAGAATTGCTTGTGTGGTCGGTCGGGAACCACTCCTTGTGTAGATTAAATCCCGTGGGTAGAACTCTTGATCACTAGTGGTAGCTATTGTTTGTGCTAGTGATCACCTACTAGAATTGTTTGGATAGGAGGCTTGCAACATCTAGTAGGCTAAGCAAAACTTGCTTTCCGCCGTTTGTGTATCTAATGAAGTTTGCTTAGTAAGTTTGTAGAAATTTTTATAGGCTATTCACCCCTCCTCTAGCCATCTAGGACCATACAAGTGGTATCGGAGCCGAGGTCACCATTTTAGTGCAAGGCTTAACATCCTACGGTGTTAAGATGGCTCAAATTGTGTTCAACCATGTTGGGGGCAAACCGCCTATGTTTGATGGAGTTAGTTCTTTTGATCATTGGAAGAGAAAGATGATCATGTATCTTGGTTCAATACAAGAGAGGGTCTTGCAAGTTACATTGCATGACTATGCTATTCTTGATAATGATCATCTCACCGATGAAGATAGAGCCAACATCACTTGCAATAGAATGGCTCTCAACACCCTATACAATGGCATTTATACAAAGGTGTTTGAGGGGATCAAGGATTTGGAACTTGCATGTGAAGTGTGGACTAGGTTGGGTGAGACCTATGAGGGCACCAAGGTTGTGAAGAGTGCCAAGTTATATGGACTCAAGAGTGAGTTCGAGAACTTCAAGAAGAAAGAGGATGAAACAATCATTGAAATGTTTCATCGCTTACAAGTGATTGTGAATGATCTCAAGAGTTTGGGGCACAATACAAAAGATGAAGACTTTTGTCACAAGTTCTTGATTTGCTTGCCAAGGAGCTTCAAGATGTTGAAGCTTATGCTACAAAGAGATGGGCTTGAAGCTAAGAAGCCAAATGATTTGCTTGGTGAAGTCTTGACATATGACAAATTTGATCAAGATGATGAGAAGGTGGAAGAGGAGAAGAAGAAGAAGACCGTGGCATTCCAAGCCACATCCTCCAAGGGCAAAGCACCAATCTTTGAAGAAGAAGAAACCAATGAGGAAGATGGTGACTTTGAGATTGATGATGAGGCACTTGCTCTTGTGGTGAAGAAGATGGGACACATGTTCATCAAGAGAAGAGGCTTCAAGAGAATTGCTTGCGTGGTCGGTCGGGAACCACAACTTGTGTAGACTAAATCCCGTGGGTAGAATTGCTTGTGTGGTCGATCGGGAACCACTCCTTGTGTAGATTAAATCCCGTGGGTAGAACTCTTGATCACTAGTGGTAGCTATTGTTTGTGCTAGTGATCACCTACTAGAATTGTTTGACTAGGAGGATTGCAACATCTAGTAGGCTAAGCAACACTTGCTTTCCGCCATTTGTGTATCTAACGAAGTTTGCTTAGTAAGTTTGCAGAAATTTTTATAGGCTATTCACCCCCCTCTAGCCATCTAGGACCTTACAGCTCCCCCTTGGCGTCGCGTGGTGTGCGGTCGGTGGCGACGGAAAACTCGGCGAGCAGAGCGGCAGGCGCGGCGCAGCGATGCGGCAGGGGCAGGCGACGGGGACCGGCCGTGCACTTGAGTGCGCACGCGGCTCGGCTCGCGATGCAGGAGGGGCGCAGCGAGTCGGGTTCAGGCGGGCGGCAGACGGCGGCAGCGACGGCGCGCTGTCGTCCCGTACGCGAGGCAGAGAGGGGAAGAGAGAGATGGATGATGACAGGTGGGGCCCGGGGTGGGTCCCACAGATTTTGTCTTGACTTGAAAAGATTGACCCCCTGTATTTTCAAAAATATTGCGAATTTAGAAAAACTCAAAACATGAAAGTTTCTCCATTTGATGAGTAGAACACTTTTCATGTAGAAAGTTTTTGCTAATTCGGCCTAGATTTGAAAATGTGAATTAGGGTCAAATTACAATTATAAAAAATATTAATTTTCAATATTCCCCTTGCTGTTTTTGCCCTTTTTGAAAGCCTTAAACCCATTTTCATGACTTGGTGTAAAAACAAAGTTTTCTCCAAATAATTTTCTTTATAAACTCTATTAAGGGTCTAACTTGGTCTGAGCAACGTAAATAGGACTTTTGGGAACAGTTTGAAAACTATTTTATACATAACCAATAAATCTATTTAACCACAAGGAAACAAGCATCAAGCAATTCAGACAATTATGAGCATGAGATGCTTATGGGATGATTATGCTCATGAAGATGCAAATTTTATGAAGCCGAAGACTAGAGTTGTTACAGCCTACCCCCCTTAAAGAAATCTCGCCCCGAGATTTAAAGCAAGAAGAGGGGAAAAGAGGAGAAAGAAGATTTTTATTTCACAGATCTGGATTTACATCGGGGATTACACGACTTGGATACAAAGCCTCTCAAGATTTGAGAGAACAAGGCTATGAGAAATACACGAGAATCATTAGCCTAATCCAGATATCGACTGATACAGGGACAATGGAGACACAGGATGAAAACGACGCTCCAAAACGTCAAGAATGTCCACAAGAACCAGAAAACCTCAAGCGTGAACTCCACCATCGTGAACCCAACCACCAAGATCAACCCAAAACAGATCAGGACTTCCTCCATGAAATACATAGTCTTCTTCTCTCTTACGCTGGCGACTCTGGATCCACGGACAACCACCGGATCTTGCAACTCTTCTCCTGATTATTCTCTCTTTCTAGAGCGATTGCTTTCTCAAGTTTCTCCTCTCAGAGCAAGGTTTCAGATTTGGGGATGGGAAAGAAGAATAGATGCACCGGAGGGCATCCACGACAGAGTGGGAAGACAAAATGATGCAAGGCACCAGAGTGGAGGCAGGAGGAAGAAGATGGACGACGAGTCACTCACGCACGGGCGAGGAGAAGATAAAGGAGGGAATAGATTCGCTCTGCGAGGAGGCGGGCGAGCGACCGGATTTTGAAGCCGGAAAGGAGAGGAGGGGTCCGGCACGAGAACGAGGATGAGGTGCGAGAGCTGACAGGGCGACAGGATAAAGGAGAGTACACTGTGCAGGTGCTGCGAGTGCGGCACCACGATCACACAGACACAGTGCACAAGTGGGTCCCCTAGGATTGCAACGGTTCTCATCTGGTTGACTTGCTGCGACCATTCCAGTTGTCCACATATTCATTTTTCCACCTTCCAAGACCATTAGAAGACATTCTTCTACTTATCCCATTCTTCTAATCTGATGTCAAATCCTTTTTCTTAATCTGAAGTATGAAGATGACAAGAATAGTACGATGTACTCTCTCATTAAACCCCAAAATTACTACACAGTAGGGCAGGTTATCGCAAAGCGTAACCAACAATTACCCTATTGGAGGCATCAAAGGGTTTAGTGTGAGAGAATCTACTACTCACATCATCAAATACATCAAATGGTGCTTCAACCCTCAAAGTGTTTACCACTACGAAGCAGGTCAAGCTGAGGTTTGCACATCTGTTGAGCTAATTCCAAATCAAGTTTGCTGTCAATAAGAATAGCACCTGCAATACTTTCTACAATATCACCTAGGACCTATGTGTGCAAAAGACAAGCTGAATTGGGTATCATCATTGGATTCCTTGAAGTGAGTTCAACACTGGCATAGTCCTTCATAAGAGCACATACTAATGTATGCTACTATGAACCAACTAGACTGAAGAAGTCCATTCATTTGCATGTAGAAGTCAAAGTTCTTAGGTCAAAATATCCAAATCATCTCATGTAGAAATCAAAATTCTTCGGTCTATTATTCTCTAACTCCATAGAAACCAACCAATTACCTCTCTTATAGGACAAAAAGGGTAACATGAGCAGATTCTTTGGCATGGACTCATGATTACCAATTCCTTTCTATAATTCATGCTCTCGAAGCAGGGAATTGTTGAGTTTGGTCATCCAACAAACATTCCTTCCCAATGATAAGTGTGCCAATCTTTCTTTCAGAGTGTTGTCTCTACTGAACCAAATTCTCATATTCAGACGACTTTTGTTTGATACTCAAAACAGAACTGTATTTTGGTAAATCCAGGGTTATACCCAAGCACTTGTACGATGCGTACCCAATGCATTGTTGAATCCGACATCATGACGCTTGAGTACAAGACCCGATACAACCCCAAATAGTGTTGTTATCATCCGTTCATTAGAAATTTTCGTCAGAAGAATTTCCTTCATTGTCTTCCATAAAGCATGAATACTCCATAAGGCCTTAGAATACCTAATAGATGTATAGGAGTTCTAAGTCTCTACTGAGGAGTACCATGGAATAGGAAACCATTCTCTTGATCAGACAAACACCTGGTATAGTCCTTTGTCTACCACCTCTTGTGGTCCGATTAGTCTTAATGTAAGCGATCTTATTCTCCTTGATTTGCCAGATTTTGCTCTTCGGGAGAAAAGGTCATAAGAGATTGGATGATGAGTATCGAGAGGAAATCAAGGTAGGTTCACGCAAAATGACACCTCGAGGCAATCTCTGTAACAGGTCGAGATCAACAATCGTGATACCTGCGCGTGCCGAGCAGCACATTCATGTGTCTGCAGCCACAGGGTGCTCTCAGTTTCGTCGCGGCACCATCAGTCATTAATCAGGACTCCATTACAAATCTTGCGTTTGAAATGCAATTCCACATGATTGAAGGTATTCCCGCACGAATAGGCATTACGTGCAAGGCAAAAATGAGATATACGAAAGATAGTCACAAGGACACAAGGTAATAAGAAAAGGTCAACTACACCAATTTGTAGCAACCTACTGTCATAATATCATGGCGCGATTTGAATGTGGGTGGATTGCTTTGACAAGAATATGTATAAGCAAACATTCAAGGGAGGTTTTATGACAAAGATGTTGTCTTGGCTTAGACGAAATAACGGGTTACGATTAATAATTACAATACCTGCGTAACCCCTAGTAATCCATCTAGGTGCGTCCACCAAAATGGTCTAGGTTCTTGCCGCGGCACGGTAACTTCTTAACCGAGACAATTTTGCCATGACTATGACCAACAGAATAATTTGCCAGATGATCGAATTATATACGATATCTTGTACAACTAAGCTCTGTGCACAAGACAAGGTGAAGGAATTTACCGAGAATTTCAAAATTGTGGATATCAAGGAATATTTTTGAACGACATAGCATGTGCTACATACTATCGTCGCATCATTCCCAAGTGATGGTTAATAACAATATTCACTTAACAATTGGTCTAGGCATGTGACAACAAGAAACCAATGTCAACATATCATTATAGACCGAGAGGAATAGAAGTGAATTTACATGGATGAGGATAGAATACAAATTTGATCAACGACTAAATTTTGATGCCCAAAATACATGACACATAAAACTTGTTCTTGCAGGATACATAGGACCAATACATCACTAAAACACGCTAAGTGATTCATAATCACTAATCCACAAACCAATGTACCATCTGCTTAGGAGTACAGCTCATTACAACAGGTCTGCTCAAAGGAAAACATAACATTCCTACTAGAGACTTCTCATCAGGCCTACTCCTCGTGGTCCATGTTCTCAACACTCTCTGCATTTCTAGCATTCGCACTATCAATGTTGGGCACTATCTGAGGTCCTTCCTCATCAACACCAAGAGGATGGTGGTGAAGCTGGTTGTAGACCCATTGCAGTTCTCCTTGCAAAGCACCATTGATGACCTCTAACGCAATCACTTGCTCCCTCAGACGGTATTCCTCATTCCAAGCTTCATTTCGTTGTTGCTCAACTATTCCAAAGGCTTGTTGCCACTGACCAAGTAGGGCAAGCAACTCTAGAAACTGTCTTTGTGCCACAAAGGTCTCATGTACAGCAGCATTTTCTCTCTGGATGGCCTGATCTTTGGATAGTGTCATCTGCTAAAGCAATGTGGTCACTCTTTCAACTTCCTCTTCATATTCTTTCTTCATCTCTCGCTTAAATGAGGTGACGTAGACGAACTCACGATTAAGAGATTCCAATGCAATCTCTAGGCAGGAGTAACTCTTCATCATAGCAAACATTGCGCTACTAGCAGGACCATTCTTTGTTCTCGGCCTCATCTTTACCACCGACAAGTGCGGTCTCACTAAGGCGACGCCACACAACATGGTATGGGTCACCCTTAGGAAACACACCGCAAGGTGGCACGAGCAACCTCTTCGGGCATCTTTTGAGCAAATCCCGTAGTGCCTTGTATGCAACCACATTTGCACCTTCCTGAGGATTCCTACCTCGAGCAATGAACCGACGTCCACACCAAAGTGACGCTCCTTCACTCTTGGCGGGAATTACTACTTCAACAGGAAGCAAACTCATACGCTGACTCTCCAGCTCCTTGCTCCACTGATAGCGAGGTTCTTTACCGTGGGATAGCCCACTGAGTGCAGAATTCGCCATAGCAAGGAAGGCATTCCATATTCTTTTAGAAACTTTTTGGCACCACGTGGCTCACGGGTGGCAAACTGCTGATGCAAAACTTTTCCCTTGATTGCCTTGGATTTGATGCGCTTCATTCTTGCCATCTATCCAACCGAATCACAACTCTCATGAGATGGAGATTAAGTTGGTGACTTTTATCAAAAGAGAGAATCATTCTTTTATAAGGGAAGAAATAATGCAGTTGTCATGAAATGATTATGTGTCATGATGCTAGCACGTTCCGTACGTCCTCACAAATCTGGAAAACAATAAATTCTAGCGTTTTAGACGGTGGCATACCAACGTGCTCTCATATAGCGTAAACTAGTCGGGCTACACGATCTTGCGTAATTAGTGTACCTGCAGAAAATTCATTTCGGCCCAATATCCCCATGAATGCAAGCGACGTAAAAATCCACGCACCTTCCGAACAAGGTGAAATCTCCGATTACTTGCACCCATTCCCGAGTGCATACTACCCAACAAGTCATCAGAAGACGACACCCTCACATGGGGTACCTTCTTATAAACATGTGTGAATATGTATTTAATCCAGCACCAATAAGCTCTCCCCTAGATCGGCATTGCGTCCGATCATGCTCTCACAACTCACACTTACCTTAGCGGCGAACCAATCTTACCTTGGCGTAGGGGCAAATTGATCCATACATAACCATTCAAGTGAATGGCCCCCATACATAACTGTCGTGTATGAGCGCGACAAACAGAAAATATGATGCAATAATCCCCCAAGTTAGTACTGATATAAGCCACCTGAAGTCCTTAATTGGGCATAAAGGATATGACTGGTCCAAGGCACATATATATAAGTTTTGAAAACACACACTTTTGAAAAGCCTATATATGAGATTAAGTGGCTATAAGTTCGTAATTACTTGTTTATAAACAAATTCTTTTTGTTTTAAATATACTTATGAATAGTAATACGTTGAACCGCTCCGATGCCACTGTATATGAGAACCGACCAATTAATATAAACATAATGTACTAATGATGTCGCCTAAGCAACTTAATTAGCACATGACGCTTATGTCAACCCGGTAGTCCGTGAAATCACGAAGGATTTCAAACTTTCCACAATACAGCCCAGACCGAATTAAGTTCAACTTAAAACCGTTCATAGTAATACATAAGTTCACAAATATTTGAATACATCGGAGTTATGAAATAGTTATTACAATACCGAGTTCAAAACCAAATTGCAGAAGCAAAATAAGGTGTTGTTTTACAAACGCACACTTAGTTAAAACATAGTGCCTGGTCCTTCATCAAATCCGGCAAAAGCATAGAGGTAAGAGATATAAGAGATGACCTTGCCCAAGGTCTAATCCTCCGTAGTGGGATACTGGGTCCATCTTGTTGCCACAACAAAGGTCTTATGATCGCAACAAGTGGGAATAACACCACGAGTACAAGAAGGTACTCGGCTAGACTTACCCGTCATAAACTGTAACACCCGGTTTTAAGAACAAAACCAGATATACACCATATGTGAGCCTTCAAAATCAAATCTCACATATAGCCACAAATCAAAGGTAGTATCAGTAAACAATGCTTAATATTTATAACATATTTAAAAAAAAAAGACATAACCTTAGGTAGCAAACAACGGAAAGACGAATCGATCTCCGGGTGTAGACTCCACTGGATCCAACTGACTGGTTGATCACAAGCCTAAACTTCTCCTGAGGTGTGGGGAATAGCAAGAGTGAGTTCATGTTGAACTCCGCAAGTATAACAATAAGCATAATCCCATAACCACATGATCAATGTAACATAAATAATGTAGAGCATAAAACGGTAAACAATGAACATATTAACAATCGGAAGTAATCATCTATGTAAGGATTCCAAGGCCGCTCGTGTCCTTGAGCAAGGCTAGTATACCGTTTATTAAACTCGAGAGGTGTACACTTTCACCACAAGTCGTGATTGCCCTTTTGCCCGAGGTGATCGGCCTCTTGACCCACTTCCAAGGTAGGTTGGCGGGGTCACTACGAAGCTTTTCACTAGTCGTTCTAATAAGTAGCAGCCGCTAAGGTTTCGGGATTGACCAAGTAGATATAGATGCTCTCCTCCAAGAGTGGCACACACATGACCGCAGCCAAAGACACATCACGGCGGGACAAGAGCTATACCTCACTTGGCACCCCCCTCTTGCCCTTTCGGTAAGCGCTAACGAACTAGAAGATCAAGATACTAGGCTAAGACCGAGCCATGTAGTTCTCGTGGTTGTACCGTAAGTCCCGGAGGTTCTCTTACGAGATAAATTCTTAAGTTGCTAAAAAGTCATCTTTAACGTTTGTTGCATAAACATTAATCAAGTTACAAGATCATGATCATAGAAATTAAACTCAAGCTATACTTGCCTTCCGAAAGCTTGCCATCCAACTTTCCAACTCATCTCGTATCATCCGTGCATAGCTCCACTTCTAACGATAGCAACAACCATCACAAGCATCATAGACAAAACCTAGAAGCAATACACCAGTCATTATTTACAAAACTAGACATAAGGTTTTAAAACACGTAGGGCTTGCAACTGCAATCGATGAGCGCAAAAACAACTAAAACAGAGACACAGTTTAAAATATATGCAAGATCGAAGATAGAGGCTAGGAGATTTTGATAAATTATAGGAATGGAATAAACATGATGGATGGCATGGTTATAGCAGAACAAATCAGAGATGGATTTTGTGAGGTAGCTAGGTACTATATGGAGTATGTTGCAGTGAAAGGATATGGTGTTTTGACCAACGGTTAGCTGGGAAACGCGAATATAAAATGGGTGGCATGGCTGATTTCTGGACAGCAGGAACAGAAGATACTACAGCATCGTTATCTTGGCCATTGTGGCACTTGTGGTCAATCAAACTTGTAGAAACATGTGCAAGTATATGAGGTACGATACTGCTGAAGGGTTTGAGTATTTGGATAGGGGATTAGCGGGGAACGTCAATGCCATTCAGACCTGTAAGCTGACTGGACAGCAGGAACAATAAGCACGAAGATGATGATATCTCTGGAATATGAACTCCTATGGACAAGATATTTGACAGTGATGTGCACAAGGATATAAAACATACTATGGTTTAAGGGCTTTACCACCAGATTGGCAAAACAGGAACACTCATGCCAACCGGCATCAAGACTGCTGCAAGACAGCAGAGGCCACAAGCACAAGAACGATTATATCTCTTTTGTCTTGGATCATTTTGCCAAACCGTTTTGCGGGGACATGTGCAACTTAGATAACTACATTGTGATTGAAGGGTTTGATGACTAAAGGTCGGATCAATGGGAACATCAATGCCAACCGGTAGCATTGCTGCTGTCCGCAATGGACAGAGACATTATTGTTAGGAAACTTTGCCGGAATTTGACCATGTGTAGATCATGGCACATGTTCTATAGCGAGTATCATATAAAAAATATGGGGAACATGTCCTGGGTCCTCACATCGGGCTAAGTAGCAGTTGGAGATGAAGGTGATGCCAACTGGAATCGACGACGATGACGTAATAGGGCCTGCGATCAATGCGCCAGCGTCAATTCCACTTTGGTGATGATCTATGCCACATGAGAGATCAAAGAGATGGATTAGTGGGGCTTGATGAGAGCAAGATCAGAGAGGGAACAGAGAGGGGCGACCTCACCATATGCTGTACTGAAAACGACAACGACGATGATGAGTGAGGTGCTGCTGCTGTTGTGGGTTGGGAAGACGGCAAGGCACACCGGAATGGCGTCCATGAAGCGCTGCGGCACCATGATGTTCTCTCGGGCGTCACAACAGAGAGGAGAGATGAGGAACATGAGTTTCTCGGTGAAGAGCAGAAGGCATGCCCCTTACCATGGCACGATGCCGAGGAATTCAGGATTCCGACGGTGGGAAGACACATGCAGCGGCAACACAAATTCGTCGCAGCGATGGCACTGCAATTTGATGGAGAGGAGGGAGAGGGAATTAGCATAATCATCGTAACCAATTCATCATGATCTACTCATCCTAGTATACTACCTAGCACACAACATCACTCATTCAAGCATCAATACTAGTCCTAACCATATAACTAGCAGATCAGTAAATAAATCATAAATAAATAACCATAGACCCTATGGATATGAATGAAGACATTCTGGAAATCTTATGAAATTCTTCCATCAAACATCTGAAGATATCACAAACTGATTACCATGTTAACTACACCTAAAACACAGAACATCTTAATGCATCATAAAGGACTGATTGCTGCTTGCTAAAAACAGCCACTAAAACAGCCCTGGTGACCATCTTGTCACACCCATAACTCCTAAACCATTCATGCAATGACCATGAAACTTTAACAGTAGATGGTCAAGCTAACACACTAACTATCATCTTTAGACAAGTCAACCAGAAACCCAACCTATAATTAGGTTAGCCTAGCATTAATGGACTTAACCCCTAATTTGAACATCCAAGAGTTGAACAGGAGCACCATGATTGGCTACTCCTAAATTCCTACAAAAATTACAGTAGACATAGCATGGCAATACTAGTCTACCAACCAAATTTCATTCCATTTGGATAAACCTTCTGGCCTACACATAAATCACAAGGCAGCACATTTCCTGGGACCAATAAATAGTTTGCATCATGAAGTATGGCAAACTCATGTGTTAATCACATCAATGACTTCCTATTGACATATAAACAGTCCACAAAAAGAATTAACCCTTAACTAGAAATAAGGACCCTATTTATGAATTTAATATGAGCATAGCAAAAATAGGCACATGAACTACAACTCTAAAAAATTACACTAAACATGTATGTGATATCTTTATCATAGACAGAGCATCTCAATACAAGACCAACAAGACCAAAACCACATTTTTCTGAGCATCCTAGAATTAGTTATGCATTTCCAAAGATAAAAAGCAATTATACCAATTGATACAATTTAAATAAAACTATACAGAAAAGTTGCTCAAACAGGGAATGTCATTCTTTCCAGATACTACACTTCACAAGGATTACAACAAGACCAAAATCATTGAATTTGGACACTCCTGGCTCTAGATATGATTTTCCAAAGCTTTTTATTAAAATCTGTCAAAAATCATTTTTATGAAAATCGACCCCTTAAAATGCTACGCGTACCCCGAACTGCACCCAAACGCGAACCTTTGCTAGATCCACCCGGCTTCTGTACCCAGACCCGTACCAGATGACGTCATCCATGACATCAGCATGACATCATCGTGGGTCCCGCGTGTCATACACCAGACCTAAGCCATGCTGACGTCAGCAATGACGTCATCGGGACCTACACGTCATAGACACAGGCGCCGTTACTTTTACATAAAAGTCCCTGACTTTTCCGATATCTGCGCGAGCCTAGAAATGAAAGACCTATGAGTCTGGTACTTTAGCGCCTAAGCCCCTCACCTTCTTCGTATTCTAACCACGTGGTCCTCGAGCAAGGGAACAATGGGGAGGGCGATTCCGGCTTGGGGCCGGCCGGTTGGCTGCCTGCCGGTGGCCGAGGGAAAGCGGCGGAGCACCGGGCTGGTGCTGCGCATCCGCCAGTACCCGCAGCGCCCCTCGCCGTGGCCCGGGGTGGCCTGACCGCGTACGTCGGCGACTCCCGGCCGCCCGACCCGGCGTTGGCGACGCTTCGACGTCGGGTGAGAACGGGAAGGTGGTGCGGGGGAGGCAGCACGAGGTGGCGAACTCGAAGGCGGGGGCGTGTAGCAGGATGGCGCGGCGGAGAGGCGAGTTTGGTGGTGGCGGCGGAGTTTCGCGCCGGCGGTGGCAATGGCGGCCTGCGCGGCTAGGCGGGTGGGGAAAAGGGAGGGGAGATGGAAGTGGAGTGGGGTGTGTCCGCGAGAGAGAGAGCGAGGCGAGTGCTAAATAGCCACTTGGCTTGTCCAAATCGGACCGAGGTCACGGGCGCGCATGCGGAGCCAAACGGCGGCAATGGTGCTCGGCGTCATCCTCGCAGTGGCTCAGCAATTCAGCGGGGAAACGAGGGCGTCGGCAGGCGGCGTGGGTACTCGAGTGCTCGTCCGTGGCGTCACGTAGTGCTTGGCGGCTCCCCCTTGGAGTCGCGTGGA
Source organism: Themeda triandra (assembly GCA_018135685.1). NCBI lineage: Eukaryota > Viridiplantae > Streptophyta > Magnoliopsida > Poales > Poaceae > Themeda > Themeda triandra. The sequence goes on from JAENPR010000032.1 coordinate 1,765,694, forward strand.
GTGCGGCCGGTGGCGACGGAAAACTCGGCGAGCAGAGCGGCAGGCGCGGCGCAGCGATGCGGCAAGGGCAGGCGACTGGGGACCGGCCGTGCACTTGAGTGCGCACGCGGCTCGGCTCGCGATGCAGGAGGGGTAATAGAAGAGTCGAGTTGGCGGGGCGCAGACGCGGCGCGGCGGCGGGGCTTGTCGTCCGTACGCGAGGCAGAGAGGGGAAGAGAGAGATGGATGATGACAGGTGGGGCCCGGGGTGGGTCCCACAGATTTTGTCTTGACTTGAAAAGTTAGACCCCCTGTATTTTCAAAAATATTGCGAATTTGGAAAAACTCAAAACATGAAAGTTTCTCCATTTGATGAGTAGAACACTTTTCATGTAGAAAGTTTTTGCTAATTCGGCCTAGATTTGAAAATGTGAATTAGGGTCAATTTACAATTATAAAAAATATTAATTTTCAATATTCCCCTTGCTGTTTTTGCCCTTTTTGAAAGCCTTAAACCCATTTTCATGACTTGGTGTAAAAACAAAGTTTTCTCCAAATAATTTTCTTTATAAACTCTATTAAGGGTCCAACTTGGTCTGAGCAACATAAACAGGACTTTTGGGAACAGTTTGAAAACTACTTTATACATAACTGTCGGTGTTTCGTACCCCGGGGGGTATCACACCAACAAGTAAATTTCTAAGCGTGCTCCCTAATCCGGATGGTGATGCAAGAAGGACACAAGATTTTTATCCTGGTTCGGGCAAAAGAAGGCCCTACGTCCAGCGGGGGGAGAAGAACTTGTATTATCTTGCACCGAAGTGCTTGTACAGGGGTGAGTACAAGGGTGTCTTGTGGCTTAGCGTGTGGAGCGTGTGTGTGTTGACATTTCTAACGCCACTTAGTGTTAGGTTGTCATCCCCAACATGGCGCCAAAAATGCTGGTACTAAATAATGCAACTGCTACTAGAAATAAATATGGGATCCGCAAGCGCACAGATAATACCGATGTAGCATTTTAACCAGGAGTAATCCAGGTATCGTTATTTATAATTTTACCACTGGGAAGGGAAGGCACTGGATAATGAGTGATGAGCAATGCACATGCGATAATGGAGAGCTTAACCTTGTCTCGTATCGATCATCTCATACGGGGTAAGTGTCACATAAAATATAGGAATGAATGATAAATGACATAAGATAAATGAGAGCATTTAGCCACATAAAATAATATAATGTGACCATCTCAACTTAGCACTCTAAGCTTATAACACTAGCATGGACTAGGACGATCTAGGGTATAATCCTATGTTATTCTAACTATAAAGTCAAAGCATACAATGATTAGTGCAAGAACATCTAGCAATCATGGCGGGAAAAGGTTACATCTATGCATAGTGATATTACCAGAGAAGACTAGAGACATAGCAATGACTTCAATGTAACAGGTTTGTTCTGCTAGACCTATACTCGGGAGAAGGGCTACAAAGGACTCAACAGGACTGTCACTCCCGCGATTTACCTCACGATCCGGAATATAGGGTGCAATCGTAGATAAATACGGTATAGGCACCATGCCTACACAATATCTATCACTCACCCATTGGCCTAATGAGCAAGCGCTATACGATCCTATGCATAAACATAATTCTAGTCCAACTATGCTAAACATATAATCAAAGTAGACTAAGAACGATATAATTGAGAACATAATCAAATAGAGCAAAGTCAAGTCTGATATAATAGAATAGAATAAAGTACTACTCGTAGTATCACGAACAATGATGAATATTACAAGAATGTAGAGGGGAATTACCAAGAACTCCGACAGATCCGGACTCCAAGCTAGGCTTGATTCCCTCTAGATCTATTCCTATGTAGCTATGCTACTAAACTATGGAGCTCTAATTGAGATGGTCGCTCTGGCTTCTCGAATCCTCTCGATGAATGAAGAGAGAATGAATTAGGGTTTCACCCGGGGCCGGGGGCTCGAATATATAGCCCCTAGGATGAACCACAGCCCTCGGATCAAACCGACATAAATGGACGATAATTATTCATCCTCAAAGGCGGTGGAGGCGGGATCCGCGAGACTCGACGCCATTGGTCGAGGTGGGGAGTCGGCCGACTCCCCCCGGGCGGCCGGCGGCCGCCGCTGCAGTGGGGCCTAGCCTTCAGGGGTCGCCTTCTGGAGTCTTCTAGATTATACTTTTTCACCCATTCGGTCTTTATCTCTATGTAATCATGACATGTGGGCCTCATTTGGTTCTCTTTTTGATAACCCCCGCAGAAATAGACAATCACCAAAACTCATGGAATTACGTCGGTGTAACCCCTATATCTAACAGGTGAACTCATATTAGTCCTTTCTCTTGCTGCGTTGACGGTATAAAATTGATACTTAACGACCGTCAACAAACTCCCCTAAGCTTACCTTTTGCTCGTCCCTGAGCAAAGATAGACTCAGTGATGGATCAGGAGTTGCTACAATGCTTTCACTCCTCACAAGTACACATGCGTTCAAACAAGAACTCTCCTCTGGATTAGAGTGAACTATTCTGACTCAAAACTTACTCATATTACCTTTCACCATGGAGCTTATAACCGTCACTTGAGTCTTGAGTAGTTGAAAGATAGAACGGTCAAGTCAAGCGCCATGTTTCTCGCTCTTTGATCAACTATTATCCCGGAGTTTATGCACAGTTTTGAAATAAAACTCAGAGTTCCTTGTATGAACCTTTCAGGTCTCTCATTTGTGGTATTTCTGGATCCTCTCTAAGGCATGAGTAGTATATGCCTTCTCTCTTCTCTCAAGAATATGTGGTATTTGTGGAACTAAGGCATAGTGGAAAGTGCCTTCTCTCTCTCACCCTACTTTCTAATAGGCTTATGTGGAGCTCATAGGTGGGGAGACACTCAAACTCACTTGCATATATTGCACAGTTAAGACATGGATCCAATAGGAACTAAAATAATAATAAAGTGATATGTGCATGTGAATGAGGAAATGGAATGGATGATAGGATGATGATAGGATGATGATGATAAGGAAATGATTATGAGGGGTACTCAACTGGTGAACATCTACTTCTACACTTGCTCCTTTGGGGATAACATGACTCCCTTTATTTGAAAACCTTAGAACTTCTTGAAAGGAAGGACTTGGCTACGCTTTTCTTTCTTCTTTTCTTTTCTTCTTTTTTTTTCTTCTTTTTTTTTAGAGCAACCAATCCTCTGAAAACGAACTTTAGCAACGGGGATTCATATAACTTGAAATGATAATGACTGGAGCTTTTATGTAGGCAAATAGAACGGCGATGATTATGTCTAGATGTTCACTCCCACGATAGGAGTAGAACCTTTCTGGATGAAATGAATGGCGTATGTATATGTGAATGGATGGATGGATGGATGGATGCGTACTCCCAGGGTAGGAGCAGCATAAGTGCATATCTCCAGGGTAGAGACAGCACAATATGTGGTGGATGTGGATCTATATGTGGGTGGTACTTCTAGGGACAGAAGTAGCACAGAATGAATGTAACATTTATAAAATGGGTGCATGCTTCTGAGGACAGAAGTAGCATAGATCAATGGATGGAGAGCACATAGTGTTGACTTTAACTGCATGACTAATTCCTTATGAGTCCACAGCATAACCACACTCAATGCCTATAAAGACTACACTCAATGCCTACAATATGATCTATATAAATAGATGGGTTTTTCTAATCTAGTAAGCATGAATATATGGTGGTAGGAATTTGAACTCTCATCATAAAGGAACTCATCATGCAGGAATTTAATATTTTCACGAGATAAATTCTCCGTAACTCTAGTATCTCTAGGAACAAGATGGACAAGACTCAAAACCTTCCCATATCATACCCGTCAACCACCTAGACTTAGATCAAGTGTTTGCTACCCACAAGTTTCGGGTTCGAGCAAATCTCAAATCTAAACAAGTTGTGTCCAAAACTCGGGAGAGTGCAAGGTTGAAAACTAGGTACTTGAAAGGAATTACGGCAGAGCAACTATTCATCATCTCCATATAGAGTTTATTCTAAGGGATAACTTAAAGATAGATTGCAAGAGCTCTCCAAAAGATAAATAAGGAAATCTTTCTGGGTTTCTATGGTTATGCATCTTTTTTAGTTGTTTTAACAAAGCACACTCTAACAAGGCATAAACAGATAAGTTGGAAACACTTAGCTTGGTACACGGGGGATGCTCTCCCCCAAGCTGGATGTTGACATAGTCTCGCCGATGTTGCGACGATGTGCACCGAAGACGTTCTAGTCCTCCAGAGTGTCGTAGATAGTTCTTGTTGGAGACGGCGTTTAAGTGTCGCGCAAAGCACTCCGACGGGGACTGGATGTCCTTTCGCTGTTAGCTCTTCATGATCCTTGATGTTCGTGAAGCTCAAATAGACAACAAAGCTTGTGGAACCGATTATGCGTTAGTGATAAAACCTCTAGGCCTTGGTTGTCTAGAACTTTCTTAACTTAGACTTGTTCTAACGGGATCACAAGAAATATTTTTATCTTTTTATTATTTTAAGGAGTGCGAGACGGGGAAAATAAATATCCGAGAAATTATTTTTGTGCCACCACAGTGAATGATTATCCACATGGGGCTTAAGGATTTTCTAGATGCAAATGCACAACATCTTTATTTTCTTTTTCTAGTGCAGAGATAAAAACATAACGATGCAACTAAGATGCTAGTAGGAAAATGAATATGCTAAGGTAAAAAATGCAATGCTGAAAAAGTAATTGCTGATAAATACCAAGTTACCTCTTGGTGCGGCGTTCGGTGGTTTTAAGTCCTCAGAACAGGACTTGTCATGTTCACTCATTTTTCAAGGGGCGCATTGGCTGGCGCCTCAGATGACGTCGCCTCTTGTGTAGGAACTGATTCTGATTTTGCTTTTACCTTCCACACCTTCTTTGTTGGAGAGGATGACCTTGAGGAGGAAGCTTCTTGGATCACTTGTTTCTCTTCTGATGGTAGCACCTCTTCTTCTACAATGTTCTTCTCTTCGGGGTACCGGTCTTCATATCTAGACACTTCTCCCTCATAGTCAGCCCATCCATCTGTAGTGATGTTTTTCTTGTTCTGGCGATGGGTACGCTGCCTTCTCCTTGCTCTGTTCTTCTTGGGCTCCTCAGTGATTATATAATTATTGTTGAAGTAGCGGCGTACCTTCTCAGTGGGAAAGTGGAAATGGATCTCTCCTGTCCCAATATAGATGATAGCTACGGTGGTGTTCGGGAATGGTCTTCCTAGGATGATTGGAGGATCATAGTTATCTCCCATGTCAATGACTAGGAAGTCTCGTAGGGACATAATGGTCATCTATCTGGATGAGGACATCCTTCACTTCTCCTTCGACGAAGCGGAATGTACGATCCGCCATCCGTAGGCGTGCATAGGTAGGCTCCAAAGGCATAGTGCCATATAAATACTCATAGGTTACCTTGGCCATAATGTTGATGCCCGATCCGGTGTCACGCATGACTTTATTGAAAGAGCTTCGTTGATGGAGCATTGAATGGTTGGGACACTTGGGTCATCCTTCTTGATCGACGTGGGGATGCGAGTAAGTGGTCATGCTCCTTATGGACTGCGGTGACCATCCTCACTGTCTCCGTCTTCTTGGTCTTCTTATTCTTGTTCTTGCTCTTCTTAGCTGGATTCTTCTTCTTCTCACCATTCTGTGATGAGGGTGTCTTCGGGAACTGCAGCAGACTGTTCTTGAAGAAGAAGGTTTCTCTCTTGCCCTTGATGTTGAAGATGATCTTGGCGGTGTTGGCATACATGATGGCTCCGGCGGTGTTCAAGAATGGTCGTCCCGAGAATGACGAGGGGACCTTTCATCACCGCCCTGTATCCACTACCACGAAGTCTGCAGGGACATACGAGTTGCCCACTCGTACACATATATCTTCTAGTACTCCCAAAGGAACACGGAGTGACTGATCTGCAAGTTGTAAGCACATGGTTGTGTATGCTAAGGGGCATCTGAATAGCTTCTCATATATCACTCTTGGCATGATGTTGATGCTTGCACCGAAGTCACAGATTGCTTCATTGAAGTTGGTACTTCCAATGGAGATCGGAATGACTGGTCTCCCTGGATCGCCCTTCTTGATTGGCGAGTTGAGTCAATCCATGACCCCTTCGATGGATCACTCCGGCTATCTTCTACATTGAATATATCAACAAGATTTGCGGTTTGAGCTCTTCGGGTTGTCTGCTAGTTTACCTTGACCGGTGGAGGGAGCAAGGTTGACAAGCTGTTGTACCGTGACTCAAGTATTTTGTTGAAGCTGAGCTGACTCTTGATGGCATTGGAAAAGCCATCCATTACATTCTTGCCGAGTGTCTCTAGGACCTTGTCATTTGATGTCGGCTTCTTGGACAGATTGTCCATCATCTTGCCTTGATTCAAGCACTAACTCTCTCAAAGGCTAATTTGGTTGTAATTATTGTAGGAAGAGTTGTTAACCTTGATTCCAACCTTGATTCCGCTGAGGACGATAGTAATTATTATTGTTGTTGTTGTTGAGGTAGTTCACGTCCTCCTTCAGCTCAGGGTAGTTAGCACCTGTGTGCCCAGTCTCCACACTCTTCACATGTCATGTGAGCATCATGTATATGCATGACTTCTTTCTTCTCGGGGCTCTCTCATCGAGCCTCTTCATTAGCAAATCCATTTTGGCGACAAGCATGTCTACCTCCTTCACCTGGTGCATTCCTCCACCTCTCTTGCGGGTCCGAGTTCTTTCTTCACTCCGGCCTTGGTTGGATGCCATCTTCTCCACAAGAGCCGTGGCTTGAGGAATAGTGAGTGATAAGAATGCACCTCCAGCAGCAAAGCATCCATCGTCTCACGTGTCTTGTTGCTAAGCCCATGGTAAAATGTCCGCATAAGCGGCCAATTCTCCATGCCATGATGAGGACACTCGAGGATGTAATCTTGAAAGCGCTCCCAAGCTTCGGGACAGTCTCATCATGGTGTTTCTTGAAAGCTTGATATCTTCCCACGAAGAGCATTTGTCTTGCCCATGGGGAAGAACTTCGCCAAGAAATTAGTGGAACATAATGCCCACGTAGTATTCTTCTCCTTATTGGCGTAGAACCACCGCTTCGCTCTCCCCAAGAGTGAGAATGGGAAGAGGCGAAGTGGTATAGCATCTCTCGGGGACATCCTTGATAGTGAATGTGTTACAAATCTTCGGGAAGTGTTGGAGATGAGCACTAGCATCTTCATGGGCCTTCCCATTGGAACCGGCTTGCTTGCACCATGTTGATCGGCGCAGGCTTGAGCTCAAAAGCTCCTTCGATGTCCGCATTTGGTCCGATACGAATGTTGTCCGTAGTTGGAGCCGAGAACTCGCGGAGTGACTTGTTCGCCATGGCTTCAAACGCTGGTGTCAAGTCCCGCATGAAAGGTTGACTTTCTGCTTCTGACAAACTTCCAAGTTGAGTTGATGATGATGTTGATTGATTGGTCTTCTTCAACCTGCTTCTGGCTTTCCTGATTAAAGCTTCTAGATTGTCAATATAATTATCAGGAAGAATTGTCTTTTTCATACATTACCCTGCATAAGATATAAAAATAGACAAAAGACAAGGGTAAGGCTGTATGCGTAGAGAATGGTGACAGTGCTCAATCTCATTATGTAGTGCAATGCTGCTCATTATCCATTAGCTTTCAACCTTCCCTGGCAACGGCGCCAAAAATGCTTGTTGACATTTCTAACGCCACTTAGTGTTAGGTTGTCATCCCCAACATGGCGCCAAAAATGCTAGTACTAAATAATGCAACTTCTACTAGAAATAAATATGGGATCCAAGTTTACGATAATACCGATGTAGCATTTTAACCAGGAGTAATCCAGGTATCGTTATTTATAATTTTACCACTTTGGGAAGGGAAGGCACTTTGGATAATGAGTGATGAGCAATGCACATGCGATAATGGAGAGCTTAACCTTGTCTCGTATCGATCATCTCATACGGGGTAAGTGTCACATAAAATATAGGAATGAATGATAAATGACATAAGATAAATGAGAGCATTTAGCCACATAAAATAATAGTAACGACCATCTCAACTTAGCACTCTAAGCTTATAACACTAGCATGGACTAGGATGATCTAGGGTATAATCCTATGTTATTCTAACTATAAAGTCAAAGCATACAATGATTAGTGCAAGAACATCTAGCAATCATGGCGGGAAAAGGTTACATCTATGCATAGTGATATTACCGAGAGAAGACTAGAGACATAGCAATGACTTCAATGTAACAGGTTTGTTACGCTAGACCTATACTCGGGAGAAGGGCTACAAAGGACTCAACAGACTGTCACTCCGCGATTTACCTCACGATCCGGAATATAGGGTGCAATCGTAGATAAATACGGTATAGGCACCATGCCTACACAATATCTATCACTCACCCATTGGCCTAATGAGCAAGCGCTATACGATCCTATGCATAAACATAATTCTAGTCCAACTATGCTAAACATATAATCAAAGTAGACTAAGAACGATATAATTGAGAACATAATCAAATAGAGCAAAGTCAAGTCTGATATAATAGAATAGAATAAAGTACTACTCGTAGTATCACGAACAATGATGAATATTACAAGAATGTAGAGGGGAATTACCAAGAACTCCGACAGATCCGGACTCCAAGCTAGGCTTGATTCCTCTAGATCTATTCCTATGTAGCTATGCTACTAAACTATGGAGCTCTAATTGAGATGGTGGCTCGGCTTCTCGAATCCTCTCGATGAATGAAGAGAGAATGAATTAGGGTTTCACCCAGGGGCCAGGGGCTCTAAATATATAGCCTCCTAGGATGAACCACAGCCCTCGGATCAAACCGACATAAATGGACGATAATTATTCATCCTCAAAGGCGGTGGAGGCAGGATCCGCGAGACTCGACGCCATTGGTCGAGGTGGGGAGTCGGCCGACTCCCCCCGGGCGGCGGCCGGCCGAGCTGGGGTGGGGCCCGGCCTTCGGGGTCGCCTTCCGGAGTCTTCTAGATTATACTTTTTCACCCGTTCGGTCTTTATCTCTATGTAATCATGACATGTGGGCCTCCTTTGGTTCTCTTTCTGATAACCCCCTGCAGAAATAGACAATCACCAAAACTCGTGGAATTCTGTCAGTGTAACCCCTATATCTAACAGGTGAACTCATATTAGTCCTTTCTCTTGCTGCGTTGACGGTATAAAATTGATACTTAACGACCGTCAACAGTGTGCGTTGGGAATGTGAAGCCTGAAGGCATGAAAGCGTTAAAGCTCTCCTTAGACTAGGCCCTGGCATCCCCTTTTATAGGCCAAGGGGAGGCTCAGGAACATAGGGTAGATAGGGCGATCGTAAGCATGACGTCGAGGTACAGATGTCGAGTTGAGTTGCTGGAACTGTGGGTGCCTCCCTCGATCCGGTTCGAGCCTGTGGATCCATGCTTTTATCCGGTTCAAGCCTGTAGCAGCATGGGTGATGATGTCCTGACTGTCCTTGGTTGATGCGAGCTGACGCAATCGAGGCGTGGACGATGATGGCCTGCTCGGGAACCCCGTCGTGTGGCCGTCGAGGTGGGATGGACGGGTCACTACGCGCCCCGTACGCCGGTCATGTCTGCCATCATTCTTCGAGTGGCTGGAGGCCGCCTCGAGAGGTCGAGGACCCGGGCGATGGGACTGAGTGGCGGTTTTAGCGGTACGGAGAGTTGACAATGGCGTTTGAAGGGGGTGCCGTACACAGCACAGTGTGCGGCGTGGTGTCACAGTGGCGCTGCCATCCTCGAATCCAGGGCATGGGCAGCGTAATGGGGGAAGCGATCGGTGTACGATCCACTATTACGAGCCCTGTAGCCATGGAGTTAGGCGGGGTTGGTGTATAGAGGCACTGTTTCGAGCCCTGTAGCCATGTGCGTGCCCTGGAACAGCAATCATTGCAGGCGGACTCGAGCGGTTGCTCGCTCGAGCGGTTTTCGCCACCATTTCGAGCGGTCGCTCGCTCGAGCGGTTTCCGTCACTTTTCCTCGAGCGGGCGAGCGGCCGCGTCTCGAGTCGGTGGGTCTTGTGGCTTTGTGGGCCTGATCGTGGGCCGGCCCATTATGAGGAGAATTGGGGATTTCTCTAGTTGGTTTTTGGGATTTAGGGAGAAGCAGGGCTGGTTTGCTTACCTCTAATCCGCCCAATTTAGGACCCCCTAATCTAGGTACCCGACAGTAGCCCCCGAGCCCTTGCCTGATTGTGAAGAACTTCAGGTAAGGGATCATGAAGTGGAGTTGAAGTACCTAGACTTAGGGTTATGTTGTCTTGTCTTGAGGGGTCAATCTCTCGTTTTTTCCATGGGGGCGCGCGAGCGTCCCCCGCGGGGGTAGCCCCCGAGGCCCCAGAGGAATGAGGCATTCCTCTGGGGGCTTTGAAATGAGCTGTCTCAAGCAGGAGTACCATTAACTGGAGTTGTAGCGCTCGAGGTAGGGGGTTCTTCTCGACCCTTCGAGCCCCCGAGTGCTTTCTGCTCTCCTCTTGTCGAGAGGTGTTGTTCGTGTGACTCGAGCCCCCGAGCCTTGAAATGCTGGGCCGTAGTCGTGACCTAGTTCCCGCTAGATCTCCTGGATTAGATCCAAGTGGTGGGAGGACTGGCACTACCCGCGGTCGAGCGAGCGCCACACCCCCCTGTGAGCTGGTAACGGGGAATTCAAGTGAGAGTCCGCCTCCTTTCGAGGGGAGACGGCTTCGAGGCCCGGGGACGCTCTCATTAGAGCTGGGTGCCTAGCTTTTAGAGGACCGGCCCCATTCGAGGGGGCCGACGGCTCGAGTGCCTTCCGTCGATGGAATCCCTTGAAAGCTTAGCGCCCTGCCTTGGATGTGTCTTTGGGGTTCGAGAGTTCATTCTCGATCGGAACCTTTCGAGGGTTCCTTCCCAGAGGCACCCCTAACTCGGGTGCTTGAGGGTGGCTGTTCGAACCCGTTCGTGGGTCAGCCTCCGTTCCCTCGAGACTTACAAGTGGGACCGGAGTCCCGAGGTGTCTTACCGTGTAAGGAACCGTCTGCCGAGACGTCCCATCGCTGCGTCAGTCGAGGGGAATCCGTCCGTTGTTGGCGGCGCGCCTTTTTAGGCAAAAACCGGCGCGTCATGATGATCGTGGGCTGGCGACGGTTCAGTCCCGCCTCGCGTCTCGCGCCCCTGGTGAGTGGAGGTAGGTGGCGGTTGTCAGTGGGAATTGAATGCGGTTACCGTTTCTCGGCGTGTCCGTCGGAGTCGCGTGGCCGTTGGATTGCGGAATCTGAGCCGTCGGACGTGCATGACGCAGATCAGCTCAGCATTATAAATTTGGGGGAGGAGACTCCCGGTTTCCTTCCTTTGCATTCATCGCCTTCTTTCCTCTGCCGCCGCCGGTTGCGCTCTTGCTCCCAGCCCTAATCGCCGCCGTCGGACTCGCTTGCAACCGCCGCCACTCCTGCCGCATCCATCGGAGAGACTTAGAAAAAAGGGGGGAGTAAAAGTTCTTGAGCGTGTGCGTCGCCGGAGCCGCCATTTTCGCCCTGCGCCGCCGCCTCATCGGATTCCGCCGTCGCCGCCTTTCCGGATTCCGCCGTCGCCATGGTTTCCAGCAAGAAGGTCAGCAAGAAGACCGGCCAGGGGTCCAGCCGAGGCGCTGGGGGTAGCGGGGCCGGTGGCAAGGGCGCCGCCGGCAAGGAGCCTGCCAAGGCCCCTGTACTGGTGGTGATGTACGACGCGCTCCCGTGGCCTCGGTCTATGGTGACCGAGGCGATGCTGGAGGGCCTCGTCGAGGAGGGGTTGCTCCTCCCCAATCCGCCGGAGGGGCCGCCGGAGTGGCAGGTGCCGGAGGCTACCCACCGCGAGCCCGTCGTGCCGGAGGGTTACGTCCTGAGTTTCGTCAAGTTCCACAAGCGAGGTCTTGGGGCGCGGCCGAGCCGCTTCATGCGGGCGCTCCCCCATCATTTCGGGGTCGAGCTCCAGCACTTCAACCCCAATTCCATCTCCCACGCCGCTAGCTTCGTCGGCGTCTGCGAGGGGTACCTGGGGATGGCGCCGCAATGGGACTTCTTCGTCCACATCTTCAAGGCGACGCTGTTCACCTTGGCGGTGAGCAGCAACGACAACGACGACGACGACGAGGAGAAGGAGAAGGTGAACGCCCGTCGCTACATTCGAGCGGGTTCTTGCTCGCTCGGCTTGAAGAGGCGGGAACACTGGCTGCCCGGCTCGTGGACAACGAACAACACCGGGTGGGCCTCGGAATGGTTCTACCTCCGCAATGAGGGGAACTATTTCCCGGAGTACACCGGTGCCGTGTTGACCGCGCCCAAGCACAATTAGGGCTACGGCCAACCGAGCAAGCTCCAGCCCCGTCTCGACCCCCTGACCGATGCCATGGAGAGGCTCCGCCATCGGAGGGCCGACAATATTTCCTTCAACCTTTCCCACGTCGTCGCTGGGTTCCACTCCCGCCGAGTGATCCCGCTCGCCGATCTCCAGCTACGGCTGGACCAGATGACGGAGGATGCCGACCCCCTAGCGCTCGAGGCCAGCAGGATGTCGAGCCTGCCTCTCCCGACCGCTACGGTCGTGGCTCGAGTGCGCGAGGCGATCGACGGCGGCAAGAACTTTGGGGAGGACCAGGTCGGCCTCTTCCCCATGCGCCCGGAAACCGACCTGCTTGGCTACGTAAGTCTCTTCGAGGCCCTTCTTGTTGTTGATTTTGCTTTTTCTTCTAGCTTGCGCCCATCTGATCGAGCTGTGTCTCTTCAGGAGATCATCGACCACGCAGATTCGGTGCCCCCGGTGAAGGAGGACGCGCCCGACCGCGAGGTAAGACGTCTTAGAAATGATCGAGAACATGCAGCAGCGCTCTCGAGGAGGGAGGAGAAGGCGAAGAAGGCCATCGCGCTGGAGGAAAAGGAGAAGCGCAAGGCCAGGCGCCGCCGGGAGCGGATGATGCGTCTGGAGGCGGATCCAAATGACTGGAGCCCCAGTTTGGATTCGACCGATGACGACGACGAGGAGGACGATGAGGCGACCGATAGCGATGACGCCACCGTCGCTCGAGCGCTAACGCCCCCTCGATCTCGCGTGCAGGAGGTGTCTCTGGCGCCTGCTCGTCTCGAGCTGCGCGGCGTCTCATCACCGGCTCGAGCCAGCCAGCAGGAGGAGTCGTCCCACCGCTCCGGCCGTGGCGCTCGAACGCCGTCATCGACCCGAGCGGGGCAGCGGGAGGAATCATCCCACCACTCCAGCCACGGCGCTCGGGCGCCATCTCAGTCGCGGCGGGATTCTTCTTCCCGTCACCAACCATCTTCAACGGGCGCGCGCACCCGGCAGCACCAGGCTGCAGATGCGCGCAAATCTTCCTCGGTCCAGCCCGGCGAGCGTCCCGTCGAGTGCCGGACCCCTTCTGGCGGTCACCGGGCTGAGCAGACCCCGACTCTCCGGACTCAGGATCCCGCAAGGGATCCCACGCTGGACCCGGCCAAGGAGCCGGCAGGAGCGGGGGAGGCCGCCAAGGCCACAGAGCCCCCGAGCGCCTCGAGCCGAGCTGCTGACACCCAGAAGCCCCCGAGTGGCTCGAGCGGCGCGGTCGAGGCTCGGAAGCCCTCAAGCGATTCGAGGGAGCCGGCCGCGGCTCGGAAGCCCCCGAGTGACTCGAGCAAGTCAGGTGGTTCAAGCGGCACCACCTCGACTACAAGGTAAGTCTTTCGACCGGATCCTTTCTTATCGCCTTCCTGTTCTGCTTGTGAATTTCTTGTCATCATCGTTTTTTGTTTTTCTCTTTCTTCTAGAAACAAGCGTCCCCTGTCGTCCCTGCCGTCCCTTCCTCCCATCCTGCCTTCAAAAAGGCTGAAGGTCTCAGGAGGGTCGAGTGGTACCTCGTCCGCCCCAGGTGGAGTGACCCTTCCTCGCACTGCTTCGATTTGGTTAGCACAAGCCAAGGATGCGATTGAGCGCGGGAGGCTGATGGCGGCTGCATCTCGTGCAGGTGCCGGGGTCGCGCCTAAGGTGACGGGGGAGACGGCCATCGCCACCACTACCACCTCAACAGTCGTCCCGCCGGAGACGCCATCGTCCGCAGCCCAAGGCGAGGCGGCAGCCGGCGACAAGGGGACGACGGCCGAGGCGTCGGGCCTGAGGCAGCAGCCGTCACTTCTCAAACCGGGGCCGGGTCGGAGCAGCACCCGATCACGCTCGAGGACGAGAGCCCGAGCTCCGGCCCTAAGGCGTGGCCAATAGTCCTGCGTCAGCTCGAAGAGGGGTGGAAGGAGAAAGAGGAGGAAGCAAGCTCCTCGGTCGCCGAGTGGCCGGCGGATGACGAGGAGATGCAGGAGGCGGGCCAGGTATCCGACCCCCAGACGGACCGGGCGTCCACCCCCCCTCGAGATATGGAGGCCGGCCCCTCCGCCGGACAGCGGGTCGAGGTGCCCCAGGCCTCCCCGGTCGAGCAGGGGGAGGCCCAAATCACTGCGCAAGAGGAGGCGCTGGAGGAGCACCCTGCCGTTGTGCAGGAGGAGGAGAAGGTGGAGGAGTAGGTGGAGCAGCCCGCCGCCACTACTAACTTTTGACCCTTATGCCACGCTTTTTTGTCGCAATGGCAAGATTTGGTTGCAATAAGTGGTGTTATTGCAACCAATTGCACCTTCGGTTGCGATAGGTGGAATTTTTTGCCACGACAATTATTTCATGGCCCTAAGTGTGAAGATCGTTGCAATAAGTAAGTGCTATCGCAACCAATTGTAAATCGGTTGCAATAAGTCATCACTATCGCCACAATTTGATTTACGTTGCCGACATCTTTGTTGGCGTTGCAATACTAATGTAGTATTGCAATGATTTAGTTGTTGGTGGCGAAAGCGCGACATTGTTGCAACGAATATGATTCATAGCTTATAATAGACGCTTGCATTGCAAAAGAGCTATACCTATGGCAACGAAAAAATAGATCATTGCAATAAGTCCTCATTATCGCCACGATTTGATTTACGTTGTCGGCATCTTTGTTGGTGTTGCAATACTAAAGTGTTATTGCAACGCTTTAGTTGTTGGTTGCAAAAGCATTACATTGTTGTAACGAATATGATTCGTAGCATATAATAGTCTCTTGCGTTGCAAAAGAATTATACCTATGACAACGAAAAAAATAGATCGTTGCAACACTGGAGGTTCTCAGCCAGTTATATAGTAAAAAAAATAGAAAATGCTACAAGGTTTAACTGAAGAAAAAGAATAAAAACTCTGCACGTTTAACAAAAAAAGAAAAGAAAGTTACTCATGGGTTTTGACCTTGGGACCTCAAGAAATTGAGGCAAACCACTTACCAATAGACCATACATGTCTCGTTGTCACTACTAGCCACACAAACCTATATTAAGTATTATCGGCCTGTTTAGGTTTTGAAAGATGATCTAATAATTCTTTACATAGTTGCGAATTGCGATGCACGCGATCTGCTTCCTGTGGTCACCACCTTTTTCTACAGCCACGCTGTGGCCCTTCTTGCCACCATGCCGCCCTTCCCCGCGATCCCGACGAGTAGGTGTCGTGATCCTGACCTGTACGCGGCAACAAGGTGACGGGGAGCAGTAGATGAGATAGGTGCCGGGCGCCCAAAGGTGACTATAAGTCACAATCCCAGGCTAATCCTTTACTCGTATGATAAGTTGGCTTTTATAGACAATTACAAAACTGACTCTTGCTAATAATATAGAATAGCTAACAAACTCCAAAGACTCAACGATATCAAATCCTAACCGACTACCGGTTGCCTGGTTTGCACCTGGTTTGAAAAGTGTACATGTATACCCAGATTTGAATTCTGTGTCTTCAACAAAACGGAGTATAGTGTGGTTGTTGAATAAAATTTAGAAAACCATTTGGTGGATAAACCCAGACATTTTCACACAATTAAGAAAAACAACTTACTACATGTGTAGAGATACATAAAGCTGTAGAAATAAATCTGCTAATAATTATTGCATCTAATTACAGAAATCACAGCAAATAGAGGTACATGAAGCTTGCCTTCTCCTTTATTCGTCTAATAGAAATCACGGCAAAGTTTTTGCCGTCCTTTAAAAAAAATTGCAGAAATCAACTACTTGCGGTTCCAATTCAGCTACCATAAAGTCAACTACCTGTTTTAAGTTTAAGAAGTCATAGGCATTGTGAGGAAAAGAGAATATTCAGAGTATCACAAGGGTTCTAATATTGGACAGATTAGAAATCTTCTTTGTGGACACAAACAGACATGAATGTAACAATATGCCAACAATTATAGCAGCACGGGATCTGATGCATGGTTGCCTGGTTGGTTCAGAGATCGAGTACTGAACTAAAGACTAAAGTACTGAACTGCAACAACTTGATTTGTCTTTTTAAATGCCTAAATGGCTTACCTGCAAGCCGGGAAGATGGACGTCCTCGTCCGTGCGGTGCCACCGTGCCGGTCCCCGGAAGAAGGAAGAGGGACGTCCGTGCTCGCGAGTCGCGTCTGGCCCTACCACCGTAGGACGTCGACGCCATCACGTGCACGCGATACGAGAAGCAGCACCGCGCAGCGCAGTCGCGAACTCGCGATCGGGAATACGAGCGGCGCCGCCGCCAGTTCGCTACTTGCCTTGCCGCCTGATTAGGTCGTAGCCTGATATTTTTTCCTAGGCAAAACAGCTAGCCTCATACTGGGCTTTTGGAGACACGCTCCCAGGCCAAATGCCATTTGGCGGAATGAGGTCTGTTGGCTGATGCCAAACGATGGTACATTAGTACCACCTCGCTATTTGGAAACACATGAAACCTAGTTTAAATATTTAAAGGACGGAATTGCATTGAATTTCTTGTATAGTACGTACATGCCATTCCAAACACGTTGAATCTTCTTGGGCTAGGTGCTTTGCTGGGCTAAATTTTTTATTTTATTTTTGTTTCACTTTTTAAATTGAATGTTCCAATGGCTAAAATTTTATTTTAGTTTTGTTTCACTTTTTAAATTGAATGTTCCAATTGTATTGATTTTTTAAAATGTATTTTTTCATTATTCCAACTTTTCTTTAGATTCGAATTGAAGATTATTACTTTTTCAATTGAATATTCTAAGTACTACAACTACTACCTATTTATATCATTCTTATGTTTTTATTCAACTTTTAAAATTGAATATTCCAATTACTACTACTTGTACTATTTTTTTTTTAAAACACCTCTCATCTAGATAGAGTAGTAGCACTTGTTCTTACATAGACATCCACCTACACCACACACTCCCACCACACTCCTACACACCTTGTACTAACCTACAACTACCTAGAGAGATAACTAGAGACAACAAGGCTATGTAGACGATTGACACGTCGCAATCCCTCTTTGGCTTACGCACTAAGAGGTTGTGCTGACATTTGGTAATTACGCTGCGGGTACGTGACTAGTCAAAAGCTAGAGATTTCACAACTTCTCTACTAAGCTTACCCAACTACTTCATTATTGGAGGAAAACCCCAATGAGGAAACACGATCAATCCGGGTATTTGATGCGTGCCAAGTCGTTTGCCCACTGTGCTTGGCTTCGCCTCCCGAGACATCAAGAGGGTATCTCGAGCCTCACTACGCCAAGACCTTTGCATCCTCATTGTAGCACAAAACGAGAAAGTAACCCTCCGCTAGACGGGGGGATATGGTCCCGAATGTTTTTGTTGGGCGGGCCCGTTCTGGTTGTGAGAGAAGAGGCACGCGCAGGACCGTACCATGTGCATAAAGAGGAAATAGGAGGGGGTGCGCAGGGCGCGCTTTATGTCATCGTCAGATTTGCACAATTTCCGCGCTTTATGTCATTGTGCGTTGCACGAGGTCAAAAATGATGGTTTTGATCATTTGAGAAATCAGAAAACTGGCTGCCATTGTTATGCACATGGCCATGTTATACGACCTCTACGAATTATGTGGCATATATGTAGCTGAAGTATACTGTGTACGAGCTTGGCACACCCGCAAGGCTACTGCCATAGATAAACTTGAACTGCCTACCTCAATGGTAAGATAATGTGTGCTAATCAAGAAGAAAGGAACCTTTTCATATATATATACATGTATATATACATGGTAACGGATGATAGAATACGTGTGTGAGAACTGGGAAGATATACGTAGTATATACGGACTGCTTCTTATTGCGGACCGAGCGAGGAAAGCGAAGACGATTCGGGCGCGAACTACGGATACGGAGGGGAGCGGGCCGTGGGTATAGTGCCGTAGCCCCCGTATAAGATCGCGTGTCAGGAGCGCGCACACGATGGCTCAAAATTTTCTTTCACAAAACCGCGCGCCTGATTCCCTCCGAAAATTTTCTAGTGTTTCCCGCGCGCCAAATTTCTGTTTGTGTAAATGAAAAAACAAGAAAGCGCGATATATCAGGGCGGTGTAACCTCCCCCGTCCACCGTGCCTGCCTATTCTCGTATCTCCTCCACAAGATTAGATCGCGATCAAGGCGGCCGCCGCCGCTTGGAGGGCCATGGCGCCGCCGCCATCCAGGATGCCGCCTCCGTCCAGGACACGCCCAATGCCGTCTCCATATCTAGGACGCCACCGACGTCGCCTCCGTCCAGGACGCCGCCGATGTCACCTCTAGCCAGGACATCGCTTTCTATTCAGGGGATCAGCGCCTGCAACGACGCCACCCCCTTGGGTGCCCATCGATATACTGAAGCCACCCTTGAAGTAGACGACGAACTTCGGTTCTCTCAACATATAGCACCAGGTAAACCAATAATAGCATAGATCGATGCCCTGATCTCTATTGCCGCCATTTGCTACTTTTTCCTATTACTGCCAGTAGAATATTACAATTGTGCAACCTGGGATGCTATAAGTGTTGTCTCTCTTATCACGTCTCCGTGAAATTACTGGGACTCCGAGCATATTTATCTCAATGATCTTCTTGGCGTTGGTTCCAGCAATATGAGCTGAAGAAATCTGTAGATATAGTCCACTAGGATAAAAAAAAAGCCAAAGCCAGTGCCTTTGCAAATCCAGAAGTAGTACCGATCTGGCTTTTGATAATCTTTTCAGAAAAACAGCGGCTGCTACCTCTGTTGTTTTATGTTCTGCCCTTATGCCATGGCTGGTTGATCTGATGTGTTAATCATTGGTCTTGACACTCTAGCTAATTCATCAACTGTTTGCAGGGTGCACAGAAACTAGAATAGCCAACTCAACCTGAATGTGATAGCCAAGCCACGTTGATCTTCAAAAACCTCCGTTAGCTTCCTTTTATATAGTGTATCTGATCATCTTGCCTTCCAGCTGTATTAATCTGATTCCTGAACAACTCCAGTCAGCCTGTTAATATCATCGTTCTGGTCTCCTCACTTAAACGGGGCCTCTAATCAATAACTGGGGTCGAAGTGGAATTGCTTAAGATGCTAGTGCAGCACAAAGATGGAACTATGAATCAGGTAATATTTCATAATATTTCTTATCAATCACCCTTTTAATAAACTCATCATTTTGATGCTAATCTTGTACCTCAATATTTACACGTGTAGAGTACACCGCAAAACAATGACAATCACACAAGAGGACAATGAGACTGATGTACATGCAAATGATGAGAATGAAGATGCCCTACAGCAGGTAATCACATTGTTGCTCTATGTTCCAACTAATTTTGAGCTATATACCTTTAAACTCTAGCTAAAGCCGATTGAACAATTCAATGTCTGTAGACTCAACCAGGAAGAGTTGTCACTGTACAAAGAGATGCAAAACAACCCACTGCCCGGGCCACTAGATCGGCTACTAATGTCAGCGGAAATCTTTTCAAAGAAAACACTACAAATGTGGCAGCACCAAAGAAATTTGTCAGTTGATGAATAGAACAAGAAATTCGAAAAAGAAGGTAACACTACCATGCCATGAGAAATAGATATGATATGCATTTATCTTTGATGTCCCTACAAATGCTTATTAGACATGTCTAATAAAAGAAAGGTTGCATCTACACCAAATATGTAAATAATTAGATAAGGAGTTAAATCCATTTCACTATTGCACTCATGTATCATTTTCTGAAAGTTTATCAAAGTGACCTTCCTTGTAGAACTAGGAATACATTTATCATATGTGTTGGAAACCACAGCTTGTGCAGTTTTGATTAGGTGAATTTTTCCATATAGTAAATTACATTTTATGTGATACTTGATAATACCAAAGTTATAGAGGGTTCAGAGATGTTTGTTGTCGTGAAATTTCATGATTTTATACCTAGGGAATGTGAGGTTATGAATTTTACAAGTAGCCTATCAGGTTTTGACCTTGCTCTGCACAGCAGTGGGCCTTTTTTTATTTTAAACCTTGATAAATGCATAATCTGATTTTACAATACTGGAGAGATGTAGATAATTTCATGGGATTTCCATTACATTAAAAATTATAATTTTTCGTTGTCTAGAACTCTAGTTATGATTTCTATAAATAATTGTACTGCTGCTTGTACTGCTACTGCCTTAAAAATTAAGATACTTCGATAGCATAATTGTTTTATGTATATTACTTTTCTTGATTTTTAGTTGTATTTTTCTTAGTTAAATCGACAACACTCTCTCCATAGTTTTGATGAATTCTTCTTTTGCTTATTAATTAGAACCATGCTTTATCTATGTATATTTACATTTTGTTCATGACGTAGTGAACCTAATATTTGTCTAATACCCCAATCCTATTCTTTTGATCAATAGGTGGACAGGTTTGAGTGGGTGGCTCATAATTAACGAGGACATAGCTGAGGTGCTGACATGTTGCTGCTAGGGAAACCTTGAGATGTTGCATAGATGCTAGGAAGTCTCACTGTTGCAAGTTTTAAAAAGTTGTGAATGATGAGTGAATTGTACACTCCTTTATGAGTTTAGCTATTTCAATGTTTTGTCAACTTATTGAATGATTGGTTATAATTAATATATGTGAGTGTAATTGCTTTAGATACAGTTCTATTGTATTTTTGCAATGATGATGATTCAGTTGCTACCGGTGTTGCAAAGTACAAACTATCACAACGAGCTGCTATGTGTGGCAATAAGATTATATGGTAAAGAACTTATTTGCGTGGCAATATGATATATGTCAACGAATAAAATTGCGTTGCATATGGTACTATTGCCACGACATGACTACCGTGGCAACAACTTATGATCTCTCGCAATGAATGAAGCTACGTGGCAAATGGTACTATGGCCACGATCAATGATCATGGCAATAACGTATGGTCTCTTGCAATGAACAAAACTACATGGCAAAAGATGCTATGGCCACGCTCAATGATCGTGGCAATAAACATGATCTCTCGCAACTATTAAAATTTTGTGGCAAATGATTTACTTGCCACGGTATGGAGGTCGTGGCAATAACACTTTAGGCAACAAAATTCTAGCGTGGCAAAACGGACAATTGCAACAACATTGCTTGTTGCATGTACCATTTCTTGCGACGACGATGTTCGTGGCAAGTGCTTATATTGCCACGACCATGAATGTTGCGACAACATCCTATTGCCATGCTTAGCAACGGACATTTGTGGTTGCAAGAAGCCCTAACACTTGCAACGGCAAACTAACAATGGTTGCAATAACTTAATGCAACGAGACCTTTTGCAACCATTGGCAACGAACATGATTTGGTGGCAACATCTACCTTTCGCAACCAAATTGGGCATATTGCAACGAATTTTCATCATTGCCGCACGGGAAGAGGAGCAGCAGGGCGGCACGCAAGGGGAGGAGCAACCCAAGGAGCTCCGCATGGTGGTGTATCAGGCACCGCCGCAGCCGCTGCAGTCGAGGGAGGTCGCGGTGCCCCACCTCGTGCCTGACTCGACGACGGGCGAGGTGAGGTACACCAGCATGCCCGAGGCCGACCACTGGGAAGAGGCCCAGAGGAAGCACACGGCGGCCGCCATCGTCGACAGCCACATGCGAGCTGTCCGTTTTGGACCCACCGAGTCGTCGATCCTGGAGAGGAGGCGGATCGAGGCACGGGCGCTCGCGCAAGAGGCGTCGTCGTCTTGGAGCCAACCTCAGCGCCCGCCTACGTTGGCCGAGCGGGTGGTGACGGCGTACCCGCTTTGGAAGAGGCCGCCGCTGGTGCTTCCCGACCCGCTCGACCCCGAGGCTCCTGCGGTCATGATGAACGATCAAAAGGAGCTCGAGACTCATATGGAGTCCGAGGAGCGCCTGCAGTGGCTCGAGAACACCCTACGGGTCGCCCTGTCGCTCATTTCCGAGGACATGCCCCGTCTCTCTGCCGTAAGTGTTCTCGAGCGCGGTCATTTTCCTTGTGTTTTCCCGACTTGTCGCAGTCTGTTTCCTGACTTTTTCTCTTCGTGATTCAGTCAGCGCAGAGCTGCTCCTACGCCAAGTTCGTCCACATCCACGCCCTTCGTGAGAGCGAGGACAAGATCAGACGACTCGTGTGCCAGGGCCAGAATGCCGAGGCGGAGCTGCACCGATCTGCCCGGCTTCTTCGGGAGGCCAACGCCGCGCTGGCCGCCGCCAAGGAAGATGCCCAGAGGGCCAGGGACGAGCTGGCTCAGACCGCGCGGGAGGCGGAGACGGCTTGAAAAGAGAAAGAGCGGGTGAAAGAGATCGCTGCTTGGATCAAGGAGGCCGCGGATATGGTAAACGCCGGCTTCAAGGCCAAGGCCCAGCTCGTCGAGCAGCTTAAGAGGGAGAAGGCCGCCGCCGAGACATATATGAAGGACCTGCAGACGGCAGTCACTCGAGAAACCGCCCAAAAGGAGGCCCTCGCGAGTGCGCTTGAAGCGGAGAAGAAGCGGGCGGGCGATTTTCAAACGGAGGCGATCAATCTCCGTCAGTCGGTGACGGAGAAAGATCTTGCTATCCAATCTGCCGGCAAGAAGATCGAGGAGTTGCGGGGGGAGAAGACCGAGCTCGGTCGTACGCTCAAGGGGAAGCAGACCGAGCTCTCGAGCGCGCTTGAGCGCGAGCAGGGGTTATTGACCCGCTGCACAGGTGAGTGCTCGAGCCGCTCTTGTTGTTTGCCAACTTGGATTTTTCCTTTGCTGACTTGGGTTTTTCTTTTCAGCGCTCGAGGCCGATCTATCCGCATCGCGCACGGCTCTCCAGCTCGCCCAGGCCGATCTCACCACAGCACGCGCGGCTCTTCAAGTCGCCGAGATGGCATTGGACGTCGAGGTGGGTGCCAGGGCTCGGATCACCGGCGCCATCGACACTCTTAGCGAGCGCTGGGGATTCGAGCCCGTGGTGGATGCTGAGGGGCCGGACGCCGGACGCGGCTACGCCGCTCGCGTCTTCGCCTTTGGCCTCTCCCTATGGGACCGAGTCTGGGACGCCCTCGTCTTCGCCGCGCGCCGGAGCCTTGCCATCTTCTACTCCGGGTTCGCTCTTTCAAGGGAGGATGCTCGGAGTGGGATGGAGGCCGTCTCCACCGGCTTTACCTACACCGAGGACGAGCATGAGGGGGCTGTCAATCCAAGGATCGAGCAGCTCAAGGTTGATGCCGAGGAGCCCGGGGCGCGTCTTGCCGAGAGCTTTGAGCCCTACGTCCTTCCTCCTGATATGCAATGATGATGATCGTTTGCCGGCCTGCGAGCCGAGATCTGGGCAGAAAGGCCCTTGTAAGAAAAATATTCTGGTCATGAGGTGGCCCGAGTGGCCTTAAAACAATATGTTTATACAACTTGTTTTAGTTCTTCTCTGTGCTTTTAAACTTTTCTTTGTCTTTTGCCTGGACTTTTCTCTTTTTGGCTAAGTGTCAGCGTCGCGCTTCGAATGCCTCGAGGGGAGATGAGTTGGGGTTCCATAGCTCGGGAGCGTAGGAGACCTTGTGCTCGATCGTCCCGACTCTGGGAGCTCGAGGCGATGCTCGTCCTTAGTTTTTTGAGAGAGTTTCGAGGCGAGAAGGAAAAAGAAAGTGTCGAGCATTTTTTGGAAAAACTAAAAGTGTTTTTTCGAGGACTTCAGGGGGTCCCCCCCCCTGGTCTAGCCCCCGAGGGGGGCTTGGCTTTGTGAAGACAAAGTCGAGCCCACCTTGCATATGAATGAAGAAAGTATGAAGCTAATTTGCAAAGCCTTTATTCATTCATACTAGCGGTACATTATACGAAAAGATGTACAAGGCATCGAGGCCTAGGGGAAAAATCGACGTAGTTGTTCGATGTTCCACGCGTTGGTGAGGATCGAGCCGTCCTCATCAGCTAGCTTGTAGGTCCCTGGTTTTAGCACCTCGACCACGATGCACGAGCCTTCCCAGGGTGGAGTGAGCTTGTGGCGCCCCTTGTTGTCTTGGCGTTGACCGAGTACAAGGTCGCCGACCTCAAAATCCCTTTTGCGCACATTCTTCTCGTGGTATTGCCGTAGCTTCTGCTAGTAGCGTGCAGAGTGTAGGAGCGCCATGTCTTGAGTTTCCTCGACCTGGTCCACAGCATTAGCTAGCCTTTCCTCATTGGTCTGCTCGTTGTAGGCCTTGAGTCGAGGGGATCCGTATTCGAGGTCAGTGGGGAGGACGGCCTCTGACCCATAGACCAAGAAAAATAGGGTGAACCCAGTGGCCCGGCTCTCGGTCATTCGTAGACTCCACAGAACTGATGGGAGCTTGGCCGCCCACTTCTTGCCATGCTTGTTGAGGCGGTCGAAAATCCTTGGCTTTAGCCCCTGCAGAATCATGCTGTTGGCACGCTCGACCTGGCCATTAGTTCGAGGATGGGCAACTGCGGACCAATTCACGCGGATGTGTTGTCGATCACAGAAGTCCAGGAACTTTTTGCCCGTGAACTGGGTACCGTTGTCAGTGATGATGACATTAGGCACTCCAAAGTGGTGGATGATGTCGGTGAAGAATTCGACCGCTCGTTCCGAGCGGATGTTGGTGATGGGCTTGGCCTCGATCCACTTGGTGAACTTGTCGATGGCAACGAGCAAGTGGGTATAGCCTCCCGTCGTTTTCTTGAGGGGTCCGACTAGGTCGAGCCCCCAAACAGCAAACGGCCACGTGAGGGGGATCATCTGGAGCGCGTGCGCCGGGAGGTGAGTTTGCTTGGTGTAGAACCGGCACCCTTCACACGCTCGAACGAGCTTGATGGCGTCGGCAGTAGCCGTGGGCCAGTAGAAGCCTCGGCGGAAAGCATTTCCGACAAGTGTTCTTGGCGCGGCGTGGTGGCCACAAGCCCCCGAGTGCATGTCTTTGAGCAATTTTCTACCCTCCTCGATCGAGATGCATCGCTGGAGTATGCCAGTCGGGCTGCGGCGATAGAGCTCTCTGTCGTCTCCGTAGAGGACGTAAGTTTTGGCTCGACGGGCTAGGCGTCTTGCTTCCGTTCGATCCTTAGGCAATTCTCCTCGAATAAGGTATTCGAGGAAGGGCGCACGCCAATCCGTGGGTGGGCTCGAGGGCCCATCAATCTCCATGACCTCAGCCCCCGTCGAAGGGAGCATGGTCGTGGGGGTGGGCTCGATGACTGGCTCGATGCCAGCCCCCGAGTCCCATTTTACGGATGGCTCGTGCAGATCTTTTGAGAAGACGTCTGGGGGGAGCGGTGCTCGAGATGACGCGATCTTGGCGAGCTCGTCCGCAGCTTCATTGAAGCATCTTGGAACATGGTTGAGCTCGAGACCATGAAAGTTTGCTTCCAACTTGCGCACCTCATTGCAGTAGGCTTCCATCTTTTCATCGTGGCAACTCGAGGCCTTCATCACCTGGTCGATGACGAGCTGCGAGTCGCCTCGAGTGTCGAGGCGTCGAACCCCGAGCTCAATAGCGACACGCAACCCAGTTACGAGCGCTTCATACTCCGCCATGTTATTCGAGGCCGCGAAGTGGATCCGCACTATGTAGCGCATATGTACTCCACGGGGCGAAATGAAGAGTAGGCCCGCGCCTGCTCCTGTTTTCATGAGTGACCCATCGAAATACATGGTCCACAGCTCGGCTTGAACCTGTGCTGGGGGAGTTGGATGTCGGTCCATTCAGCGACAAAGTCAGCCAACACTTAGGATTTGATAGCTTTTCGTGGGGCGTAAGTGATGGTCTCGCCCATGAGCTCGACCGACCACTTAGCGATCCGACCCACTACTTCCCGGTTCTGAATGATCTCCCCGAGTGGAAATGACGAGACCATAATCACCGGGTGGCTAAGAAAGTAGTGCTGGAGTTTTCGACGCGTGAGCACGATCGCGTAGAGCAGCTTTTGGATTTGGGGGTATCGAGTCTTGGCATCCGAGAGCACCTCACTAACAAAGTAAACTGGCCGTTGGACGGGGAGCGCGTGCCCCTCTTCCTGCCTCTCTACCACTATGACTGCGCTGACCACTTGAGTGGTTGCGGCAATGTAGAGGAGGAGTGGCTCGGCTGGTTTGTCTGATGTAGCTGGTCGAGGTGGTACGAGCACGGGAGGGGAGGTGAGCATGCTTTTTAGCCTCGAGAGGGCTTCCTCCGCCTCGGGCGTCCATGCAAAGTGCTCGGATTTTTGAGGAGTCGATACAAAGGCAAGGCTTTTTCTCCCAGACACGCAATAAATCGGCTAAGGGCAGCCAGGCACCCTGTGATTTTTTGCACCCCCTTTAGGTCTCGAATCGGCCCCATCCGCATGATGGCCGTGACCTTCTCGGGGTTGGCCTCGATTCTGCGCTGGGAGACGATGTAGCCTAGCAGCATGCCTCGAGGCACTCCAAAGGCACACTTCTCGGGGTTCAATTTGATGTTCTTGGCCTTGAGGCACCCGAACGTCAACTTGAGGTCCTCGACAAGGTTTTCGACTTTATGTGTCTTGACTACGATGTCATCTACATACGCCTCAACCGTTTCTCCTATATGTTTGCCAAAAACGTGGAGCATTGAGCGCTGATATGTTGCCCCGGCGTTTCGAAGGCCGAAAGGCATCGTGACATAACAGTACATTCCCACAGGAGTGATGAATGAAGTCGCGAGCTGGTCGGACTCCTTCATTTTGATTTGGTGATAGCCAGAGTAAGCATCGAGAAAGGAAAATACTTCACAACCCGCAGTGGAATCAACGATTTGATCTATTCGAGGCAAAGGAAATGGAACTTTGGGACACGCTTTATTTAAACTAGTGTAGTCTACGCACATCCTCATTTTTCCATTCTTTTTCTCTACTAATACAGGATTAGCTAACCACTCGGGGTGATGTACCTCCTTGATGAATCCGGCCTTCTCGAGTTTCTCGACCTCCTCGCGGATGATCCTGCGTTTTTCCTCGTCGAAGCGGCGCAGGCGTTGCTTAACAGGTCTCGAACCGGGACGGATCTCCAAGGCGTGCTCGGTGACATCCCTCGGTATGCCAGGCATGTCCGAGGGACTCCACGCAAACATATCATCGTTCGCGCGGAGAAAGTCAACGAGCACTGCTTCCTATGCGCTATCGAGGGAGGCGCTTATGATCAGCGTCTTCTCGCCCGAGGAGCTCGGATCGAGCGGGATCTTCTTGGTGTCCTCGGCGGGCTCGAAATTGCCGGCCTGCCACTTGGGCGCTGGTGCGGCGGCCTCAGCTGCTAGGCAATCGAGCGTCTTGGCTAGTTCCTTGGATGCGGTCAGGGATTCCCCGTACTCGACGCACTCCACGTCGGAGCAGTACGCGTGCTCGTACGTGGAGTCGACGGTGATGATCCCTTTGGGCCCCGGCATCTTGAGCTTGAGGTAGGCGTAGTTGGGGATTGCCATGAACTGGGCATAGCACGGGCGGCCCAGGATAGCGTGATATGTCCCCTCGAAGCCAGGTACGTCGAAAGTGAGGACCTCCCTGCGGAAGTTCGAGCGCGTGCCAAAGTAGACAGGGAGGTCGATGCGGCCGATCGTGAGCGCCTTCTTGCCCGGGACGACACCGTGGAAGCCCCCGGCGCTCGGCTTGAGTTGCACCCTCGTGATGCCGAGCAGTGTGAGGGTTTCCATGTAGATGATGTTGAGGCTGCTGCCTCCGTCCATGAGGACCTTGGTGAAGCGGTCGTCGAGGATGATCGGATCGACGACGAGGGGGTAGGCGCCCGGGTTGGTGACGTGTTCCGGATGGTCATCACGGTCGAACGTGATGGGCGCATCCGACCAGTCGAGGAATCGGGTAGAGGTGGGCTTCACAGAGAAAACCTCCCTACGCTCCTGCTTCCGCTCCCGACGCGTCATCTGGGTCGTAGGCCCGCCATAGATCCTATAGCAGTTGGCAACGGATGGGAACCCGTTGTCGTCATTGTTGTTGGCCCGATCGTCGGCACCCTTATCTTTCTTGTCATCGTCCTTGCCAATACCAAACCTTTTGAAGTAGCCTCGAAGCATACGGCAGTCCTCGAGGTTATGCTTGGCCGGCTCTTTATGGTACGGGTAGGGCTGCTTCAGCATTTTGTCAAAGACGGCCCCATCTGGAGGGGGTCGAGGCTTCTTGCGCTCGGCCGCGGCGACCTCGTCCTCCATGACCACACGCTTGCCTTGCCGGTTGCCCTTCTTCTTCTTCCCATTCTTCTTCTGGCCCTTGCTCGGGCCCTCCCCGTCGCCGAGGGGCGGCTTGGACTTGCCTCCGTCTCCGCCAAAGAATGCTCCCACGGCCTCGTCGTCGGCGGCGTAGTCAGCGACGACGTCCATGAGCTCGTCGACTGTCTTTGGGTGGTTGCGCCCAAGCTCCCGCACGAGCTCTTTGCACGTGGTGCCCGAGACAAACGCTAGGATGATGTCGTGGTCGGGGATGTGCAGCAGCTCGGTGCACAGCTTGGAGAAGCGTCGAGCAAAGTCTCGAAGAGACTCCCCGGTATGTTGTTTGCAATTCCGGAGGTTCCACGAGTTGCCAGGTCGAATATAGGTGCCCTTGAAGTTCCCCTCGAAAATCCGGACCAGATCGGTCCAGTCGTAGATCTGATTAGGGGGGAGTTCCTCGAGCCACCGTCGAGCGGTGTCAGAGAGGAACAGAGGAGTTGGCATATGATTGCCTTATCCTCTCGAGCCCCTCCCAGCTGGCAGGCCAGCCGGAAGTCGGCAAGCCAAAGCTCCGGCTTGGTTTCCCCGTTATACTTGGCCAAGCTCGTGGGAGGTCGAAACGGGTTGGGCAACGGCGTGTTGTGGATTGCTCGACTGAAGACTCGAGGGCCCGGCGGCTCGGGGGCCTGCCGGTCCTCATCGCTGTCGTAGCGCCCTCCTCGATGGGCGTTGTAGCCACGGTCCTCGGCGCCTGCGGCCTTGCGTCGTCGGTTGTCGTCGATATCGTGACGCGCATCTTGAGGCTCACGGTTGTCGAGGATGCAATCACGGATGGGGGCCCTACCACCTCGAGGGGGTACTTCTTGGTGGACCGAGCCCTCTCGCTCGTGCCGTGGCAGGTTGGCTGGCTGCTCTGATTCTGCCTCGCGCAGTCTTGAGGCTGAACTTTCAGCTTGCTGGGCGGCCGCGACCTGGAGGAGTCCCTGGACCTCATCCCGTATCCGCAATGCTTGCAGATTTGAGGGTGCTGGCATGTCTCGCAGTAGCATGGCTGCCGCGAGGACATTCTGGCTTGCTCGGGGGAAGTGGGCTGGCTCGACCGGTGCTTGTGGCCGTCCGTCGTTGACGATGCGGTTGAAGACGCCCCGTGCCTTTCCTCGAGCGCCGGGAGCTCGGGGCGGAGGAAGTTGGTTCTGCTCAAGGGCGTGCTTGAGCAGTTCCAGGTTCGCACGCTCCGCGTCCATCTTGGCCTCGATTTCTCAGAGTTGAGCCCACTGTGCCGCTCGAGCATCATCTTCTGGCCGTTGGTTGTTCTGTCCTTGCGGTGGCTCCTCGCGGGGTTCGATCACCGGCAAGGCTCCAGCCGCTGGCGTTCCGGCCACCGACGTGCCAACCGGCCGATTGGCTGCAGCGGCTGCCGCGGCGGCGGCGTCTCTGGTCTCTGAATCTGTCGGGACTTCATCCTCGAGACGAAAACACTCCCGAGCTGGGTCATAGCACCCTGAATCTGAGTCATCGGAGTCGGGGTCGGCGCCGGATGGTGTCCAGGGCCTTCCCGTGCTCTCCTCCTTGATCCAACGGCGTATACTCCCAACCGTGGTGTTGCGTTGTGAGCCGGGCGCCCTGTCGAACCCGCGGTCCACCGATGCTGGCCACACGATCTCCAGGTTCATGGCGGCACGCAAGAGGGGGCCAGGGCTCTCCTCTTGCGGCCCCATTGCTGACTGGATCTCATTGGCGCACGTGGTGGCGGCGTTGGTGAGTCCGAACGGAAGCCTGCGACGAGCTCGATAGAGCCCGTGCGGCAAGAAGTTGGGCGACGTCGGCCGTGCGCACGCTCGAGGTGCCACGCCGGGCTCTCTCGGCGAACGCATGGCAAACGTGAAGTCGGGGTTTTCGTCGAGAGTCACCTGCCTACGTGCCACCCCCTGTCGTGCGCTCGGCGCCCGAGCGGGGTGTGCCATGGCGTCCGGCTGAGATGGCATGTGAGCGGTGCGCTCAGGGCCCCGCGTGGGCAGGCGAGGAAGCTGGTGCTGGTAGCGTCGGCGCCTTGGCGGCGAGCCATGGTGGCATGGCCTGCGCGTGACTCCACCAGCGCGTGGGGTGGAGAGCCTCCCCCACTTGGTTCACCGATCGAGAGCAGAGCCATGTCATAGCCCGTGCCAAGCGACACAAACTCCAAACTCCCAAACCAGATCACCGTGGCGAACGGAAGTGATGAAGTGGGAGATGCCATCCGGAAAATGGCGGGAAATCGGTGGAAACATGCAGTACCCCTACCTGGCGCGCCAACTATCGGTGTTTCGTACCCCGGGGGGTATCACACCAACAAGTAAATTTCTAAGCATGCTCCCTAATCCGGATGGTGATGCAAGAAGGACACAAGATTTTTATCCTGGTTCGGGCAAAAGAAGGCCCTACGTCCAGCGGGGGGAGAAGAACTTGTATTATCTTGCACCGAAGTGCTTGTACAGGGGTGAGTACAAGGGTGTCTTGTGGCTTAGCGTGTGGAGCGTGTGTGCGTTGGGAATGTGAAGCCTAAAGGCATGAAAGCATTAAAGCTCTCCTTAGACTAGGCCCTGGCGTCCCCTTTTATAGGCCAAGGGGAGGCTCAGGATCACAGGGTAGATAGGGCGATCATAAGCGTGACGTCGAGGTACGGATGTCGAGTCGAGTTGCTAGAACTGTGGGTACCTCCCTCGATCCGGTTCGAGCCTGTGGATCCATGCTTTTATCCGATTCGAGCCTGTAGCAGCATGGGTGATGATGTCCTGACTGTCCTTGGCTGATGCGAGCTGACGCAATTGAGGCGTGGACGATGATGGCCTGCCTGGGAACCCCGTCATGTGGCCGTCGAGGTGGGATGGACGGGTCACTGCGCGCCCCGTATGCCGGTCATGTCTGCCATCATTCTTTGAGCGGCTGGAGGCCGCCTCGAGAGGTCGAGGACCCGGGCGATGGGACTGAGCGGCGGTTTTAGCGGTACGGAGAGTTGACAATGGCGTTTGAAGGGGGTGTCGTACGCGGCACAGTGTGCGGCGTGGTGTCACAGTGGCGCCTACCATCCTCGAATCCAGGGCATGGGCAGCGTAATGGGGGAAGCGACCGGTGTACGATCCACTATTACGAGCCTTGTAGCCATGGAGTTAGGCGGGGTTGGTGTACAGAGGCACTGTTTCGAGCCCTGTAGCCATGTGCGCGCCCTGGAACAGCAATCATTGCAGGCGGACTCGAGCGGTTGCTCGCTCGAGCGGTTTTCGCCACCGTTTCGAGCGGTCGCTCGCTCGAGCGGTTTCCGTCACTTTTCCTCGAGCGGGCGAGCGGCCGCGTCTCGAGTCGGTGGGTCTTGTGGCTTTGTGGGCCTGATCATGGGCCGGCCCATTATGAGGAGAAATGGGGATTTCTCTAGTTGGTTTTTGGGATTTAGGGAGAAGCAGGGCTGGTTTGCTTACCTCTAATCCGCCCAATTTAGGACCCCCTAATCTAGGTACCCGACAATAACCAATAAATCTATTTAACCACAAGGAAACAAGCATCAAGCAATTCAGACAATTATGAGCATGAGATGCTTATGGGATGATTATGCTCATGAAGATGCAAATTTTATGAAGCCGAAGACTGGAGTTGTTACAGATATGAAGGTAGAAGAGAAGGAGAAGCAAACCGTGGCATTCAAGGCCACCTCCTCTAGTATCAAGGCTCCTATCTTTGAAGAGGATGAATGCAATGATGAAGATGGAGAGTTTGAGATTGATGATGAGGCCCTTGCTCTTGTGGTCAAGAAAATGGGTCACATGTTCATCAAGAGAAGGGGCTTCAAGAAGAGATTTGACAACCCCAAGAGCAATGAGCAAGTAAGGAGGTGCTTCAATTGTGATGGCACCGATCATCTTCAAAATGAGTGTCCCTATGAGAAGAAGAAGAACAACAACTTCAACAAGAGGGGCAAGTTTGAGAAGAAGAAGAGAGAGGCAAGGATGACTCTCAAGAAGGGCAAGGATGGTGCCTTTGTGGTTACTTGGGAGAGTGACAATGAGGAGGAAGAAGAATCTTCCAACAAGGCTCTTGCTTCTATTGCTATCAACAAGAAGCCTTCGTTGTTCTCTACATCACATTCATGCTTCATGGCCCAAAGAACAAAGGTATATGATGATAGTGACAATGAAAGTGAAATGGAATATGACGATAATGAACCTACAAAAGAACAATTATATGACTTGATGCAAGAAACTAAAACCATAGCTATTGCCAAGGACAAGGTGTGTAAGAAGCTTTCTATGAAAGTCAGCCTGGGCACATTTTAGCCGAAGACTGAAAACCGAACCAAACCGAAAAATCAGTTTTTTTGGTTGTTCGGTTCGGGTTCGATTTCTGCAATCAGAAACTTCGGCTTCGGTGCTCGGCTTCGGTTTTGGCATTCAGCGAACCGAACACCCGAACCAACCAAACATGCGACTGCCGACTCGAAAGCACAGGCTGTTGTCCGCATAACAGATTGACTTGCAGCAGCCCAAACCAAGGCCCAACATTGGCCCAAAGCTGCGCTTACATGCACCACTACACAAGCCTGAATCGTGAAACCCTATCCCCAAATTCCTGATCTTATCCCTTCGCATTCTCGTGCCTGCTCGAATATTCTCCTGCTCCGTTGCTCAAAGTCACGATGGGTGGCGGCGGCGGCACCCGGCGTACTGCAACTCGCGGACGGGCGGTGGCGCAAGCGAGGCGAGCTTGGAGTTGAGGCAGAAGCACGGCGGCGGCACGGCGCGGCGGTGGTGGCGCGTCGTGGATGCGGGGCAGGCCGCCCTCAACAGACGGATGAACAAGATGCGGGAATGTGTTGCTATTGTCTTTGCTTGAGTGCTTGCTTGCTTGCATCTTGTCTCTAGCGTGAATGCCTGTTGGCTTGTTGCCTGATTTGTGCGGCGAATTGATGATTTACTTCTTCCTACCGTCAACTTCGGTTGCTGATTCATATTTTTCTTAGATTGTGCCATCTTCTATCGGTTTGTTCAGTTATAATCGAAAAACCGAAAAATAAAAACGAAACTAAACTCGTCGGTTGTTGATTTTTCTACCAACCGATCGGCTGCCAGTTTGTGCAAACCGAAGTTTCTGAGAACCGAATCAACCGAACCAAAATCTCGGTTAAAACCGAATGCCCAGGCTGATATGAAAGTAGAAATACTTGAGAAAGCCCTTAGTGAGCTTATGACCACTCATGATAGTCTAAAGGAACACCATGAGAACCACGGTCAAGCTCATTCCAAGCTTGAAAAGGCTCACTCATTGCTTCTTGAGCAACAAGCAAAGAAGGAGGTTGTTGTATCAAGTGATATAGGTGTAACATGTGATATCATCAATGAATCCTTTTTATCAACCTATCATCATCCATGAGACTAACCCTTCTTGTAGCTCTTCATCCACCACCACCCACTCTACCTCTACTAGTAGTGATGGTGTCACTTGTGATGCTACACTAACGGTTGAGAATGAGACTCTCAAGAGAGAGGTGGATGAGCTCACTCTTGCCTTAGGCAAAGCCTATCGTGGAGAGGCTCGCTTGCTAAAGTGCTTGGGTAGCCAAAGGTTTTCTCTCAACAAGGAGGGATTAGGCTATATCCCCAAGAAAGGAAAGGAGGCCTTTGCTACTCTGAAGCCTAGCTTTGTGAAGAGCAATGGTCAATATTGCAACAAATGCAAGCAAGTTGGGCACCTAGAGCATAATTGCACTAAAAAGAACAAGAACAAGAACAATGTTAATGCTATATCTTTTTGTTATATGCTTACCAAGGGTGAGAAGGGTGTGAAAGCTAAGTTTGTTGGTACACCCATTGTTGGCCCAAAGAAGAAGGAAATTTGGGTTCCCAAGAGCTTAGTCACTAACCTACAAGGACCCAAGCAAAAGTGGGTACCTAAATCTTATTGATTTGGTTGTAGGTGAATTATAAAGTTAGAGGAAGGCATTGGATCATCGATAGTGGGTGCACTCAACACATGACCGGTACATCAAGAATATTTGACTCAATCAATGATAATGATAGTGGCATTGATTTTATCACTTTTGGCAATAACAAGAAAGGCAAGGTTATTGGGCTTGGTAAGCTTGCAATATCAAATGACATGAGCATATCTAATGTGTTGCTAGTTCAAAGTTTAGACTTCAATCTTCTTTCGGTGGCACAAATTTGTGATTTGGGTTTCAAGTGCATATTTGGACCGGATGATGTTGAGGTTGTTAGCATGGATGGGTCAAATATGATATTCAAAGGGTTTAGATTTGAGAACCTCTACTTAGTTGACTTCAATGCTAGTGAAACATCTCTATCAACATGTTTGATATCCAAATCTAGCATGGGTTGGCTATGGCATAGAAGACTTGGTCATGTTGGCATGAAACAATTAAAGAAACTTTTGAGTCATGATCTAGTCAACGGCTTGAAAGATGTTGAGTTTGAAAAAGATAAACTTTGTAGTGCTTGTCAAGCCGGGAAGCAAGTTGGAAGTGCACATCCAAACAAGAGCACAATGAGCACATGCAAGGCATTTGAGTTGTTGCACATGGATCTATTTGGACCAACAACATATGCAAGCATTGGTGGGAACAAATATGGATTTGTCATAGTTGATGATTTCACAAGATTCACATGAGTGTTCTTTCTTAGTGACAAAAGTGAAGTGTTTGAAACATTCAAGACCTTTGTCAAGAGAGTTCACAATGAGTTTGAAATCAAGATCAAGAAGATAAGAAGTGACAATGGGAGTGAATTCAAGAATACAAGAATTGATTATCTTTGTGATGAGTTTGGCATTGGGCATCAATTCTCGGCCAAGTACACTCCACCCTCCAATGGTGTTGTTGAGAGGAAGAATAGGACATTGCTTGATATGGCAAGGACCATGCTTAATGAGTATAATGCGAGTCACAAGTTTTGGGATGAATGTCATGGGCAGGAAGAGGGGCGCCGTAGGGCGCAAGTGTCCTAGTTGGGCCTTAAGCCCATTAGTGTTAATTAGCGTCTCTCTTAGTTATTTACCAATAGGATTAGTACCGTATTGTCTAGGCACAAGAGGTGTTAGTCCTATGTACCCTTTATAGCCCATGAGGCACAATAGAGATCAAGCAATGAATTATGAAGAAACAAATCTAGTCTCCCTCAATCTCTTAAGCTCTTGCCAAAGCATAAGGCCTAGTTATCCCTAAGATCTAGGCAAAGCATAAGGCCTAATATCCCAAATACCCATCATACATTACAATGAAGCAATCAACACGGCTTGCTACTCTATCAATAGGCTCTATTGTCATCCATTACTTGAGAAGACCCCATATGAGCTACTTCATGGAAGAAAGCCAAATATCTCATTCTTTAGAGTGTTTGGTTGCAAATGCTATATCTTGAAGAAGGGCACTAGACTTGGGAAGTTTGACTCTAGATGTGATGAAGGGTTCCTACTCGGTTATTCAACAAGCAAAGCTTATAGAGTTTATCCAAATCCTCTGGCCAAGCTGGTGTCTGGTGGCCTTCTCCACGCTAACATTTAAAGGAACTAGACATGCTTTGTGGTAGTTAACTCTTAATCCAGTGGATTGAGAAAATCCTTCTAGAATTCATTTGAGACAAAACAACTCCTTTCCTGAAAGCCTTGTCTCCAATATTCATACTGATTGTGATTCAGAACTGAGACTCAATAGATGTCTTGTTGTGTCGTGTTGGTACATCAATTGCATGTTACAACCTTCGTGAACTAAACTTGGAAAGTGGGGAGCACGCTCACTCTTGTCGTCTGCTCCGCTCGATCACCAAGCTTCAGTAACGATTTACCCTTTGTAGTACTCCCAAGTCATAGGTCCAGAGCAAGGAACCGCTCCAGAGCGCCGCCCCGGCCCCCTCTCTCCCGCCTCCGGCGTCCTCGCCGGAGAGGGCTGGGTGAGGGGCCGACACCATAGTTCGTAGTTAGATCGTTCCTAGGTTTATTTGATTACATATATGGCCGTGTCCTTGAGTGGTAAGTGCTACTTGGAGTTCTCCATCGCCGTCGTCGTCGCCATTGCTGGGGTCTTCATCGGCATCTTCGTCGTCGTCGTCGTCATTGCCTCCGAGGTAAGTACAAATAAAATAAAGTCATCTCCTCAAGCAGCTCCACCTCTGTTCTCCATCCGCACCTGCTCGAGGCTCCATGTCCTCGGTCCCGATCTGTACGAGGTTGGGGTCGATTTGAGGATTGTGCCTCCGAATCGGATCCCCCATGGAGTGGATCTGGTCCCTAGTGCCGTCTCTCACCTCCTCCTCACCCTGGTCGCATACTCCGCCTTCACCAACTTCGCCCAACCGCCGATCTCCTCCACCTCGCAGCAGCCTATGATCCTGGTGCTATCTCCTGCAACAAGGTGGCTCCCCTCATGGTGTTCGTCCGACAACGCCACCTTCCTCTAGGATCCTGGTGCAAGCCTTCTTCAACCTCCGGCGACGGCTTCGACTGAATCTTTCGGTCGCCGGTGTGCTCCTTCTCCAACGGCTCGACCGGCCCGCCTTCAGCCGACGCTTTGCGCGGCCAATCCGCCCGACGGCTTTGTCGTCACCGACGCCATGGACAGAGTTGTCTTCGTTCTTAGCAGTTTCTGGACTTCAGTGTAATTTGGTCTTCTTTCGAGGACCTATGTGTAAATTGGCTGCTATTATAATATAATATATTTGTGTTTGTTGTCAAAAAAAATTACAAGTTACAATATATTATTGTTTTCCACGCGAAATTCTGCCACTCGAGTGATTTTCTGTGGGCCTGTGGATGGGTAATGCCTCCAGCAAAGAACTTCTACAGATCCATCCAACTAAAACTGTAGCAATGATGTGAAAAGAGAAGCTTCACAACTATGTGTTTCTTCCTATATTTTTCCTTCATCCTAAATTATAAGTTGCTTTGATTTTTTTGGTACACTCACTTTGCTATGACTACTAAATACATAGCAAAGTGAGTCAAAGTGACTTACAATTTGGGGTGGAGGGAGTATTTGTTATGAATTTGTCACATAAGCAGTTGGGTGGATTTGTGGGCAGAGGACAGTGCAATTGTATTAAAAAATAATACTCCATGCAATTGTATTTGACAGTTTGACACTGTCATAAAGTGGCTCCGAAGACCTGTTCCAACTTCCAAGGGAGTTGATGCATTGGTCCAGCAAGGGCAGCTCCTTTCAGTTTGGAGGAGAAAGAAGACCGATGTGTAAACAGTGGCCGCTGTGTCGTAAAGTAAGACGCCTCTGTGCGAAATAGCTCCACCGTCGCCGGCCCCCGCTGCCCCCAGCATTCTCGCCGGCGGTAGGGCAGGTGGGCCGGTTCCTCTCCTCCTCCTCACTTGTTTCCCCCCTCTTCCTATTGTAAAATTCCTACTAAACAAAAGTCTAGATGGTCTCTATGTCTAGTTCGATCTATGGCGATGTGGTGGCGGATGTGCTCCATCGCCTCCGACGGAGGCTTTAGCACTAGCTCCGACGAGCTAGATAGGCGGGCGCGCGCTTGGGTCGTCCCAACCCCCACTACCAGCGCCTTGGCGACCATGGTTGTCGGCAGAAACAAGCTCCAAGCTTTTGAGCTCCGCAAGTTCGCCGCCAAGGGCAAGCTATATCCAAGCTCTTTGACGCCACCAAGAAAGCCGCCCCCAAGGACACCGCCAAACCCAAGGAGACTGTCGTCGCCGTCGGGCTCATCATCGCTTCATTACCGGCCTCATCTTCTTCAGCTCCCTCCACCGAAATCCGGTTGTTCCTTGTCAGCAAGGCGGCTTGGGTCCATCCGAGTGCACGCATCCTAGACGCCCCTACGAATACCCCCGATGACATATTTGTCCTCCAATACGTCTTAGTCGACGCTGTTGTCTCTTTTCCTGGTCGCGGGACCTTAACGTAACATGGTCTTCTATGGAATACCTCTATGTAACAGGGTTGCTTTAAATATATAATATATGTTCTAAAAAAAACTTCATGCAACAAAGA
Source organism: Themeda triandra (assembly GCA_018135685.1). NCBI lineage: Eukaryota > Viridiplantae > Streptophyta > Magnoliopsida > Poales > Poaceae > Themeda > Themeda triandra. The sequence continues at coordinate 1,804,163 of JAENPR010000032.1, forward strand.
AATGTTTGGTGACTAGATGTCATTCTCATTTCCCGAGAAGTCAACATTTTCAAAATATCGGCAATTATATTTTAAGATATATAAATATTTATGCTAAGTAATATAATTAATATCATCAGAAAGATCTTTAAGTCTAGTTTTTTTAACAAATTTATTTGAAAATATAAATGTTGCACATATTTTCTACAAACTTAGTTAAAGTTGAAAAAATTTAACCAACACGCTTCCCATAACGTCATCTTTTTAGGACGGAGGGAGTATACATCTTGCTAACCTGTGTGCCAAATGCATTTTCATGAAATGATGTGCAACTCTCTGCGTGAAGGATGCTTCACTGTAGAGCCAAAGCATTTAATCTTTTTACCATTCTCCTGCCAAAAGATTTCCAGAATCCAGGCTCTCTCTCCTCTATGACAGCTTGCAGAGCAAGGTGTGAAAGTGCACACTGCCATGCCCTGCAGATTCAATGATTTTTTCTGACATATATTCCCCCGACAACTTTCACTGGCCTTGTTTAGTTCCATTTCAAAATCCAGAATTGACACTATACAGAATTCCTATTTCCCGTCATATCAAAATGTTGGCGCATGCATAGAGTACTAAATATAGATAAAATTAAAAATTAATTACACAGTTTTATTGTACTTTACGAGATGAACATTTTGAGACTAATTAATTAAAATTTAAACAATTTTTACCACATAAAACCAAATTGCTACAGTGTGCATTTATTGCACACTGTACCAATTTGGTGTGCCGATTCCGGCATCTAAACAAGGCCTATAAATGCAAACCAACTGGGGATGTGCACTTCACAATCCCAAACCTTCAGACTTTAAGGAGTACCAGAACTCAGAAGTATCAGTATTCAGTACAGGCATCTTGAATATCAGCTCGAAACTCAACTCAAAACTCGCACAGAGATCAGGCATGAAGTTAATCAAACATTAGGTCAATCAAAACCCCTATTTTACAAAAGGGTTTTCACTATGGACAATCTACAAACCAACTTCCACAGAAGGTTGGCTGCCAATATAAATTATAAACTCCAGAAGCACAAGACAATGATTTGAGTTAACGAGTGAACCACACTACTGAGCTCATCATTAAATTCAAGATATATCGAGTAATATGATCCCATCATTAAATGGCCACTAACAAGACTTAATACAACAAAATAAATAGCGCACGGTGGTCAATTCTGAGTTTTCACAAGTTCAGCTCCTTCACCAGCTGCCAAAATATTAAGTGTTTGCCACTGGACACCAGTTCAAAAAAAAAAACATCTCCGCATCTCAACAGCTCAAAAACCATTAGGGGGTGTGTTTTGCCTCTTCTCAGCATCTCAACAGCTCGTTTCGGAGCAACGTCCTTCTGCAAAAGAAGGGAGGCACAGAAAAAAGAAGCTCAAAGTTACACCATAGTTTTTTTATCATGTCATGTATGTTTTATGCATTGAGTACTTCTGTTGTATGGAAGTAGTGTTTAAGAGCATATAACAAACTTGCGGGAAACAAATAATGACAATAGTAAAATGCCAATTCATGCAAGTAAACTTACATATTAGTTGTATGAGTAACCCTCTAAGCCTTGAGTAGTCAGCCACAGCAATCATAGGAGCATTCACACAGCAACCCTGCAAATTCAGGAGACATTATTAAAAAAAGGTGCATTCTAGTTGTTTCCATAGAAAAATCACTCAAAAGCAGAGGATCTCTCTATGTGAAATAAAAATAAATGTGCAGGCGTGCCGTGTACTAAAGTACACAATAAAAAGATGAGAACACATATATATTCATATTTAAGGAAAATACAAATACATGGTTCTCGATACATGTGTGCGCTCCATAGCCTACTGGCGGCGATCTGACTTGGGCGATTATGGTCTTCATGGTTCCTGGGGCCTCGGAAAGCTCCCAGTTAATTACCCCTGCGAGTCAAGCTCACAGAGCACCTCCGATTAAGCTCCCAGTTAATTACCCCTGCATTGTTGCCCCAGCGATAAGCTGGCGAAGCCGCCAACTCATTGTGGACCTCAGCGTCGTCTCTGGTGAAGGCGACAGCTTTGCGAAGTCTGGTCTCGGTGGCTGCTCAGGGCGCTAGTAGAGCAGGGACATGTCCCTCGTCATGGCCATCTCGTGGAGTCAACAGCGTCGAGGAAGACTTCCTGGATGGAGCAACAGGTTGCCTCCGATCCTTGCATCTGCGCGTCGTTTCGGCGGCATCGCTGGACCTCCGTTGGGTCTTCTTCTCGAGTCCTTCGAGATGGTGTACAAGGCAATCGGCCGAGTACAAGGCATTGAGAGGTGCTTAAGTCTCCAGGCGGTAGACCCAAGATGGCTGGAGCCTCGACCGTAGCAGCTTATGACAGTAGCACATACATACATGTGCATACAATTCGACACATGTTTGAACCAGCTTGCTAGTAGCAGCATGTGTGTGTGCATTGCACATATGGCCCTTGCCTTGCTTGCATGAGCATATGCAAATGCACAAGCACGTGTCAGTACACGGTGATGAGCACATTGAAAATGAAAATGCACATCATCACGTTGCACCGTGTTGATATTGTTAGCGCCTCCGGCAAGATCGGATGCTGGCAACAGCCTTGCACTGTCAGCATGTATTGGAGCCATTGCCATGCGACTTCCTGCAATAGGAGATCGTCGGCTCTCGGGAGCGAAGTTGATGGAGCCATCGTCCCACGGCATCCTGCGTCTTGCTCGCGCTCCGAGGACATGTCAGATGAGCTCGATGGAGTTTAGCACTCCGGCTTGGTTCTTTGGAGCTGTCGGAGCGTCATCCGCAGCGCTTCAGGTCGCCTTATAGTTTACTGGGCTACTATAATAGCCAGCAGTGTTGAAGGTGGATGGGCGTGTGATTGGAGCGAGCCGTCGTCACTGAGTAACCACCTCAACAGCATACACGGCGCACCCAGAATGCCCACCTTCTTAGCTTGTTGACTTGTGACCGTTCACGCATGCAAGGCCACAACTAGCTCGTTTACCGCAATTCACGTGTCCAGCGTGCTCGCTTTTGCCAGCGTGACGGAACCAAGCATGAGCTAGGAGACGACCCTCCTTGTTGCCTGGGCGATGGGCGTGTCGCTCCAGAAGGGAAAGTTCGACACGTGAGAACTCACTGTACATATCATCTCACTGATGTATAGTGGTGCCTCCATGGAGACGTCCAAAGCTCGCCACAGCAAGAGACTTGATGTGGTCTTACGTGGAGCCAGCGTGCTGACGTGCTCTTCTGGCTTCCCTTCACGTTGTCATCTCGACCATGCACGTGTGGCCGTTGTAGTCGTGTAGATGAAGTGCGAAGCCGTGGCGGCAGTTGACTCCCATATGCATGGCCAGTCGCAGCGTCGATGCTCCCAGGCGCCACATCTCCCGTGTACATGGTGATGGTGCCGATGGCGTCGACTCGGCTCAGCATCAGAGTCAGTGAAGTCACTGTGCCATGTAGGTCCGGAACGCGTTGCTCGTACCACGGAGATCACGTCAGGTGTGCTCGATGGAGTCTAGCTCGGTGTTGTTGGCTCAGGATCAGAGTTGGCGAAGTCGCCATCCCATGTGGGGCTCCCGTCCTTACTTGGGCCGTGGGGACATATCCGGCGCTCTCAATGAAGTCCACCTCGGTGCCGTCGTTGACTTGACATCAAAGCACCAGATGCCCCCAGCGACTAGGCAGGGGTTCAACTATGGAGTTCCCACCAAGGGCTTCTCCAGTGCACCCGTCAAACTGCTGAAGTGGATGTGTGCAACTCGACCGCGACCTTCTTGCCTTAGACGGTCGCTCTCAGAAGGGCCCTCGGGTACGTGTTCGTCCGGATGGTCACTCCTCCTCTCCCCTGGCTCCTCGTAGCGCTCGCTCTCCACCCGGCGGACAGCAGACATTGCCGCTAAGGGACGTGAGCTGCAGCTGCTTGTCGTATAGGGCTCAAGGTGCGTGCATGTGCACATACAGCTAAGATGTTAACTCATGCATGACAAGAGAAACCAACCATATGAAGGAGGAAGCTGCATGACGCGTCGCGTTCCTCCAGCAGGTGCGTTTCTGGTTCGTCGACAAGGGCATCCAACTCGCCCCCGGCAGCCTTGTGTCGTCATCAACAATTGATGTCGAGTCATGTGTGTGCTCGCCTTCTTGCCATAGATATATGTGGCAGACAGGCTTTCTTGCTCGACCTCTTACTCAAGATGGCGTCAGTAGATGGACTTCGGCGCCGAGACAGGTCGACGTAGTCGCCGTGGACGCAGAGCAGGACGCATCTTCACGAGATGCCAAGCGCCTAAGCAGGTCCTGGCTTCGTAGGCGCGATGATGATGTTGGTGGCCACGGGCTCCGCGACCGGCATGATGCAGCCCTCCTTGCTGACCTCCAACAGCCACCGTGTGAAGCTATCCACGCATGGAGGCAAGGCACAGCCGGCCGATGAGGATGTACCATGGGTCATATACGCCCTTGTGCTGCCGTGATGAAGCTGCCCCCAGTGACTAATCTGGGCCTTGGTGCCATGAGTCCCGACCAAAGATGTTGCCACTCTCGACCATGACGAGGGACGTCGGAGTGAGTCGCCTCGTCACGGCAAGCAAAATTTTGCCCCCAGGGAGGATACGGCAAGCAAAATTGCCCCTAGTATGAAAGACCGAGATGGCAAGCAAAATTGCCCCTCGCGTGGAGATGGACCATGACCTTGTCGGCGTAGTTGGTGAGCTCCATGCTTTGTACAAAGCACAAGCATCCACCTAGGTCCCTATATGAAGAACACAAAAGTAAATAAACTGGGCTAAAACAATAACTGCCCAGAAAAGGTTTGGGCTATCGAATGAGGAGTCTCAAACTAAGCGAGACATCCAAAATAGCACCATCATATATGACCAACCCTCAACCACATTGGAGAAGATGTGAGCATATGAAGACGACGACCACTTGCGCAGCAAAGATGGGAGGAGAACCACGTCCCACCGGGCGTGCCAATTTGTTTCCATAGAAAAATCACTCAAAAGCAGAGGATCTCTCTATGTGAAATAAAAATAAATGTGCGGGCGTGCCAGTGTACTAAAGTACACAATAAAAAGACGAGAACACATATATATTCATATTTAAGGAAAATACAAATACATGGTTCTCGATACATGTGTGCGCTCCATAGCCTACTGGCGGCGATCTGACTTGGGCGATTATGGTCTTCATGGTTCCTGGGGCCTCGGAAAGCTCCCAGTTAATTACCCCTGCGAGTCAAGCTCACAGAGCACCTCCGATTAAGCTACGTTGGTCATCGTCGTCGGTCTTCGCTTCACTTCTCCATGCATGGTGTTGGTGTAGATGTGTGTGGCAGTCGGCATGAGGGCCTCGTCGGTCCATAGCCGGAAAACATGGCTGGAACATGAGCCATGCCCGCCCGCGTCATTCGCCTTGTCGGTGTCGAACGACGCGTGGTGTCATCGTAGTCGTCACTTGCATGGTTGGTGTAGTTTGGATCGCTTCGGACTCCCTTGGCAGCATCGTCGTGGTACGCCGTGGAGCTTGGTCGTAGAAATAGTAAGTAGAAGGCCTCATCAGCCCATCGCCGGCATCTTCAGTTGCACGCGTTGTCGGTGTCAAGTCACGCGTAGTAGATGTAGCAGATGGAGTTGCCCAATAGCGTCATCGCGATCGAGCGTCACACAGTAGTGGTAGTAGACGTGGTAGTGGTAGTAGACGGAGCAGCAGGAAACCAGGGTTGTGTCCGGACAGCTTCCCCTGTAGAACAAAATTATATAAATGTGATTTGGGGCTCGAATGGTAGTCAAGCTCCCTTCTTGCATCGCACATAGTTTGCCATGAATGGCACACATCTCTTATTGGAGGTAATTCCAGCGCAAAAATGTACACGTACATACATATACATATGCAGCTTGGGGCCTATGCTCATGCGTCACTTCGATCCACCTCGAGGTAGTTACACGTGAAGCATGCATTAGCCCACGTCCATGTAGCCGTCGTCAACGGCGTTGGTGCATGTTCACTCCCCAGGTATGGGGTTTTCTGGTGTAGGCCAGTGTGGATCCGTACTCGACAATGTCCAGGCTCTCACGTCCTCAACGCGGCATCGACGACGGTGGTGCCGTCCTGTGTGGAGCAAGCGTCCGGGCTCGCCTCCTCGGCGTTGAAGTAGATGGAGGGTAGATGGATCGGAGCCGTAGTCGATGGTGTCCCGACTCGCCTCCATGGCACTGTGTGGAGATCCGGCTGCACATCCTGGGCAGCGACTGCCTCTCATTTGGTGGACGATGGTGCTGGTAGATCGGGACATGTGGAACCATCTTGACACGGGCGTCGTGCGGTGGTGGCAGTTGCCTGGTGCCTGGTGGCTGGTGCGCCTCGAGCCTCCTCATGACTAAGCCCTCCGGCCAGCTCCTTGGGCGTAGTAGTGGCACGACCGTGCCGTCATCTCCGGATGGGTGGCGCCATGCATGGCGGCAGTCCAATGGCTGGCGTCTGCTCCGGCCGCCTCCGCCGATCCGCAACGAGCCACGATCTGGATGGATGGTGTCGTGATGGCGGCTGCCCTCACGGCGTCGCTCCCATGACACGGCCGGCGCGGCACCATACAGAGAGGCTGCCTTCGATCGTTTTCTCTGTTGTGCATACACGGGGCTGGCCGTAGGGCCGAACCAAGTCAGCACTTCGTCGACTCGCGAGGACATCCTCTGTGTCGCCCTCTCGACACGATGACCTGCTCGTGATCGATCTAGATCTTGGCCGCCGGCGGTCTGTTGTTATGCTGGGCAGCGACGTGCCCTCCATCTTCGGCGCCTGCTAGCTGGGCTGCCCTCGTCTGCTCCAGCGGATCAATCTACCGGGCATGATTAGCTGGATGTGATTCTCGGCAAACGTCGTGGTCGTGTTTGATGAAGATGAAGCCGCACAGCTCGACAACCCAAGTCGCCATCTGTGGATGCATAGCGCCGTGGCAGCGGCTGCACTTCGTGGCGGCTGGCTTCATCTTGACATCTCCGGCCGCCGCCGGCGCGTATGTATACACACGTCTGCCAGCATGGCGTCGTCCTCTCCTCTTATCGGTGGATGGCAAAGAGCGAGAAGCAGCCTGGCGGCGCTCTCAAATCAAAGTCCCCTCTCTCCCCGTAGGCTCCTGAGTCCTTTATATAGGCCGGCCTCTAGGGTAGCGCTGAGCCCTTTGGATGCACGCGTACGCCGCCGAAGTCTGTTGCTGCAGCGCTAGATATCCGGAGGTGAGCTCAGCTTGCGTAGCACATACTTATCTCCACGTGATCGTTATCATGATCAAGTTTCTAGAAGGCTCTGTAGAGATATTTGCAGGCTGCGTGGGACGCGTACACGGCGGAGAATACATCGTGCCACGACAGTCCTATAAACGTACAATTACAAGGAAATTACATGGCACAGACCGGCTCACAGAACCGGCGTATATATGCGAGCTCTACGGCCGGTTCCGGACGTATACAGACACACGTATCTTTGTATAAATATGCGAGGCTAATTGAATTGTGTTAGCTTCTCTATGTGAAAGAGCTTATCACATCCTCTTAGCTTGTTAGCTCCTCCACTTGCATGTCGAGGCATATATACGCATATATGCTCTCCTTCTCATTACGTGAAGTCAACAAGCCTGATAGCTTCTCTTACTTTGTTTGCTTGCACGTCGAGGTGTGCATGGCCCTTTTTCTTTTTGAATACTACAAAAATATTTCTTGATAGCACATATTAATATATATGCACTTATGAGAAAGATTTTGTACAAAATCTCGTCAAACACTAGTAGTAACAGCAGATTCTTGGCATCCATGGAAACAACCAATGTGGTAGGAGGCTGAATGCAGCAACAAGTTTTTTCATGTAAAAGAAATATTACAAGGTTGCAATTGATCAAAAAGCACAGCTTGCCTATATCAGAGTTAGAACTGAACCTAAGAGAATTAAACCCTGCTGCAGCCATCTAATCTAATTCCGGAAGTCCCAGCACAATATGAGAATGTTGTTTAGGTCATTTCAAAAGTTGTTTAGGTCATTTCAATATTTAGGTCTCCTACATGAATGATCAATCATTCAGGTGGACGAAGTGGTAAGAGAGTTGACTAAGTGATATGTAGCGAGGCCAAAGGGAAGGCACCAAGCCACCATTGTGTTGCTCCATGGCTTAGGTGACAATGGTGCACTCCATGGCTTAGGTACCAGCTTATTGTTAGGCTCATACCTACTGCTGTTTTTTATCCATGTTATCTTGTGCAACTGTCATGTGGATGCAAGAAACTACACTAGTACACTTGTCCATCAAGCAAAGAGGAGAGAACTAGATTTTTGCACAGTGTCAATGCGGAAACATTATTCCTTTTGCTACAAAATGATTGAAGTGGACTCCTTTTCTTTTGTCTCTCCGTGCATGCATATATTCCAAGTAATGCTTTGCTCAAAGTACATAATTTTCTCACACCTATTGCACACCTAACCACCTTTTGTGCTATAAAAGACACCAATAATGCTTTTTCACTTTCCATTCAGAATGAATAGGATTGTCAAATCCTTCTTGTTGTGAGCTAATAATATAAAAGGTGGGCTAATAGCATACACTTTTGCATAATTAAAAGTTTGTATGAGGCAAGATTCCTAATTTATAGTTCCCTGTTTGCACAGACCATGTAAAGAACACCGTAGTTTATGATAAGGGACTAAATTGCAGTATCTCGGTTGTGTCATCCACTATCAGACTTTCTATCGGCTACAATGAGCTTTGGAAAAAAAAAATCAGCTGATAGTAAACCTGAATATTACTTTTTAGTTAGTTTGGTAAGACATTTTAGCAATCTTTTCCAAGTTTGGTGAGACATTTAAGTAGTCACAAGATTCCCGAATACCAACACAAAACAACATCACACCGCCAAACTCCTTGAGGTCAGTCACAACCAAGTTCTTTCATAAGAGATTTGGGTTCAGGAATTCGTTATCATAGCAACTATAGAAGGGATGCTCTATAGTATTGAATGGTTACTCTAGTAAAAGAATATAACAATATTCAATTTACCTAGAAAATGGCAGTGGTGCCGTAGGATGCACAAAGTTCAGCAAGTGCAATTTTGTTTGTTGGGTGCACATTCTTCTCAATAATAGGACCAAGCCTCTCAGGAGACTGCAAATGAAGCTCAACCAATGATGTGACCAAAAGCTCTGATAGATCCACATTTTCCAAAAGGTCTTCATTTAAACCAGCATTTTGAAGAGGAATAAATGTTTGACAATCCACAGCACTCATTCTTCGCAGAAGTGTTATAACACCATCAAGTAGTTCTCCCCACATTCCAGGGGCAGCATCAAGAAGTACTTGATATTTGCAGAGAACTTTTATAGAACCAAATACTGTCAGCTTAAGTTCCCGAGACTCTTTTATCCATTTTATATTGGGAATCCAATATTTTTGAAGGAATAATGTAAAACTGTGTTTAATCACTTTATTGATGTGAATGAAAATATCTGACCCATACTTGAACTGCAGTAAAGATATCCACACAATAATAGAGCAAGAAAATTTGATATCTTCACTTGACACTCGACGAATCAAAGCTGTCCATATAGCATCTATATGCTGATTCATAATATCTTTGCCAACATGTTCCACTAACATGCTAATCATATGAAATGCAGAATGATCAGAAGGCCTCTGCCATATGCGTGAACTGAATTCAACAAGGATCTTTTCCACCTTACCAGATTGATATACCTGACTATGACTCGAAAGTTTTCGAAGATATGCACCCAGTAGAAGAGCCGTGGCAGGGACACATGGTGGTCGGTCCCAGGTGGAGCAGCACAGAACAATGCCTTCAAGTTCATGCAAGTAATTCTGTGAGAGAGGTGCTTTGCTCAAGTTGACAAGCTGGGCTAATATCTGTAATGCATATGGCCAGACATCTATGATGTTCTGACTAAAGATCCTCCTTAAAACTGGGAGCCTTGCCTCAAACAAAGGGAGTAGTGACTTGTGCACCTTTGCCCAACCAATCACTCGTGCCAGAGCCTCGAATCTATACTATAATTGGATTCTTCTAAAGATGTAAGAAGCCTTGTCCCTTACACCGGACACACATGACAGAGTCAAACTCACCCATACACCCTCACCCGAACAGCTCAACCAACTACGCCGTAGCCGCAAGTTCGAAACCTCATCTCGCCTAAAAAAACAGGCTATTTTTTTAAAATAACACCGTACCTATTGAGTGCCTGGTTCCGCGGAAGAGAAAAAAAAACTGGGCGATTGCAGTCCGTCGCCGCCTCGTGGTTACTAGGGTTTCCGAGCCGCCGCCAGGACTAATCCGAGCACCGATGGAGCGGCAGGGCCGACGTGGCGGACTAGGCGGACGCCGGGTGACACGCCGACTCCCGCGCAACTCTTCCCATGGGCGAACCCTCGATGCCGGCAAGGACGTGGTGGCCGCGGTCGCCGGCGCCGCTAGGGGCCGGATAGGAGGTAGAGGTGGTAGGGACCGGCCCTCGCTGCTTCTCCGCGAGCGCGGCCAGTTCTCACCCGCTCTCTACTTCGTCGAGGAGGTCATCATCGTACGACGAGACTGACATGTACAACCTTGCTCCAGGTACGTACATGCTCCCTCGCGGGCGGCTCAGCTCCTCCCCGCACGTGCGCTGCGTGCTAGAGCACGAGCGAGCTCGCGCTCTGAATCCCTGGCTCCGTTGCTTGCTTACGTTCTTCGTCACTGGGGATCTGCGAGATGTGTTGATCGATCTGTGTTTTTTTAGAAAAGGGATCGATCTGTGTCTATGCGGCATGTGCACATGGTTGGTGCATGCAGGGGAATGTGGTGGGGAGCCCGCAGGAGAAGATGGTCTGGAGGATGTGGAACCGAAGAAGGAGGTGTGCCTTTGTGCTCTTGGCTCATTCCTTCCCTCCCTTCCTGCTGCTTCTTATGTTCCTCAGAGCCCATGTTGGTTTTGATAATTCAATCTGCTGTGTTTTCATCAAAAATCTGCTGTGTTGGGCGGCGGCAACAGCACCAGGCTATGTACTGTGCGCTTGCAGCATGTTCGATCAAGGCTGCTGTGATATGATTGATCGGCATGCTTGTGGATTGGCTCCATGACGATCGTTTCTTAATGAATTTGGCACTCTCTCTTCTTTCTTAGTGCAATAAATGCAGATTCAGAACGGTGTGTTATTTGGTTGAGTTGTGCATTTGCAGGTACACGATCATTTGAAGGTCACTTTATCTCTGCTCACGTCAAGTCTCATTTGAAGGTTACTCTGCTTTATCTCTGCTCATGCTAAGTCTCATTTGAAGGTTACTCTGACGTATATTTACTACTACTATTGAGACCAGGTTTCTCTATTTGTACTACTACCATTGAAGTCAAATCATTGTCATTTATAATATATTCACTTTTGTTCTTTACAAATGCAGTGGGAAAAAACAGTTTGGATTTCATCTCATTGGGTAAAAGGAATAGCCATAATGACAGGACCAGTTCAACGAGAATTATATTATTTTCTTGGTTTACAGCTACGTTTTGTGTATGCGTTGTCAATTTATTTGAGAATGGAGTACCTTTTTATACATTCTCCTGTTGGTAAAGAACAAGGTAGACAAAACGTACTCCTTTTCACTTTTAGACTGCATATGTTTGGTATGTTTTATCATGGATTAGCAATCTATCATGGGTCAATCTAATTTTGTTCATTTTTTTGGCCTGCTTTGATTCCTTCAAGTTGAATATTGGCTGCTACCCTACTACAAGTTGTTTGTGATGCTTCACTTTTGGTATGCATATTTCAATGCAAGAAAAACAGTAGTTACTCTTCAGTTGCATATGAAAAACAGTAGTTATTATTTTTTCATTATCCTGCTTTCCTTCGATTATAGTTTAATAGTGTGGTCCCTTAAAACCTTAAACATAGTAAGATATTATACTGTGTAATTTTTTTGTAATAAGTTATCCTGTTTTCAGTAAGAGATTATACTGTGTAATTTTTCTGTAATAAGTTATCCTGTTTTCTGTAACTTTTCAGTAAGAGATTATCCTGTTTTTGCGGGGTGGTGCGAGGCGGCGCCAGGCACGCGCAGCAGGCCTAGCCACCTTGGCGCATCGGCGTGCGGCGGTGGAGGCTCGGCGGCATGCGACGTCGGAGGTGCGGATCGAGTTCTTCCTCTTCATCTCTCTCTCCCTTCACTCTTCACACTCTCTCTCACTCTTCCTCGCTGTGCATCCATCTATTCTTCAGAGAGTACTCAAGATCAAGAGCCGTAGCAGTTAGCACAAGTGAGTGGTTCCGAGGCAGAATCAAAGGAGCTCGAGATGGATGGTACAGTATTTTTCCTCGTACATGTTATTTTGTAGATCATCTGATGTTTCTTGTCTTGGGTTCACTTTTCTCAGATTTTGATGCCTGAAATGTTTAGTTCAAGTCCAATCTCTTGTTTCTTGATCTTTATTCTGGAACAAAGCTCTTACCTGTTTTTTTGTGCCTAGATATGCCATGGCCTTGTCTAAATTAACGATCTTGTTTCTGAAGTGGAGAAGCCCGTGACTGCTGCCGGAGCGGATGAAAGGAGGAGGGAGGAGGAAGTTGTAAGCTTTTGTGCACAAAATTCTCCGTTAACTCATATTCTTATATAGAAGTAGTCTGAATGTTCACCTATTCTGTTCTTGGCCTCTTTCTCCATTGTTTCTCAGGTGAGACTACTCAAGAAACAAGATGGTGGGGGGCTCGATGTTCCTCTGCATGGAGAAGAGGAGGCCGGCCACCACCGCGGATCGGGCGGCCCCGACGGCGTGCACAGCGAACTGGTGCCGTGTGGTGCACAATGATAACGGCGCCGCAAGAACCACAACGGCGACGACCCAATCTGGTGGTGTGGAGCTCGATCTGGCAGCAACCCTAGACGGGCTTGTAGGGCCCGTGGATGGGCTCGGCGGGACTATCTAGGGTTTCACTTTTTTTTAATTTTTTGGAATCATTTACCACAGTGGGCATCGTAACAGGTCCGCTGCGGCAATAAATGATTTACTGCAGCGGGCACTAGCGCCCGCTGCGGTGCCGCCCGGATTTACTGTGGCGTGGCACCGCAAGCGGACGTTGATACCCGCTGTGGAAAAACAAAATCAGCCGCTGCGGTAAAGTTTTATGGCGTAGTGCCTTCTGTATGAATTCTTACCTCAGCATGGACTAAGTCTATATGATCATGATACAACATGTTCTTGTGCGGTCATGCTCATCAACGAACTATCTACTTCACTATGTTGAAATGAGGCTCTCAGGAGTTTTACATTGCCTGATTTGATAGTGGCAACATGGCATGGGTGCAGGCACAGGCATAGGCGGTGGTGCAAGTGAAATCAAATTGGAGGAGGTTGCTATTCTGAATTACGCCTACACAAAGCTTACCTAATCAAATTTGGCTTTGCCGGTAGTCTCTTCAAATTGTTTAGCTTGGGTAGGAACAACAGTTATTTGCTTATCTAAGGATTATCAAATAGGTTTAAGATGTTCGTTTGTTTTCATCATAAATGGAAAAAGATTTTTTTGACCGGAGTCAGCAAGGAAAACACTAGCCTATTTTTTAAAAGTTTTTTATAATGCAGACCTGTTTAAATTCGCTCCCATAGGGAGTCGAACCCAGGTGTGCTGGGTACTACTCAGGTGCTCCAACCACTAGACTAGAGACCCTTTCGCAATGGAAAAAGATATTATCATTTGTTTGTTTTATGTGCGTTCTTGAAATTAAGTCGTGGGCATTAAGTCAAATATAACTTAGGCTACAATATAATTGTGTCTAGGTTAAACTATCAAAAACAAATTGGTTCATATTATTAATATTCCCTAGATAAAACCGTAGCGTTAGCACGGGCATTATACTAGTAAATATATGTTGAAATCAGTGTTCTTGGGGTTAATGCACACTTTCCCAAGAATGTCCAAAAGATGAGCAATAACATCATTGGCGCTTTCATCAGGCAAACAGGCAACTCTAACAACCTCCAGAATGCACTTCATCAGACACTGATTCTCATATGAATGGGGAAAGACAATTGCCTTAGTCAAGTCATGGACAATCTGTAAGCAAAATGGGTTTATATCCGAGGAAACAAATGGAGCCCTAGCCAATGCAATCTCCTTTGTTAGTGGTGGTGTATCCTCAAAGATCAGCAAGTTCTCAATACAAGAAGCAGCATAGAAAATAACAACCTTGGACTCATGAGTCAGAAACCTCACCAATGTTGGGAGAAGTGACAGTGTGGTGGCTTTTGGTACTTTGGCTGCAATATTTTTCAAATAACAGAGCATGGTTGCTTTCAGCATTGCTTGGAAATCATATGGTTGCTGTTCAGGCACAATCACTGATGTTAAGACTCTTGTATTGGCATCTGTGCAATGACCAACAACAATGTATGTGGCTGCCTCCATCTCCTTCCACTTTCCCTCTGGATCAGCTTCATACGCATCCACTGTCCGATTAATGTGTTCAAGAACAATTGCTTCCATCGCATCATTGGAGTTCTTCGCAAGCCCATCCAACATCGACAAAGCGGCTTGTCTTGGTGTACTCACGTCAATAACGTGTAAATCACGCCTGACATATTCAATCCAATCTTCGCGAAAGAGTCTCTCATCCTCATCTCGTAGCTGCAGATTAGGAAGAATAACAGCATCAAATAGCTCAGATAAAGATCCACTGATCAACCTATAATGCACACTCTTAGCAACTGCAGTCAAAAACCGCATTGCAGCCACCACTAGCTCACTGTGGAACAGTGGCGAGCTTGTCTGCACCACGAGTAACCCAGTCACGGCTTGCACAAGCTTGGTTAAACAACCCTGGAAGTCATCCCCATAATTATCCATATGCAACCGCAAATTATCACAGACTGCAGCAAGAAGAGAATGCATTACACCACCTGTCCCTTCAAGTGGCGTATAGGAATAGGAGCTGGTGAGCAGCTTGAGAAACTCCACTGCCCACTTGCCCAAGTAGTTTTCCGAGAGATCAGACAGGTGGATGGACTTGAGCGAATACAATATCTGGCAGCATAGGCGAATGGACTCAAGAACTGAACAAAGATAGCAGACCTGGAGTTGTTGATTCTGAAGCTGACCAATTGCAAAGAAGAAAACATCCAGCAGGGTGGGAGCAAATAAATTGATGCAGTACTTGAGATCGAGGCAGAGGGAATTGTTTTCAACCTGGCGAAAGCGGGAGAGAAGCGACCCAGCGGCACGGAGGAGCGAATTGATTGCTGTGAAATCCATGTTGTTGATTGAGCTGACAAGTAATGAGACAATAACTGGAAGCGGCTGTGGATTCCACTCTGCAAGGTTGGATGACGAAGCGGCAGAGGCCATGGCTTCACATAGATGGGCCTGAATTTCTTGCGGAGCTTTGACGTATATTCCGAGGAGGCTTGCCTTGATGATGGCGCGGTCGGAGGCCGGGAGGCGGGGGCCGGCAGTGCCGGTGTTAGACAGCTTGGGCCAACAGCAGTGGAGGAGCTCCTTGAAGCGGATGGAGGCGCCCACACGGTCAATGAGCCTGTGATCATTGGACGCAGCGAGAGCGAGTAGTGCGATGGCGTAATCGGGCGAAGTGGAGGAGAGCTTCTGTTCGGCGGCAGCGCACGCTGTCTTGTCAGTGGAGCGAGACAGAGAGCACCAGCCTGCCAATTCGGTGAGCATCTCACCCGGTACCATCTCCATTTGCTGACTGCCACTATTTGGATGAAACTGTGGACTGAGTAGCGTTGGTGTTTTCAGCTCTTTATGTGAAGACCTGATAGCAAAGTTTCATGAGAAAAGACCCTTGACCTATTTTTTTTAGCAACAGATCGTATTGCAATTTCAGAATTATAAAAATCTAATATGGTAGAGCAGGAACTCAAAATGTGGCATAAATGCATATAATTTATGGTAGCATTAACAACCAGGTGTGCATGCATCAGAATGTTAAAATTGAAATGATCTGGTGCCTATGGTAGTTGCATTTGTGAAATGCTAAAATTCAATACTGCCTTTTAAGATGCTGATAGTGTCAATACATAATGAACATCAATATCCGAAGTTTGATAATGGCTGACAAAACTAATACTCCATGACAGACTCCAATATGGACGGTTAAATTGGGATCTTACATAAATTCAATGAGTATAAACTAGAAAAAGGTTGATTCTGTTTATTGACAAAGAGTTTTAGTCACAAGGGATAGCAGTTCCTGTACAGCTTGTTACTGAAAAACATTTGGATAAGATCTATTGAATAGATAGATTAGTATGTGGAGTTGAGCCACGGCCACTGCCACTTGAACTTGAAAAGTAATTGACCAAAGTTCTTTTCGACATACTGGAAATCTAAAAATTGAAATGTATCATGATCAAACATTTAACACACATCATGGGCTGCATACTCAATTTGACAGTTAAAAAATGACCCTCAAAAAATCTCCTAGTCCTACCTCGCGCTCGCGTAGTCACTGCAGCCACCGGCGTCCTCCCCGCCGGCGTCCAGCAGCCGCGCGCCCGCGCCGACTGCGTCTCGTACCGCGCGAAGCCGTGAGAAGCAGCGACGAAGGAAGATGAAGCCGCCGCCGCCGCCGCCGCCTCTAATCTAAAGATAGTAGAACGTCAACCCCTGCGGCGGCCTGCTATCCACGTCGGTGGAAATTTTCCTGGTCGTTGCGATCCGGATCGGGTGGCCGGCCAGGGGTCCTCCATTGACTCGTGCTAGGCCCAGGTGCAGCGGGGAATCGAAAAGCGGAGATGGGCCTCTTCTGGGTCCAAGGGATGGGTCCTACAGCCTGGCGCCTTTTGTTGTCGAATTGTGATTGGTTTCCTTCCACCTGGTCCACTGGTCAGTGGCGCTACGTTGCCGTGGGCTGGCCAGTTCCGTACGCGGGGTTGGTGCCTTTCGTGGGCTTTGGATCCCGCCTGCGCCCTCGCCCGCCCTTCACAGTACCGTCGGGTCCATCAGTCAGCGGCCATTTTGGGGCTCATCCGCGTCCGTGTTCAGAAAGGGCGCGTCGATAATTCAGCCGCCCTCGCCCTCCGATGCCTGTCCCCGCTCCGTTCCCCATCGGTGCCTGAGGTATGTCCGCCGCCGCTGCTGCTCCCGCCTCTTCCTTTTGCCGTTCTGCTCGCCTGTGGTCTCACTCTCCTTTCCTCGTCGCCGGTGTGGCGGCCGGCGGTTCCCGTTCTTGATGGAGGTCGTTCCAGTCTACATCCAGAGCTTCGAGCGAGGTGCTAGCTCGGCGGACCACGGGAGGAGGTTGGAGGGAGCAGGGAGGGCAGCCCGGGAAGGTTCCTGCCGGTCCAAGGCAGGGAGCCAGGGACGCCGTCCTTCGTTGTCCTTCTGTTGGTACGATACATGCTCTTCCTAAAATCTCTCGCATTACTGCTTTACTTACATTCCATCCGTATACTGCGTCGTCTGCTTCTTGGGTTGGCGTCTGTTCTTTTTGTTCTTTGGGGATTCTTCTTTTAGCGCTAAGTTTTCAAGCCCATGAATTATCTTCCCAATTCTTCTGCCCGTGTAATCAATTAAAAACATCCGGGAGAGAAACAGAGCATTGTGAGAGGTACTCAAAATAAGCCAATAACTCATCGGGATACCAAGCATTCAACTTCTGAAACTGATAAGTTTGGCAGTTAGATTGGTTGTTCTCTCACCTTAAGCACAATTAGTATACGAAGATATAAGATTCGATTGTTGTACAGATCCTAGCCTATATTTAACAAAGCAATATGTGTTTTGTAAGGAGGTGGAAAGTTTTAGTACAGATGGGGAGGTGGAAATTATGTAGTGACATATGCTTACTGAATTTTCAGTACTCAGTACGATGTGTCACACCTGGTAGAACAGATAGAGTGCAGCTCCATTTGAAATCTGGAAATTACCTTAAGTTTTGGTTAACCAAAATTTATGTGGTTCACAACTGTGATGATGTGGTTTCAGGCTTTATAATATTGTGTTTGAAAACTGAGAAGAAGTTATTTGAACATTTGCAAGGCTTGCAAAAGAAATAGCAACCTGTCCTTTTCTAGAGACGTGATCTAAAAATATTATTTTAAAAATTATGGAATATGAAAAACCGTTCTTAATCTTCTTGTGTACATTACAGACAGGTTGCATTTGCTGTCAGTTTCGAGTGGATGTACTTACCGATTCGTGTGTTCAATAAACGAATGTTGACGACTATTTCTTAGGCCTCTTCTGTTGACCCCGGAGCTCATGACAGGGCCGTTCACTTTGTTCTCTCATGATCTTTTTGTGCCTTAGATTTTTCTTAATGGCAAAGCGTCGGCGTCCGCCGGATCCTCATCTTCCTCCTGGATACCCTTGTATGTGTGCCCTGGTTTCTTCTCGGTCTTGTGCGCTGCCTCAGCTTTTCCGGTTACCGCTTGCTGACCGTGTTCCTTTCTTCGCTTCCCTAGCTTCTTCACAGCCTGCTGCCCCTGGCCCTTCCACTCCTCGGAGGAGACGATGTAGGTGTCAATTACCATACTCTACAGTTTGGTTCATTGGCTGTGCACCTATGTTTAGATTAGACAGTGACCTGTTCCTTTGCTATAGCTAAGCCTGCGTACCATATACCGAGCACTCCTCCGCCGGGCGACTCCCGCCGTAACCGGATGAAGTACCTAAAACAGAAAAAGCTTGCAAAGTCAGGTGCTGACATTTTTTTTTGCTTGCTCTATTGGCCAGACCCTGCCTAGAAACATATTTGCTAATGTGTGTCTTCTGTGTATCTGCTCTATTATTAGGGATTCCGAATAACGTTATATGATGAAGCGATGGAGTTCCAGATGAGAGGTAACATTATAGCGACTGCAATTTACCCAAGCTTCAACTTCGTATACTTACATTTTCAAATTTGCTATCAGCCAATGCGCGCATTGCCCGTGGAAAGTACCATGGCTTTGCCACCTACAGCCAGTCATCTGTTTCCGCAGCCTCTTCTGATGAACATGCAGGATACCATGGGTATGCATCGGACAACAGCACCTCTGCTGGGTTCGCTGATTCTTCAGATGACAGCTTCCTCCTACCCAGAGGTATGTAGCCCTCTATGTTTCGAGCTCCCTTCTTAGAACACAGGATACACAGTTGGACTAACAATTCTGATCTGCAGACTACTCATCTGGCTCTACCTTCAACTCGGCTCGAAGCTAAGAGCTCCGCTGATCCTTCACCAAACCACCTCTCCACCAAGAGCACCCCTGATTACGAAACTCCATGAGAGCTTCCTACTATGTGTTATGTTATATATGTACCCCACTATGTTGTCGTACCTACTGAAACTTTAGCGCCATTGTGTTGGCTACCTCGGATAATTTATATGTAAACATCGAGTGCTGCTTTGGGAAACCAAGACAATTGTGCTGTTTATCTAATGTATTCTTGCATCGCGTTCTATTTTTACAGTGCCCATCTACATATTCCTCTGCTACATACAATCTGATACAAATGCTTATATGTTTCTTCGATCACATAAACGTGGCCATCACTCGCGCGCCCATCGCGCGCATGGGCGCGCGCCAAAAACTAGTGAAGATGGGGATTACGGGAGGGTGGGCGAATAGGCGACGAAGCCAGCGGCCGTGCTTCGTCTTCAGGCTTCACGATAGGGTTTGCTTCGTGGTTGGGCTTGGGCCGCCGCTGCTTGTGACTTCTGTCTCTATGAAGGCCCAATAACTAAAAGAGGTATTTCCATCTCTAATAATTTTTATCCTTTCCTTTTTTTAGATAAAGATTTAGCCCTTCCTAATCTGCGTAAAAAATACCTATTTATATAGCAAAAACTTGTGCTAATATAAAAACCTCACTCTTGAGTGGTTTGCAACTTCCTGCCGGCCTTTTTGTTCCTCTAGCAAGCAAAGTACAAATAACTAAAAGAGGTATTTCCATCTCTAATAATTTTTAGCCTTTCCTTTTTTTAGATAAAGATTTAGCCCTTCCTAATCTGTGTAAAAAATTCCTATTTATACAGCAAAAACTTGTGCTAATATAAAAACCTCACTCTTGAGTGGTTCGCAACTTCCTGCCGGCCTTTTTGTTCCTCTAGCAAGCAAAGTACAATAATATTGACACATCCATTTGAAGAATAATTAAGTATACAAAATTCTGCTGATATGATGTGACGTCCAATGCAATCGGTATTACAGGAAATGAAATGACAACATGATCACATAACACAATTAGCACAATTAATAACTTAAAAGCTCTTCTCGATACATATCAATTCAAGCAATATAGGAATTAGATATCATGGTGAAAATCCCCGAATACATACTAATCTAATTGGCACGATTAACTTAAAAGCTCTTCTCAATACATATCGATTCAAGCAATACAGCAATTACATATCATTGTGACAATCCCCAAATACATACTTAAAAGCTCTTCTTGATATATATCGATATATATCGATTCAAGCACAACGCCTTGTGTATGGCAGACCCTGCCACTGCCTTTGCTTGTAATTGTGTAACTTCATGCTAGCGTTAACGGAAGTCCTGGGGACCGCTGACTGTTGGTCCATACAGCGGGTGCCCGAAGTATTGAATCCACGTCAAGGAAATTGTCAGTGTCTGCCTCATTAGAACTAACCTTGTATGTGTCGTGCACAGCATCAGAGCATAAATCAACCAAGCCCTTTATGTCGCCAGAATGGCCTCCAGATGGTGGATGCACAATCATGCTTCCTTCAATCTCACAGATAGTGCAGCGACCTGTTCTCATAGCTCCAAACAAATAGCAAATACATGAGAAACTAGAAATGCAAATGCCTTAAACAACCATGTTTCACCATGCTTTTTGCTCTTCCTATTGTGATGCTTGCCATGGTAATAACATGTATACTACATTGAGGCTTTTCAGACTCACCGGTGTATGCAAAGTAATCAGGTACAGGGCTGCAACTGGCCAACTTTAATTGAACTGGGGAACAATTTGGCTCCCAAAATTCAGCAAAGAAAAGTTTGCACTCACTGGAATCGTTTGCTGCACCATCTCTGCTCACCAGAAAGTTGACATGATACAAATTTGGGTGACAAAAGGATCTCGAGGATTCCATGACTCCGCAAACAATGTCAAGCTTGTAACTTGATTCCTGCAATAAGCACAAAGGTTGGAAATACTTGAGCAGCCTGTTAGAAACACATCAGTATAAAAAAATTGCAGAGCCCAGCATTGCATCACAAATGATGTCCTAAGTATACATTTATACTAACTGGGTCCAGCATTGTATCACAAATAATGTACTAAATAACCGAGCAGTACAGTGGCATTCACAAATAACTAATTCATAAACGAAGAACGAACAATTCAGTAAAATAACAATAAGACAAGAAGTGTATCATAAAAAAAGTAACAGACCACATGTAGGGCTCTATTTCCACCAGCACAAATAATATATTATACTGACAGAGCAGCACAGAAGCATATCACAAATAACTCACTAAGAAAGTACCAAGCCACAAAGCAGTACTACCGGGCACATGAGTACAGCAAGATTCGCAAAGGTTGAGAATACTTGAGCAGCTTGTTAGAAACACATTAGTATAAGAAAATTTGCAGAGCCCAGCATTGCATCACAAATGATGTCCTAACTATACATTTATACTAACTGAGCCCAGCATTGTATCACAAATAATGTCTTAATTATACTAACCGATCAGTACAGTGGCATTCACAAATAACTAATTCATAAACGAAGAATGAAAAATTCGGTAAAATAATAATAAGACAAGTGTATCATAAAAAAAAAAGTAACAGAGCTCATGTAGGGTTCTACTTCCATCAGCAGAAATAATATATTATACTAACAGAGCAGCACAGAAGCATATCACAAATAACTCACTAAGAAAGTACCAAGTCACAAAGCAGTACTACCGGGCACATGAGTACAGCAAGATTAAAAAATTAGAGAGCACAGGGAAGAGCAAGATTAAAAAATTAGAGAGCACAGGGAAGAGCAAGATTAAAAAATTAAAGAGCACAGGGAAGAGCAGAGCATGGGAACACAGAGCACAAAGCTAGAACATGTTCTATGTAAGGGAGGTTTAATGGATGGGAGGAAGATCATTACCCAAGGGTTCTTGTAACAGTAGTCACGGAGCACTTTATTCAGCTCGCCGCAAACAAAAGTCAACTTGTCCTTGAAGATTGATGCCTCTATGGACATCCCTGGTGAGCAAAGTGTGGACACTGGTGAGGGAAATAGTGACATCTCAGGTGCCAGAGGCGAGGTGAGTGATGATTTCTCTGGTGTGTCAAATGAGGACATCTCCGGTGATGATAGCAAGGTGGACGGGAATATCACTTCTTTGGCAAATGAGGATGTCCTCTGATAGAACCATTTGGGGAAGATGCTTGGAGACCTACTATGCGATACAAATGGGGATAGGCCAGAGGGAGCCTCTGTCTCCATCTTCAATGAAAGAGCATGCCATGTTTCCTCACGGATGATCTTGTTTATTTTGTCCCAATTAGCATCAGAGATCCTACCAGGTTGACCAAGTAAATAACTCAGGTGGCGGCGCTTATCAGGGTGTAGGGCCGTGAGGAATGTTGCAAAATAATCGTGTTTGGGATGCTTGGCAGCCTTGGCTGCAGCACTTATGGAGATGTCTGATGGGGTCATAGGGATCATCGTGCTCGTAAGGTTGCAGTTACAGCGGTCGAGTAATCCAAAGGCCTCATGGTCCGACTTGATACCCTCATTAACCCGCAAAATGGTAACCATGCCAATGAGGGAACATGACTCCAGGTGAGTCAATGCTCTCGTGCAGAGGATACCTTGTGGTAATTGAACGTCGTCAGCATCCTGTGCAAGTGGTAAGGTAATGCTGTACCAGATGGAGTTGAGGATGATGTTGGACACACAGTCCAGGAAGCCGTAGCAATGTCCAGCCACAAGGAGAGCTTGAAGTAGGTGGTTGCTGATAACACTGCTAGGAAATTTGGCGAGTGCCTTGATGTATGAGGCATGGATGGTTTCCAGCAGGTGCATCTTCAAGTACCTCATGTGTTCACATGGGGAGGCATCACAATTAGAAGATGGTGGGACATGCTTGATCTGGAGGTTGGACAGCTTGATCATGTTGTCTTCATTGTAGGGCCCCAATTTGGAGATGTAGTCATGATGACGATAAAAATCCAAGGAATGCTCTATGGAGATTCGGGCCATAAGGTCTTCTCCCCCAAAAGGGGTTATAAACTCAAGCAGAGTAGTGCCCTGACTACGGTAGCCAGGTAGTCGTGGAGCAGACAAAGGATGAAAGCAGAGCTCAATGTTGGCCGGAGAGGGGGTGGGCGGCCATTGGCTGTCCAGTAGGTTCTTGAGATCGCCAACTTGATTGGTGCTGAGCGGATCTTGTCCCTGCATGATGCCCATGATAGAATAGAGGAGATCTGAGGGATACCGAGCACTCATGAGCCCAGCCAGGACGTCGGGGGCGGGATGGTGTGCTTCGAGCGCCGCGATCCTCAGCGCGGCCTTGATCTTGCCGCCGTCTGGAAGCAGTTCAGATCCTCCGCCCCAGACACGGTCATGGTGGACGAGCTTGATGGCGAGCGAGAGGTCGTGGGAGGCCAGGCACAAGTAGCGCTGGGCCTGGGTGATGCTGAGGTAGCGGAAGTAGGCTGTCATGAAAGCGCGGAGTCCGCTGTGGGATCTAGAGGCGATGTGGAACCAGCCGCCGGTCGGGGTCTGGGACTGAGGTGGCGGCGGTGGTAGGTGCTCCAGGCGGAGCAGCGCGATGGCGTTGAGGATGATGTTGGTGACGGGGTCCCCCAGGCCGAAGCAGTGGCCGCCCGCGTGGATGCAGCCGCGAAGCTCCGGCATCTCATCCAGGGGCAGCCGGCGCGCCGCCGCCTCGTAGTACTGCTCGATTCCCCTCCTGACCTCGTTGCCGTCGGTGAGAGGAAGCCGCCTCTCCTCCCCATCGTGGAAACAGGAGAACGTTCCCGTCCCTGGAAGTCCCATGGTGCCCAGGGAATCCATAGGGATGATTCCGCCGCCGCCGCCGCCGCTACGATTTGTGGTCGGATCTCCTAGCTAGGGCTTGGGCTAGGCTCCCCGAGTTCCGTTTATCCAATTCCAATTTTCCAAAGCGCAACTCCAACCAAACATGTAAATTGGGCTTTTATTTTTTTCATTTAAATGTTGTTCTGCATGATTCAAAATTGTTTCGAACTTCAACCCAAACCCTATTCTATCACTCGAGAGCAATATACTACTTTAAAATTTAAGAGTTTAGGGATTTCTATTTTCCATGTCCTCTCAGAGCAACTCCTCAGATCCCTACTTGGGCCCCAACTCCTAAAATTTAAAAGTTCGAGCAAAAAAACAACTCTAGCGAAGTCCTTACTTGGCTCCCTATTTTTCATGTCCTCCCAAATTATAGTTTCACACCCCCACATCCAGCAACCCCCATCCTTCTCTCATCCATGGGTCCCACACCCCTCTTCCTTTCCCTGTCCGTCTACGCACTCACTTGCCCATCCCTCGTGCTGCTCTCGCCGCCGTCACCGCGAGGCACCCCTTCCCCTCCGCCGCGAGCTCCGGCACGGGCCGACGAGGCTCCCTCCCCCTCCCTCATCCCCTCCTCTCTTGCACGTGGCTCCCTCGGACCTTTGCGCCACAAAAGCGACAACGCACGTCGGCTTCCTCGGCGCGGCAGCTCCTCCGGCGGAGCTCCACCTGGCGCGGCGGCCCCAGCGGCCCGCTCGCCCTCCTGGACGCGGCGATGTCGTTCTTGGTCACGTGCACCGTCACATGAGAGGGGCCCGCCGCGATTCCCTGCACACCACGGCCAACGTGCCCGTCGGCCCAGGGCTCGCGCCGCCGCAGGAGGGAACGAAGTTGGGCCGCGCCGCACCTCCGCAGAGGCGGGTCGTAGGAGCAGGTGATGAAGACGTCGTCGCCGAAGCATCCCACGGCCCCCATCCCTGCAGTGACGCGAATCTCCGCCTCGGTTTTCTTCTCCGCGTCGCGACAACGCACCACCCACAGCCGGCGAGCTCTTGTCCTAGTGCTGTCCACCCACCCCTACCTTCCTCCCTCGGCGTGAGCACCTCGCCTCACCATGTCTTGAGCCCGGCTATGGCGCATTGCGGGGGGGCTCCCGGCGTGCGTAGGCGGAGCACTCCCGCGGAGGGGCTCACGGCGTGCGATGGGCAGCCTCACAGTCGCACCGGTCGCAGGGGGCTGAGCTCGTCGAGGATCTTGGGGAAGCTCACCGTTGGGCCCTGACCGCAGTGGGGAAGCTTCGGCGTTGTGCGCGACCATGCAGGGGTCGGGCCCGACAGCTCCAGCATCGTGCGGCCCCCGTGGTGCCGCGCCAAGACGGCCCGCGGTGTGGATGCCCTTTTCTAATGTGCACGCGGGCCGGCAAGGTGGCGCGCCGAACCGGCCTGGGCACGCGAGAGCGAAGCGCGAGGCCGGGGAGGTCCTGACGGCAGCGGTCCGCGGCGGTGAGGCGGGGCCGCGGCGGTGCAGAGGCATAGGGAGGCGGGGCGTCCGCGGCAAGCCGAGCGGCGGCGCTCCAGCGAGGTGGAAGCCGGCAGCGGCAACGAGGGGGAGCAGGCACGAGCGGAGTTGGGCACGCACAAGAGGGAATGGGAGGGGATTGAGACGTACAGTGACCGGATTCGCGGACAGATGGGTCCCACAAGAGATAGGGCCTTGGTCTGTTTTTCCCACTGGAGTTGGGCTTTAATTTGAGCCCCTACTTTTCTATTCCAACCTGCAAAAAGAATTTTGAGGACTTAATTTCAGGGCTTGGACTGGAGTTGCTCTCATCAAATTATAGTTTCATCTAGGCCCCTACATTCAGTAACCCCCTATCCTGTGGATCACACCCCCACCTTCCTGTCCCCATGTGTGACGACCCGCATGACGGCGCGAGCCGCCCGACGCCCGCGATGACGCCTACCCTCTCCTTCGGCCTGCCGCTTCCCCGATGCGGCCATGCCACCCGGCCATGCCGTGAACCGTCGGCACCGGGCGGTTCACGGCATGGCGCATCCCCCTCCTCTGTGGCCAGCGCATCATCCTCCTCTCCAATGAGGACACCTCCAAGTGCGCATTCTCTCCCTCCAACAGCATCCCTTGCATCTCCGGCATGGCCGTGAGATCTTGCGGCTCCCTTTTTCCTCCGATTGTGGCGGCGCCGAGGAGGAGATGGAGGCGGGGGAGTTTGCGGTGGGTGCGCTTGGCGGCGGACGCTGCGCACTTGCGCCTGCTGCTGCGTTTTCCATAGGAGGAAGGCATGGCCCGCGAGCGAGGAGGACTGTCAGTGGGCCGGCCGGCCGAGACTAGGCAGCGACCCGCGGTGGCGAATGCGCATGAATCCAATTCGAACTGGACAACTCCTGGATTGGATTCGTCGGCGGTGGGTCGATTTGGGAGTAAGGAATTAGGGATTTTTGCTTGCTTCCCTTTGTTCCCTTTTGCGTTCCTTCCACCCTCTTCGATGAAGGCAAAGGGGGAGGACGACGAGGAGAGGAGCACGTCGACGTCCGGAGAAGGACGTGATCCTTCCTCTGCCCGCGGTGAGCAGAAGGCGAGCACGAGGAGCACTTGAGATGGTGTCCTGGACTTGTTCCATTGGAGTTGGCTGAAAATTTTGGCCCCTATTTTTTGTAGGTGAGCATGCAAATGGAATTTTAAAGCCTCAATTTGCAGGCCTCTACTAGAGATGCTAACTCCTCCTAATCCATGGCGCTTGAAACTAAATTTTGGGAGTCCTCCTAAAATGAGAGTTCAAATAGGAGGAACACTGAATTTGTTTTTTACTTAAACTCCTAAAAATTAGAATATAGGCATGTTTAGGTACTCCATTGTAGTTGCTTTAGTAAAATAAAACAGAGTTAAAGAAAAAAAAAAAAAAAAGTCTACATCACCCCATGAGACAATGACTACTTGACCTTTAAACTCTGAAACCATTTGTTTTACTTTTAAACTTTTTATAACCGTTTAAATTACCCCCTGGAGCAGTTTTGGACAGTGATTTTACTACACTAACCTTGGTTTTGCTACGGTAACAATGGTTTTGATTTTTTCCTTTTTTCTATTTATTTCTGTTGGATCTTTAAAAAATTATAGTAAATCATAAAGTAGAAAATCTAATTTTGTTGAATTCTACGTGAGCAGATCTACACAATGAATATATAATCCAAAACTCCCTTGGTTGGATTAGACCGATTGTTTTTTAACTCTAATTTTTCTAGTACCATGATGCTGAAATAATTCCTCCCTAATCTGGAACACTTTTTCTATAAAAGCGGGAACATTTTCTCGTGAAGTAGAACATAATGTTGTTGTGAAGCAAGAACATCTTTCTCTCAACCTAAAACAGAGTAATTGAGAAGATGAGATCTCCCAATAGTTTTTTTGGGTATTACTAAAAAAAAAGTTTTTTCGGGTCGGTGGGGGGGGGGGGGGGGGAGACTAAACCGAAACATTTTCTCGTAACCTGGGAGATCTCATGTTTTACAAGCAAATATGCGTGCGTTACAACGAAAATTATAACTTGTGTCATTTGTTCTAGTACACTTTAGAATCATATAGCGTACATTGGTTGGACATATTTTATATATATTATCTAACTCGCATGAGTATAAATCATGAGTATAGACGGCTATGTCTATGGCTAGCGGCGTCGCATATTCATTTTATAGTGTGTGGTGGCAGTGGCTGCCCTCAACAGCGACGCTAAGGGCTAAGACTATCCGCACTCGTGGTACTCTAAATTTCATCCCCAAAAGGAATATTCTGTCCTAGTCATCGAGATTCTTTACTCCATACCATTTTCTTCCGCAGCCGTCATCCTCAATATCCCATACTCCATATCCTAGTCATCAATATGTTTTACTCAAATGTATCATACCCACCCCATCTACACCCGCTGACGTGTGGGACCCACGGTCCCACCCTTTTTATCTCTCCCACCGGCCCCTCTCTGTCTTCCTTCTCTCTTCCTCCTCGCATCCTCCGCCCGGTGGTTTCCTTCTCGTGCTCGTCGATGCGGAGCAGCGGCACCACCGGCGGAGCTCACCGTCGCGCACGCGGCCGGGCGGATGTCGCCGGCGCGCACGCGGCCAGCCGGGCGGAGGTCGCCGCCGCGCTCGCGGCCGGCCTCCCCCGACCTCCCCCGATCTCCTCTGCTCCACCGACGGCGGCGAGGGCGCGCGGCCCCGGCGAGCGCGGCGGCGACGGCTCCTCGCCCAGGATGCGCCCCTCCTCCTTCCCCCCTCCCTCGCCGGCGTGTCTCGCCTCCCTCTCCGCGGCCATGGCGGGCGAGCCCGGCGCGCAGGCCGCCGCCCAGTGCGGCCTCGCCGTGGTGAAGCGGCGCTCGGCGTGGTGGGGCGGGCTCGCTGCTGCTCGGGTCACGTCCGGTGGTACATGGATGGCGACGCCGCTGCTCGAGTCGCTCTCTCTCCTCTATCACGGCTCAATCTGGCGGCGCTCCACGCCGGCGGCCCGACGAGCTCGCGGCGGCGGCGGCCCGGGCGCTCCCTCACCAGACGGCGCGACCTCGTCTCCCCTTCTCCCATGGCGGCTCCGTGCTCTCTCTCTCTGTCGGTGCGAGCTGCGAGCGGCGGGAGACGCGGGCCCCGTGCCACGCAGGCGCGTCCCGGATGCCTTTTTCCTCCGCCAGAAGTCGGGGATGGGAGCCGATCCTGGACGATTCCGTATCCCACCCAGGGCGTGTTTGGGAGAGGGCCAAC
This sequence comes from Themeda triandra, assembly GCA_018135685.1. Lineage (NCBI taxonomy): Eukaryota > Viridiplantae > Streptophyta > Magnoliopsida > Poales > Poaceae > Themeda > Themeda triandra. The sequence goes on from JAENPR010000032.1 coordinate 1,832,919, forward strand.
AGGGTGGCTCGAGCCCTCCGGCTGCAGCTGCTCATGTTTGGCGTCAATGGCCCATACCTCGGATTCCGTGCGCACAGGATTTAAAGCGCCTTCAGCCTGTCTCTCTGGAAACGGTGGGGGGTAGCGTTTTTCTGGAGCCGGGCTCTATCAAGCGCTTGGTGGGCTCTGTCACCCGATACGATTACTCTCCACCTCCTTCCCTCACCCTCCGCTCGTCTCCACCGCGCTGACGTTCCCTGCTCGACGCGGCATGGCGCACCGTCCCTCTCCCCGGCGTCCTGGACAGCTTCGTCCCCTCCCTCTGCAGCAGGATCCTTGAGGTGCTCAGGATCTACGACGAGGGCGCAGGCGGCACACCTCGCAGGGAGGACGTCGTAGCGTCCCTCCGCCATGAGATCCGCCGGGACGACGAGGACGGCGGCGACGGGAGCGATGGCGAGGGCGCTGGCGGCCGAGGACGGCCCGCTGCTGCTGCGCGCCTGGCCTGAAGCCTCGTCGAGCTCCAGAGACGGCCACGCTGAGCTGCTGCCCGGAGACGGTGATGGCCCGCAAGAGCACGCGGTGGAAAGTCGAGCTCCAGAGGCGGCGATGCGCGGCACGTCGAGCACGAAGAACCCCTTGTCTCCGATGTCGCCCCCTTCCGCGACACGTCGAGCTCGTCGAGCATGAAGAACCGTCGGCCTCCAATGTCGCCCCCTTCCGCGACACCATTCTCGCGGCGCTCGTCGCGCCGCCGCTGCAGCACCCCGAGCAGTCCGCGGTGCTCCCAGGACAAGCTCCTCTACGCCAAGTGCGTCTCCGCGGCGGAGTACAACACGTGGCGACCCTCGTGCAGCGCCTCGCCGCGTTCGGCGGCGTCGTTGGAGCTGCAGCGCCTCTCGTGCACGGAGTTGGGAGCAGCAGCGCTGCGGTGGCCGGCGACCCTCGTGCAGCGCCTCCCGTGCACGGAGTTGGGAGCAGCGGGGCTGCGGTGGCCGGTGGTGATGATGGTGCCATTGTTGGTGTCGGTGGTCATGGCTTCTGCTGCACGAGAGCTTGGCTTTTGCGTCTTCATGGTCTGCACGGCGGCCAAACTTGGCTTCTGCTGGTCATGCACACAACATGCTCAATGAAATGTAAACAAGAAGAGAGAGGTGGTAAGGCTACCGAACTATGCTACAGAGAGTTACCAGTACCCATTTGAGCCGCAAATCAAACACGATCTCAGTGTAGCCGGGCTTGTCCGAGCCAGTGACCAAACACATGAACTTGCACCATAAGAGCCGGGCTCAAGCCAGCCAGAGCCAGGCCGACGAGCCAGGCTGGGCAGGTGCGCGTTACCAAACACGCCCCCAGTACCCGCTGCGGCGGTTTGCGTCCTCCAGTACGCGTCCAGTACGCGTTTTGCGTACCCGCTGCGGATAGTCTAAGGCTAGTGGCGGCTCTGCTCATTTGGCCTTGTGTGCCTCGCTAACGCCATCACGAGCTTCCACGTCCAGTCCAACGCGGACGAGGTCCTCGCAGCGTCAGCTGACCCAGCTCGCCGCCTCCCCTGGACAAGCGAACCTGATTGGCGGTGCAGACTGCGGAAGCCGGGGCGTGGAGTCTTGGGCCACCTGGAGGCTTGGGCCTTGTTTAGTTCCGGCCCAAGTTGGCACTTTGCGATAGTGCTTGTGTCGTCAAATCAAATAAGATCAGAAGATTTCGTTTGTATTTGGTAAAAATTGTCCTTTTGACTAATTAGGCTCAAAATGTTCGTCTCGAAAGTGACACAATCAAACTGTGCAATTAGTTTTTGATTTCATCTACATTTAAGATCGTGGGCCGACGTTTTTGATGTGACGGGAATAGGAATGACTGCAAGATAGTGAATTTGGTGGCCAATTTTGGCATCTAAACAAGGCCTTGATCTGATTTCCACTTCGATCAATTTGTGCTGGCCAAGCTCGCCGCCTTGCCTGCACAAGCGGACCTTGATGTCGACGCTGAGGCACGTCGCGGGCACTTTGGGCGACGTGGAGGCCTGATCTGATTTCCAAATTGATCGATTTGCGCTGGGTGGATTAGTTTGATTTTATAAGCTATTTGTGTTTTCAGAGCTATTTTAATTTGAGTTTAGATTTGGATGAGAGACCATCAATCAATAATGATAAGTGTCAAAGTTGAACGGCAACAATACATGCAATTCTCATTCATGTCATGTTTTTCTAGACTATTTTTTTCATCTTTGTCATCCTAACTTCTATTCTTGTTTTTGTAGACTATTTTTTTCATCTTTGTTGTCTGATTAGAAGTTAGGATGCCATAATTAAACAGACTCTGAACGCAAACGGGAGGAGAGACAGAAAATTAAATATAATCCTAATTATGTACACACTAGACATAGAGGAGAGGAACCTAGCATAACCGATCCAAACACGGAGGCGAAAGAAAATTGGGTGGAGAAATTTTTGCTTTTTATAGATAAAGGTATAAAAAAAATCATGTTATACTGTTCTATAGTTTTACAAGAAAAATGCGCTTTGAGAAACTATTATCAAAATATATTTAAGATATTCTTCAAAAATATATTTAAGTTATAGTTTTATTTTAAATGTCTTGTAAGAAATCTAATGAGTAAATTGCACCCTAGGTACCTAAACTATTGACATATTTTCATCTAAATACTCAAACTATGAAACCAACTATCTAGCTACCTGATCTATTGTATATATACATCACAGGTCCAACACTGCCACGTCATGGTTATTTTTTAAAAAATAACCCTGTTCCTTTTCCCTTTTACGCTACCAAGTCCTTCCCCTGTCTCTGCCTGTCCTCACGACGAGCACCCAGCTCCACCTCCGCTCGGCCGACGTGGACGCGGACGCCGACGCCGTGGACGCTTGGACAACCAGCCCTTGTCATTCCAGCTCGATTCGAAGAGAGTGGAGAGCGCGAGTCTCAGCATGCGGAAGACAAGGGTGAGCTCCCGATCGGCGGCCGGAAAATTCACCCGTGCAGCTGTACCTCTCGATCATTCTTGATGGAATCATGTTTGGTGACTAGCTAACACCAACAAGCTTCTAACGGTTGCAAGGAATTTGAGGGAGCTGGTGCATGCATCCTAAATTTGGGCGAAGAGTAGAGGCGGTGACAGCTCTGAACTCCAAATGCAGTTAGAGCGGAGGGGTGACCAGGCTCCACGGGCACGCAGCACTCCACCGGCTCCCCGGCTACTCGCCGTGCGTGGTGACCCCGTGCCGTCCCCGTCCTGCACCTGCGGCTGCTGCGGCGAAGGCTACAAGCCTGTGGCCGGCGCCCCTGCCGGATCTCGCACCTGCGAAGGCGGCCTCCGGTGTTGTGGCCTTGCGTGACCGGCGACCTGCGCCTGCGTCTTTGGCCGCCAGACCAGCCCAGTCTCTGCTCGCAGGAAGCTCGAGCCGGTGGCCATGGCGCCAGTGGTCAGGGAGACGGACTGCGCCGCGGCCATGGTGTTGGCGCCTGGGCGGCCATGGAGTCCGTCGTGGCCTCGCGGGCGCGGGTGCTCGCGGAACGCGGCGACGAAGGGTGCCCGCGGCCAGGCGTGCACGGGGCTGGGGGCAGGGGCGAAGCGCGCAGCCGGGAGGCGGAGCTCCTGCCACCGGCCTGGAGGTCCTCGGCGGCGGGCGCCCGGCGCCCCACGAACCGATGGAGCTCCTTGTCGTCCGCACGCGTCGGGAAGGAGACCGGCGGGGCGCGCAGTCGCGGCGTGGCGCGTGGCCGGGGGTGGGACGCGATGCCGGCGGCTTCGCGCGCGACCGGGTGCATGACGCGCTGCCGACGACATCGCGGAGCGCGCGGCCGAGGGCACGACGCGCCGCCGCCGACATGGTAGAGCTTGCGGGTGGCGGGGCACGCGGCCGGGGGCAGCCTCGCCTCGGACTACCTCTCGCGCGTGCCGCCGCGAACTCCTCGGACTGCCTCGCGAGCGCGCCGCGAGCACCCCGCCCTACCCCTGCAGCAGCGCGAGAGCAGCTCCGCCGCCGCGGCTTCGCAGACCTGCGCCCGGACCTGCGAGGGCGCGCGCGGACCTCCGCCCGGCGGCCTCCGACGAGGCGAGCACGGCGCTCCCCGGCCAGTGGCCGTCGCGGTGATCGTCGACACCGTGTCGTATAAGTTGTACCCGTATAAGCTGTACAGGGAAGAACAGGAAGGGCTTATGAGTAGGAAAGAAAAAAATTGTAGGGTCTTTTTCGCAAAGTTGACGCTGATGTGGCAGAATTTGGACTTCTGGTGTGCATGCACAATAGTTCAGGTACCCAGATAGTCGGTTTGATAGTTGGAGTATCTGGATAGGAAGAGGGCAATAGTTTAGGTACCCTGGATGCAATTTACTCAAATTTATTTAAGCCCCTATATTTGCTAAAATTCTATTCGCTTGGTCCTCTGCTCCTTCACAAAAGCAGAGCAGGCGGCCGTTGGCAAGATTTCGGGTTACGATGAATATACTACGTCTCACGTGAAAAATGTGTTTTCCGATGACAAGATGCATTTTCTAGATCAAACGTGTGAGATCCAAGATTTCAGAAAAACATCAACCTCAACCGTATCTAAAAACGTAACACTGAAATGCAAATGGGTGTATATATATAAATAAACAATAATCCATTTTAATCTCTCAAGTGGTTTTGAGTTTTTTTAGGCCTTGTTTAGATTCCAGATTTCACTCCCAAATTCCACTATGCAGAATTCCTATTCCCCGTCACATCAAAATGTTGGCACATATATGGAAACTAAATATAGATGAAATAAAAAACTAATTGCACGGTTCTATTGTCTTTGCGAGACGAACATTTTAAACTTAATTAATTAATATTTGGACAATTATTACCAAATAAAAACAAAATTCTTCTGATGTGACGGGACCTTTACTACGCAAACTTTGGCCACCAAATTTGTGATCTAAACAAGGCCTTAGTAAGAAACACACTTGGGACACCCCCAACTACCCGATGAGGGGCCATGGAGATGTTGATTGATACTGAACATTTCATGGTGGTTGTTTGTACAGTGATTCAAAAGAGAATTGAGGCTCACTAGGGGGCTGCAGCCCACCCAGCCAACCTCCCCCGTGGATCCGCCACTGGATCCATGTGAGTTCGAGGGTCACACAAATGACACTTAACTTCAACGAAACTTACATTATCTATAACTCTTATATAAACAAACCCAACTATCTAATTCTCTCGACATGCAGTGTGTCCACTTCAGCAGCCCACTATCAATCCCACTACCTATTTCTCTTGACATGCAATGCATCCATCTCAGCAATGCACTATTATTTTCTATTAGCAATTTATCTTGATATGCAAGGTGCATCTCAGTAGTTCACTATTGTAACATATTTTTATTCCTCTGTCATATCCGCAACAACGCGCGGGAAATTCTCCTAGTTATATATATATTTATATATATAGATGCATGCAAATTTTATGCACTCCACCACACCGGTACAAAAGGGAGGACATGGGTAACACACGACCACGCGTGTATTTGCCTAATGAACAACTGTTGTGTACCTCGCACGGCCCCCCTTCCCCTTCTTCCTTCTCGCCGGCATCTTCTCCTTCTCTAGCAAGCATCGCCCCCTCCGTTCCTCCCTCCCACCGTCACGACGCACTAGGGAAGCGGCCACAGAGCTGTGGCGAATTCCTAGCGCACGGGCTCCCCACCTCATCAAAGCTCCGCCATAGCACTCGTCGGAGCTCCCCCGCCCCAACCTAGCTTGGTTGCCTCCACCGATGCTAGGACCCCTAAACCACCATTCGGCATCCCCACTGCCTGGTCACTGCAAATCTCTTATCTCATCTCCTATATACCTATATGATGATTTTAAATGTTTTGGTTAGAAATGTAATTTTCACCTGCCCCAAAGAAATGAATGATAGATTTAAATAAGACATTTTTTCTTGTAATGTTGGAAAAGTTCCGTCGGCACTTCCAGTGCTTTCATTTATTTTATTCACTAGCCATTTAATCAAAAAAGACTACATATATAATTTAAATTTTATTCCTGAGGATATTGGTAATTGTTTGGTAATCCTTAATGGTATACGATCCATCGCCGTCACCACTTTTTTTTGAAGATTTTTTTTTAAGAAAATCGCCGTCACCACTCCCTAGCCTCCTAGCCTAGAAAGCAAGTCTTTCATGATCGAGGTAGCCTATGTGGTGAGCACTGCAGCAAAATGTCTTGTAGGGCGATAACCCGAAACCTCCAAACCTATGTAAAAGGAGAAAAGATTAACAGCAGGTGCTATGGCGAAACAGAGTTCACAGGGGACGCATCCAGTCGTCCACGTACTGACACTGTGAGACACTAGCTTATCTAGACGTGCTCTCCTGGCCACAAAACATACAACAATGTGGTTACTGTATTTTGGCTAAATATAAGCTGTCACCTGATGTGCCTAATACTATGCTTAGCTTAGGGGCTGGACGAAAGTTTGGCAGAAAATGGACGAGAACAGGTCCTGAGACAAACAGTGGAATCCTGCCAAAAACTTTGGGAACAAACCGAATCTGGTCAACGTATATACGCTAGTGGAGTAGCAATTATATATATTTCGTACTAATATTTGGCAAACGTAGGCTTCATTCAGATACAGCGATCCTCTTTCCATCTGTTTTTTCTGTCCAATCACATATCATATTATATTATTGCACACGTTCATCCTGAACAAATGTACAGTGTGTGCACAAAATTGCTGCATTGATCGATCGGTAGAGGATTATTCTAATAATGGCGTTCTCGATCTCATCTTATACTCTTCTGATCCTTTGTATATAGGTTATAGGACGATATGTAGTAGGTCTAACCAAGCCAAAAATGACATATGCACAGACGTTGATATTGCAAACAATCTGAGTCCTACACTACATGCGACAAAGCTTGTAGTCAGGCCGGCCTCAACATTTTGTGCAGCTTAATTGCTTGCTGCTCCACCAGTTGTTCCCGACCCCTGATATATACAGATGCAGTACATGCACAAGGAATCAAGACAACTTTTTTACAACATTAATTTAAATTTGCGAGGATGCGAGTTTTTTTTTTGTTTGGATATAAAGACTCACTTGTATAGATGGAGATACATTCCTGTTCCAAATCGATTGGGCTTGTCAGTTGCTTGCCATATATAGAATTTTATGTACCTTTCATAAAATTAGGGCCTGGTTCTCGCTTCTAAAAAGTGGACTAAACTTTATTCACTTTAGAACTATAAAGTGCCAAACAAACTGACCAAAAGGTGTTTAAAACACTTTAGTTTTACTATTCACTCAAGAGGTACTAAAAGATGATTAAAACACTTTACTCCACCTTAGTTTAAGGTGACAACCAAACAGACCCTTAATTGATTTATTATTCTATTGGGTTAGCATTCGTTTGTAATTATCTAACAAAGACTGCTTTTTTACTTTGTGATATTTTCTTCTGTCAATTAATTGTGTTTGTTATAAAAACTCTCCTGTTAAGTCCATAGTCAGGTCAATTATGATTTTCCTATCCACCAAAGACGCTCACAGTAGTATCGCTCTGAGTAGTATCGCTATCCTCTTCGTCCCCTACCTTCCATCCATCCCCAACTTGCCTTGACCGCTCCCTTCCCAGCCACCCCGGCCGGCCCCTCGCCTTTCTCCGGCGAGCTCGTCTCGCCGCGGCTAGGGCAGGTGGGCCGGGTCCCACCCCTGTAGAGTTCCCTAGGTGGAATAATCGCCCATGAAGGGTGTCCCGAGGACCCTAGTCCTCCTCACCTTCATCTCTTGGAGGGTGGGCACGCTCATGGTGGCCATGGTGGCCGCCGCGAGCTCCCTCCACTACCGCAAGGTGAGCCCCCTAAATAAGCCCTCTACTACCTCCATGCTTCTTCCTTGCGTGCTCCTTGGATATGTGGGTTGCATGGTGCCGCTCCAATCCATCCCGAGCCAAGGAACCAAGCATGATCAGCGACATCACCTATGGCATCATGGAAATCAACATCGACTTCAACGGACTCCATGCCGACGACCTCTCTCCTCCGCGTCCTCAGTTCATTTGGGGAATACCGCACGTCCCAAGTGCGGATCCGGTTCGTGTGCAGCCGGGGTGGAGCACATGCACCTCCTTCGTCGCCGGTGCAGGAGTTCATGGCCGTTGCTGTGATGCAGCTCCGGTCATCTTCTCTGATTTGCAGTCGAAGCCAGAGGAAGAGGAAGGAAGGACGGGCCTGATCTGGATCTGTCGGCGTTCCTGCTCTCCTTCCGGGAGTGCGCATCATGCGTGGGACCCATGTCCTGCGCCGTGGGGCCCGCACCCGCAACGTGGTCCGCATGCAGGAGCATGCCGTGTCCTCCGCCGCCTCTCCGTGTCAAGTGCCAAGGATAGACTTGCTGCTTTTATTTTTTTGTTTCTTTTTAGATGGAGTACTGTGCATGCAGGGCATATTTGGTGGCTTCGTCCACACCTCATCATGGCCCATCGAGGGCCTTTGGTTCTGGGTGGTCAAGGCCACAACATGGCACAACTCTATCAGTACGTTGCAGCCTTCGGTCCTGCCGTCCTGACTTCGACTAGACAGTTACTTCTTTGGCGCAGTTTCGACGACCCTGCCTTCATTTGGGTTTTCGGTTCGAGTTTCTTCTACCTCCGGCAACGACATCAACATTATCCTTCGGTTGTCGGCATGTTTCTTCTTCGACGACTCGATCGACCCACTTTTAACCGTCGCCAAGCGCGGTCAGTCCATCCGGGTGCACGCGTCTTTGACGCCCCTGCGAATACCCCTCGCCGGCAGAATCGTCTTGTAATGCGCCTCAGTCGAAGCTGTCGTTTTCTTATCCGGTCACAGGACCTTGATGTAACTCAGTCTTCCTTAGAAGACCTTTATGTAATACGGCTGTTTTAATATATAATATATGTTGTTGTCAAAAAAAAAAAAAAAACTCAAGAGACACAACCAACACATAGGCCGGCAACCTTTTTTTAGATTACACAATAAAACACAAACGCCTAATATGCACTCACTCATATGAACACACATACGCAAACCCTACCCTATGAGCGCCTTTGAAGGACTGAGCTGGCAGATTTGGAGACTCCCAAAGTCACCACTGACGCCACGTCGTTTTTGCTCGAATTAATAATGCATAATCGATAGGCGGGAAGACTATATGTCTAGCGTTTATTAGCATTTAGGTCTGTTGTCACGTGCTTGTGTGTAGAACACATGAAAGGGAGGTGCTGATTGAAAATCTTGTAGGAATTAAATTAGACATCATCATATTGATGAAAATGCGCAACCAAAGGTTCTAATACAATTTGTGATCGAGCCCTTATCTTCTGTCCCTTTTGTTTTAGCACCTTTTAACCACTGAACATGAATAATGGAGAGATAATGACAGATTTTTGTGCACGCAGCATGCTTGATAAATCATTTTTGGCATACGACTTGTAAGAACTTTTGGACCAGCATTTAGCATGCATACTCCAAAAAGTTTGCTAGAATTTCAGATGACAGGATGATCAGCGCACAGTGACGAACTTTCCTAATTAAACAATAGGGCATACAGTAAGTATTCATATGCCTGCCTACCAACTTCATTTTTCAAATGATCTCCATTTAAGTTTTGCATGATAGGTGAAGTATTATTCAAATCTATACCAACTTTTATAAAAAAAAAAAATCTCTACAAACTTCATTTTTTTTCCTAAAAAAAGGCCATATCCAACTTTTGATCTAATCGGCTAGAGGGACGTGGTTTATCGGTGGGTCATGGGACATAAAACACAAGTGGTTTCTTGTCAAAAAAAAAAACACACACACACACACACACACACACAAGTGGTTATTCTGAGCATCCAAACCATCAGGCCAATATTTCAGCATCAGTGCACCTAGTTTTCTCGGTCGGTGCACGCTAACAACTAGGGAAGAGCACATGTACTCAGTACATATATATATATATGCTGCGACCTGCACCACATCCTATAACACACTTGAGAGGTGCCAACTAGGGTGAGAAGCTCATTATTATGTGATGTTGAAGTATTGAGACATTAAAAAAAATCGGATTGTCCAACTAAGTTCCCAGTCCCTAGCTAGTCTGCAGATACATTTCCTAGACATTTTGAACGCATTATAATTACACAAACCATGCATACATTTACAAAGCACTTTTCGAATTCTTCTAATTAATTGTAATTGATAGTCCTGACATTTTAGTTACATTCCAGGAATAGTTAGTTCTGTCATGCATGTCTCTGCCACCTATGCATGATCTATGAACATTTGGCAGAACCCTTTGTCTTTAGTTCTGAGAAATGATTCATAGTAAGTTGATTGTCCTTGATAATCTCAAGAAACTAACAAGAGTTTAAAATTTGTAAAAGTTCACAATGCCTCTAGCTCTATTTCAAAAAGCATCGATCACCTAGGTATCTAGGCCAAGACAGAGAAATAAAAAGATAGTATATACTCCCTCCGTAATGGTAAAAGAAGTCGTTTAGGACAACGACACGGTCTACAAAACACAATTTTGACTTCTTGTTATTATAAAAATATATATAAAAATGTGATATATGTATACTTTTATGAAAGTATTTTTTTAAAACAAATCTATTCATATAATTTTTACATTTACAAACTCAATTACCTAAAAGTTATTGATGATTTATATTCCCAATATTTGACTCAAACCTTATCCAAAACAACTTCCTTTACCAATACGGAGGGAGTACAAATTATGTAAGAGATGGTGTAATACGTACATCATGCATCCATAAGAGCCTAAAAGAGACGTTTTGGTGATAGAGACACACGTCCCTAGATGGAGCTCCGAATGTACCGGGACCGGTTCAAGCCTTCCAACTCAATCTCCCTGCTACCACCAGCTTGTTATGGTCGTGCCAATGCGAGATTTCTGGTTTACTCACACACACATCCATGCCATGACGTTGAACTCCAAGCTTGCATCGATCTCGCACAACTATATATATGCTGTGTTTGTCCCAGTATTTAGCCAACAAAAACAAGAGCTACAAAGCTAAAGCCAAAACAAAACCACACGTACAAACCTCTACTTCAACTCTCAACTAAGCTATACCTTAAATTAGCACAAGTGGCAGCTGGTAGCTAACAGCTAACAAACTACCTTCATTTGTCCGTGCGTGCACATAGCCAGTGTAACGACATCATGAAGGTGAAGATTACAGGCTCCAAGATCGTAAAGCCAGCTCGTGGCGGCCACGGCGGCGTGGCGCCGCCGAGCGCCGACGAGAGCGTGCCGCTGAGCGTGTTCGACAAGGTGACGTACGACGTGCACATTGCCGTCATCTACGCGTTCCGGCCGCCGAACCCGCCGAACGCGGCGATGGAGCAGGGGCTGGCGCGGGCGCTGGCCGTGTACCGCGAGTGGGCGGGGCGCCTCAGGTACGGGCCCGACGGCAGGCCGGCCGTGCTGCTGAACGACGCGGGCGCGCGGCTCGTGGAGGCCGCCGTGGACGCGCCGCTGGCCAGGTCCATGCCGTTCAGGCCGTCGCCCGAGTTGCTGCGGCTGCACCCCAGCATCGTCGGCCGCGTGGAGGAGCTGGTGCAGGTGCAGCTGACGCGCTTCGCGTGCGGGTCGCTGGTGGTCGGGTTCACGGCGCACCACCGCGTCGCGGACGGCCAGGCCACGGGCAATTTCCTCGTCGCGTGGGGCCTCGCCACGCGCCGGCTGCCCGTGGAGCCGCTCCCCCTCTGCGACCGCGCCACGCGGTTCCGGCCGCGGGACACGCCGCTCGTGGAGTTCTCGCACCACGACACCGAGTACTACCTGCCCGCCAAGAAGCGCAGCGGCGAGGACGACAACGACGACGACGACGACGACATCGGCGGCGTGGCCCACGACAAGATCAAGGTCCACAAGGTGCTGTTCACCAAGGAGTTCGTGGCGCGGCTCAAGGCGCGGGCCTCGTCGGGCGTCCCCCCGCCGCCGCCGCCGAAGACGATGCATCATCATAATCATCGACACGGGCAATACTACAGCACCTTCGAGAGCGTGGTGGGTCACCTGTGGCGCGCGGTGACCGCGGCGCGGGGTCTGGGCGCCGGCGAGACCACGACGCTCCGCATCTCCGTGAACGGGCGGACGCGGGTGCGCCCACCCGTGCCGCACACCTACTTCGGCAACATGGTGCTGTGGGCGTTCCCGCGGTGCGACGCCGGGGACCTCCTCACGCGCCCGGTGCAGCACGCCGCCGAGCTGATCCGCCGCGCCGTGTCGCGCGTGGCGGACGACGCCTACTTCCGGTCCTTCGTCGACTTCGCGTCGTCGGGGGCCGTGGAGCGCGAGGGGCTGGCGCCCACCGCCGACGGGTCGCAGGCGGTGATGTGCCCGGACCTGGAGGTGGACAGCTGGCTGGGGATCAGCTTCTACGACCTGGACTTCGGCGGCGGGTGCCCGTTCTACTTCATGCCGTCGTACCTGCCCATGGAGGGCACCATGTTCCTGCTGCCCTCCTTCCTCGGCGACGGCGGCATCGAGGCCTACGTGTCGCTCTTCGAGGGACACCTCGAGGAGTTCAAGCGGATATGCTACAATACCGCCTGATCCAATCGCGGACGTACTCCATCCGCCGCGCGCCGGAGTAATAATTACTACTAGGAATTACCAAGAACAAAGAACATCCAGGCATCCAGCCACATCGATACCATAGAGGTACACTCCTGTGGTCGCTTGGTTTTTTTTTCGAAACCGTGCTTTAGCACGTTTTTCATTAAGGGAAGATAGAGTTTTACATAGCGGCCATCCAACAGCGAGCTGCCACGGGGTGGACGCGCACACACTTACACAAATCACCGGCTTTAACGGTGGCGCCTACGGTTGTAACTTTCTAAGGAAACCTATTTGCGACAGTGTAGACAGAAGAGTGTGAGCTCTAGGTGGCGAAAAGCGGTGCGATGCTGCGAAAGCCCGCTGCCAGCCAAGCGTCCGCCTCGTCGCTGACGCTCCCCAAGATCTGCAGCAACGTCCGGTGGGCTCCGTCGAATGTCCTCCTGTTACGTTCCTTCCAAAGCACCTAAGAGACGAGGAGGACGACGGAGTCGAAGCCCCGCCGGAACTGTCGAGGGATTCGCTCCCTGGTCACAAGCCATCAGTCGGAGAGGACCGCGTCTGGTGGCGGCACAAGATCAGTGCGGCCCGTGCGCCGTAGCGTGCGAAACCACACCTCTCTAGAGAGGACGCAGCCGGCCAGAAGGTGGTCAGTGGTCTCGGGAAGCTGGTCGCAGAACACACAGGCATCCTGTTGCTGCAACCCGTGTCGCTTTCTGCGCTCCGCAGTCCACAGACGTCCAAGCAGGGCGAGCCAGAAGAAGAACTTCACCTTCGGAGGCGCGGAGGCCTCCCAAAGCTCAGTCGCGCCCGCTAGCCGTGTCCTCCCCACGAAGAAAGCCTGGTAGGCCGAAGCGCTGGAGTAGACACCTCCGGACGTCCAGCGCCAGACCCAGCGATCCGGCGTGAGCGGGTCTAGGTGGACCGCCTCCGTGAGGTTCCAGATGCGCGCAAACTGAGTGACATAAGGCACTGTCTGGGCGCCCTCCACGTCCTGCGTCCAAGTCCGGTTGTGCAGCGCCTCCCGGACTGTGCGCCTGCGGCGTCGTGGGCCAACATGGCCGAAGAGTAGAGGCGCCACAGCACAGAGAGGGCCGCACGGTAGCCAGCAGTCCTGTGGTGGCTTGGTTAGCATCGAATTTCCATTTGAAGGAACGTTTGTTTTTTTAACCTTTGTCGTATCGTTTAACCTTTGCGTCAGGCATGTACGTACGGCAGGGAGCGAGGAAGAGTTGAATTTTTGTCGTGTAATGGGAGTATACGATTATTTTTTATTTATGCAGCAATGTAATATTTGCCTAGTACATCATGCCTAGTGTTGTTGTAATAACTGTCGTGATCACACACAGCACATGCTTATATGCTTGTGAAGGGAGAGAATAGCAATAATCAGTAGGAAATAAACAACGCAAGATTCTGTTTATATAATGTGACTACATGAGTATTACTAACATGTGTTTTGCACTAAATCAAGTATTTATCTTTATTAACCATCATTTTTTAAAAATGAAAAAGATAAGAACATAAAACATGTTTCCAATGCACATGTTGTGAAATTATATAGAATTTTCTTTTTAAAAATGATGGTCAAAATTAATATTTTTTACTTACAATAAACCTAATACGACACGTAAGAAATAGAGGGATCATTAGCATTTATGACCCTATTTGTTTTAACTTTTATCTAGATTTTTGTCAGATGGAAGTTATAAGCTCAAACAAACATGTTAGCTATTGAGTTGGTTTTTGAAAAGTTGGAAAAATTGGGTTTTGAGGAAAGGAACTAAAAGCTAAAAAACAAGTTCCGAGGATTTTTTTCTGTGAAACTAAAAATTTATTACAAAAATCAATAGAAAAAACCAACAATCAGAAATTTGGTTTTTCAACTAAGCTCAAAAGCATAGCTTCAAATAAACATGGTCTATATATCTGGATAACTAGTAGCTTATCTATGTATCTAGAGTTCTAGACCCTCTATGGACAGATACATTCAAAATAGATGAACAAAAAAAAGTTAAAATAACTTATAATTTAGAATGAAGGGAGTAGTTGCATAATATACTGTCCATTTGGTAGAGGAACCAATTGCTAAAGTTAGCCTTGCTTCTATAAATATGGAAACAAACTCACAGTAATTCTCTAGAAAAAATAGGCAGATGTCAACTTGAACCGGCCGTAGCAAGTGGTAAATGTTCATAGTTTTTTTCCCCTGAACAAATAATCAAGTGGTGTATAAAAAATGTATAGTAATTCTTTTTGACGTATGATGACGTACGGCTTTGCTTAATTAATCGTCATCTGAATTTTAGCGTGTTTCAGTCCGGAGGAAATGGATGTAATCACAAGAGTTACATAGTATAGTGGAGTAGCTCAAATATGAAGAGAAGGCAGGTAGGCGTCCACACTCCACAGGAGGATATGCACGCGGCAGGACGATTCAGCTCGCGGCACAACACAAGACGGCGCCGCAGTTCAGAGTTCAGATGCAGTATGCTTCTCCCCCAGCTATCGTCATGCGTGTAGTGTGTAAAGCAGGACCCATTCATGCCTAAAACTAGTGAATGCTTGACCTGCCCTTTGTTCAATACTCCAGATGTCGCTAGCATACGAGTTGCTGAGTTGGGAATCACCTGCCAAGTTAACGACAGGTTCACCATGCCTGAGCCCGTTCACGACTTTTAGAACAAACTTCCCGAACTGGAGAATCTAATCCCATTTGGTCCTTGCAAAGGTGAATGCTGTGGACTGTTTCATTCCCAGATTATATACCATGACCATTTAGAATCTTAAAGCTACGGATGAGGTCCTTCTGCTGGAGAATCTTAACAAGTGATCTCCTGTTTTTTTTTCTTTAACTCAACAAGAGATCTCCTAAATCCTAATATACTGTCGGTAGCAATTTAGAAACAAAATTCTTAAAGCTACAGATGAGGAAACTAATGGGCCTGAAGTGAGCATGGTTGGGTGGGCTAACCCTCGAAAACCCATTAAATTCATGCAAGCTGGACTAACATGACCCATTTGGACATTTTTCCGTTATTTTTTCTTGATGGGCTGAGCGAAAATAAAGCCCACATCAACAAGCAGCCCACAAAGACAGACAGAGAAAACGGTCGACAGGTAGATAGAAATTTTGTTCAAACGTGAGCTTAACCAAGCCGTTCGATCAACTCTCTCTGTCATCACTCCGCCTAGTACCTGGCTAGCCTAGCTCATTGAATGCGTGCCCCCACCTCTTCCACCACCTTCCAACAGGCAGTTAATAACATGCTGCAGTACGTGTTTCACTCCACCCCGTTAAAACCACGCGGCGGTGAGTAGTCTCACATCACACTGACACGTCCATAGCATCCACACCACCACTCCAGCTAGTAACCGGAAATCTTTGGAAAATCGATCGGCGCGTACGACGAGCCGGGCGGCTGATCTGAGAGCGCGCGCGACGAGGACGACGACGATGAAGCTGAGCTCATCATCCGTGCCCGCCGCGGCGGCGGTGATGGTGCTGCTCTCGGCGGCGGTGTTGGCGCCGACGACCGTGGCGGGGCAGGCGCTGGTGCCGGGCGTGATGATCTTCGGCGACTCCGTGGTGGACGCCGGCAACAACAACCGGCTGGCGACGCTGGTGCGCGCCGACTTCCCGCCCTACGGCCGCGACTTCCCGGCCACGCACGCGCCCACGGGCCGGTTCTGCAACGGCAAGCTCGCCACGGACTACACCGTGGAGAGCCTGGGGCTGAGCTCGTACCCGCCGGCGTACCTCAGCGAGGAGGCGCAGAGCAGCAACAAGAGCCTCCTCCACGGCGCCAACTTCGCGTCCGGCGCCGCCGGATACCTCGACGCCACCGCCGCCCTCTACGTACGTGCTGGATGCATTTACAGTTACAGCTAGTTAGCCGCGCTCATGCATATGCACCGCCGCACCGCGCTGCACGAATTGAACAACCGATGCTTTTGGATTGCAGGGCGCCATCTCGCTGAGCCGGCAGGCGGAGTACTTCCGGGAGTACCAGTCGCGGGTGGCGGCGTCGGCCGGCGAGCGGCGCGCCCGGGAGCTGACGTCCGGGTCCATCTACGTGGTGAGCGCCGGCACCAGCGACTACGTGCAGAATTACTACGTGAACCCGATGCTGGGCGCCACCTACACGCCGGAGCAGTTCGCCGACGCGCTCATGCCGCCCTTCACCTCCTTCATCGAGGTCAGTACGTTTTTTAGAAATCATAACATCTGGGTCTTAACAACCTTTAATTTTCCTATCTGACTTGATTTGTTGGGATGATAGTTCATTGACATTGACGGTAGTATCTTGCAAGTACGGTAGTATCCGTAGCGACCATGCAATGCAATGCAGCAAGATGTCGAGAAAGTTCAAACCTCTTGAGATCGAGTCGACATCGAGTGGGCATGGGTATGCAATTGCGAAGACGCGATTGAATGACGTCGATAGGATCTGAAGTCACAGGTTATTACAGCGGGTGTAGGAATGAATGCAGTGCAATGGGCCACAGTAAACTCTCGTCGTCTGCTGTGTGCAGCTGGGTGAACATGCATCGGTTGCCTGCCATTCACTGAATCACTGTGCGTACGTAACAGTTGTTGTTGTGACATCAATGACGATCCCGATCTCAGCCTAGACCAGGCCACTACTGCTGCTGATCTTAGACTATCTGCAGCGCTGTACTGAATGAGTTACTGGAGTACCGCTTCCAGGAAAAAAGTCCCGCAGCGGGGTACAGCGGGGTACTGGACGAGCTACGGGAAAGCTCACGACGAGCTCTCATCCTGGCTCTGTCCAGTGCGTACGGGCGCGTCCGGTAAGGCGCATGCGGGGCCCCGCTCGTGGGGAGAGAGACAGCAAAGAGGCCACCTCGCCCGCGGACGACGGCGTGCTCGCCCCGGCCCCGCTCGCTGCTGGTCCGGTACCTCCGGTCGAGCGCCACCGTGGACGGGCGCTCCGCCGCCCGGCCGACCCGCGCCGTCGTCTTGGTCGCCCGAGGGTTCGCGGAGTGGGAGGACAACGAGGCGGCGCGATGGCCACCGCGCGCCCGAGCTCGCCGCCCGCCCCGGGAGCGCCTCGTTCCGCCCGGCCGGGCCGGGTCGGGCGCCGCCCGGCCGCCGCCGAGGGCGGCGCTATGAGCGGTCCATGGCGGAGGAGCCGGGCACCACGCACGCGCGCCGCCATGCCGAGGAGGAGCGCGGGGAGGGAGCCGCCATGCCGAGGAGGAGCGCGGGGAGGGAGCTCGGCCATGGCCGCCGCTCGGCCATGGAGGAAGCTCGATTCGCGCGGGAGGGAGCTCGATTCGCGCCAGGGGAAGGAGAGAGAGAGAGAGGGTGGGGAAGGGAGGGGAGCGGATCTCGCCCACGGGCCGCGAGGGTGGAGGGAGGTGCCCGCGCGGCCGAGATCCACCGCGCCGAACTCCGCCTTGGAGGACGGAGGCGGGCATGGACGCCGCGCCGAGCTTCTTCACCGGCGGTGCTTCTTCATGGAGATGGGGAGCTCCGCCGCGCCGGGGCAGGGAGCCGCGCCGGCAGATGGAGCAGGGTGGGCGGCGGCGGAACTCGCCGGCCCGCCGCTCGCGCCATGGAAGCGGCGTGGTTGCCATGGACTTCGGCGGGGGGGCGACCCCCGGTGGCGGCCACGGAAAGCAAACGAGGGAGAGAGAGGAACCGAGGGAGAGAAAGGAAAAAGGTGAGAGAGAAAAAAAAGGGACAGAGAAAAAAATAAAATATTCTGATCTTACTATCGTCACATGTGTCCTCTGCTCGACATTCAACTATGGGTGCGGTTTGGTTCAAGATTTCGTTCGCTGCTGCTGTGTTGCATGTGAACGATGAACCATCAGACGATCAAACTGTTGTTACAACTAGAAACAGAGACGGTGGCGGCCGTTGTGCCAAGTTGCATGTTTCTTTGCAACACATCATATCAGCTGGCGCCGGCCGGCCGGTTTAGCTGTTTCCTCCCAACCACTCGTCGCATGGCCACACCACTGCCGGCATGAACGCACCTCCACTTCCATGCTGCCTCTCGGCAACGGTGTCCAGAGAGATAGGAGTAATAAAAAAGAAACGCACCACACGGTCATTCTGGATATTTATCGTTGTACTCCTCGGTGTTGACGTGTAGCACTAGTATCGTCAGTTCATCACATGCATCTTTGGAGGAGGACGCCACTGTACTGTACAAATGCATGTGCCCTCCCTTCTACGGAGTACAGGAAGAATCCGACACGGCCTGTGGCCGTGGCAGTGAATCTTAAATGGTGTACCACACTCAGTAAGTGCGATCCAGTCAAGGACATGCCAAATCTTCTTCCTGAAAGCCAGCCTATCCATCCAGTCAAGGTGATAAACCTGAAAGAAACCGCATGCTCTGTCTGCTTCTAATTGAATCCTTTCAGCACAATTGGCGCTCCCCCTTTACGGTAGTGTTAGTACTGCATGCTACTAGAGTACACTGTAATTCCTTTGGCCAGCGCATGGGTGGCTGATCACCGTATGTACGGTACCACTGCGTCATATTCAAATCTGTGCCAACATGTATTTATATGCAGGGCCTGTACGGTCTGGGCGCCCGCCGGATCGGCGTGACGTCGCTGCCGCCGATGGGGTGCCTCCCGGCGTCCGTGACGCTGTTCGGCGGCGGGAACGCGGGCTGCGTGGAGCGCCTCAACAACGACTCCCTCACGTTCAACCGGAAGCTCGGCGTGGCCGCGGACGCCGTGAAGCGCAGGCACTCGGACCTCAAGCTCGTCGTCTTCGACATCTACCAGCCGCTCCTCGACCTCGTCCAAAACCCGACCAACGCCGGTACGTACTACGAGCGAGCGAGAGCACGGCCGATGCTCTCCTCTCATCCCTGCTCTTTTATGGTGAATGGTAAATGGTAACATGACACTAACGGTTGTCTCTGCTCGCATCTATATGGCTCCTGCAGGGTTCTTCGAGTCGCGGCGAGCGTGCTGCGGCACGGGCACGATCGAGACGTCTGTGCTGTGCCACCAGGGGGCGCCCGGGACGTGCACCAACGCCACGGGCTACGTCTTCTGGGACGGCTTCCACCCCACGGACGCCGCCAACAAGGTGCTCGCCGACTCGCTCCTCCTGCAGGGCCTCCAGCTCATCGCGTGAGCCACGCAACGGCCTGCCGCTGCCCTCCGTCCTCCTATGAACCATGCCGCTTCTGTCGTTCTGTCCCGCTACTGTGTGCTTGTCTGTCTGTCTGTCATGATCTCCCGTAGTTTTGTCATGCTAGACTGATGAAAGAGTGTCGCTCTGTATAATTACGTTCCACGTCTTCCCAACCTCTCCGCTGAATCTTGAATTTGGAGTGATCGACGAGATGACATACATCCCCTGGCATATTCGAAGTATTGTTGTATGAACCAACCAACCTCACAACACCACCGCCCGTAAACGTACGGGAAACGGGAAGGGCCCAATCCGAATTCGAGCCGCGTCCACCGGTGGCTGATTGTTCTCCAGTCTCCACCACACCGGTGACCTCCCGCCGGTGACCGGGCTACTGTCAGAGGAGGAGGAGCGAGGATGGCAGTCGGGGTGTCCAATAGAGGACTTGCTTCAGGTTGTTGGCGCCAGCAAGGCCGGCGCCTCCACAGTAGCAGTCTGTTTTCGTCGGCCTACAGCGCTTGTTGTCAGTAGACCAGGCGATGAGAGTTGGATCACTTCTACTGCGCCATGAGCACTACTCCCTCCGTCCCAAAATAAATGTCATTCTCACTTTCTAAGACAAAGTTGCTGACAATTATATATTAAAATATATTAATATTTATGTTAAGTGATTAGTATCATCGGAAAGATTTTTAAGTCTAGTTTTTTTAACAAAATTATTTGGAGATATAAATGTTGCACATATTTTCTACAAATTGAGCCAAACTTATGGCACGAAAATCCAAAACGACACTTATTTTGGGACGGAGAGAGTAGTCTGGCCACTGCAGGCAGCAAGCCGTTTTATTTCTTTCGAATATCTGACTCCCTCCACCTGGTGGACAATGCCGGGGAGCTCATGCTGGTGCACCGCAAGCTAGGTGGCGACAAGTGCAGGAGTAGTTATCAGCTATTCAGAGTTAACCTCTACAATCCGCACCGAGCTCCTCCAAGGAAGCGCCATCCACGTTGACCAAAAAAATTTTCACCGTCTGATCTTTCATCCTGTGGGTGAAAAAGTTAGAAGCTGATTCTTGGTACTGTGCCGCTTTTGGTCTTTCCTACGGTAGCGTCTCCACCGTTTGTCGCTTCTCGTTGGAATTCAGATTCTGATTCTTGCCAACCCACCAAATATATATAGAGGCTCACCTATCCGGTAAAAAAACCCCTCACATTATCTCTTCGTCCTCCTCGCTCCCGCTCCCCCCGATCCAGCCCCGGCCTCGGCGACGGCGCCAGCGGCGAGGCGCGGCTCCGGACGCCCTCCTCCTCCCCCTCTTCCACCCCTGCGTTCCCTCCTCTTCCTCTCTCTCTCTCTCTCTCTCTCTCTCTCTCTCTCTCCGGTCGCTCCCTCGCTCTCTCCAGTCTGTCCTCGTGGCCTCATCCCTGCCGGCGGCCATGGCCACGTCCTCACCTCAGCGACAGCCGTACGCGCGGGCGAGCGGGCGGGTTCCGGGCGGCGTGGAGGTCGCCGGTGCCGGCCGGTGTTGCTGGTCACTGCATCCACGCGCTGCTGGCCTGGGCAAAACCCTAGCTGCCTGCGACGTCTCTTCCTCACCCGGGGCTGCGGCGACGGCTTGGCTCGGCGGTGCGGTCAAGCAAGGGCGGCACGGCGCAGCGGCCAGCCGGCCGCACGGGCAGGCGGAGCGGGCGGCGGGGCTGCTCCCGAGTGGCTCGGCGGCGCGGCTTGCTGGAGCGCGGGTGGCTCCCCTTCCCTCTCCCTTTCCCTCCCTCTCGATCTGCCTCCGAGCCATCGTGCGGCGCTTCGTCGCAGCGTGGCCCATGGACGGGGAGCTGCACGGGTGGGTGTGGCTCTGGCAGGAGAGGTTGGACACATGGCTACAGAATTGTTTCTGGCAGGAAACCGATGCCATGTGCCCACGAAATTGGCTACGGTATGCACGCCGCCCGAATTCTTTCACTCGGCTGTGTAGCTTCTGATGAAAATGAACTCCCATGTAACATGTACATATAGACTGATGATCTTCGAAGGCTACGACATTTCCATAGGCTACGTTTGTTCCATGTGCTGGCACTATACTCAATTCCTTTCTATGTATGTGCTGGCAACATGAATTGGTATAGATGATGCTATTCCCCACTGCATGCCGTTGTGCCTACCTATGAAAGATCAAATGATGTCATTTTGTTCATTTCTGAGGCTACTCTTATTCCCTACATTCTTTCTATTTTAAAGACCTGGATATTTTCCTTACTCCCGAGGACTGGGCATGGTTATATTTTCCTTTGTTGTTCAATGATGATTGATTGTTTCGTTTTTCATATTATCCACTGAGATTCTGGGATTGTGCAGTATGAACTTTTTTCAATCTGAGACAATGGAATTGTGCAACATGAATTATTATTTGACTCTTCCATGATTTTTGCTATTTGCATGTTCTCCTTATTGTGTACTTTCTGCTACGATTCCCTTTATTTTTAGCTTAGATTTGCTCCAACCATTTCTTGCTGTTGTTGTGTCTTCAAAAGGTAGGATAGAGTAATCCAGAGGCTCAAGGTGAAGCACTACCTATTTTTAGAAGTCTTATTGAGACCCTTGAAGCATTATCCCTTTCTTGGGTAAGTTGCTGGCCCTGGCCAAGGATGCATATTTCACACATTATATTTGTATCTGATATGCCCATATGCACAAATTGCATTTTTGGTTCGATATGCCCATATGTACACGGTGTATTTTTATCTGATGCAACCATGTTGTGGTGCATATATACATGGTCATTTGTAGCTATAGGTTCAGTTTCTTCTACTCCCACTTATTTGCGAGTTTGGTTTTCCAAAGTGAAACAAACTACATCTTCAGTTAACTATTGGTACTTTTTTTTTGGTGCCGATTACAAGCCTAAACCATGTGCCAGTAGTGCTGCTTTATTTATTTTAGTCTAATTTGTCAGATTATCTTCCTCATATTGTTCATGCATCCATAATATTGCCTCAATGAATCTTATTCTATACTGATTTAGTTTAATCTTTTCTATGAAAAAAAAAAAAACATATAGCCTATCATGCATGCTCGCTTATGTCCTAATTCCTATCTCCTTAGGTCTTTGTGGTGTTGCCGTCGGCTTCGGCTCATGAAAGTATAACTAAAGGGCATGAGCACTGAGACATTTATGTATATTATTCATGAAAGTGGTGCTTTACATTTGGATTATTGCAGAGCAGCAGCAAAGTGCAGAGGCACAAGCTTGCACTAAGAGGGGATGGTATGTGGTCGCGCAACAGCAGCTAAAGGTCTTGTTTTCTTATACCAACTAATAAATTTTGGTCTGCTCCATCATGATATTTTGGGGTACAGGATATAGGATACACAGTTATCTGCAATTGCATTGGATGCAAAAGCTTTATATTCCCTGATCACTCAAATTTTGTCTAAAATATATTGCTAGCTATGGGATTTCGTGAGCATGAAGGTCCAGGCAACTGCTTACATGTGCACCCCTGCGAATATGAGGTTGGATTACATGGCCTATATACCCACACAGAAGTACATTTTGCCTAAGAGGCCAGTTTTTCTAAAATAGAATTTCTATTATTTTTATTACATATACTCACTCATGGTTCTTATTTGTACATCACCCCAACATCTAAGTATCGCGTTCCATGATCTCCTTCTCAAAACTTTTGCAGGTTCAGTACATAAGGCTCTTAATTTTAGGACCCTGACATTTTTTAGTTCATTGGTTCTTCTACACCTGAGGTATCATATCTATTACAATCATAGGAAGAATCGTCCATGTCTCCAGTCAAGGTTATTCTATGTCGACAAAACTGAATCAACATAGCTCTTCAACCCAAAAGGCTATTTTTTGAAGAGCCTACAATTTCTTGTGGTTCTATTCAGGCGCTAGGTGATTTGGTCGTGCCATGCTGTTGTTCATCATGGTTTCAACTTTATGTTCAAGCATGGTTAATGACATGCTCTATTTCAAAAAATTGTGTCTCCATCTGCTCTTTTATACAAATGGCAGGATAAGATAAAGTTTATGCTACATTTGCATCAAAAGTTGATACTAAATTTATTTACCTGCTCTCCAGAATTTCCAATGCACCTAGACTGATAATTTCCATGGCCTGCTCTTGCAGTTCCAGTAGTTCTTCCTATACTTTCTGTACCTGATGTGCAGTTTACCTCCCAACTTAGGTATGTACTGCCCTCTACCTAATGTGTGGTGTAGTCACTATCGACAAAAGCCGCTGAATGGGATTGGCCTATTCATAGTGTGCAATTTTATAGTTCCCTTTACTCGGATATGTCATGAATATAGAGTTCCTTTTACCTAATCTGACATCCATGTTTTTTTTTGCCTGAATTTGGCATCCATGGTTCAGGGATATGTACCATTTGTTTCTTCCTATAGCTTTTGCCACATCAGTACATCCTTGTCTACCATCTCATAATAATTTATATAATCCAATACATTCAGTTGCCCGTCACCCTATTTCAAACTATTATTTTTGTTGATTCATGGTCCTACGAATGTAGAGATGCAAACTTGCTTTGTCTACTCATATCCTTTCTTTTGTCTCTACTATATTTCAGTCTTGTCTCTTATCCTCTCTGTATACAGACAATTGGGTTTGCCATGTTGAGGCAGCCTCCAATCATTCATATTCATGTTGCCAAACGTGCTCATAAGTGGTTGTAAACATGTGTTTGGTGCAGATTTTACCATACTTGATTGATGACCACATTCCAGCTCTCTATGTCATGATTTATATGTGTTCCTTTCCACACCCTAAGTTGGTACACACAGAAGATGACTCAATTGCAAATCAAGTTTACCCGTAGTTGTAAAATTTTGTCAGGATTGATGTACTGATCAATTGCTTTGCATCTGTTTCTAGAGATGCTGCCTCAGCAAGAACAATATTGCTTTTCACATTTTAATATCCTTAGTTTAGAGTGTCAGAAACTTGATTATGGTGATGTTGTGTTATCAGGTTTGGTTTACAGAATTTAGGACAAAATTCATAGCCTCTCTCGATCTTGGTAATGGATCTGTACTCCTGACAATTTAACTTGCATGATTCATGCGTGCTGTTTCGAACTCCCGTCCGAAATGCATATGCACTATTCATGTACTCTTAGTTCCTATGCTCACTGATAATGTTGCGGGTGTTGTACTAAATGAGTTACTTTATGCATGGTTATGTTACTGCATTTTCGCCTGCAAAAATTCACGAACTGCTTCTCCGTTATTGATACTCTACTATTATTACTTTATTAGGGAAAACCATTAAACTTCTTATCCTAAGTTCCTAACTACTAATGAGACTCCAATGTCGGGTCCATAACTTTTCCTCTCTGGCGCGCCGGACCACTAGTGGATTTGGAAGCCGGGGCCCTTGCCGTTGTACCGTGGCATGAAGCATCATGTGTACTCAGGCCTGAATAATTTATTTGTATCCTTGTGCCGTTGTACCGTGGCATGAAACATCATGTGTACTCAGGCCTGAATAATTTATCAATCATGAATGCACTTATTTATATTTGTCAAAAAAATAAAGTATTGTTGTATGCAGTGCAGCGAGCAGCGGTATCTTCCTCGTCTGAGCAGGCCAGGACGACCAGTGGGAACCATGCTAGGATTGCTAGCAGCTGCTGAACGGCACAAGCACAAAGCAATAGAGATAAGCGCATGGCTGTCTGGATTGGATCCAGACAAACCTATCTGGTAAACGGAGCTCCCCGAGGCGTCTGATTTTGAATGCCTGGGGGTCGAGATCCTTACCTGGACGCGGACCTGCCAATCCAGGTAGGTAGACCTGCCTGGTGAACAGAGCTCCCTGAAGCGTCCGATTTTGAACTCCTGTTGTCAAGATCATTGGCAGGCTTCGATCCAAACAGCCCCGGCCAAACAAACATTTTCTTGTTTTTATGCATTGCGTTACCTTCAGAGAAGCTGTTGTTCTGAATAATCAAGATGCAATTGCGGCACTTGTACATCCAATTCAATTTTGCTATACCTCTATTAGCAAAACCAAGACATGATCACACCACCACCACCACCACTAAATATACCCCTATGAGAGTTCAAACCCAGTATTTGAGCTAATGGCGTAAAGCAGCTTGCTCCTTAGTGTGCTTGACCGCTTGTATGTAGGAAGCTGAAGGTAACAGAAAGGATTAGAAAAGGTTAGAAGAGAGCGTGCATGCCAGTATGAATGTCACCGGTCAGTAATATACCTTGAGCGTATTGTAGCATGTGGAAGCAGATGGAAGGCGGTCTACATCTTGGCCTCCAATTGATGCCCAAAGTGTTACATCACATGGAACCTAGGGAAACGAGAAGATTGATGAAATTAGGCAGAAGGGAAAAAAATAACACATGGATCGCATAAGTTCAATTTTTATAGAACTAACATCAATACTATCAAGTAACTTCGCTAATTATCATTCTTGCATAAACAAATTTAGAGTGCATTTTGTTCTCAAGTTGATATCACTGTAGAAAAATCAAGAAAGAAACATTTTAGCCCACATATACATCACTTTACCATCTTAAACAGTACTCTCTCCGTTTCAAGTTATAAGATGTTTTGGCTTCTTTAGATAAACAGCTTTTGCTAGGCACTTACGGATATTCAGTATGTCTAGACAAATAGTACAAGTAAAGTAATGGTGCTGTAATGTATCTAGAAAAGCCAAAACGTGTTATAATTTGGGATAGGAGTATTTCACATGGAATGGTCTATTCTCTATTCTGAACTATAGAAGGACTGAGAAATTGGTGCACATCAGTAATGCAGTTTGTCGCCTTCATTAAGTGAATTTGTCACATATCAAGAAAACAGGAAAAGTTCTTGGAATGTGCTCAAACCTTATGTATTGTGAAAGAAGGTTGCAAGTACTTGAATCCAAGCAATGGAGCTCGTGAACAGCTTGTTACAAACTTCAAGAGCAAACAACGCTCTGTTGGTTTAAATCCTTTGATGACCTGCATAATGAGTAAAAATGTGTGAACCATATTAATATTTATATATGTATTGGTAAGAAAAATAGTTATTTCATTAAATTTGGCTGAAATGCCAGAGGCAAACAGACCAAATCATTTATATAGCATAGAAGAGAAATGGGCAAATGCGAAATACAGCAGTGTACAAGGCAAGTTTCAGCTGCCAGTATGTCAGGATCACAATTCACAGTTAAATTAAATTACAGAATACCAAATGATATATTTTTTTTCCAAAGCTATTATCACCAGACAAGAAAAGACATGAACTGCACTGCTCCAGAAATTTCCAAATTGGATATGTATTGCATGAACATAGGTAACCAAGTTGACAATCCTAGGATCTTACCAAGTTACATACTTACATGCATCCCTAATGCAAAACAAGAAATAGCAAGAAACCATTAATGCAAAATGAGCAAAATTATACAAATGCATATACCTCCCAGAAGAGTTTAACAGTTCGACTTGACTCGGTATAACCACCAGTATACTTGGTGTTGTTCCGCAAATCATCAACATCAAAATCCCGCAAGCCGCCTGAAAGTAACTGCATGTGGCAATGATGAATTAGCAGGATATGAAACAGTGTGCTAACACAGATTCAGCTTTGTGTTAAATTCACTACGCCAGTTAATACATTGTATACATGATGTTTCTTGAGCTAGTCAAATATTGGTTAATCTGTTAAGGGAATGCTTGGTTTTTGGCCAGCTATTACAGATTCTCTTCTTAATAAAAAGAAGAGCAATGTGGTACTATTATTTTCTGAGTCAATGCAAAAGAAAGGAGAAGAGAGTTACCTGATTAAATTCATTTGCATTAAACAGGCTCAGCCAATATGGTGAAATGAGATCGCTGAGTCCTCTATAAAATGCATTTGCAAATGGAAGTATCTGCAAGGGCAATGGTGATAACAAAAGGCTTTACTGGTACCGAACAAAACCTTGCAAATCAGGAAAAAACAGAGTGTCACGAACCTGTCGGTTAAGCTTGAAATCTGCCATTGCATGAACATAGTGCAACTTGTTTTCGTTTGTGACAGATATATTTTTACCACCAGGTCTAAGCTCATGGACAATTCTTTTACCACCCAACTCTTCAGTTACAGTAAAATCCAAAAATAGATCCTCAACATCCCCATCATAGTGCTGTTTGGTAGAACCGTAGTGCCCATTATTGTTACCGGTCGGTAATAGCATAAAAATGTTACTGCCTTATTATGTTAATGCTAGTATGAAAAAGAAAAGAAAAAATGGTACCATATGCAGTTTTAAAGAGGTAGCTGATCAACAAACTAATATCATATATAACACTACAGAGAAAAACCTCATCAATCCCAAAAGTACAATCAATTTGTAACAATACTTAAATAAATGGCAAGATCCTGTAGAAATGATGTGCAAAAATAGATGCACAAGATTGACTCCTAGTGTCACCACTAAACTGTGAACACTACAAACTAAGAATATACATTAAAGATTAATAACATATATCACATATTCATGAATAATAAATATCTCAGGAGAATATACTACAACAAAGGGTTTGAATAAATCATCCACCCATCTTATGATCTTTTCAATAAAAAAGGTAATATTATTAGTACTTTAACTTGCTTGTATTTTGGAAACCAAAGCAAAAAAAAAAAAAAAAAAAAAAAAAAAAAAAAAAAAAAAAAAAAAAAAAGAGTACCTTTAGTTGCATAAGGTTTCTATAAAGCTCAGGATCAAGAGTTGATAGTTCATCCAGAAAATTATACCGTCCAAGAAGTTTCTGCACAAATACTGGTGAGAAAGAATAGTCCAACAGAATCCCCTCATAGAGTGCTTTGCCGACAACTCGACCAAGAAATTCAATCATATCAATGCCGTTATCCAAAAGCTTAGCAGAATTGCTGGGAATTAAGCTAGTATCAGATGCTGATGTTTGTGAAAACAGCCCATACCTATTGAGTGTTGTTACAAATAGAAGAAAAAGGTTAGCAAAATTGTCTTCATGAATGACAGTACTCTTCAGTATTCACTTTTGAGAAAAACAAGTTGTGTAAATCACAATCGCAAGATAAATAAAAGTTGAGAAAAACAGTGCTTACTCCGGACTAAAAGCGGTCTTTGACAGATCTGTTAGGAACTCTTTTGACAGACCACCATAGTCCAAACCAGCTTCAGGAAGACCGCATTCACTCACAAATGACACGTGAATGCAAGATTTCAACTTTGATCTTAGACAGTTCAACTGCCTGTATCCATCTTCAATTATATGGCCTCGACGAATAACTATCTCAATAGACCCCGGGCCTGGCCCAGAAATTTCACCAGTAACTCTTCTTGATGCTTTGTCTGACTCAATAAATTCTCTAAACATCTGCACTCTGGGTAAAAGCCATAAAATAGTGCTAAGAAAATTAATACTGCTAGAAATGCTTAAGTAATAAAAAGTATGCAGCTTGTAAAAAGAATCTGTATGCTACTATAGATAAACTCAACCAAACAAAAATGTGAATAGAAACTAGTAAGATATGTGTCTGTCACACTAGCAACATTTTTTTTTTCCTCGAACGGTCACACTAGCAACATAACAAGTGTATACACAACTACACAAGCACAGTATGACCACTACATGAGTTCCTCTGGTGGATAATGTATGTGTACATTTCATTCAATAAATCTCAGATGAAAACAGGTAGAATTTTGTATGCCAATTTAAACATTTCCCCCAAAAAAAAAGCGTGACTTTTTGGCCATTTGTAAAGGAGTACAAGTGTAACAATTTTTCCTCAACCATCAGACAGAATTACCATGTAAGTGAAATATCAAGTTTGTACAATCAGTGATAAGAGCTAAGAAGTATAAGTTTTGATCCACCAGAAAAAAACCGGCACTCTGTGCATCATGGTGTGCAAGTATCTCTTTACTGAATTTCTATGTGTGAGACAAGCAACAACAATCAAAGGAGCACATGATAAGCAGGGAGGGTAGGTAAGAACAATTGGCTGAGATCATATCATAAGTTTAGGATCTCTCTTTTTGTTTAGAGAGAGAGAGAGAGAGAGAGAGAGAGAGAGAGAGAGTTCAAAACATTATTTCTATTAAGTTCGCGACGTCTGTTAAAAATATTGACATTGTTTAGACCTAAAAACAGTGAGGTACCTCTCTTCAAATGGATATACATGTGGTAATGTGGTAAGTACAGAGCTCCGGGGAGGAATTCCTGAAGAATTATTTCCTGGAAAATTACCAAATGCTGCCTCATGAGACCTGGCAGCAGCAGCAATTGGAATTCGGCCATTTCTAGCAGGTGCCAACCACAAGGAAATAGGACAAAACTTATGCCTTGTGTCCCTTTCATAGAGTAGATTAAGACATCTAACAGCTACATCCACAAGAGGCTTGCTGTAGCTTCCACTATTTTGAATGAAAGAATTGTATACAAATGTATTGAGTGCTGATGCAATCTTCCGCTGCTGCTCTAAAGTAAAGGGAACCTGTGAAGTCAGAAGGCAAAGCATGTTATCAAAGATATGAGACAAAGATATAGAGATGAGTACGAGCACAAAGCATATTACCTGCTTTTCATAAAACTCAATATCATCTAGCACAAGTAATAGGTGCCCATATATAGCACAGAAAAGATACAGCATACACATGAAATCCTTCCCGATTCCTTCAGATGCATGTCTCATGGCTTCAATATCCCATGAAGTTAATGCATCATCATTAGACTGCTGAGAAAATAAAATACTATCAGGTAAAGTGCCCTCCTCTGAATCATTGGATTTTCCTGTAATCTTCTGGAGTACATTTGCCCACTTGTTTGCTGTGTCCTTGGCATTCCTTCTTTGCCTCATGGAGGATACTTGCTCAACTGAACTGCTTGTAGCCAACTGTTTCTCATGTCCTGTTTCTTGTGAATTCTGGATAGGTGGACTAAAAATGGACATTTCTAGTGCCCCCCATAAATCAACTAGAAATCCAGGTGAGAATGCAAGCATGTTGAGAATAGGCAATGCACCAATAGAAGGGTTGAGTGATGAGAAAATTCTAAGCATGTGATAGTAGAAGCAAGCAACATCTGACAACTTTAGGCTGCGAAAATGTATATTCTTCAGGTTTGGATCATAATTAGTTGCCTTGCAGCATGAAAAATCCTCTTTTGCCAACACCAAAAGTTTTCTAAGGTGCCATTGCTGGTAAATTGGCTTCAGAAGATCCATAAATAATGTTCTCATTCTGCAGCCATCATTGGTATCCCCTTCCTCTGCAACAGACGTGTCGGCATGGAAAGTGGTATTACCAACATTTTGAGACATTCCCTTGCTTTTCTCAAAACTTTCCAGTAAGTTTTCAGAAATACAATTAATAGCATCAACGTATAAGCAGAAATCTAGTTCTTGAATGAAGCACCCTGAATTGGATAAGTCATCATGATTGGTAGCTAAATTCACTATATTTCCAAGAGCCCAACCTGAGCAAGGAATAATACTAGCTGAAACCTCTGACTGCTCCAATTTTATTATTTCTTCAAATATTTTATCCTTGGAGATCTGCCACCACCTGCCATGGCTTGATCAGTTCCACATTTACAATATGCCATTCTTAAAGTAAAACAACGAGTAAACTATGATGGTTCATGTAAAATAAAAACCGCTGCTGCTGAGAAATCAATATGCACACTACAACACCTAAAGCATAAGCGTCAAAGATTCATTAAAATCCACAAGCAGCATGTAATTTATTTGCTTATTATTTAATGTCTAAGATCTGAAGAAAATAATGAAAATTTCTTATAAACACTACAAGAACTTGGAGATAAATAGAAAATGAAAGACTAGAATAAGATTGATAGTCTTTTTGTTCACTTAATGACTAGGTCATTCACCCTAAAAATTAGAAAGTTGGCAGCAAGTATTAGTGACATGGCAGTATCTTGCAATGCTACGCTAACATACAGAGCAATATATTGGCCACAACTAGTAAAGTAAGATCCTATGAAGAACAAACATCACTTTGCAAGTTAACGGCTTCAGTAACATGGATAAATCTTGCTATCTTGCCATGTAAACACACAAAGATAAAGTATTTGGAAGTTCTGAATCTTTAGAGAGTTACGATTTCATAAAAGTTAATCCAATAACATGGCAAATGCCAGAGCAGAATTTGTTCATATCAACAATAAGACCCTTACCAGTAAAATATTGAGACTTGGTTGCAGCACAGAAAAATGCTTAAGAGCAGGTAACAACAGAGGTGGCATGCGTTTGCACAGATATGGTATCGTAAGTATAAGTGTGAAGTATTTCTTTGAAGCACCATTCAGATCAGCACCCCTCTCTGCTTTCTTAGAGTGGAATGGGCGCAAGGCTAGAGTGACTGCACTAGCAGTAATCAGAAAATCATCATCTGTTGCAGCTGCAGAACTTTTCTTCCCTGAAGTAACATGAGGGCCAAGAGACTTTATATATTGCCTAACACAATTATATGTGCCACTCTGGCATGTACCAATGAATTCAATCAAACTCTCTACAGAAGCATCTGCAGCGCTAGTGTTCTCACTGTCTAGACTTTTCCATGTTTTGCAATCGGTTAGAGAGACAGCCAATCTCATAGCAATAGCAGTCATGTCAACTATGCTTCCATCCTTGCAAAAGGAATGGTCGCACCGGGCAAGAATGAAAGAGCACAGTGAAATCAGCTTTTTGGCCTGATAAAGCCAAATAGACCTCTCTTCTGGTATACCCACAGCAAAGGAACAGAAGTTTTTGTTTGCATCTACAGAAAAAAGATACAAGTCAGTAAAGGAATGCGTGTTGATCAGAAAAAATAGCATGAGGAACCTGCCCAACAATTTGGTGTTCTGCTATATGACTAAATCTAATCAAGTTAAACTTTTGGCGCATAGCCTAATCTATCGTGTAACAAAGCAAGACTACTGTGGATGGCATCAAATTCCATACTATCATTCAATAATAGTAGTCTAAGTTAACTTTCGAATATTAATAGTGGGGTGTTTTACCAAGCTTAGCATGCAGCTGTCGTTGAGCTGCCATCAACAAAGTCATGTTGTAGCTGGTTAGACCCATTTCTGCTTCATACAACCAAAGCTTGGAATCCATACTAACTTAAAGCACTGAATTAAATCAGTTTGAATAATACCATGAAATAAAGTCAGCACCAAATAAACTGATTGTCTGTGGGAAATACCATCCAATGTGGTCTGGCATGTGACCCAGGCCCCACCTGCCATCCTCGCGATTGGTGGAACTTTCCAATATATGCACCTTAGTGATGGCACTGAAGTAAAGTAAACTCATGAACCATCACTATGGCACCCAGGCCAAAATACTTCCATTATAAGATCACTGACTAGATAGTAGAGTCAAATAAATAGTGCCAGAAACAGACCATAAATCACGAGTTCAAGACAAACATTCTAGTCATATGTTTGTTGTCTCATATGGTCACAACTCATAACCATCAGGATCTAAGTACATCAAACAAAACATGTGTGCTCAGTGGTCACCCGGCTAGGCTTTTGTATATTTCTGTTAAAAGTCGGCTAATTTGTTTCTAGTATTCAGCCATCTTGTACAGGGTTGAGCAATACGATGATCGTAGTCCTAAGAAAGGTTGAACCGCAAATACTCAAGTAGACCACAAACAACAGAATGGTCAAAGCAAAAGTAATATTACTAGAAAAACACATACCCATTGAGTTTATGCTATTCAAGATAATCTTGAAGCACTTTAAGATGGATTCCACAGTCTTGCTCAGTTGTCCATTGTACCAGCTGGAAGGTTGAGTAATGAAGAAAAGAAACGGTCTAAGCATCTTTCTAGATATCCATTGAGCAGTCAAGTCGATGTTAGGCTGGTTCATTATTATCTGCCAGTCTTCATGGAGCTGTTCTGAAATCATTCTTATCACATGGTACCTTCTCCATATTCGCTGGCACAAGAAAATAAAAAGAACAATGACCATCAATTTAGTGAGACACAAGATAGCACAACCATACAGCCGTTGCACATTTTCATGCTCATGGAGTTATATGTAGGAGTACATTTTTTATATACTGTAGACGAATAAGTACAGTTTATGCATCAAGCTTATTGCTATTGTTCATATCCCTGCATATTCAGTTAAAAAATAGTGTTTCAGGATATTTTTCATGCATTCCTAATGTAGTATAAACGCAGGTTACAGCAAACACATTAAATATGAATCAGGTTAACACAGTAAAATTCTTTAGCTATTTACACTTGACAACAGAACATAGTGCAAAATTGAAACAGAGACATATACTCATAAGCCATTGCAATCATCTCTATCTCTCCTTAAACAGACAATCAAAATCATGTGTATCATTGAAACGAACCACGGGCTCACAGGTCAATTAAACTACCCGAAAACTCGAAAGCAAAATCAGTGTCATGAGCAGCAAGCGAATTTTTCAGAGCACAGACAGGAATTGGTGGGCGGCGGGTGGTTAGGTAGGTAGGTACACATGATGGGCAGAGGCGCAGGGGAGCGTTGGGTGGTGGCGGCCTGGTGGGAGGTACCTGGATGGAGAGGGCGGCGGCGGCGGCGCGGCGGAGGTGGCTGCGGAGCTGGCGCTCCTCGGAGACCTTCTGCAGCAGCGCGTCGCGCGTGATCTCCCTCGCGCTGGACCCCCGCAGGGACACCTGCAGAAGAGGAAAAGGAACAGTCAGCCGGTGCGCGAGCGAGGGAGATGCGGAGGGCGAGGGGAAGGAAGGAGGCGGGGGAGGGACCTGGCGGTTGCCGGCGGAGGGCACCGACATCGCCGGCTGGAGCTGGTAGCGGATGCAGGTACGCGGCGGGGAGGGAGGCGCACGCACGCACGCTTGCGCAGGAAGGAAGCGGGGAGTGGGGACGGAGATCACGGACGCGTCTGCGACCACGGCACGGGCGGGTTGGCGTCACGGGGCTCGGGCGTGCCGAGCCGCGACTCGCCAAGTGGGGAAGTGCCGGGGCGATTTCGAAATGTAAAACAGCGGAGGGGAGAACTCGTAGCACTTCTACAGTTCTTCCAGTCTCAGCATTGATTTTGCAAACGGCAATCACGTTTATCGTCTGAAACTTACAGGAATCATAAACTCTATGACAAAGGATAAGGTGTTTATGGCCAGACAGGCCATCTCACGCTAAACACGATGATAAGCAACCATGATTAATCACGACTGCGGACTTGCCTGTGTGCTGTGGCCCGTGCTGTGCCGTGCGCTTCGGGAGTGTTTGGATGGTGACCTGGAGCCAGGAAACTGCACCAGGCAACTATCCGGACCCAGGCGGATGAAATCAGGCGCCTGGATCTGCTGCCTGCTCCTGGCAACTTTGCCAGGTTCTTAACAAACACACATGCCCTTCATTTCATCTTGTGATACCCGACTTCGTTGCATCATTACAAACCAATCCCTTTTGTTCTCCAGACCAAAATGAAATGCTGCAATATCATATCTGAGATGTCGGAAATTGTCCAGAGTGCATATTTCGCCAAAAGATCATATCGAGCAAATGTTCATGATTCATCACTTCATGATTCATGCTACACAGAACGAGATACCATCAATTGGTAGCAGGGAATCTTGAATTACAATTTTATGAGAATGAAGAAAATTACAAAATGTGACACAACAGATGTCATCTGGGGTTACAGTTACACAACAGACATCAATCGTACATCTTATGTTAATTACATGTCTAACACTGTCAAGCAAGAATGGATGTACACTTGATGAGAATCAGTATCCTCATTAGCAAATCTTTCTATCGGGGGTGTCTTGTCTAGCTATAGGCAAAGAATACGAAATCTTTGTCACTGATAATAATGTCTATACACTGTCAGGCGCCTTGGGCACTCCTATCTCTGCTGCACTTGTGCTGGAGAAGATAACACACAGTTGCAGTTCATGAGCCCCTGTCTGAATACATAGTTAGCACTGGAAAAGGACAAACGATTTCAATACTTACGCTTCCCCATTGCTTGCAGCAACATTGTCATTGTTTGGTTGTCACCAGTGCTTTGTTGTCACTTGTTCCCTGTGAGACGGCAGCATTGCTTTGGGGTTTGAAACTACTCCAAGGCTAGAAATTGTAGAAAGTCATGCTGATATAGTAATTAAGAAAAAGTGAACCTGCTCAATTGCAACCACAGGAGATTCCACTTTTGCCCTGGGGCAACTTCTCAGGGTACCCTGCAGCCACCAAACACGAAGTAGTAACTATAGAAGCCTAATAAGGTGGCCAGTTCCAGCATAAAAGAAAACTTTTAGAATCTGTATAAAGATTTTAGTAGGGGTGGGGGTCAAGTCTGGATACGCAAGATACATTCATAGCACAGAGAACAAGAAATCTTTGTGCGGCAGAAATAATTGCCAAAGGAGCTTTTACTAAAAACAATTGGCTCCCCACCTTTCAAGACCATTCCTTCTGTTTATCTGCAGGGGATAACATACTTAATATTCTGACATCTCGTCAATGAAGAACATTTAGCGGACCTCCATGGGTGATTTTTTTTCTTAAAAGAAAAGGACAAGGGGCTGCAATTGAATATTCATATTTACAACAAATTAAAAGAGCAATAGGAGTACATGACTAAGCATAGCCATATCTTTGTGATTCGGCTGGGACATGGCATAAAATTTTACCTACCAAGCTGCAAACATGCATACCACAGCTGCAAGTATAATAACAGAAAACAGAACTTGCTGCCTTAGCATGTCATGTGACACCATTGCAGTGAAGTATGGATTATCCATGCTTTGAAGAATTATTTTCCAAGTTCAACCACACAAAATAATTCCACCATAGCTCAATATTACAGTGTTCTCACTCTACCCACAAGTCACAAGAGACTTTGGAGCACAATCAACCAATTTTAAGTTTGACCTAGAATCATCTAATGAGAATATGCATATATTCACCTTGGACGATACTTTGGTAATGAATATGATATGAAGTTATGGACCTATGATCATGTTAGCCATCAGAAAGAAAGAACCCATGTTTAAGCATGTAACTGTACCTTGTTTGCCCACATCAATCCACAAGCATTGCACAAAGTCCTTGGACCAGCTGGACCACGACGCATTGCTGGGGTCATTTTTTCACTAGTACCACAGTTCTGGCACCTACAGAGTATGACATGGACGGGAAAAGGGGGTCAACTTTCCATTAAAGCAATGAACAGAAAAAAAAACATATCAAGCATCAACTAATGAAATACAAGACAGACTTTGATTCTCGAGATGCAAAATCTAGGCCTGAGCCCTGAGAACCAGGATCAAATCCAGGAGTTGGAGATTCTCCCTCCAGACTGGCCCTTCCAGCAAACTGCCCCTTCCTACGCTGCATCCTGCGAGTAACAAAAAAAGCACAACCAGTTATTAAGACATGCAATATACCTGCTAGCTGTGCACTACAATTGCTAGTTGGCTTCATGTTTTGACGTAGAAGAATTTTATGTTCATGATATGTCTTCCTCTGCATACTAGGCCCTAGGCTATCCTATGATCCTATTAGACTCCAGATTAGATTACATCCATGGCTTGCAGAAACACATGGCCTCACATCTAATGACTGCTATATTGTATACGTAGGATTTAATGATACTACTACCACATTATTGCTATCGTTATGAAAACAAACTATTCAGTTTTCCTTATAACTGACTGTATTTACAAAACAAACAAATTGACCAAGCAAGTAAAGTCAGTAGCTGGGACAAATTCAGGTTCCTTGGCTCATATATGAGCTGATCAAGCTGAATTTTCAGTAAGAGAAAAAAACTAACGGCACATTCTCGGTTGTCACAGTTAGACAGTTGTAAAAGGGTAGCCAGAGCTCTGTTTCATCTCTAATGAAACCAATTGTTATGCTGCAGTAATGATCATCTATTCAATTAAGCAGTACAAGTGTGGCATGCTGATAAAATAGCTGAAACTACTCATCAGAAATATATTCTGCTCCAATAGGCACAAAAGTAATTCACCATTAGATACAATAAAGGTTCACCGGTGATTAAAGGTATATACTAGTGCACGAAACCACATTCAATAGAAATAAAATTGATGGTTGCTCAAGAGTCAAGAAGAGCTACAAACCTGAGTGCCACTTCTTTGCGAACAGCATAACGTATTTTCTTATCAAAATTTCTTTCCTTCCTTTTCTCACGGAACCTGATTAGTGAAGCAACCCTTTTTGCTGGAATGTCTGTCCTGCGAAGTATATCATCATAACCCTACAGAAGAATGGTAATAGGACTCAGTGATAGAGTTATTGTCATACAAATTGAACATCAATTTGTGCATACCTTGTTCTCATTTTGACTAGGTAAAACCATGCCAGCTAAACCAGGTGGTAGTTCACCGCGTCCTAACAGAAGCAGAACAGCTTGAACCTGGAAAATAAACTTCAGCTCAGAAAAAAATAACAGAAGTGGACCAAGGGGTTCAAAAGAAAACATAATTACCTATACCTAAATGTATAACCAGGTGAATCCTCGAGTACTTTGGTAACACATGTGAATATTGGCAGTAGCAAATAGTGCATACAAATGCGATGTTTGGTTAATATGCTCCTTACAGGGAAAAAACAGAGTATAACAGGGTTGAAAACTGCCTGAAGCCACAGTGGCTAAGGACTGTATCTTTTTATTGTATAGTAAACCAAAACTCTCGTACAGTGAGGCTGCATAAATAGCCCAGCTACCAATTACTGAATCACAGAATCTCAGTGGTGGGCTGGTGGCTACTAGTTTGTTGGAATTTAAGTTACCTCTATTCAGAAGCATAGGGCTTCTACACAGTACACAGACTAGCACAAATGCACAGGTATAGTGGTAAGCGGTACAACCAACCAGCCTAGTATGCATAACAATATTGCTATTCTGCTTTCAAAAAAAAAAAAATAGTATTTCTATTCAAGTCAACACAAAGAAGAAAATTAGGCCTTGTTTAGATGCCCAAATTCACCCTCAAATTCCACTATGCAAAAAGAAGATTCCCCATCACATCAAAATGTAGGCATATGCATGGAGTACTAAATGTAGATGAAATCAAAAACTAATTGCTTGAGTTTTGTTGTACTTTGCGAGACGAACATTTTGAGACTAATTAATCAAGATTTGGACAAATATTACCACAAAACAACGAATTTGCTACAGTGCTCCGGAGAGCACTTTGTGCAGTCGGTTCCCCCGGTCGGGGAACTAAGGCCTTGTTTAGATCCCCAAATTTGCCACCAAATTCACTATGCAGAATTCCTATTCCCGTCACATCAAAATGTCGGCCCATGCATGGATCTTAAATGTAGATGAAATCAAAAACTAATTGCACAGTTTGATTGTACTTTGCGAGACGAACATTTTGAGCCTAATTAGTCAAAGTTTGGACAATTTTTACCAAATACAAATGAAATCTTCTGATCAGCCGATTTGACACGGCACTATGCAAACTCCCAACTTGGGCCGGAACTAAACAAGGCCTAAACAAGGCCTTACATAAAAGACATTAAGCCATTGCCAGTTGCCACGACGTAACTCATTTGTGTACTTGATGATGACTATGTTTTGGCGAAGCAAAATTGGTTAACCGGCCTAACCCGAACACAAAATCAGGCCTTGTTTAGATAGCGTCAAAGTTAAGTTTTTTTCACTCTCCATCACATCAATTTTTAGCCATTGCATGGGCGTTAAATGTAGGTAAAAAAAATAACCAATTCTTGTTTAGTTGGAAATCACGAGATGAATCTTTTGAGCCTAGTTGGTCCATGATTGGACAATATTTGCCAAATACAAACGAAATCTACAGTTGCAAATTTTTTCAATACTTTGAATCTAAACAAGGCCTGGTGGGAAAAGATTTCGCCCGGCAGGAGCTGTGAGAACAGTTGCGCAAACCTTGAATTTCAAATATGCACTCTGGTCGACAACGAAATGGCCCCAAAACAGAAACAGGATAATCTCATCTGTCGCTGACTACTACAGTGCTACTAAATACGTCAAATTTCGGATTCGATCGCAAGAATTTTCGAGTAACATTTCCACGTGAACTGCACAACAGAACGAAATGAATCGAGGAGAGACCTTATCGGGGGTGACGGATTCGAAAACGTAAACCTCGCCCTGGAAGACCAGCGTCAGCTGGTTCGGGTTCCCCGGCAAGGCCGAGATGGGCGTTGGGGCGGGTTGCTCTTCTGCCGGCGCCGGCGCCGGTGCTGCGGCGGGCAACTCCTCCTCCTCCTCATCGTCCTCGTCGACCTCCTCGTCGTCGTCCTCCTCCTCCTCTTCCTCCTCGGTGTCGCCCTCGCCGTCGTCGTCGCCGGCTGGGGCCGCGGCCGCGGCCGCGGCAGCTTGGCGCATCCTGGTGTCGACGTCCGTGTCGGGCATGGCCGGCGGTGGCGGGGAGCTCGCAACCCTAGATTGGGGAATGGAAGGCCATGATGCTTGGCGGGAGCTGTAGTGGTGTAACTGCTCGTGCGTATCGTGTGGTGATGCGAAGGAATAGCCGAGTCAGATTTCCCTTTTTGCGCATACAACCTCAAAGATACTAAATTTAGTAAAAATCGATAATTTCACCTAGAAGAACATCTTTTGGTCATGTTTAGTCACCTTTGAATTACTTAAATAATATTATACTAATTTAGGTTGTTAGCTTGGTTATATAAATCCCTAGATTAGTGTTAGAATATGCTTAAAATGGGATTAGGTACTGCTGGACAGCCATTTCACAATATTTTTCTGGGAATGCAGCTGGGGCGGCGACAACATTGCCTCAAGTGCAGTTGAATGGACCTATTTTATTCGCCCTGTTTGTTTGCTCTTATCAGCGCTTTCAGCCAGCGATTCAACAGTGTTCTTCTCTCACACCAAATCAGCAACAGCGAGAATCAGCCAGCCAGAAACGGCCAAACGAACAAGGCGATTGTTTGAAGCTAAGTTTAAATTCATTGATTGTAAAAACTATAGTTACCATGTATAAGGTCATCCCTAAGGTTCACCACTATAAACACTTAACTCTAGTGGATCTAAACATTTCGGATATAATGGTCCAACTAGTCACTTAAATAACCTATTTAGCTAAAAAGTTATTAGCTGGCTTCGCTAGCTTAGTGCTACTAACTATTACTTGTAGGATTCAAAGGAAACTGAACTAATTAGAGCATCTCCAACAACTTGGTATGATTTACTTGTTAAATCTTGAGTTTTAGCAAGTTGCTATTTTATTTGGCAAGTGAAAAAAAAAGCTCTCTCTCTCCAACAATTTGCTATTCCAACTTGGTAAATCCAACTATGCGACCACGATGATTCAGCCAGACCACTTTGCAGATTAGTCTCTGAACTTTCCCGAAATCAACCAAGGGTATATCTATAACTCTCTGTGTCTAGTACTTTTTTTATAAAAGTCCGGAAAAGAAAATCTATCATGTACTGAGTCCCCGCGCGAAGGAGCAGTGGGCGGGCTCGCGAAGAGGCCGACGAGGGAGCAGCGAAGGAGCGGCGGGCGGCCGGCGCGAGCGCCGCTGGGCTCGGGCGCCGCCGTTCCTCCGTGCGATGGCGAGGGAGCGCCGGGCGGCGCTGCTCCTCCGTGCGACGGCGAGGGAGCGGCGGGCGGGCTGACGAGGGAGCGGCGAGGGAGCTCGGGCGGGCTGGCGAAGGGGCCGGCGAGGGAGTGGCGAAGGGACAGCGGGCGGCCGGCACGAGCTCGCTTTCCCAGGGCGGCACGGCGGAGGAACGAGGTCGCTGCTGCCGCGGGGGAGGCCCGCCCGTACGCGCGCGCAGATAGCAAGTCCGCCCGCACGCGTATATTCCAGCGCGCGGCACCTTGTTTACGCACTTGGGAAAAATAGCAAGTAGATTTATCAAGTTGTTGGAGATGGTTTTTTTTTGTGATTTTGCCAATTTTATAAGAATAGCAAGTTGAAATACCAAATTGTTGGAGATGCTCTTAGGTATAGGCTAATAAGTCTTCTATTAACAAACTATTAGTTGGTTTTATTTATCTTGCAGCTAACCAATAGTTGCCCTGATCGCAACATATAGCCTTCGTATATCGGAAGTTTTAGAGAGTGATGGGTTTCATATACAAAACGTTCTCTCTCTTATATTTAACAAATGAGGCAATTGCGTATCTACCCTTCTTTTGAATGCTAGTTTTGATTTTACCCTCACTTTTTGCAATGCTAGGTTTTTACGCTCACTCTGTTAAAACGAACACCCAGTTTACCCTTACTTCTAACTTTGTCAGGGGTTTCTTTTTAAAAAACATTAAAAACAGGGAAATCCTAGGTAAAGAAGACAAAAGGACAGAAATGCCCCTTGTCCATCCCATCCCCTTATCCGTATCGTGCCTCTCTCTCGTTCGCAGCCAAGGCTGCGCATCGGCCGAATCAGCGGCGGCGCAAACAGAGGAGGCGCACGGGCGGCGCGTCGGCTCGGCAGGGCTGGGCGCCTTGGGCTGTGGTGCGTCGGCTCGGCATCAGGCGGCCAGGACCACGCGGGGGCGGCCAAGACGCCACCATCGGGCGGTCAGGCGCCCCGCGTTGCTCGGCCAGAGCCCTGACGGCGCCAGTCCCGGACGGCCAGGGCCCGGCTA
The DNA here is from genome assembly GCA_018135685.1 of Themeda triandra. Classification (NCBI taxonomy): domain Eukaryota; kingdom Viridiplantae; phylum Streptophyta; class Magnoliopsida; order Poales; family Poaceae; genus Themeda; species Themeda triandra. The sequence continues at coordinate 1,875,245 of JAENPR010000032.1, forward strand.
GGCAACCATCCATTCGTCGTGAGACTCGTTGGCGTGGGCAGGAGCGGCATGCAACATGTGATGCGGTGTGGATGTTGAATATCATTATATACTTCTATTGAATTCATGAGTGTCATTTCATCCTCATCAGGCATATCCCGGGCTTCTTCCAATCCAAGAAAAAAATTAGCATTTGCTTTCGTGAATGCTAGTACTGATGTTCCTATTCTACGATAATCCTTGTAGAAAGTTTGCTGTTAACATTGGGTCATCCTCTTGGGACCCGGCGTTGTGGAACGCATGGCAAACTACATGGAGAACAACCACTTTGAAAAGCTTTAACATTTGGGTATCTTAAACTAAAGATTTTCAAATTGTAGATATTATCTATCTATATTTGCATGTTGTATGAAATTATATGTAACAAGCTATCCAATGTTATTGTCAATTTTTTTTTTAAAAAAATAGGGGTAAAATCGCAGTAAACTAAAAAAAAGTAGGGTTATTTTCGTAAGGGCAAAGTTGTCCTTGTCAAGCCCATTTAACACCGTTAGCTGCTGTTAACGGAGTAAGGGTAAACTAAGTGTTTGTTTTCACAAAAGAAGGGTAAAAATGCAAAATTGCAAAAAGCGAGGGTAAAATCAAAACTGACCTTCAAAAGAAAGGTAGAAACACAATAGCCCCTTGACAAATACTCCCTCTGTTTCAAAACCTTCTAGATTTGCAATTATTCAGTAATAAACACATTATTTTAAAAAAAAATCCCAATCCACGAAGCTTTGTCGTCTTCTTTTACGGCTTGAACTCTCTCATGCATAGTTATCGTCTCTTGCTTCTAATCACTATTTTTTTCCTTTTCACTCTTCTAATCACTATTTTTTCTTTTCACGTCAGAGAAGTTTGAAGAGATGAAGAAAAGCAAGGAGAGCCTCTATTTTAGGGTCCTTGGTGGTACACTGATGCGGGTTTCCACGCCCCAATGGGGAACTCTTCAGGCCCCACCACCGCTCCCTCCTGCCGACATGTAAACGTAAGGCTCACAACGAGCGGTGGGAGACGCGGGTGCGCACCATCCCGTCTTTCTCTCTGCCAACTCGGGCCCGCCAAGCCACCACCTTTTTACGCCCCCATTTAGTATTCTCTAAATAATTTGTCTTGTTTATTTATCTGAAATTCTCAATGAAACTAGTATCGTGCCCGTGCGTTGCCATGGGACAATTAAACTTTTGTATAAAAGTATATGGATCACACAATACGATAAAAACATTGATATTAGTGACATTTTAAAAAAATAGAAATATTCTGCTACAACCGGTGGTAGCTAACCGCCTCCCTGGGTAGCTACCCACAGTGGACCACCGGTCCTTTTTTAGTATTTGCATATTAAAGCGATCAAAGTATCCACTGCGCTTACTCAGAATAGATTGCATGGACCACACCCCTCCCTTCCTTTTTCACAGGTACATGGTAAAAAGAGCAACAACTTTGGTGTCCAATAGTACACGGCAGTACATGGTCCAATGTGCTCTGCCGCAAAATGGAAAAAGTTGCTTTCTTTTTTCTTTTTGATAACTAAAGCTCCTTTTTTTTTGAGTCTGACACAGTACTTTATAGCCCAAACTTCATGGGTAGCATCTACCGCATGATCAATTGCTCACGCATAGGTGTTGTCCATCCAAATACGTGGGTAGCTACCACACCGGGGTGGTTAGCTACCACCGGTTGTAGCAAATCCACACTCTTAAAAAAAAAGCAAAATTCGTGAAACTAATATGGTCATGGAGATCACGATATCGCAGGCTCACAAACTCTAACATATAGTTTTTTGAAGCGTCCAAGAAAATGTTTTATATCGACCGGAACAAATCTCCAATATCCATTCCCTTAGTGCGCCAATAAATTCACGATAAATTAGCATACCATCGTGTAGATATATGTTAAAGTAACTTTCCGTACCCATGTGTTGCTATGAGCACAAGATTTTTTTTGTACTTACTAGAGAAGCATGAAAAACATTCATACAACGAATGCAGTCTCCCAAAACAAGGAATGTGATGTTTGTATGAATTCTTATTGTACCATTATTTCTTACTTCAATATAATGATAATCAAATCTATTGCATGACTGAAAGGCCCTTGTTTGGTTTTGATAATTGAGTGACAACTTTAGGTGGACTAACATGTGTGATGATTGAGATACACAGGAGTTAGTTCACAGGTACATGTGTGTGAGCAACATATGCCATGGTGGAGATGGCTTGGAGATGAGAGGCTCAACACATGAGTTGATGGAGGAGCTCATTGCAAATGAGACATGACATGGAGTCATGTGACCAAGTGGTGAAGATCAAGATGAGGCTTGGCTCGATGGACCGGTTGCAAGTGTGAAGGGCAAGTTGAGGCTACGAAGTGAAGGACCATGCGATGGTGAAGCTTGGGCAAGACTTGGCGCCGATGGACCGACGCAGCGGTGAAGAGCAAGTGAGGTCAAGATCGACGGACCAAGAGTGTCACATGATGATATGAAGTGGATCATATCATTTGATCGTGTCATGCATGCGGTGCATTGGCACAATGGAGGAAGACGGTGGAGATGGAAATGCGCAAGGCAAAGGTATAACCTAGGGCATTTCATTTCACCGGTCTAAGGTTGAGTAGAGAAGTACTTGACCGGATTTAGGATAAATGGCCGTACTATCAAGAGGGGTAATCTTGTTTGCATATCAGTCATCTAGTGCCACTTGAGCGATCTAACATTGCGATGTGCTAGGATCGAGTGGCGTTGTGAGATGAAGAGAAAATCCTTTGAAAATGATTGTGAAAATGCTAACACACAAGCACATGGAGTTGTACACTTGGTGGTGTTGGCACATTTACAAAGGTGGCGTTTGTTCGCGCTGTGGTTTGTTCGCGCATATTTTCTATTGCGCCGGATGCAAAATTTGGTTGAAATCATGCTATCTCTGTTGATCAAGTTGGTATACTTGTTGGATAGCATGTCTGAGAAGTTGGCGTCACGACGGGCTGAAAAACAGAGTTTTTGCAGCGCCGGACGCGCAGGGTTTTGGCGCCGGACGCGTCCGACGCGTGTTGAATCAACTCGGGCAGGTGGCTTTGCGAAGCTGAGCGCCGGACGCGGACCGGACGCACGCGGCGGACGCGGGCCATTCACTGTGCAGAGTCCGGCGCGTCATGGGCCTCGGCGCGAGGCTGCTGGGCCGTCTGAGGGCGGCGGGCGCGGGCTGGTCGCGTCCGGCGTGGGCTGGACGCGGACCAGAAAGTTTTTTGGCACGGCGATTCGATCGGACGCGGGCCAGACACGGGCCGGACGCGGGGCGGACGCACGCGGCGGACGCGGCGCGTTCATTGTTCAGCGTCTGGCGCAGGTTTACTGAGCGCGTTTCTGAGTGAGCCGTTGGGCAGCAACGGGCGAATTCAAACGGCTAGTACACGTGGCTAGATCTGGTGCGTCGGACGCGGGTCTGTGCGTCCGGCGGTGGAGGCCGGACGCGTCCGGCGCTCGTGTTTCGGTTGCCCGAGGTGGCAACGGCTAGTTTCAGCCCTTGGGGCTATATATACGTGGTTTGGCCATTTTGTGGCCGGTTGCCGAGCACGCCCGGCTATGTTGCCTTGTGTGGTGGTGCTTGGAAGCCCTCTAACTCACATATGCTTGGTAGTGACCATCCGATAGTGTGAGAAGAGCGATTCTAGTGCGAGTGCTTTGTGAGATTGCATTTGTCGCACTAGGTGGTTGTGTTGCAAGCCGGAGAGCTTGTTACTCTTGGAGGTTGCCACCTCCTAGATGGCTTGGTGGCAAGAGGCTCCGTGGTAGCACGCGTGGAGATACGGTGCTCCGGAGAAGAGATTGTGAGAGGTTGGTGCTCACCTCGCGGGGATCGTGAAGAGTAGCCTTATTGGATTGCGCGTGTCATTGAGTTACCACCCTTGCGTGTGTGGGTTTGCTCGGTGCCTTGAGGGGCTCACTTGAGAGTGGTGTCTTGCGGTGCCTTGCGGGGCGTGCCTTGAGGGGCAAGTGACTTGAGGGTCACACCGAAGAACCATCTAGGTGAAAAGACCGGAGGAACCACCGAAGGTGTTGGTCGACACAACAGGACGTAGCTTGGGGGGCAACCAAGTGAACCTGGTGAAAAATCGCCGAGTCATCTTGTGTCCACACTTCGCGGTGGTTTGCAATCTCTTTCACAAGCTTTGTATTTACATTTCTTACATTCTTGTATAGCTTGTGTAGTTGCTCTTGTGATTAATTAGCTTGAGTAGCTTGTTAATCACCTTCTTGCTTGTGTAGCTAGAAGTAGAGTAAGTTGCCTTGCTTAGCTTGTGTAGTTAAGTAAGTTTGAGCTCTTGGGTTTGGCTTGTGTAGCTTTGTCCTTGAGCATCTAGTGAGCTTAGGTTTGGCTTTGTGCTTTTGCTCATTAGAATTGTGTAGGTGCACACCCGGTTGCTAAAGTACTAGTTGCTTAGGATTGTGTGACCTTGCAAGCTAGACTTGTTTAGTGTGCACTAGTTAGATTGGCACCTTGTCTTCTTGTTTAGGATCTTTTACAAAGTGCATCTAGAGACATAGATAGAGGGGTGAAGTCTTGGCTAGGCCGATAGATTTAATTCCGCACTCATATCGGTTAGCCGGAGCGATTAGTTTTAAAAAGGACTATTCACCCCCCCTCTAGTCCGCCATCTCGACCTTACAATGACCCCACATACCGCCAGATTTAGTAGTAACTAAATTAACAAGCAAGAACAAACAATTGCATGACCCGCTAGCAGCCGTTTTGTAATCCTTATGATCGTCTTTGTCTTTTTTATGCTTGCGTTGCATCATTCTCCTTTTAACTCAATATATATGTAAGTAGCAGGCCTACTATGTAAAAAAAGCTAATTGCAGACACACATTAACTTCAATCACAGATGCGCATGGGCGCGTCTTCCCTAAGACGTCTGTGATAACTATGCTATCGCAGACGCGTACCACAATTTATACACGCGTCTGCGATAATAGATGTAATAGCTAAATGCTTGTCTGTAATAATGGAAACAATCGTCTGCGATAGAGGACAACACAAGTCTATGATAAAGATAATGTGTGTCTGCAATAGAGGAAATGCACGTCTTAAATAAAGACAACACAAGTCTGTGATAAAGATAATGTGTGCCTGCAATAACAATTAAAGCATGTCTACAATAGAGCGTGTCTACAGTACCTATTTATCATCAGCAAACGTGGTCCAAATGGGATAATATATAATCACACAAAACCTTAAGAGATTACAATTTAATTAAAGTGTCTCAATAATGATTAAACTTCAATTACTACAAGTACAAATATTAATTAAACCAATGCCATACAATAACTTCAACACAATTAAATCAACTAAAGTTCGATAAATCCCCAAATTGTCATCATCCTTTGCATGCAAGTGATGCATTGCCCAAGTCTAAACTAATAGCTATGGGATTGCGTGCTTCCGTGCTTTCAAGACGTCAAACCTTAATCATCAACATATTGATCGGAGTCATTCCCGAGTCATGAAACATGCCATTTTGGTCGATGATCTCCGCCATAATGAACTTGGCAATCCTCTCTCTAAGCTTCGGGATTGTGATTTCCCCTTGTCAAGTCAATTTCCTGTAAAACACAGCAGTAGCCAAGGATATATAAGGCTGCATACAATAAGTCTACTTAATTCATGCGTTCCTAGCCAAAGATATGAAGCTACATATATTTGATGGTTGCACTTTGCTACAGTCCTGATGCGTTCACAGGTTTGTAAATGAATTTGCTAAAAAACACATCTGACCTTCATATTAAATTACATACGCCGCTTGTGTGTGTGTGTTTACTCTAGAGATTGACAGCTATGCATACTCACAGGATTAGGTGCTCTATCTTACCTGTGTCCAATAGAAAATAGGAGATCCATTCAAATATGGACTCCCCTGTAATTGGCCTCTAAATAGTCAGACAAATTGCAACTTGGGCAATCTACCCAGTTGCAACTAACAGAATAGGCTAGTTGCAACCAGCAACAGAAAATACATCAACTTATGCAAAAACATAACATCAGCACAAATTACAACAGAAAAAATCTTAGGCATGTGATTTCAATAATAAAGCTACCAAAATGCATTAACAATGTACCATGTGTCCTACCTGAGTTAAACTAATAACCAACCATTGTTGCAAAGACAAAAAAAAAAACAAACTAGTTGCTTTTTAAGCACAAAACATTAAACTGACAAAATCACATACAAAAAACACCATCATCATCTATATAACCAAAAATATACGTGCTAACAATGGGGTACTAATTTGGACACAACAAATACTCCATTACATCATCATCACGAGATACCCGGTTGCAACTATCATACAAATACCCAGTTGCAAACTATCATAGCAAAAAAGCAGAATTAAAAACTAATGAAACCAATTTGCAACAGAGAAACATACAAGTTGCAACATGAAATTGAAACAAAAATTGCAACAAAAAAAACAATAAGTACATAAAAAATCACCCCCTACTTTGTAGGATCTCACGGAAGAGGATAAGTGGCCTAGGGGGGGGGGGGGGTGAATAGGCTGTCAACAAAAACACTTCGCACCGCTTGTCGGTTCGGCGAGACCACGCACCGCCGCGCCCCTACCCGCGGCACTGCCGCGCCTCACAGATAGATACAAAAGTATATAGAATTCAAAATCTAAAGACCAACAACTTAACCAGGCAACTTCCAAGGCTTCCTACACCTGCAGAGGTTACAGATCGAGAACAAAACGCAGCTCCACAGGTAGGAGGAAGTAGATCGACCCCAAAACCTAAAAGCACCTCAACAACAAGTCAATAGCAACAAGCACACGGTGACACAGGGATTTGACCCGTGGTTCAGCTCGCCACCAAGGCTGGCCTACGTCCACGTTGTTGAGGAAGCCCACCAGCTTGAAGCCTCACCACAAAGGTTAGCTTGCTCCTCGTTCTCAAGTCAAGAGAGTTAACTCTTGAGATGAGGGGCGATTTCTTAGTTTTGGGGTGAGGTTACAAACCTCCCTAGGCAGCCACACAAGTTGGCAGCTCTAGGGCGACGCCTAGCCGGCTAGGAGCAAAGCTCCAAGAGTAACAAACCCTAGGGCACCGGCCAAACATGCACCAAATGCTCTTTTGACAGTGGGAATCAGTAGATCCACTCTCCAATCGAAGTTTGCTACCCTTTTCCTCAAGAATCCGTGGTGGAATCAAGGGGAATGAGTTTGGAGCTTGGGGGAGCAATGGAGGGAGAGAGAGGGGAGCTTTTCTGATGATTGCAACGGTTATGTCGAGAGGTAGACGAAGAGGTAAGTGATGTGGGCCGACATATGGGTATAAATACCCCCTGGGCCCAACGGTCACTTATAGGCGCGGCACTGCCGCGCCCCCAAAACAAGCAAAGTGAGTTGGAGTTGAAAGCCGGGCTGTTTTGGTGCTGGATGAGGTTGGTGATAAAGGATTGAGCATTTGGTAACACTTTTGACTAACAACCTTAGGATCCCTCTTGATAGTACGGCTTTTCCTAAACTCAAATTCAAACCGAAAATGAATTTAAACCTTCTTTGAGTTCGGCGAAGCCTCCTTTTAGAAACGGGGACCCCTCCAACCTGTACATCATTCTTTCGTATTTCATTGCCTGCTTGTCATCTCAATAAGTCCCATTAGTTCCCTAATTTGGTGGTCATCAACGCCAAAACCCACAACAGGGCTTGATTGCACTTACAATCTCCCCCTTTTTGGTGATTGATGACAACCTAAATAGAGCTCACAAAAGATAATTAATCAACTGAGACTTTTCGAGACATGAACGTAGGGCCTCCCCCTAAATATGTGAATAGGATTTGAATTCCAAGAATTGGTATTAGAAACCAATATTCACATTTTTAGGAAAGTGAAAGGGGAGCCTCCACCTACATTCATGCCTCCTGTGGGGTGCTTGAAACAAGTGTCATAAGTATAAGACGTGATGCGTATGACAGGTCAAATTCACAACAGCAAAACTTGCTGGCAGCAGGGCGCGGCACTGCCGTGCCTGGGAGTGTGGCACTGCCGCACTGTCCTCACCAGCAAGCTGACAGCAAGCACCACACAGAGAGTTAAAGCAAATAACGACAAGCTAATTTAAGCACAACCAATATACATGTCCATATCCAACATAGAGAGAGTCATAAAGGTAGCATTATTACACAAAATAGTTTTGAAACGACACTCACAACTCACAAGCTAAAAGGACTACTCTCAACTCTCAAGCTAAACACTGATAGGATAGGACATGCTGCTGCTGCTGAACACTAACTCCACCAAGTCTCAAAAGTTGAAGTTTGATCCCTCTAATTTTCTCCCCCTTTGTCACCAAGCATCAAAAAGGGAGAAAAGAAGTAGAAGGATCACTCCTCATCACTGTCAATACGAGCACGACCCTGGCGGTGAGTGTAAGAGGTGAAGCGTGGAGGTCTAGCTGAAGTAGAAGGAGCTGCTGCTGGATGGGGCTCATGAGCTGCCTTGCGTCTCCTCTGAAAGACCCTGTCAGTGGACTGCTCCTCATGGATATCATCACCATCATCATCCTCTGAGTGCTGCCCAGACTGCTCCTCATCCTCCTCATTTTCCTCAGATGACTCAGTGAAGTGCGGTGAATCTGGAATGGGTGGAGGAGATGGCACTGGTGAGAGTGGTGGAAGCCCTTGCTACTCTCTCACAAGTCAGAGCATCTGCGATTCGTAGACTGTCCTTGTAGGCTCTCACGAGAGGCATACATGCAGTGAGACATCATTGCCTTCAAATAAGATCCAAGCTTCTTCCACCTAGATGACTTCTTCCTGGGTCTATAGCTGCTAGAGGGACGAGCTGGACTCTCCTCAGGAGTATCATGGTGGCTGCCCTCTTCTTCTTCTTCATCACTTTCCTCAACTACAGCTGCACCTGCACCCTTGTCGTCAGCGGAAGTCTTCTTTGGAGTGTAGGGTGTGTGGGTGCAGTCCTTGGGAAAGTGCTTGCCTGTCACTCTCTCAATCATAAACATCAAGCAAGGAGCATATGGCAAGTTCCTCCTCCCATCATCCATGGCAGTGGCTAACTCAACCCACATAAATCTTGGCACATTGAACCTCCTGCCTCTAGGAAACCGAGCAAGCATATCTCTCACATAGCCATTCAAATCTGATGCTACCCCATCCTTTGGATTGATGGTGTTTTTGATAATGTTGTTCACAACATAATAAATCCCAATCAGCTCATTCCTCTTGCCAACATTCTGACTATCAGGATTCTTCCACACATGCCTTAGTTCATCAGCATGTGCATTAATAGGATCTAGGTGCCGGTGTATCCTGTCATAGCCTCTGTGCTGCCCTCCAAAGCCAAGAATCTGGCAGAAGGTGACGAAGTCAACTCGATAGTGCATAGGTCCAGTCATCCAATGAACAACATCTGCCTCCTAATCCCAAAAATAAGTGGCATGAAACTGAGCAAGCACCTCCCTGTTCCAGTCATATCTGAAGGCCATGATCTCCTTCATCTCAAATCTCTCACAAATCTTTTCTGCTGCATTGAATTCAGGCTTCTTCTGAGCTTTCACCTTATCCCATTCAATGTAGCCCATGTTGCTGATTTTCCTTCTCATGCACACAGAGCGATAGAAGTTGGAATGAAAGACATTCCAAAATCTGTAGTCAATGCCATTTGCCTGCCTCTGCTCATAGGGGTTTCTCTCTCTTTCAGCCTCAACCATTTTGTATTTCTTGTAGTAATCAATCATTTGATGAGGTACTGTATCTTCAGGGGCATGCATCTCATAGCTATCTGTTTCATTCCTGATGTAAATGTCATCAAACTCTCCAATGTGCTCAGGAGTGCCTTGCTGTCCAGCTGGAGGAATGGTGTATCCTTCTCTAATTCTCATCTCCTCTTCTCTGATTTGCTGCTCTCTTTCTTCTCTAGTCAATGGTGCAGCATGAGTGGATGAGGTTCCTGCTCCTTTGCCTCTGCGAGGTGGCTGTTTTGCAAGAGCTGCACCTTTCCTTTTTCCTTGATTTCCACCTCCTTGATCCATCTATGCAATCAAATGAGTCGTGTAAGAAACTATAGAGAAACAAAGGATTAGGTGAATAACAGTGTTAGTTGAAGGAGTAACTTGATGTATGATGCAGTGAGCAAGGCAGTCAGTGCTGCAGCAGGGGTGCGGCACTGCCGTGCCTCCACCTGCGGCACTGCCGCGCCTGCAAAAGCTCACCAAATCATTCATCATTTTACTCTTTCAACTACTCCTGTGATCCAACTTGTCCTAGAATTTCTCTTTTATTTCAGAGACACAACTAACAAAAGGATTGATACTTTTGCCATGGATCCATTAAAGATTTGTAGGATGAATGTTTAGAGAAGATTGGTGCTTAATCTCAATCAATCCATGAATCCCAGAGGTGAAGAGAACTGCAAGTTTTCTGCAGTTGCCAAGTGCATCTCACACTTAGGCCACGGCACTGCCGCGGGGCAATCTTCTATTCACCACAGAGATCACAAAATCGACTCAAACTAACCATCAATCCCTCTTTCTAACAATCAATCCTAACTTTAGAAACATGAATCCATGGTCAAGCTGCCACCATTGCACAGATCGGGGGCTAGGGTTACCTTACTTCGCAGAATGGAGAGGGAAGAAGTGAAGGGGCTAGCCAAGCCCTAGGGCAATGCCTCCCCCTGCACGAGTGGGGGACTTGCCCTGGCGCGGAACTGCCACGGAGGAGCAGCAGCTGCGGCGCCGGCGCCCTTGGTGGCGCCCTAGCTCGAGGAAGAGAGGAGGAGCGACTCCTCTGGCTCAGGAAAGAATGAGGAAACGAAGGAGATGGACTGGGGGCCGAAGGGATAGAAGAGGAAAGAACATGGGGCCCACCAGTTAAGTTATTGCCCGATCTGGAGCAGAACCCCAGACCGCGGCACTGCCGCGCCCCAGGTGCGGCACTGCCGCGCTGACCAGCAGCAGGCTTTACTGCTTAATACCTTCATAGAATCCTCTACATTCGATATGGACACATATTGGTGAAAAATCATGACCAGATACAGATCATCAATACAAGCCATGGTCATGATCTTACAACCTAAGATTTTGAAATTATTTTGAAGGACATAAATATAGCTTTGAAAAACTTTGTCCTAGCATACTAGTATATCAAACAGAGGCATACTAGATTTCAAACCATGTTATTGGAATCAAGGATATTCAGTTCACCACGCAACTCACAGAACCTTGACTCGTCGAGTGGCTTAGTGAAGATATCGGCTAGTTGTTTTTTGGTGCTCACATAGAGAAGTTCGATATCTCCTTTGGTTTCGTGGTCTCTCAAGAAATGATGTCGGATGTCTATGTGCTTGGTCCTTGAGTGGTTTACAGGATTGTTTGCAAGCTTTATGGCACTCTCATTGTCACACAAAAGTGGGATTTTGGTGAATCGACATCCGAAATCAAGAAGGGTCTCGCTTCATCCAAAGTAGTTGAGCACAACAAGCGCCGGCCGCAACATACTCGGCCTCGATTTGTGGATAGGGCTACACAATTTTGCTTCTTAGAGCTCCAAGACACTAGGGACCGTCCAAGGAATTGACATGTCCCCGTAGTGCTTTTTCTCTCTACTTTGCAACCGGCATAATCAGAATCTGAATAGCCAAGTAGAGTGAACTTGGAGCCCTTAGGATACCACAAGCCAAGGTTAGGTGTGTGAACTAGATATCTCAAGATCCTTTTAACAGCCGTTAAATGGCACTCTTTTGGGTCAGCTTGAAATCTAGCACACATGCACACACTAAGCATAATATCTGGCCTAGATGCACAAAGGTAAAGCAAGGATCCAATCATGGAGCGATATACCTTTATGTCTGCAGATTTCCCTTTTGAATCAAGCTCAAGATGCCTATTTGATGCCATTGGAGTATTGCTAGGCTTGGCCTTATCCATGTCAAACTTCTTCAAAATATCATGGGTGTACTTGGTTTGACTTAGGAAAGTTCCTTCCTTCAGTTGCTTGATTTGAAACCCGAGGAAGAACTTCAGCTCACCCATCATGGACATCTCAAACTTTTGTGTCATAGTCCTACTAAACTCTTCAACATACACATGGTTAGTACTACCAAATATTATGTCATCGACATATATTTGGCACACAAAGATATCATTTCCAACTTTATGAGTGAAGAGAGTAGGATCAGCTTTGCCTATTTCAAAGCCTTGTTTAAGCAAGAATTCCTTAAGGCATTCATACCATGCTCTAGGAGCTTGTTTCAGCCCATAGAGCGCCTTTCACAGTTTGTAGACATGATGTGGGAACTTGGGATCTTCAAAACCCGGTGGCTGCTTGACATACACTTCTTCTTGTATAGGACCATTGAGGAAAGCACTCTTGACATCCATTTGATGTAGCTTGAAGTCATGATGGGCAGCAAAGGCTAAAAGCATTCGAATTGCTTCAAGCCTTGCCACCGGTGCAAAGGTTTCCTCAAAGTCCAAGCCTTCAACTTGAGTGAAGCCTTGAGCCACCAATCTTGCCTTGTTCCTTGTCACTACTCCATTTTCATCTTGCTTGTTGCGGAAGACCCATTTGGTACCAATGATGTTTGTGTTGGGTCTTTCCACTAAAGTCCACACTTGGTTTCTTTCAAAGTTGTTGAGCTCTTCTTGCATGGCCATGACCCAATCCGGATCTCCAAGTGCTTCTTTTACCTTGAGAGGCTCCAAAGAGGAAACAAACAAGTAAAATTGGCAAAAATTGACCAAGTGAGAACGAGTTGTTACCCCTCTTTTGATACTCCCAAGAATGTTGTCAACGGGATGATCACGTTGAATAGTTTGCCTTAGCCTTGGATGCTCAACACTTTCATCTTCATTATTTTTAGAACCTTCAGCATCTACTTGCTCAAGTATAGGCTCTAGATTGAGCCCTTGAACTGGTGAAGTAGGAGTTGGAGAAGCTGCTGCTGAGGTGGAGGGTGCGGCACTGCCGCACCTAGGCGCGGCACCGCCGCACCGTCTTTGTTCTCCGACGGGGAGAGTGCTGCACCTTCTTGCGAGTTTGTCGGCGGAAATTGGTGCAACGGCGGCTTGGGGATCCTCATCATCGATCCTTGTTCTTCTTGTGGTCTTACATCACCAATGGCCATTTGCTTGATTGCCTTACAAGGTGGATCCTCCTTTCCTACAATACTTAAATCAATTTGCTCTACTTGAGAGCCGTTAGATTCATCAAATGTCACATCTACCGTGACCTCAGTTCTACCCAAGGTTTTGTTGAAGACACGGTAGGCATGCTCATTTGATCCATAACCAATAAGAATTCCTTCATCTACCTTAGATGCAAACTTAGGGGTTTTGGGTCTTTTGTTAAGTATGAAACACTTGCACCCGAAAACCCTAAAGTAAGACACCTTAGGTTTGTTACCGGTTAGAATCTCATAGGAAGTCTTGTTGAGCTTCTTGTGCAAGTAGAGGCGGTTGATGGCATGACAAGCGGTCTTGACGGCATCTACCCAAAATAGATCCGAAGTCTTGTACTCATCAAGCATTGTTCTTGCCATGTCAATGAGTGTTCTATTCTTCCTCTCTACTACACCGTTTTGCTGGGGGGTGTATGGAGCTGAAAATTCATGCTTGATGCCTTCATCTTCAAGAAACTCTTCAACTTGAGTATTCTTGAATTCAGTTCCATTATCACTTCTTATCTTCTTGATTTGGAGACCAAATTCTCTCTGTGCCCTTCTAACAAAAGTCTTCACCTTGTCCTGTACCTGGCACTTATCATAGACAAAGAATACCCAAGTGAAGCGAGAGTAATCATCAACAATAACCAAACCATACTTATCACCCCCTAGGCTGAGGTAGGCAACCGGTCCAAAGAGATCCATATGAATCAACTCCAAGGGTTGAGTAGTAGTCATGATGCTCTTTGGTGGGTGTGGTACACCTACTTGCTTTCCTGCTTGGCATGAGCTGCATATCCTGTCTTTCTCAAATTGAACATTTGTTAGTCCAAGGATATGGTTGTCCTTTTGGAGTTTGGCCAAGTTCCTCATCCCAACATGAGCTAGTCGGCGATGCCATAACCAACCCATGCTGGATTTTGCCACTAAACAGGTCTCAAGCTTAGCTTTCCCTTTGTTGAAATCAACTAGGTAGAGCTTGTTCTTGAGTTTTCCCGTAAAGACAATAGAGGAATCCTCCCTCTTAAAGACTTCCACACCTTTATCAGTGAAGAGACAATTGTAGCCCATCTCACACAGTTGTGAAACAGACAACAAGTTGAACTTCAAAGATTCAACATGAAAGACATTTGAAATTGAATGCTCAAGTGTGATAGCAACTTTACCAAGACCAACTACTCCCCCTTTAGAGTTATCGGCAAAGATGATGTTGTCACCGACTTTTGTAGTTGGGGAATAGGATGAAAACATACTCTTATCTCCGGTCATATGATTTGTACATCCACCGTCAAGCACCCAACTTGACCCACCGGAGGAGTATGCCCGCAACACGGGTTTAGTTGCTTGATTTAGGTCCCCAATCTTTCTTGGGGACTTCAAGGTTAGTCACAAGAACTTTAGGAACCCAAATAGAAGTATTACGATAAACATTTCTACCATTGCCAACAAATTTGGCAAACACCTTCCCTTTAGTGTCATGCCGCAAAACAAAGTTAGAGTTCAACACTTGGAGAGGTGTCTTGGCACTTGATTGATAGAAGCTTTCTTTCTTAGGTGCCATGGTAGAAGCATTTGACTTCTTGGGAATCTGTTTCCGTGGAACCCGCTTCTTGGGCTTAACATGAGAAGCAAGCAGTCTTGGTAGCCTTCCCTTTTCGTAGGGGTGTGGCACCGCGCGCCAACCGCGGCACCGCGCGCTTGCGCCGCCGCCGCAGTTGAGGCCGCTTTCGTGCCACACTCGTGCAGGCTTATCGTACCGGCCTTGCCCTTGCTCATGAATTGGACACACTCAATGCCATTTACCATCTTTCTTCCATTTGTCTTGGCACCTTTCTTGTGTCCAAGCCCATCCTTGATACGAGGATTTCTTCCATCTTTATATTGTGGCATCTTTGGTTGATTCGCTTTGCCACCTGTCACTTGCTTGCTGTTCTTGCCTTTTGTGTCCAACATGCTGTTCAATCTAGCAATCTCATCCTTCATAGCTTTCATATTTGCAAGGTTAGTGGAATAAGCATTTATATCAAGATTATAGCACTTTCCACAACCTTCACTTGTAGAGGCCTTAGAATTGTCATTTAAGCTAGAGAGAGGTGGGGTGCTCTCACAAAGATGACTCGTTGCTTCTCAAGTTTGTTGTGCTTTTCAACTAAGACACAATACTTGTCATTGAGAGCAATATTAATCTTCTTTGTAAGAGCAAGCTCTTTCCTCAAAGAGCTTGTCTCCTTTTCTCT
Organism: Themeda triandra; assembly: GCA_018135685.1. Lineage (NCBI taxonomy): Eukaryota > Viridiplantae > Streptophyta > Magnoliopsida > Poales > Poaceae > Themeda > Themeda triandra. The sequence goes on from JAENPR010000032.1 coordinate 1,890,681, forward strand.
TGCTCAAAAGCTTCCTCACTATCAATATAGAGATTTTCGGTCTTTTCAATGACATTTTCTCTATGTTCTAGCTCAGCTTTGACATGTTCTAATTCCTCCATGAGAGCTGCAATAAAACGCTCGGTTCTAGGATCAAGATTCTTAGCTGGCTTCAAACTCTCACTAGAATCTTCATCACTAGAATCACTGAGATCACTGCTGGATATATCACTAGGAGATGGAGAAGAGGATTTCTTGTTCGGTTTACCTTTTCACCTTTTGCCATAAGACAAATGTGATGAGAGTCATCATCATCGGACATGTTGTTGAAGAGTCTTGGTGAGGAAGATGTGTTGTGTATAGCTACTGTTGCAACCTCTCCATCTTCATCACTTGACTCTTTAGTTGAGTCCCACTCATGCCCAATGTGTGCCTCCCCGGCATTCTTGTATCTTCTCTTCCCATCTTTTCTTTCTTTCTTGTTCTTGCCTTGATTCTTCTCAAGTGGACATTCAGCAATAAAGTGTTCGGTGCTGCCACATATGAAGCATGTTCTCTTTTTCTTGCTTGGGAACCTTCTCTTGGTGAGCTTGTAGCCATTGTTCTTGATGTCTTTGTTGTAGTTCTTTATAAACAATGACATATCTTCTATCTTCTTGTGATCAGCCCCATTGTCCTCACTTTCACTTGATGTGGATGTTGAATCTTCTTCTTGTGGTGTTTGCTTGATCTCCTTGGGCTGACTTGTTGGTGCATGCTTGCTGCCTTTATGATTGCAAGCTGAAGTGTGCTTGTGAGGCTTGCTAGCTTTGAGTGCAACTTCCTTGATCTTCATCCCATCAAGCTTGGATTGAAGCTCACCAAGCCTCTTTCTCTCATTTGCTTCTTCTCTTTGCATATCAAAGGTCAACAACCGTCCAAGCACATCATTTGGAGTGAAGTGCTCAAACTTCTTCTTGTCTCTAATCAATGTCACCACGGTTTCATTTCTTGGAGAATAGGCTTCAAGCATCACCTTCACCACTTTGTGATCATCAAGATCCTCACAACCAAATCCTTTGATTTGTCCAACCAACACCATCAATCTATCAAACATTTCTTGTGGCCCTTCTTCACCTTTAATCACAAACTAGTTGAGCTTGGCCATCAAGACTTCAATTCTTGCCTTTCTTACTTTATCAACACCTTCATGTGCAATGATCAAGGCATCCCAAATCTCTTTTGCCACATTGACATTCATCACACGGTTGTACTCATTGCCATTAAGAGCACTCAATAGGATGCTTGTGGCTTGATTGTTGAACTGAGCAGCCAAGAATTCTTCATTTGTTGGGTCTTCGGGGTTTTGTGGCTGCTGCACTCCCTTCTCCACAATCTTCCAAAGCCCTTGATGAACACCTGAAAGATAGTTTCTCATCAAGTGCATCTACTTGGCATAGTTAGTCCCATCAAACCGGGGTAACTTGCCCATGGGCACATTGACAATAGACTTGCGATCACGATGGGTTAGATGAGAATAATTAAAGGATACGGTGTATTTCTTCTTGTTGCTTGCCGCGCCTTTGTCCTTGATGCTCTTCTTCTCATCCTTCTTGTGGCTTCCTTTGGGATTCTTGGAAGAGTGATATGAGACATCATCATCACCATCATCCGAGCCGCTAGAGAGCTCACTAGATGGTGACAACTCAATCTCCCGCTTCTTCTTCTTCTCCTCTTCCTTAGCACGTGCCTTGGCTTTTCTTCTTTCTTCTCTTTGTTCTCGGATAAGCCTTCTAGCTTCTTTTTCGCTCAACTTATCCTCAAGCTCTTCTTTTCTTGAGTGCTTCTCTTCTTTCTTCTTTCTTCTTCTCTCGGCATCACTCACATTCGTGGTCTTGCCACCATCTCGATAGTGGCATTATCGCCAGTGGACATAGAAGCGTCACTGCTGTCCTCTGAAGTGTGCAGCTCAACACTCTTTGCCTTGGGAGCTGGCTTTGATGCTCCGGCCTCTTCCATACTTCACGCGGTTAAGCGTATACGAAGCAATGAGGCTCCGATACCACTTGTAGGATCTCTGGAAGAGGATAAGTGGCCTAGAGGGGGGGTGAATAGGCCTGTCAACACAAACACTTCGCACTGCTGTCAGTTCAGCAGACCGCGGCACTGCCGCGCCCTACCCGCGGCACTGCCGCGCCTCACAGATAGATACAAAAGTATACAAAATTCAAAATCTAAAGACCAACAACTTAACCAGGCAACTTCCAAGGCTTCCTACACCTGCAGAGGTTACAGATCGAGAACAAAACGCAGCTCCACAGGTAGGAGGAAGTAGATCGACCCCAAAACCTAAAAGCACCTCAACAACAAGTCAATAGCAACAAGCACACGGTGACACAGGGATTTGACCCGTGGTTCAGCTCGCCACCAAGGCCGGCCTACGTCCACGTTGTTGAGGAAGCCCACCGCTTGAAGCTTCACCACAAAGGTTAGCTTGCTCCTCGTTCTCAAGTCAAGAGAGTTAACTCTTGAGATGAGGGCGATTTCTTAGTTTTGGGGTGAGGTTACAAACCTCTCTAGGCAGCCACACAAGTTGGCGGCTCTAGGGCGACGCCTAGCCGGCTAGGAGCAAAGCTCCAAGAGTAACAAACCCTAGGCGCCGGCCAAACGTGCACCAAATGCTCTTTGACAAGTGGGAATCGTAGATCCACTCTCCAATTGAAGTTTGCTACCCTTTTCCTCAAGAATCCGTGGTGGAATCAAGGGGAATGAGTTTGGAGCTTGGGGGAGCAATGGAGGGAGAGAGAGGGGAGCTTTTCTGATGCTTGCAACGGTTATGTCGTGAGGTAGATGAAGAGGTAAGTGATGTGGGCCGACAGATGGGTATAAATACCCCCGGGCCCAACGGTCACTTATAGGCGCGGCACTGCCGCGCCCCCCAAAACAGCAAAGTGAGTTGGAGTTGAAAGCTGGCTGTTTTGGTGGCTGGATGAGGTTGGTGATAAAGGATTGAGCATTTGGTAACACTTTTGACTAACAACCTTAGGATCCCTCTTGATAGTACGGCTTTTCCTAAACTCAAATTCAAACCGAAAATGAATTTAAACCTTCTTTGAGTTCGGCGAAGCCTCCTTTTAGAAACGGGGACCCCTCCAACCTGTACATCATTCTTCCGTATTTCATTGCCTGCTTGTCATCTCAATAAGTCCCATTAGTTCCCTAATTTGGTGGTCATCAACGCCAAAACCCACAACAGGGCTTGATTGCACTTACACCTACCGGTAGGCATCTTCAAAAATCCTGGATCAGGGAGTGTGCAAAATCAAAAAAATCACCCCACAATCCAGCCAGGTTCAAACATTGGAATAACAGACACCACACAATGCAGGTACTATGATCTGTTTATTCTATTGTGATCCCCAAATCCATCAAATTGCAACTTATAATATGTTACGCACAACTAAATAAAGGCAACAATACAAGTTCTTTGTCCCGTCGCAACAATCGGTTTATATGTTATTATGAATAGATTGTATAGTTCGATTTTAATCCCCATAGGATTGTTCCACTGTTCTAAGTCAACATACTCTAGTCCGCGCAAATGCACGGGGTCTCTGCTAGTAAGTACATTAATCTGTCGTACCTTAGAATCTTCCACATTTAGATTAATACTGCACATCATACGCAGCAAGTGGTGGATCGTATAGAATCCACAAGTGGTGTCCAGAATTTGCTGCAGGCACTGCGATCATATGATAAAAAATGGTTATGGTTAATAATTAATATAACTAAACAGTACTTCACAAGTAGAAGTCAAGCACAACTAACACGAGCTTTGGCGACATGAACCAACGAGAATTGTACTGTCCTCCAAGAAGAAAGTTTAATACCTTCCAAACTCGTCAATGTGGATCTACAGTGTGGAGGGGAATCTCTGAAACCCTTAGTGAAAATCCAGATCCACCCCCTCTAGAAATTAGGAAACAAGTGTTGGAGACGTGTAGTCAGTGGAATCTCGTTTGGGTTGGCAAAAACAGTGTTGCTAAGCTAGAGCCTAACGAGGTAGAGTTTGTACTTGGCTTTCCAGAAGATCACACCAGAGGTTTCCCTCTTCACAAGAGGCATCGAGCTTTAGCTAGTGCATTTCAGGTTGATAGTGTTGCTTACTACCTCTCACCCCTCAAGGATATGTACCCACAAGGCATAAAGGTGTTGTCCTTATTCTCGGCATCGGAGGAGCGAGAGGTGGCTCTCTACCGGCTTGGTATACCCATGAAGGCGATTATTTCGTAGAGAATTGTAAGGAAAGGAGGACAATCGAAGACTTGGTGGGATGAGACGCAGACCGGTAATCTAATTGAGGTTCATGATGTGTTGTTACATCAACCGATTGAGAAACATGTTAGAGATTTGGATGGTGTTGATCTTGTGATTGGTGGTAGTCCCCTGGACTAAGCTTGATACTAAGGGTTTGAGTGGCGAACGGTCGTCATTGTTCTACGAGTATGCTAGTATTTTAAAATCTGTCGGGCCATATGCATGCGGCGGTAGATGGTTTGATGCAAGATTTGGTATGACTTGTATGCTTGCCGTTGCTGCAGTTTTTATCTTCAAAATGCGTAATCTTACTTGTTCTTCTATACAAATCTTGTTTCAGGTGGATCCGTGGAGGTGGAGGTGGGCAAGGAAGCAAGGTGGCTGCATGGTCCGTCGGTCCGTGGAGTGAATCGTAGTGAAGGTGAAGTTTGAAGGTGGCTGTGGTGAATCTCGTGATTTTGTGATGTGAACAAAGTGCAGCCATTCTTGGCGGCTGCTTGCTACTTCTGTTTTCTCGTTCTAGTTGCTTCAAGTTCAAGGAACTTATAGTGTGTGTGTGTGTGTGTCTTTGTCTTGCTTTGCGGCGTGTGATTTGGACGCCTGGAGGCTTACTTTGTTTGTGGGTTGTTACTTATTTCCTTGCAATTGAGAGAACTATGACTTATATGCTTGCGGCTGTTTTTTATGTTTCATTTATCTTTAAAATGTATGTTATTTGTGGAGATCTCCCTTTAGCACAACTACAAATCCCTTTAAGCGAGCCTCGCTTGTGTTCCCGTAGGTTCTCTAGTACTTATTTACTACTTTTTCCTATAAATCCTTCCGCCAATAAGCAATACACTTCGAAACATCTTAAAACAAATTCGGAAACAAAGGGTACATATGGATGGCCTGTTCCAATGTGCTCGATCAGCCCATTAAGCAGTTATCTCTGAATGTTGTCAGGCCCAAAGAAATCTTGGAACCTGATAGGCCCAATTCAAGACGCACAAATGAGCCCATGTAGGCCCAAAAATAAATTACAGACACATGCAAGAGAGTATGTCTGAAATATAAAGTTCATCACAGACGCGTGTGTGAAGGATCGTCTGTAACTCTACGCGTGTCTGTGATAAGATACTTATTACTGACGCGTGCTATGTAGACATGTCTGCGATAACGCTACAGGGTACGCCACACAGTGCAGTTCTTATTGCAGACACGTGTATCGGCTTATTGCAGACATGCCATATGAATGCCTGTCTGTAATTCTCTATCGCAGACGCGTGTTAGTTTGATGTCTGTACTGGCCGTGTCTGCAATTAGCTTTTTTTACATAGTGAGGGTAACCCCACCTGTTTCTTAAAAAACACCATATATTATTATTACATAAGATTTAGGAAAACATAATTTATACTATATTTAAGAAACACCGGGCTGGTATGATCATTGCATCATGGCTGGATTGGAGCGCTAGAAACATCTACACTATTGGAGGAGCATACGGTATAGCAGGTGCACTTAAAAGCGTCACAATGGCCGCAAACGTTGTGGATGCTTTCTTGTTCGCATACTTTGTTGCAACCGTATTCGTTAAAACACAATCCACGATAACTGCCGCTTAGGTGCCCACAAAGATTTCGTACGCCCAGACAACCTGCCGTCTCACATGGAGACATTGAACATGCTAACATATGCAAAAACATGATTAATTAGCCAAAATATTAATTATACATAACAACATATTAAGTTTTATATTTTCAACGGTGCAAGGATATATACCTGCAGCCACGATGGCAATTAGGAGCAGGACTGTAGAGAAATTCTTTCCTAAAGGCGCCATTGGTTTTGTTTTTTGGAAGCTTAATTACTTTGAAGAAGAGAATGAGCGAGCAGGTTGGTGGACGATAGGAGTGAAGTCCGACAATATATATAACTCATGAACTCAACAATCACATGCCTAGTGTGTTCCACCGTAGAAGCATAAATATAAAGGATCACCTAGCGTTTAACAACAGAAGCACAACAGTCCAGAGACATGTTTGTATTCAGCCGTGTTTTATTCAGAACCTAAGTTTCATGCATGACGTCCATCGACCAAATTATCGTCAGCATTTGATGAGCAGGTCCTCCGTAACATAGTTTAATATGCCAAGTAAACAGGACGCCAATGCAAGTTGCATTGGTACTAATGTACGTTGTCCGCTGATACCCTCGATCATTTCCACTGTATGAATATGAAATCGCGGTACTGTGTTTAGAAAAAAAGAATACTTTCTTAGAGCATCTCCAGCAGTTCCCCCATCTACATCCCCAATGAGCAAAAACTGAAATTTGAGGGATTTGTAGTAGCTTCCAACAGTCCCCCAATCCCGACCCCAATGAGAAAAACTTTTTCTCATACGCCGCAAAACCGACCCTCCACCCCGCAAACAAAGGGGAACAACCCCCTCCCCGCAAACCTCTCTGCATACCTGTTATTTTTGGCGCGCATGAAGTTTCATGCAACCATACACCGCCGGCGGGGACGGGTGGCGCTGGATTTGACGCGAGGAGTTCGCATGGAGGAGAGGAAGCGGTGGCGGCATGCTTCTGGATCTCGGGCGCCGCTGGATCTGACGCCTACATCCACTGATCTGCGGGGAGGAGCCCGCGTCCGCTGGAGTCCAGCGCCCGCGAGGAGGCCTGCCGTGAAGAGTCCGGCGTCGCGCGTAGGAGATGAAGCCGCGGCGTCCGTGCGGAGCAGAGGAAGCGGCGGCGGCATGTGTGAGAAGGAAGCGGCAGGCACGAGACAGAATGACCGCGTGGGAAAAAAAAAGAAAAAGGAACGGAGGAAGAAATTTGTCTATTTGGCTGACAGATGGGGTCCATCTTTATTGGGGGTCACTTATTGGGAAACTGCTGCACCACCTCTCCCCAATACATCAACCAGTGGTATTGGGGTACCCCCATTGTCCTGCTATTGGGGAAGATGTATTGGGGGACTGCTGGAAATATGCTCTTATGCCTCTTGACCATGATAGAGACCGAGGACCAAGAAGCCCCTGCCTAGACGCAGGAGCAGACAGATAACAGCCCAACCATTGGCTCACATACCGGCCTGGGGCGCAGTACTCCTCGAGCAACGGTTTGGCAAAGTGCCGCCACATGGACCCTTTTCTTTACGCTCGGCAACAACCACAGCAGCGAGCACACGGAGCCATCTTATGACTTCATGGAGCTTCGCCGGCGGTCATCTGCAAAATCTAGTCATGTTCAACGTTGGTCTCACTGTGGCACTGCAGAGCAAGGGTCTAGCACAACTGAATTATCTTTACCTCGTCCGCGTCAAAGTGGATGACAATTGTGGCGCGCTGACCTCCCTTTATCTTCAGGACTGCAGGCAGCTTGTCCACGTGAACATGTCGCACGCCGGTCTGCATGTTCTCGACATCGATAAATGTGGTAAGTTTGGGTACAAATGGAAAATAGGAAATGGTCAGAGAGTGTGACTTTGGGAGGATACTTGGGTTGGTGGTACTAGTCTTGCCACCCAGTATTGGCCTCTTTACAGGATCCTTAATGAGTATGGGAAGACCATTGCTGAATCTTGGAATGGTCAAACTCTGAAATGCTCCTTTAGAAGAAACCTGACAGAACAAATGTACCAAATGTGGTTAGAGGTAGTAGAGTCAGTAGATTCTATACAGTTCTCTCCAGTAGAAGATGAGATGGTTTGGCAGTATACAACTCATGGGACCTATACTTCTCAGTCTTTCTATAAGATTGTCAATTTTAGAGGAATTAGTTATGTTCATACTCCAGCTGTCTGGAAGTTGAAAATCCCACCTAGAGTCCACATTTTCTTGTGGCTTCTTATGAATAATAGGAACATGACTAGGGACAATCTGGCAAAAAGAAGAGAAGTTAAAGATGATACTTGTTTGTTTTGCAATGAGAAAGAAACCTGCCATCATCTCTTTTTTGATTGCGCTGTCATTTGTAGATGCTGGTATTTAGTATCTGAGTTCTTTGGTATGCAAGTAGGTTGTAGTTTAGAGAATATTGGCCAATTTTGGTTAAGCAATAAAAGGAATAATCTACTGAATATTATTACCTCTGCTATTTTGTGGAGTGTTTGGAAACTCAGGAATGAGTTATGTTTTCAGAACACAGGTTGGACAGGAATGGATGCCTTGTATCACTTGGTGGCCGGGGTGTTGAGGAACTGGATGGTTCTTTGCCCAGAGGACCAAAAACCAAGGTTGGAGGACTTCATAAAAATGATCAAGACAATGGCAAGAGAGCTACTGTGGCTACCTTTTACCAGCATACCAGATGTGTGAAGATGGCGCGAGGAGGCTTTTGCAAGAGCTCAGTGAAGAAGCTGACCAAGACAATGGCTGGAGGCACTCTTTCCTGGTGGGAGGATCTGGATGTGGCACTTCAGGAGATGGAATGAGAGCGCTTGTTTTAGTCTCTTCTTAAGTTTTCTTTTCAGTTGTGAATTTTGGCTGGAACTTGTAAGCTGAGGCTGGCTCATACCGGGGGTGTGAGCTTCATTTTGAATTGGCGCTGTAAACTGTGAACATGTTTGGTCTGTTGGTTTTATAATCAAAAGGCCGGGGCTGGTTTGCCCTCGTACTCTAAAAAAAAATCAAGCACCCTGATCTGGTTGGTGTACAGAGGCCACAAAATTGACATCAAGTACAGCCACACACCAGCCATCGTGAAGCTCATGATCTTGTTTTGCATGGCGAATGAATGCCCACTTGACTGCATTGGCAGTGCTGGATCCACACACCCGTGCTCATGCTGTAGGCTGTAGCCAGAGTAATAACCTTGAAAATACAACAGTTTTGACAAATACGGATACAGGGCTTACAAAAACCTAGGACAATACACCTCGCAAATCAAGTTGAGCGCTTCCTAGACACAGACCTGGAGTACGAACAGCGGCTATGAAAGTATAACTTTCCCCTGAATGACGGCTCTTGCCAGAATATCTGCTACGTGAGGGTTCCCTTCCCCACTCCCTTTCTTAGGAGAGTAGCTTGTTGATCTCTCCGATTCTAGGGGATGGCTGCAAGAGTCCGCCCTCTTCAATGGACAGAAGAACACTGAAATGTTCAGTGTGGAGTACTAAGCAAGGATCATGCACAATGCTTTGTATCAATCATCTATAGCACAATCAGTAAGCCAAGGGAATTGTTCAACAATTATATGGGAATTTCTCAGAAATGGCACTGCCTTTTTACGTCCCCGTCTAGTATTCTCCAAATAATTTGCCTTGTTTATTTCTTTGAAATTCTCAATGAAATGAAATCAACAAATTACCATGCCAAAAAAACACAAGCTAAAGTCAAACAAAACCTGCTCTTAATTGTATCCTGGGAAACAAAACTACCCCCGGTACAAGCAAATCAACGGTGATATATACGACTATTGTTCATTTTTTGCCCGGTGAGCAATGGTGTAACTATAAGGAGGAAAACTATGGTCATGTTACCCCACACAATAAGCTCTTATATATGTTGACTGGAGATGAACCAAATTTTAGCTGCTACCACATGAATCCTTCAAAATCTTTTTTCACTACAAGTGCAAACAATAGAATCATGTCAGCTAATGAAATTGATACGTTTCTGGAACTCGAGATGCAAAAAGAGCACACTCACACACCTCACAGATCGCTGAACTGTTTCTGGAGTGTGGGATTGATGCATGCAAATATGGATTTCTTCTTTTGCTTTGTTCCAAACAGGAAGTTCCGCAACGGTACCCTTGTCCTACTTGGAAAATGCTTGAACTGTTTCCCATAGCTACTTTCAGTCTCTGGTTGCGACAAGTGTTGGGATGAAAACTCAAAACTCTCGCGTAGCTTCTCTAGGGTGTGGTTAACCTTGGCTTGAAGCCCCCTCATTCGTTCTGATGCTGCCTGCAGCTCCTTCTCAATCCTGCTGTTCGATTGCTGCATGTTTAGGACCTCCCCTTGAAACTTGGCAGCTTCATATGGTGTAAACAACTTGGCTCTGTCCATCTCCAAGTTACCACGTAGGGCTTCGGCTATCTCCTCTTGCAGTCTGCAAAGAGATGCAGACTTAAGCTGCACTTCTTGATCGAGAAGCGCACTCTGCTCAAACCATACATCCAGTTCAGTTCGGAGTTCTCTCAACTTCTTTTCTGCTGGTTTGGGCTCTGCTCGAGTATCAGGTTCTCCGATCATATTATCATCCATGTTCTCCATTTCATTCTTTATCTCCTGGTATCTTCTATCAAACTCCTCCATGTGATGGCAAGCCATGCTATACCTTACCAGGAACTGCAAATTTTCCTCCACCAAAGTGTCAATGTCATTTCTGAACCTCACTTCAAAAAGTGAAGTGTTGTTAGGTGCATCGATGTTGTTAGAACTGCTTTCCTCCACAGTTGAAATATCTCTACCCAAAGTGCCATTTGATCTGTCAACTTCTCTAAAAGATCTCACGCTTGAGAAACCGTTTGAGTTACTACCAACTTTATTTGGAGGCATCTCCGAGGAATCCAGGAGATTTCTTAGTGACCGAATCTCAACATACTTCATGGAATTTGCATTCCTTAACTCCCGTATAACTGCTTTTGTCTCTTCAAGATGCTCCTGGTTTTTCTTTTCCAGTTCGGTAAGCCTTCTCTTTGTTTCTTTGTAGTTCTGCAGAACTGAAGTATAGTCAGCTAGTAGGATTGCTTCTCTACCTTCAAGCCCACCCATCAAACCAGACTTTTCACCCTGACTCCCTCCATGGTTGTTCGAGGTAGTAGCTTCGCTTGCAAGCTCTTTGCCATGTGAACTATTCTTCTCTAAGCTCGTCAGAACTTGCTCAGAATCTCCAGCTGGCACACAGAGAGAAGTTTCATCCCTCACTTCTGAGGAATTCCTATTCTTCATATCTTGGATATAATCAACATGACCTAATGAAATGCAGTCATCCTCTTTAAGAAATCCAACTTGGCTGCATTCGTTCAAACTTTCAATATTTTGTGGCCCATTTAGTTGACCACCTTGGTCTGGCAATTCTTCAACAGATTGTGTTTCATTTAGGGAATCTTTTTCCTTTAAACTGTACAACTCTGAGGAAGCAATTGGACTAATCTGCCCACTGGTATTTTGTGATTTACTATCTCCAAGTCCTTCCTCCTGGATTACACTACTGCTGGTAAAAGAACTTCCATCACCAATATTTCCCTCAGCAACTTCCATTATTGACTGAGAAGCTTCATTAGAGCCATATTTCTTGTCTAAAGTATCCATACTACCTGAGTGGAGGAGATGAGTCTGTCTGACAATTCCCAATGGATATTCACCTCTCACAATTTCGCCTTTAGGGAAGTTTCTACTTCCATTCTCATTTTCTGATGAACTCTGGAATACTTCTCCTGGTGAGCTATCGACATTGCCCTCACCTGAATCATGAACTCTGTTTTCATTTTCTGAACTGACAAACGAAATATGGTTCTCAGAATGTATAGACGATTTGTATCTAACTTGCTGCATTAAGCAACTCCCAGGGAACTTTTCCTCATTAGCATTCATCAAACCATGGATGCCATCATTACCATTATCAGTAACCACTTCCGAGGAATCTTCTCTATCTTGGCCCAAACTATGACTTAGAGCTGGTTCATCTATGTCCCTGAACTCCCCACCCTTGCTCTCTTCTGTAGAGTGCTCCAGGACCACATCTTTTAAAACTGTTGCACCATCCCCTACCACAGTTGACAAATTATGCAGGTCTTCAGGACCAACAGATCCAAGTGCCTTTGAGATATTAATTATGCAGCTAAAAACTTCCGAAAAGCCTATGCTGACAGAGGTTTCTCCCTCAATTATTGATCTTTCAAGAACTTGGACTGTGCTAAACTCATCCTCTAATTGCTTGATCTGTTCATTTAAGTCACTTTGGTCATCACGAAGTGCCATCTCGTCTTGTAAGTCATCCAGTTTATTCTTTAGGTTCCCATTCTCTTGTATGAGTTGATTGATTTGTGCTTTCTGTTTTGGGAACTTGAGCTCCAAGTTGATGACTTTATCAACAAGTTCATCAACATTCTCTGCAATCTCCTCCGCAGAGGATTCAGAACCACTGGCAAAAAACTTGTCAAGTTTCTCATATATGGGCTGGAACTCAAGTATTGTCTGGGTAACCGGGTAAGACCTTGCGTTCACCGACATGCCTGTGCTGCTTGCCTCTCTTGAAGATGTGTCAAGTTTCTCAGTGTTGCTATCCATAGAATACAGCTGTGCGCGGAGAGACTTTGTTTTTTCCAACTCCACGGCTGCAAGGCTGATCAACTCCTCAAAATGACGTACAAGCTCAGAAATGGTTCCCTGACAAGATCTAAGAGCTGTTACTGTCATCAAGATACGGGCTTCATCATCGCCGATGGCTGCATGTGCATCAAATTTGTCCTGAATAACACAGATTTCCTTTTGCGTATCTGCAATCTGCTTCTCGATCTCCCAGTACCGAGCAATACCACTCTCGTAAGAACTCTTAACATACTCTTTCTCGGTTTGCAGAACAAGTATAGCCTTCTGAAGCCTGCCGATCTCTTCTCGCGCCTCCTCGGTGCTTACGTGTGGATCGGAGGACCCTGACGTACCTTGTTGTCTCTTTGCCTTGAGAATCTCTTGGACCGTGGACTTGTGTATCCGGTGCGAGTTGATCGGTGTAATTGCTCTGGGGAAATCATGATCCTCCTCCTCTAACATTGCATACTGCACCTCTTCTGGACAAGCAGTGGCAATGGTGTGGTTGGCCTTGTGGAGCTCCTTGGATATGTGGTCATAGCGCTCGACGAGAGCTCTGTAGGCTCTGTAGAGCTGCTCCACATGGCCTATCACCTCTGGTCTGGTGTGGTAATACATCTCGGCCCTCTTGCCAAAGGAATCGGCTTCCTGTCCGAGGAGTTTAAGCATGATCTTGACTCGATTCTCCATATCTGCACACAACACAAAGATCAGGATAATTCAGAGCAGGAGATAAATGAGGAACATGTGGGAATGGGAACCGGAACTGACCCTGCAGGTTTGCGTCGAGCCACTTGGACTGGGTGGTCCTGATGTGGCTCGCCCACCACCACGAGTAGGCGTTGCTCGCCGCCCGCTGCAGCATCTTGACATGAATCGCCCCGAGCTCCGGCCGGCCCTCCGCAATCGATCGGATCGGGTTGGGATCCCTTCCCTGATCGCTGTGCTGATGCTGCTGATATTGGTTGACTAGCACTAGCTTGAGTTGAGTCTTGACTCTTGAGAGGATCGGAGGATTCGTGGTTGTGCAGTTCTTGGCCTGATGGAAAAGTCAGACAGTGAGATGGGATGGGGATGCCTTCACAGCGTGCAAAGCAACAGGTAAGCTAAAGCTGGAGGATGTGGGTCTTTCCCTTCTGTAACGGTGGCCCTTCTAGAAAGGCTGAAAGGGCCATAACACACTGTCGAGGAGGTCGGTGGGCGGTGGCGGCGGTCGCGCAGCAGCGTTTCCCTCCAGATTGGATCACGCTGGTGGCGGCGCCGGCCACACTCCAAAAGCGGCCTGGGCTCTATTCTAATTTCTAGAAGCTTAGAAGCTTAAGTAAAAAAACAACTCCATTGAATCTTCTATTTGAATTTCTATTTTAGAAGGGCTTCCAAAATTTAGTTTCAGCCCCCAGAAAACCCTATTTTTAGGTCAGAAGGATAAGAATAGGGTCTTAGGTTAGAAGCAAATTTGTGTCTCTAGTTTTTGCAGGCTAGTAGGAGCCTAATTGCTGGAGTTGCCATCAAATCAATACCAAGGACCTTGTCAAAAAAAAAAAAAAATCAATACCAAGGATTTGACGGCTGTCGACTGACGACTGTCAAGCCACCATCAATTTTTTACTGCCAGTAAAAATTGTTTATATGGACTACTGTATGTACCAGTGGGGGATGACATCATCTTTCACGAGGAACTTCATCTTTAGTTCTTTACCACGTTCAGCCATTTATCAGCAATCCATATGGGAGCTGCAGAATACATAACCCCTATATCCCATACTACAGGCAATAGCAATGCAAATTGACATATAAATGTTACTCCAAACTAGCTTAACAACTGAGTACTCCGTAGCACCGTTGTCCTGTACAGCAACATTAGTACTTAAACGACTTTCTAGGGTTCAGCAGCCGCGGCTTGCAAGTTGCAACCTACTCACAGGTCAGCAATGTCCACTAAAGTTGCATTAAGCAAGCTACAGATCATAGTTCTGGCAGTAGTCCAGAAGACGTCTAGCATCTTCAAGGGTGCCTTCAGTCAGTGAGGCGTCTTCTTCACCCAGGGAGGACTTCTCCGCAACCCACCTCTCCATGACACAGCAGATCGCCCTGAGCTGTTGATTATTTTCAGGATAGGAAATGCAATGCGGTGCTGCTCCAATATGGTTCACAATGTTTGACGTGTTAAATTTGAGAAAGTGAACAAATACTTCTATATCTCAGGAAAATAAAGCAGGTTATTTATTTTATTGGGAAGGAAGGATACAGATGTGGATACCCCATGCTTCAAGTAAGCGTCCTCAGTTGACAACTCCTCTTTTTTCTCAACTCTGTGGCTTTCAAGGTCATCCTTAATGTGTGTGAACCTGACAAGCAATAGAGATACAAATTGCTCGAGAGATGAAGAGGTCATATCGATTTGTTGTGCTTGTGGCAGCAAACATGCTAAGATGCACCAGAGAGCGTTCCGGGCTTGGTTGTCATCAGAGACCAGTGGAAGAATGTCAAAGAGGCCCTCCAGGAAGGGTAAATCTGAATGCATAAACCAGTGTGGTAATAGTGTGAATGTAAACATGGTTTTAAATTGTAAGATGCACTGTTCATAAATGTGACTCACCATGAGAGAGCCTAGGCACAATATGCTTTCCATCTGACAAAATATTTGCTAATACGATAACCACAGAAGCGCAATAGCTTGTAACCTGAAGCAGAGTTAATATATAATCAGTAGGAGCCTGGGACCTCTTTAGCAGAGTTTGCAAATTTAACACCATTAACATATTTTTGTTGCATGTTAAATATATAGAACTTCAGATATCTCACAGAGTATAAAATATTCAAGAAGCAAGAAAATTACTGATAGTAGAAAAAAGAGAACTTCATATTTATGAGCAGTACAGGTTGGCATCTTGGTGGGTCATTTAGTCATGTTGCGTGGTCTACCCCAACTTTTTGAGACTAAAAAGACTTTGGTGTTTATTGTATACGAGTTAGCTTCTTACACTGAAACAATGAAATTACTAAAGAGACAAGACGCAAGAGCATCAAACCAGACTGTACAGGATGAACCAGACACGGTGAAATAAATGAAATGGGAGCTCACCTCAAATTTATCAGGTAACTTAACTATGCTTTCAACCACTTGAATCAGCTGATCACTTTGTGACATCACTCCTGAACAGCTGTCTATGGTAGATAATTCTTCAATGAAATTAAGGATCAAATCAAGAGAATCTGACCTGAAAGTTGTTCATAAAGTGTATATTGATAATGCTGCATTGCTGTCCCAGGTTGTTAGCTCAAAGTTAAACTAACAAAGGTAATAACAAGGACAAACGACTACAACAGTCACAAAAAGATGCATCAAGGATAAAAGCAAAATTAGAATACAAGTTTACAGTTCTCACATCAAACAAAATAAGAAATGTTTTCAACCCACACAAGGGACCTTAGAGGTTTGTGGGAATGCTTTAAGTTTTGAATGTTGGTTGGAGAATAAAATCCTCATATATAAATCTTCGTAACATTGGATAATCATATGGGTCGTTCTTACTAATGAATCACCAAGAACAAAATTCAATACGTGCAAATATTATGTCATGAAATGAGGATATACTGAAGTTGGTACATTGCAGAGGGCACCATACCTGTCTAATTTACCCTCATTTGATAACTTCTGAATCTCAATTGCTAACAGACTGATAGTGTGGTCAATCAAGCCCACTTTTATCAATGGCTGAAGAAGAATGGTGGTCACATCTTGATTATTAATGACAGTTGACAGAAAGTCTATGACCTGCAACCAACAATTTAGCCAAAAATGAAGAGAAACCACAATTTTGACCTCTTAGTAAGCAAGCTCCAGAACATAAAAAAATCAGATGTCTTGAGATAGTTTCAGCTGAACCCTAAAATAGTAAGGTAATAACAATTTTGTCTAATGGCTAAAAATTATATAAAATCAAGTATGCAAATACATAATAGTTCATAGACTGTAAAGTCACTGCATTCCCACACTATAGTTACAAAGTTGAAATCACAATGTTAAATCTTTAGACACTCTAGGATAGTATTATATAGTGCAACTGAAATTTGGGAAATAGAGTAAAAATGTTAACATATTACAGCTACACTATTGGCAGCTACCAGTAATAAAACCAAGAGTGACCATAAATAAAAGGCAACTATAATTTGTTTGGGTGCTTTAATAAACATGCTATAAAAGTGATCAAGAAGCCTGTATCATTGCAGATGGCAAGTATGCAATAACCAATAGGGCCTTGTTTAGTTCCCCCAAATTGGGGATTGCCAATTTGGCACGGTGAAAGATTCCCCATCACATCAAAATGCCGGCGCATGCATGAAGTACTAAATTTAGATGAAATTAAAAATTAATTGCACAGTTTAGTTGTACTTTACGAGACAAATCTTTTGAGCCTAATTAGTCAATATTTTACAAATACAAACAAAATGCTACAGTATGCTACAGTGGTGATTGCCAAATTGGCAACCCCCAATTTGGGGGAACTAAACAAGGCCTAGAATTCACTGTAATGGCCTCTTAAGTCTTAACACTGCATCATGATACGGTAGGCTCAGAGAGAACTAAGACACAACACACATACCTAATTGTCATCTTGAAGAAGGATAAATAAAGACAAATGCATAAAACATTAGAAGAGGTTGCCATACAGTTTTGAGTTTTCTGTTATAAGCAGTTTACACAGTCTTGCTGCTAACGCTGCATCTCCTGCAAGTGGAATGGAGAAAATACAGGGGCTTGGAAAGTTCTTTTTTGTAGCTACTAGTTTCATCGTGCAAAATGTTAAAAGGAACCGTATGGTCCGTATCATATATCAAGACTTAAGTAAAACTATTATAATATATAACTTTTTAGAATCATACAAACTGATTACCCAGGGGCATACTGCCTATATGAATTCAGTATTGTACCTTCTCAAGCAACGTAGAATTCAGTGTGTTTCCAACTATCCAAAGAATACGTGAAAGAATTTCATCAGGTAAAAGAGCTTCAGCCCAAGAAACAGACACACTGGTACGTAGAACAGCAGCCAAAAACCTGTCATACAAAAATATTATTACATTGACTATGGCTACAGCAACTCAGTGAAAAACACTTGTTCTATCTCACAATCACTTGGCAGACTACATAAGTGCAACCATAGAATATCAAGTGACAATTGAAAAACACAAATATACAAGGATAAAAAGGGCAGAAAATACCAATTGCAGAAATTATGCATTCACTGTTTTTTCCTATTCTTTTCTTTCCAGATTGACATGATCAGATATGCGGTTGTCAAGTATAGAACATAAACCATAATTCGAACTTTCTTACACTAACAAGTGAATATAGCTACATGTTTACCAAAAGGGCAGTTGGCCCAAACAACTTTTTTATCTGCAGTTCAGCAAACGAGAGTTAAATTAACAGTATGTCTGCACAGAACAAATGCCATAAGCATGACTAGTTTTGAGTGGGGACATTTGCATACTTCTAAGGTAGAACCAAACTGGACCTTTTGCCTACTTCACACACACTGCACACTGATTGTAAAGAAACATGAAACAACGTGAATACTCAATACTTATCAGTCTGACAGTAATGAGATGCTAGATCTCTTTCACATGATTTGTTCCAAGATCACAGTCCTTAGAGAGCTAAAATAATGCTGGTACAGCAAATGATTTAATGATGTATATTGAGACAATAAAGGAAAAGGGAAACGATTAATAGTGTACAAGTTTTATTTTAGCAAATCAGATACCAAGAAGGCAATGCATGGTAACCATAATTAGATTAGTATTGAAAAAATGAAAACACAACCTGAATATTTCAGAAAGGCAAGCAGAGTCGTCTAGAAATAGCTGATCCACAATAGTAGCAGTCAAACCATTGTGCAGGCTGATAGCATTAACTAGAGATTCATGACAGGCTAGGTTTCCCAGGATTCCAAGACAGATTTCCTGTAGGGATAAGACATCCAATAATCAAGTGAGAAAATGGTTACAAAAATTGTGGGGCAGTGGGGGCAAGAATTAAGAAAAGGTAAGTGTTACTTCACCTTTACTCTAGGGGATTGAGTTACATGGAGGTTTGCCAAAAGCACTTCAAGTACAAGATTATTCATCTACAAGAATTAAAGATCTGCATTGTCAGCAAGCACTGGATCCACTTACACTACAACATGTGTCCTCAATAGCAAAAAATAAAAGTGCAAGAAATTTTAAAAATCATTAGAATTGACTTCAACACGTCAAGCGACATCTGATAAACTTCTTGTGAAGTTTTAAAACCGAATATTATTACTATAAAATTGCTAGATGTATTCATGGGTAGAATAATGCATGATGCATAGCTTTCGACAGTACTAGCAATAAATGCTGGGGTTGTACCTATCTATTGGACAAGGTGCAACTCTCGTTATTCAAATGTTGGTCAATACTGGCATGTTCTGAGAATATAAGTATTTTCATTGTGTAGAGTTCCAACTTTTTTTTTTTAACGAAAGAGTACCGACTTTAAAGCATATATTCCTGGTATCTGTAATTTACCTAGCTCACATGAGTATCTGGTAAATTTATAGAACAGATGAACTAAGAGCTCACACCCAAGGACCTGATCTACTTCCACTAATGAGTACTAAGAGGTAATATGAACC
This sequence comes from Themeda triandra, assembly GCA_018135685.1. Lineage (NCBI taxonomy): Eukaryota > Viridiplantae > Streptophyta > Magnoliopsida > Poales > Poaceae > Themeda > Themeda triandra. Next base: position 1,909,866 of record JAENPR010000032.1, read on the forward strand.
CACCTGATCATTCTCTTGGGGCAGAGAAAAGGAGTCTGATGTAGCAGCATTACTTATACGGACATTTTATTTCTCAAGTTTTGTGCATCGATCTAACAACAATATATGTCAAAAATCCTAAACTGCCCCACCCACACACTTAGAATACTTATATTGAAATCTCAGTGCAAGGTCTTTGGTTTTTTTCCCCACTCCTTTTCTTTTGCAAAGAAAGCATAGATGAGACAACAAGCTGGGCATAGAATAATAATCTACATTGTAAACACAGAGTAAGAAGATATTGATAACGCACCATCAGTTCTGCTTGAGGTTTACTAGCTGCAAGGTCCCACAGAATGCAACCACACTCTTCCCATGGATCCTTATACTCAGGTTGTGCTGATTCCCCATTACTAGAATGTGCATCCTTCTCTTCCGGGACACCTTGCTTCACACTGTTTGGTCCAGTATCATAGAGTCATCTTGTTTGCTAACATACAAATTTCACCTCTAAATGCATCGCTTACCTGAACTCTTTCTCCACATTGGAACCCTGGGGTAGTAGCTGCCGTATAAGGGAGATAGTGTAGCTGGGATCAACTGTTGTCGTGTCATCAAGCAGCTGCAGGAAATTACAAGCAGGAGATCGAGCATCAGCAGAGCAGCGGAATGCCAGCCAAACACGAGTTTCCAAGACTTCAGCTAAACGAAAATCGTGCATAATCGATGGCCACCCAAACGAAGGTCACCAACTGCTCGACGGAATGCCAGTGAGGCGGAGACGTCCTAAGGCGCCATCGACGCCACCATATCAGTGGGGCTGGGACGTGAGCAGTAGACCAAGGGAAGAGGGCCACGCACCTCGGAAGGTGGCGCGAACGGGAGGTGACTGGGAGCCTCCTCCTCGCCGTCGGCCGCCTCGACGCCGCCATCCTCTTCTCTCAGCCCCGCGTCTTCCCGTTCCTGCGGTGACTGGGGCGCTTCGTCCTGCGCCGCTTCGCCCCCCTCGAGGACATCCTCTTGCGGAGCGCCTGGCGCCATTGCGGCGTGGCCGCCGGAGATTAGCGACCTTGGGTACTGGCCGGCGGAGCTTGAACTACAGGACGCTTTCGAGTTTCCAGCGCCGGGGAAGGGGAACCCTGAAGGCGGGTTTTTTGGGATTCCGCGTTCCTCTTAATGGGCTTTTTAGCACCCTGATGGGCTCACGGCCCGAGTCCAGCAGTCCAGCCCAAACACGCCCTACTGCCAGCGACACGAACATCCGTTGTCACCCCCAAACCGACGACCGGCGGCTGTCTACCGGCGGCGATGGACTACACCCTCGCGGCGCTGAAGGTCTTCTGCTCCCAGCTCGCCGACCGCACCGACGCCCCCTCCTCCGAGGGTTCCTCCGCCGCGCAGATGCTCAACGGCATCCGCTTCCAGCGCGCCTGGCTCCAGGTCCCCAAATTGACCTCCTCTCTCTCTCTCTCTCCTTTCTCTCCCACCTGCATTTCGTTCGTCGTGGCCTGAGGACTCGCAGTGGCAGGGTGTGATCCTGTCAGCGGACTACAACGAAGCTGGCGACGGGCGCTTGTTGCTGGATGACGGGTCCTGCATCGCCGACCTCTTCGTCTTGCCCAGAGAAGCAGAGGGCGGGTATTGGCGGCCAGGTACGCCGGTTCTTTGATCTTGCCTTGTGCTGTGAGATAGAAACCACAAATTCCATCCATAGCTCTCACATTGTCGAAATAATATCCAATTGTATTATTCTTGGTAATCTTGAAGAGCGACTGTTTGTGTAGATGTGATATGTTACCCCAATCTTTGTCCTACATCAATCTTCTCAAACTGACCAAGTTACAAAAATGTATTAACATCAACAGGTTCAAATGAATGCACTGTCAAGACATGTTTCATGGAGAATTTAATAAAAACTAATTTGATGTTGTATAAGTTGTGTATTTTCTTAACAAATTTGTTGAAGTTAGATAAGTTTAAACTAGGATAAAGCTAAAGAGGCTATAATTTTTTTTATTTTTTTTTAACTGAAGAGGCTATAATTTGGTACAGAGGGAGTATTCTGTTTGTGTTCTGTAAATTTTAGGTTGTTTTCTGGGTTACCTTTTCTTGTTTACACTGGCTAATGACAGCTCTTGTGCTGTAGGGATGTATGTAATGGTTATTGGTGCATACATTGCAGCAGAGTCCAAGCAGCCCACTGAGTCCAAGGACAATTATCCAGCTATCAAGGTGCCATATTCCTCACTAGTCACTCCTCATGTCTGCCCCTGTCTTCTTCTTGTATGCCTTTTTCCAACCGTTTACTAAGGCCTTGGAGGTCCTTTGTTGCCATTTACTCGGAATTGGAGGTTCTCTTTCTATGATCTTTGTTCTTTAATATTATTGCAACCTTCGTTTTGAATGACCTGAAAAATTAAACCCCGAACTCAATGTTTTGTAAACCCTGGATGATTCTTCATTGACTTGGAGGAAGTAGAAATGAAAAGCGTATGTATAGGCTGATCTCATTGCAAATTCTGTTAATACATTCCAGTGATGAGGAACAAGTTTTGCTAGTTTTACTGATTAATGATAGGAGTTGCTTAGCATCGAACTTAGTTACATCATGAAATAGTGGTGCTATGGTAAATTGATAAGTCTTCACTCTTCACATAACATGCCACTTCTTGATTTCTTAAGACGTTTGACTGAGCAGGTTTACATATATAAATTATATAAGATTTTCCTGTCATCATTTCTAGAAATTATAGGGAAATTTATAGGAAATAGCTGTTCACATTACATAATTTAATTTGTGTGCTCTATACATAACAAAGATTCTGTTTTTCTGACATATAATATTTCCCATGCTTCCTTTTTTTTGACGACTTCCCCATGCTTCTTTAAATCCAACAGTCGAGTGCTCTTATGGATCATGTGAGGGAAATATTTCTTTATGATCCATATTGGCGAATCAAGCATATCAATCTTTTTCAGTAAACTACTCCATGAAAGTGATCTATGAACTTCATTGTGGCAGGTGCATAAGATGGTGGACCTCTCTTCCCAGCCAGACCGTGAAGCGATGTGGTACATGGAAGTAGCTGAGGCTTACAACTTATTTTACTTGCCATACTCAGCCGCTGCTAGTCCCGCTCGCCCATCATGAGCCCTGGCCGGCTGACCCTTTTCTCCGGTTGCTTCGACACCTTGCTTATTAGCAGTAAATTGCTCTAAGCAACTCTCCTAAATGTTAGATGATCCTGGATTGTATCACCACCCGTTGTACTGATCCAGATATAAATCACCATGCTAAACAGTTCATCATGAGCATCAACTGGCTATCATCATGCTTATAGAGTAAATAAAGCTTGAATTATAGGGCTAAGCCCTGTTTTGAGCCTGCACGCTCAGGCGGGACCTCACCTCACCCCTCGGGTAGACATCTTTGACCACCACGTCAGCATTACTGACTGGAGTCAACCACGACTTTGTCACACACGCCACGTGGACTCGATCAGACCCACCAACCGTCGTCGTCGTGGTCGTCCCCATCGACGACGCCGAAGAGACGAGATGGGACGACGCCGAACGGCATAAGAGACGAGGTTGACGACAGGAGAGCTGAGACCTGAGAGACTGCGGATGGAGAATTCGGATTTTGCATTTCCGCTGAGCTCGGTCTTTCCACGTTGGCAAAGCCATGCCGTCCAGATTGGACACCTTTTCTCTCTCTTTTTTATCTGACAAAAAGAAAGAAAAAAGCTTTTTTGACAGCAAAAAAAAGTTAAAATTATGCAAACAAAAGACAGTGAAAGTGAAGTTGATGCCTGTTCTCCACCACGCACGTGTCGCTCTCGCTCGCGCACTGGTCTCCACCTACCAACGCCTACCCACGTGCCAGCATGCCCAGCCGTGCGATGGAGGATCGGACGGCCGCTGTCTCTCCGAAGAGGAGAACGCACAGCCACCAATTGTCCGGATAGCGTGTCGTCCTCCCGCCTCGCTCCCTCCTCCGTCGTCTTCTCCAACGGGAAAATAGCCATTGCCGTCAGCAGCGTTGCGCCGGGGAGGATTTTCACCGCGCGCGATCCCGCAATTGATGCCCCGGCCATGGCGTCCGTGCCGCTGTCCTCATCGTCGCAGGCCGGTCTCCTCCCGTTCCCGCTCCCGCAGCCTACCGTCGGCGCATGCCTCCGCTACCGCCTGCCGAGGCTGCTGCCTGCGGGGCTGTCGAGCGTGAGGAAGGGCGGGCTCCTGCCGCTGCCGCTCCTGGCGCCTCCCCGGGCTGCGGAGGGCAGTGACGCGCGGGCCGTGACCAAGGAGGAGGTGGAGGAGGCAGAGGAGGAAGAGGAGGTCGAGGTGGCCAAGGAGGGCGAGGACGCCGAGGAGGATACTCAGGAGCGAGGAGGAGGTAGTGATGCCGCCAAGGAGGAGGCGGCCAGGGGCTCGGAGCGGTTCGCGGCGGACTACATCCCGCTCGGCATCAGGGAGCCCGTCTACGAGGTAAAGCGGCCAGCAAGCTAGCCAGGAATCCGCAAATGGCTTCTCACTGATTGTTCACATGCTGTTTGCCTGTTTCATATTCCATTGTTGCACGCCAGTAAACACATTTTGATCTCAGCATTGCGTACCTCTGAATTTGAATAAGCATACATGTTCTTTTATGTTGGCTTTATGATGAATTGACGGAACGAGATCCTTTGCATTTTGTTCTCTGCAGTCCTTCTCTGCAGTTGTGATCTGAACCATTGATATCAAATCAAACGGTGCATCTACAACTCTGAGAGCTTACACATTTGAACAGGCCAGCAGCGAGCAGCCGGCCCATCAGCCCAAGTAAAAAGCAGTCCGCATCAAATCAAATAATCAAGTAAAGTAAAACAAAAAGGAGAGATTTTTTTAAAGAATATGAACGAAACCAAGAATAAGAAACATATGTTCAAAAAAAAAGAACAAGAAAGATATAGGATGTCTATCCAGAATCGATGAATTCAAATCAAACAGCATGCATATACCCAATTGGAAGATACAAAAATAGGAAGCAATACGCATCTAATAATCAGATAAAGTACAAAGAAAGAGAGATTTTTTTATATTTAATCTATGATGAACGAAAAAGATACAGAAATAGGGGCCGATCCAGCAGACCCGCTCCATACATTAGGCTGTCTCCAATGAGCAACCCAAACCACTACCCATAGCCAAAAATGTCTAGTTCACATCAAGAAACGGCCTCCAACAGAGAACCGAAAGGAGCTCCGATTTTGGGATTGCAGGAGAGAGGGAACTCAAAATTGCGTCACTCTCTCTCCTCGCCCCAAACCTGCACTGGACGATTGTGGGCCCGCGACGGGAGCCCGCTGTGCGGCCGGTGCAAGACCGTGAAGGGGAGCCGCGGCGCGACCATGGCGGGCCCACGACAGGGAGCACCGCTCGGAGGCAGCTCGCATGAAGCTCCGTCGGGGAAGGTCACCTGGATCTCACTGGTACGCGCCGCCAAGGATCGCCTGCCGAGGAGGCGCGACCATGGCGTCCCGGTCCCCACCCGTGGAAGCAGAGGGTGCCGTTGACGCGGCGGCGCTCACGGGGGTACCGCGACGGCGACGACGCCGGCGAGCAGCGAGAGGAGGTCGGACCGTTCGTCGGGCCGCTGCGTGTGGGCGGGGGAGCACGCCGACATGGTGGGGACGAGGAAGCACGCCTACAGGAACATGGAGCGGTGGACGCGGCGCGGTGGAGCTGCTGGTTCATGGCGCCGCCCGCTCGATCTTCAGCTTGCCTAGGGTGGAAGAGAAGAGGTCCTCCCTCACCGCATCTTCAACGCCGCCATCTTGCCATGCGACGGACGCCCGCGCGACCGGATGGATGGATGCCTCCCGCTCGTCATGTGTGTCAGCCCAGGCAGGCGCGCTCGAACCGGCTCCCGCATGCCCACCACGGCCGAGGGGGAGCAGGGCGTGGCCGCCGGGGAGGAGCGGGTCCGTGCCAAGTTAAGCGGCGGCGAGCGGCGTGGCAATTTGCATGCTCTGCTATTTGGGGCCGCTGTTGGAGAAGGAGATTTTTAGGTAGGTGGGCCCTTCGCTGTAGGGGAGCTAAATCACAGATTGAGTCTTCATTTTAGGTTTCAATTGTTGGAGATAGTCTTAATGGATTGATCAAAAACAAGAATCTGGCCTTCGAAAAAACTTGCGTATAATCCATCCAAGCAGCGTCATGCACCTAATTTCTCAAGTCCATTGGCGAAAAGATGGAAACTTTGCCGGCGCTGGAGGAAAAGGAATGCAGCCGCGATCGCAGAGTTCGGCGTCGTCGCCGCGATTGACCGGAACAAATAAAACGACGTTTAAAGGCGCAGGACCGCGGCCGCCTGCAATCTAGAGGGTGCGTAGCTACTGCTGCAATCCTTTATGTTTCTTATTCTTTTTTTTTTAACATATATTTCTTATTCTTTTTTTTTTGAAACTATATGTTTCTTATTCTTGGTTTCCTTCATATTCTTTAAAAAAATCTCTCCTTTTTGTTTTACTTTACTCGATTATTTGATTAGATGCGGACTGCTTTTTACTTGGGTTGATGGGCCGGCTGCTCGCTGCTGGCCTGGTCAAATTTGTAAGCCCTCAGAGTTGTAGATGCACCGTTTGATTTGATATCAATGGTTCAGATCACAACTGCAGAGAAGGACTGCAGAGAACAAAATGCAGAGGATCTCGTTCCGAATTGACGATATCTGGCCGTTAGATATTTTGTAATTTATGTACAATCTTGCAAAATACAAATGGTTATTAACCTTCATCCCGAAATTAACTCTATCCAGGCGATAGAAGTGAGATCTAATGGGAGGATGTCCACCAAGAAAATAAGCAGGCGGCAGCTACTGAAATCTAGTGGTATGCACAAGGAACATGTTTCTTAGAAATGCGCACATGCCACAAACATCAACTTCGTTTTGTACCACTTGTAACTGTCAAATGTCTGTGTAATTGACTATCTATCTTATGATTCCAAGCACATGCAAAGACTTCTTATGACTTCCATCTTTTGTCATCCTAGGTCTCCGCCTACGAGATACCAGAAGCGTTGATCCGTCACTATGGTTAATGAATTCAATGCCTTCCCTGCTGGTAATAGATCGCTTTTATATATAGCTGTGTTGAGCTTCCTTTGTTTATGCTATACTGCATTTTCCAGTTGTATGTACACACTAGATGACTAGAGTCTGAAAGGGTGATCATACCATTTCTGTCATGCTTTCACTTTTATAATAGATCATTGAGGGCACAAATGCTTGCATTTGAGAAAAGGGTGATAATACCATTTCTGTCATGCTTTTCCCAGCTCACATTGTGTTCAGCAAACTGTTTTATAAACTGTTCATGATGTACAGAGTTAAATATTAATGACAATTCTGCTTTTTTACATCTACAGAATATTTATGCCTTTCCTTAACCTTTTTTAAACCCATGTATTGATGCCTTTTAGTTGGGATGCCATTCTTGTATTTTGGTGTACTTTGTACTTTAAATTGTCTCCTTGCACCTTTTTATATGGCTCCTAAAGACCATCTATTCTATAGCATGTGAAAACCATGTTTCATCATTTATTGTCTGTAGGTACGTGAGCAAGCTATTTTACTCAATCTTGGTTCCTTGCGAGCAATTGCTATGTATGAGCGTGTTCTTATATTTAACTATAACAGGTCAGTGTTCACCTTATAATAACTAGTTATTTTCTTTTCATGATCTTACCAATTGTTTTATGAACTTACCAATCGTCTTTTTAACTTGTATAGCCCAGGAGGGAAGGCCTTTCTAGGATTATTACTGCCTAGGTTAAATCCAAGAAACATCAATGGTGGGCCCACAATGCCTTTTCAGCTTGAGGTAACGGATGTATCCAATAATCCATTTCGTGGTCTGGGAGCAGCTCTGAACTTGTGATATACTGATATTCTGCCAAGTAAAATGCATTTTCTTCTCTGTTTTCCATCAAAAGATTGCTGCGAATTTAAGTTGCATAGAATTCTGGGATTATTAAACGGCACCTATTTCTGTTTACATTTTTCAACAGATACACTAAGTAAACATCAATTAGTGCTTTTTATGAAAATTAAATTCGTATCGACACCCAAATTAATTATTGAAGCAATATTTTCCAGTGATCCCTAATATCGGATTTGTGAATATTGAACATCTGTACAGGCATCATCCATTATACACCAAGTGTATACTATTATGATTGATCTTATCTAATTATACACTTATTTTTGTTTAAAATATTTGTAACGCAATATGGTATTTATTGTATGTCCTCTGCATTTAAGAAAATGTTATCTGGCATTTCATGTAAATTTAAAGTGTCGGTTGGACATATGAACTGATCTTTCATCATGATTTCCATGTGTTCAGGTTGTTGAAGCTGCACTTATTTCTAGAATACAGAGATTGGAGCGGAGACTAATGAGAATTGAGCCTCATGTGAGTACCAAAGAAGTCTCTGCATCAACTCTTTATATTACAAATAACTCTTGCTCTTATTTAGAAAACTGTACACGATGATTTTTTTTTTTTTACTGCATACTCCATTTAAGCATTATCACTTACATGCTTCTCAATCATTGGCTTCAAACCTTTAAGCTGTTACTCTCATCCCCTATTTCATTGGGATTTCAATTTAGGCAACTTTCATAATAGTGCACACAGTGGAATTCAAACAGCGATGCTTCCAGTTATTCCATCTCTTATATGCCTTTCAGAAGCCCAACTGCAAATTCACAGTCCATCCCTTTTCTATAACACATTTGCCATCTTAACCAATCTGGGCTCCTGATCTTCAGATACATCAACCAGTACAAAGAATAAGAGATTATATACTCCCAGTTTTGGCTACTAAGTGACTAACTTTACAACAGACCTCATTCAGGACATGCTGTGCCAAATGTCATCGCAGCACTTTCACAAGTTAATCCATTAGTTTGTCGTCAGCTTTTGACTCTTCTCCTTTGAGATACAGTAGGGAAGAACCCTACCAAGTTGATTCTGCATTTTAAATGTGCTGATCTAGGTATGGTGGGACTTAGTAGTTCACTACTGCAGTTAGTAGTTTTTTGCTTTCATTTCATTGTGAAATAAAATTTATGAGCTGCTCGGTGGTTTAAACACCACCATAGATTTTTGCATTTGTGTTGAATCATATATTACTCGAGCACTTAAAACTTTGATGACAAAAACTGCTTTTTACTTGCATCTCAGGTAGCTAAATTGCTAGAAGTTTTACCAAATCGATTGACAGCTGATGTGTTGGAGCAGCTTCGTCTAAGTAAACAAGCACTGGTATAAACTACACTCTGGAATCAATTTCAGCTGCCACTTCTCAAACTTTATTTTGATTGTATGTATGTACTCATGTGTCAAGGTTGAGTTGGGTTCACGAGCAGGTGACCTCAAACAGATGCTTATTGATCTCCTAGACGATCCTCATGAAATCCGACGAATATGCATAATGGGGAGAAATTGCACACTTGATAGATTGAGTGATAACATGGAGTGCTCTGTTCCTTTAGAGAAGCAGATTGCTGAAGGTACAGCTGAATTTTTCATTATAAATTTTGCTATTTCTGTAGATTATGACTACTGTGTTTATCTCGGCAAAGCTTGCATCTTTAGCTGAATACTTAAATATGGCAATTGATGTCATGCTATTAGACTAGCTGTCTACTTAAATTGACATATGCAAAAAAAAAAGATTAGCAAGGATTTTCACAGCTTAGTCTATGTAATTCTGCGCTATTTATTTATCTGAAAGATTTTTTTTTTTTTGAAACAAACGATCTGGAAGAAATCTTATAGCATACATATGTATTTATTTAGATATTGGTGAAAATAAAGAAGACAACTAGAATAACAACAATTGGAGTGGATTATAATTTTATTCAATTAGGAGATAGTGTTTCTTTGGGTTTTTGTTTGATTGATAAGTTTTTTTTGGTTATACAGCACTGAAGTTTCCAGAGTTCAGTAGATGTAGTTTCCACAAACTTTGTGAGTCAACTTTGAATTATAAAAATAAACTGCTGATTTTCCAGTATCTGCCACATGACCAATATAATATTCGCCTTGTCGGAAGGCAAGACCAACACAAATATCATTAAACCAAATGTATATTTATTGCAAATGAAAATAATATTCTTCATGAGCTCTCTTAACCAATGTAGTCTTCTTGTGCCCTCCTTACCACAAAGGCCGGCACGAGTTGTCACCGCCCGTGGCTTGCCCCGTTGCCGAAACTATGGCTTCGTTGCAGGCCAGGATTGAAGGGCCTTTTGCCCTTCCCTTTGAGAGTTCGCTTGGCCACCGGGTTGGCCATTGATCCCTTTTATGCAATCTGTGATCTACTTGACAAAACATTTTGGAAACAAATTGTTGACTCATTTTCAAAATATGGACTTAAATTATGAATAACCTTTTTGGCCTTAACAGAGGAAGAGGAAGAAATTGAAATGTTATTGGTCCCATACTTCAAAAAAATCATTTCATATGAGTTGAGAACATGTAAAATTTACTTTGCTAAAACAATATGCAACAACTATTAATTTTTTGTGTTCATGATGATGTCCTTCACCAGCTCAAGAGATGCTGCGTGTTCTCTCTTTTTCTCGCGCCGCAAGCAAGAGCCCGCAGCCGGGCGGACGCCGGCGGCGGCTAATCGCCCAACCGGCTCCTCGGCCGGCCTCCTTCATCTTCCTCTCTTACTAAGCTGTAGTTAAAATATAAGGCACCAATAAGAGTTCAGTAGATGTAGCAACTTTGAATATAAAAATAAACTAGTATCTGCCACATGACCAATATAATAGTATATTTATTGCTTCTGCCAGGGTACAAAAGCATGATGATGCTTTCGTCATTCCTACTAGTTTCTTTTTTTGTGAATTTGAAGCTGACCAATTTTGTATATAGAAATATGCTCATCAACCTGAGTTACTATGCATACATAAGATAGAAGTCATCCAAAATATGGTCAACTTTTTGTCTACATGCCTCAAAAAGTGAAGACAGGAAATACTGCATGCTACTTGCCGCCTCTCAGCTCTTTCTGCTGGTTCATGTTTCATGTTTGTTTTCTGAATCCTGCATCCTACAATCAAGAATTGTGAAATACTGCCAATTCTGTCATGAGAAATGGATGTGTCAAAACTTACTCAAAATTTGAACATATAATGGGTTATGTTTTGCTTACCATTGCTTTGGAATCCTTTCAGTTCCCGACGACTTGAAGTAAGTAGAGTGGAGCTGCTGCTTCAAGTGGGAACATTTTGCGTTGCAATAGGGGCATTAATTGCAGGTATAGGAATCTTAATTTTGTTATAATTTATTAATATTATGTTTTATATCAAGTTCTTTTTTAAATATACTTACCACACCACTCTTAGACTAATGCTGGGTACTTTGTTTGTAGGAATATTTGGCATGAATCTTATGTCATATCTCGAAACAAATGCGGTATAACCTTGCACTCTTGACCTTTTTATTCTGGTTATGTGTCGTGTATCGGCATTATCCATAGTTAATATAGCTTGCCCATCGTTGACAATAAGTTTGTTTTCGAGCAGTGGGCATTTTGGGTGACGACTGGTGGAATATTAGTTGGAGCAGTAGCTGGATTTTTCCTCATGTACTCATATCTAAAGGCTAGAAAGATATTGTGAACCCTGTAACGTCTGTATGTTTGAATTATTTTTAGGACTGTAAATAAAACAATTTTGATGTCATTTGCACATCCAGTGATCGATATGCATGTTTATTCTTGATAAGTATTGCATGGTTGGTGTACTCTGTACTCTGGCGAGAATGTTGCCACCCAATGTACTTGAAGTTGCCCGTTGTCCGTTGAGATAGGTTAGAATTCAGAAAGTTGCTTGAAGTTGCTTTTTAGTACTATCTTATATGGGAGCGTATGCTATGGAAACCAGATTTCCGTGGAAACTATAGAAACTCGCACGTGGATCGTTGGATCTAAATCCGATGGATATGGCTAATCTCTCTTTTTTGCAAAATAAACCTGGTGATGGATGAGTGGATTGTTGGATTTAAATCTGGGGTTTATTTTGCAAAAAAGAGAGATTAGCCATATCCATCGGATTTAGATTCAACGATCCACGTGCGAGTTTCCATAATTTCCACGGGAATCTGGTTTCCATAGCATACGCTATGATCTTATATTGAAAAATCGTGTCTACATGCCCCGACGGAATCGTCTATATCTGATAACGCACTAATTGCCTTACTATGCTTGGGGACCTCGTTCATGTCATTATGTGCTATCTTGAACTTGAAGGTACATTTTTTACAATCAAGCCATTCACCGAGCCCTCAACCACAGGAAGCAATAAGTCGCAAAAAAGAAGAAGCAATAACGCCATAAACCACGCGGCAACGCACCTAGCTAGGCCGAGTTTAACGCATGCGAGGGCGGGTCGCATGATCAGACATTAACGCCTCGTGCCTTCTTCACCTAGTAGGGATGAAAACGGTCGGAAACGATCGAAAGGAGGCTAAATCATTTTTGTTTTCATAATTTTTTCTCGAAAACGAAATCATATTGTCGGAAATGAATACGGCGCTGGTATTACGGTGATTTCGAAAACGATATTGTCGATCGGAAAAACACATTGATAACGGTAGGAATTGACAAAAATGATATACTAAAAAACGATAAATATACTAAACCTTAGAGCTAAAGCCACATAGTTCACACCAATCTTAGTCTCAAAAAATAGCAAACCACGCAAGAGCACGATAGTTTTTAGACTATAACACAAATAAATGATCAAGTTCTAAGTGGACTTGATATAGCATATTGATAGAACACATGAATTATTAGATCGAGTTTCCTCTCTAGTGGGTTTGGCATCAATACTTCCCTAATAGTTACTTCCTTTCTAATAATAAAAAAAATTACCTTATGTGCTTGTCAATGGGCTTGGCCGTTTGGGCATGCTTATTTTTTTTAGTGGGCTAATTGGACCAAAATTATGTGTTGTGTCGGTAGTTACCAATGGTAAATTACCGGTTAAATACGGAATTCTTCGAAAACGGTCGGAAGAGGGCTAAATCATTTCCACTTTCAGTTCCAATTATTTTTACATTTTGTTTTCTCGATTACCGCTTCCATTACCATTTATGTCCAAAAATCGAAAAAAAGCTCAAAAACGATTTTCGGAAATCGGAGATTACCATTACATTTTCATCCCTATCACCTAGCTTGATTCCGGCTTTAAATCGGAAGAAAGAATAATCTTGAGGTGATGACTATCTATTTCAGTATAATCCGTATTTTTAGAACTCATTGTCTCTTAAAATTAATTCTGAATTTGAATTCGATATTACAAAAAAAGTTTGATTTTCATATGCACTAGAAATGAGTTAAAAATAATCCTATTCAGCATTCTGATGCCCGGTTGCCAGAGCACTCCATCTCACCGGACCAGATTATGACTCGCCCTCTCTGTTTCAGTGCTTCTGGTGGATCATGGCGACATCCTCCACCATTTTTTATCACACATGGCAATCTACTGCATTGGCTCACATACTAATCCTCTATACTATGCAGCAAGTCCTCTTCCTCTACTATACGGCTTTCTTTTTTTTACTAGATAATTAGCTCCAGGCAACTCTCCAATCCAAGTAGGTGTGTATATGAAAGCCTCTAGTATGACTTGATAACGATATCTGATGAGCAGCTCTCCCAAATATTGAACCTTTGATCTATTAAAATAATACGCCACGACTTCCCTTGACCAAACCAAGAAAATATCCATGTAAGGATGGAATCCAAGCACTTGAAAATGCGGGCAACCGTATTTTTTAGCCCGTTCAAGATCAACGTCAACGACATTATCAGCATCAGGGTCCCAATCAGAATCCTTTTCCGTTGTTGTTCGTTCTTTGTTGTTTCCTTCTTCTCGATCATCATCATCATCATAGGCGTAGCGACCATGTTGTAAAATCCATGGCCTATCAGTTTGGATTTGATTATGATTGAATGGGTATCCGGTGACATGTTTCAATACCCACTCCGTCTTGCTACCAGACTCATCCAGGAACCAAACTTGGAATCCCTGCTGACCAGCCACCGCAAAATGTACCCCATTCACTGACTTGCCAAGTCGAAAGTCATGATAATTTGTCCAGTTAATAACGTCTGATGGCAGGTTAATTACTTGATACTTATTATTGGACACGGTTATCCTGCAATATATAACCATTGGAAAAAAATTACTATATATAAGAGACCATCCTACATACTTCAAAACCGTCATAAATCAAATAAACTAAACATATTGGTTTATGAGACAAGTGGCTACTTACTTCGTAATAAAAGTTAACCTCCAATACACGTAGAGTGCTCCATGCCGATAGACAGCTTGCCACCATCCGCAATTGAATTCGCTGGTAGTAGTTGTTGTGTGTTCTTCCTCACGGAAAAAATGTCTTTCCTCCCACCTTTGTGTGCTAGATGAGTAAATACATACTATCATGTAATCTAAAGGCGGCCATTCTAATTCCTTTCCTGACTCATCCTTGTAATTAAGTGGTGCGCCTTCAATCGAAAACACCTCAAAATGTGGCGATACCGCGGGATCAAACACGAGGAATCTGTCACCGTCATAGCTCTTCTCTTGGAGCAAGGTCGGATAAGACGGCAAACGCATCCATTGCCTCGTCGCCGGGTTGACGATCACGTCATCGTCAAGCAGGATGAGGCCATTGCAGCAATCCGAGATATGTCCGAGAGAGTAAATGTCTTCCATCCTCCCGTAGCTTTGGAGATCGCCGGCGATCTTACGCGCCATCGAGGGCTTGACGAAGAATTCCGTTGGCTCAGCCTCGTTCGTCTCGATGAAGATGCCCGCCACCGAGACCGGGAGGAGGTCGGTCCGCAGCTCGCAGCGCGCATCCGCGTCCACGACATCACGCCACTCCCTGCAGACGCAACGCGACACGGCGAGGGCGCGCTGCGGCAGGAGGGCTAGGACGTCCGCTAGCACGTCTCGGGGCACCTGATCCATCGATCTATTCCCGCCAAGGTTCCCTCGATCGTGAAGGAGGGCACCGTCGCCGCGCAGCCGAGCGCCGAGAGATCGATTTGGGAGACGCGTTACACCCTTCGGCTTTCGTGCTCAGTTGGTTTCTGGCCGTCTGGCTGGGGTCATTGATTCATGGAAGAACGGGAGATTGTTGGACGCAAGAATCTTTGTTCCGTCTCGACACGGCAACAGGACGAACAATAAACGGAATCGGCCTAACGAGTTCTGATCCTGCTCTCTCTCCGTCTTATGACTAGTATGTACGGCACAAACTATGTTACAAAAATTTTCCTAAAACTTTTTTTTCGACCAATTCGGGGAGCGGGGCTCCACCTACTTTCATTAATCAAAGGAGCTGTGAGGAACAGCTCGAGAATACAACCAGACACCCGGCATACCGGGCGGGAGAGTACAGGAGGGGGTGAGCACTGAGAAAAAATTTAGAATTTTTTTTCCTAAAACTAACCGTGCATCAACTCTAAAAAATACTCCGGCTGATGCAACAGTATACAAATTAACCAACCGGTAATTTTATTCCCAAAAATCGTTCACTGGGAACCAAGCGAGCCTGCCATGAGCAAGAGCATTCACAAAATTAAACTGCGTGAGAGGCTCGTATCTTTATCTACAAAATAGACCTTTTTTTGAAGGAATAAAAAAAAATAGACCTCTGTGCAAGCAAACAGAAAGTGTCTTCCATGCCAAATTACAGGAGGCGGAGGCGATGGATGTTAGTGACCAAGGGAGCTTGTGAGGAAATTCACCTAAACCAAGCTATCGATCTAATCGGTCCATCTAAATCTGATTCGTGTTGCTATAAAGACAATTAATAATTTAAAATTATTTCTATAGTCCGATAAGCACAAAAATTTGATATATGACATACAAAGACAAATATCAAACCACAAAAAATAACAAATCATTTATACTAGTTGTACTAGAGTGTTGGCTGAAATCATCGGGGGAAAAAATCAGACAACTGATTTTTTTTTTTGAAATGTAAAAATAAGAAACTGGAGCCACGTTTCCGTTCGGCCCGCTTGTTCCTGTTGTTCATGGATCATCACACGGCCTTGCTGGGCCTTCTTCGAAGAAAGCAGCCCACGGCAGGAACGCTGAGTCGCTGACGCCATCTTTTGCGCGCGGCGCGCCTCGTGCCTGTGCTGGACTGCTGCCTGCTCTTTTCGCGGCGGCGGTGCAGTGCAACGATCATCATCAACGCCAAATCTGTAACTGCTATACGGATCCATGCCGTCGTCACCCCCGCGGGCGGCGACGGAGCACCGCCACCGCCAGCCTCCGGCGCCCTCGGCGGCCGCCTACCTCGCCGCGACGCTCGCCTTCCTCACCCTCGCCGCGGTCGCCTACTCCCGCGCCGCCTTCCCGCGCTTACCGCACCCGCCGGCCACCCGCGGGTGCCGCCCCGACGCCGAGGGGTCCTGGGCCGCCGGCGTCTTCCGCGGGAACTCCCCCTTCTCCCTCAAGCCCATCGAGCACGTAACCGACTCCCCGATCGAGCTCATCCCCTTCTCCCTCTCCTCGTGGCGGTGTTTTTAATTAATTGGCTTGGTTTTTGTGGATGCAGTGGAGGATCTCTAGTGGCCCTGGGGCGGCATGGCCAGTGGCGAATCCGGTCGTGACGTGCGCCGACGTGGCGGAGGCTGGATTCCCTAGCAGCTTCGTCGCCAACCCGTTTCTCTTCATCCAGGTTGGGGAGCTTTGCTCTGCTTTCCTAGCATTGTTACAGATTTATAGTGCATAAATAGTTGGCATCTTAATCATAATGATCTCATGACAGTGTCACAATTTTGACGTTCTGCTGTGGTTTCAAGTCAAAACTAGTACTAGTATGCAGTTTGTCTCCACTCTTGTAAATGCATAATTCAATGCTACAATGTCTTTAGGGGGACGCCATTTATATGTTTTTCGAGACCAAGAACCCCATTACATCACAAGGCGACATTGCTGCTGCCGTGAGCAAGGACGCCGGCACAACATGGCAGCAATTAGGTGTAGTGTTGGATGAGGAGTGGCACCTTTCTTACCCATATGTGTTTAGTTATGGAAACGAGGTAAATGTTTTATTCACGTATTGATGAAACTTGTGCATTATTGAACATCAACAAAGAAACACTTGTGCTAATGGTTTTCCTATCTATCTGTTTTTCTTTCCTTTGCCTTACTTGACAGACTTATATGATGCCTGAAAGCAGCAAGAAAGGAAACCTTAAGTTATATCGTGCCGTGGACTTTCCCCTTAAGTGGGAATTAGAAAAGGTCCTTCTGGAGAGGCCCCTTGTAGATTCGGTCATCATACATTTCAAGGGTTCCTATTGGCTCCTTGGATCAGATTTAAGTTCTTATGGCGCAAAACAGACAGGCGGACTCTTTGTTTGGTACAGCAGCTCCCCTCTTGGTCCTTGGAATCCTCACAAGCAGAACCCGATTCATAATACAGGCAACAGGCCGAGTGCCAGAAATGGAGGCAAGCCATTCATTTACAATGACAATCTTTATCGGATAGGCAAAATTCGTGGTGGTGGATCTGGCTATACCATCCAAGTATTCAAAGTTCAAGTCCTGACAGCACATCAATACAAGGAAGTCGCGGTCCCATTTGTCCTTGACAAACCCCTCAAGGACCGAAATGGATGGAATGGTGCAAGGTCCCATCACCTTGATGTCCAGCAGCTTCCATTAAGTCAACAATGGATTGGGGTAATGGATGGTGACAGAGTGCTCTCAGGTGACACATTTCATCGTCTGACCATCGGATATATGTTTTATGGTGCTGCTTGCATTTTGGTTCTTCTACTTGGTGGGCTTATTGGTGCAATCAAGTGCACCTTACCACTTAGATGGTATTTACCACATACTGAGAAACGGAGTGACACCTTTGATATAGAGAAGCAGGTATTGCTGTGCCATAAGTTTAGTTGGCTTATCTGCAATGTGAACAGGTTGGGATCTCTTATTGGTGGGAAAATTAATTACAGAGCATGGAAAGGCCGAGTTTATATAGCTTTTATAATATTGGTATTAGTAGTCCTAACTTTTTTGGGGACTAACTACATCTTTGGTGGCAATGGTGCTGAAGAACCGTATCCTATTAGGGGTAGGTACTCACAGTTCACATTGTTGACCATGACCTATGACGCCCGATTTTGGAATCTGAAGATGTTTGTGGAGCATTACTCTAAATGTGCATCGGTGAGGGAGATTGTAGTGGTCTGGAACAAAGGTCGAGCCCCAGTGCAAGGTGAACTGCAGTCTATGGTGCCTGTTAGGATCAGAGTTGAAAATAAGAATACTCTGAACAACAGATTCAATATAGACAAAGAAATTAAAACCAGAGCTGTCATGGAGCTTGATGATGATATCATGATGACATGCGATGACTTAGAGCGTGGGTTCAAGATATGGAGGGAGCACCCTGATAGGATTGTTGGATACTATCCACGCCTTGCTGAGGGCTGGCCTCTGGAGTACCGCAATGAGAGGTTTGCTCGGCAACAAGGAGGTTATAACATCATACTGACAGGAGCAGCATTTATGGATCATGAGCTAGCCTTTAAGAGGTACTGGAGCAAAGAGGCTGAGATAGGAAGGCAGATTGTTGATAGTTTCTTTAATTGTGAGGATGTTCTCCTAAATTTCTTATTTGCGAATGCAAGCTCGGCAAGCACAGTGGAGTATGTAAAACCAGCTTGGGCAATTGATATGTCTAAGTTCTCAGGAGTAGCCATTAGTCGAAACACGCAGGCACATTACCATGTTAGGAGCAAATGCCTTGCTATGTTTTCAGGAATCTTTGGTAATTTGACTTCCAAGAGGTATTTTAACAGTCGGGGTGATGGCTGGGATGTATAGTGACATAGATAACTGAGTAGCCTTTTCTTGATTCTTAAACCGTCTTCTTAGTTTATAAGGTACAGGTGAGTGTTGGACTAGTGCAGTGACATTCATGTAACTATTAACTGTCGTCAGTTTGCCATATAAGTTTAGCACATATCCACTATCTGTAAGTTTTTCAAAGACTCTTTTTGTGTGTCATCTCCTTGCACTTACATTCTATTACTGAACTCTTCTGAATTTTAACCTTTTTCAGTTGTTATATGTTATAGTCGGAGTTGTAATGAGTCTGGGTCAGCAATCTGTAGCTATGGGTTCTGTCCATACAACTGCAATTCTGTTCTTATGTTCAAAAAATATACTGCAACTATGTTCTAGAACAAATGGTTTTATATCCCTTCAGATAGCCAGAGGTTATCTTAAAGTATTCCTTGCTATTTCAGTTTGCACAATTACATTACAGAATTGATTCTACCGAAAGAAAAAAGAATTGTCAAGAATCCGCTGTAATTTGTCGGACTTCATTCCATGGGAGAATGGTATGTACACATTTGTATCCTCTGCATTTTGGTGAGCACAAGGTATCAAGGAAAGTCTTCTTTCTTCTTTAACCAAGACAGGAGCAATAAACCTTCATTTTTGCAACTTTCTCTCAAATGCAGGCAATGTTTTATGGTACATGATTGAATAATTAATCTAATGACTGCCACAAGAATCCATAGAGTCAAGCTGCTTGAGTCAAAACTTGAAGTTCTTCTTCAGGTAAAGCACCACCTCTTGCTGCAAAAATATTGTGGTGTAAGGGTTAATGTTCTATTTTCTATGCAGTAAGCTTTATGTTCTTTGATAAAGCCGTTTCTGAGGTCCAATTTACTTACAATCAAGCAAAGGACGATGCAGCCTGCAGCTCCAGGGAAAAGCGCATACCAAAGTTGCAGATTGTGAAACTTCGGGCCATCGATAAACAAGAGGGGCAAGCTTGCAGCTGCAAGAATTCAAAAATGAGAAATGATAAGGAACGAACAAAATAAGAGTTCATTAGTGAGGAGATGAAGTACAGACAGCTGGGCAACACAGCCATACTTTCTTGTCTTGGGAGTTTTACCTGGTGGATGTGAGGCACCCGTGATGGTCATGAATGCTATGCTGGCTGAAAGAGCTGCGCCTCTTGCTAACCAACCAGGCCCAAACAACGAGAGGGCTAACACGCCTAAAGCCGCACAACCAATCTGGGCGACGAACATATTATATTTCTGCAAGTTGTTACCACCCGTGTTAGTATTGATTATCATAGATGAAGCACGAGAACTTTTGATTCGCCAGTATCATTGATTTGCCATTAGAGTAGCTATACAAGTTTGTACAGTCACAAGTCGTTACTGTGTTAGTATTATTGATTAACATGGTAGATTTCAAGAGGTTTTGATTTGCTGCAAGTAGCTACAGGTTTCTACAATCTTGAATCATTTCAAAATAAAAGAAGGTAACTGTAAGCCTGCCACAAAAGTATTTTTATTGTTTTGAAAACATCAGATAAGCGAAAGGGCCTCTAGTCTAGTGGTTGGAGCACACGAGTAGCACCAAAGACACTGCAGGTTCGACTCCCGTGAGCGAATTTAAACAGGTCTGCATTATCAAAAACTTCAAAAAATAGGCTAGAGTTTCCCTTGCTGACTCCGGTCAAAAAAAAAAACATCAGATAACTCAGTAAACATTTAAATTTGTGGTTACACTGGAATTGCTTGGAGCAGAGTTCTTCATGAGCAAACTTTTTTTTTTTTTTGCCTCCGGCGACAAATGATGAAGCCCACTACTACTAATATTAGCTTCATGCATTTTAACTGGATATTTTCTTTTTTGGAACTATGGAGGTCTCAATGCTTTGCTTTTCCACCTCATTGTGTTTGCCGCTGCCACTCTTCGGTTAATGATAAATTTGCTTTCCTCGTTTAAATTCAGTTACCCTTAAATCGACCATGGTTAATCAGATTTATGCCTAAGTGGTTGTTTGTGGACCATTCCAATACTATTTTCATTAAATTTAGAGAATTCAGCGGAAAAATTCAACAGGGAATATGTGAGGAAAGCATCTGAGGCTAATTCGTGTCATATATCTGTTATCATACCAAATACTGGAAAAACTTTTTTTTTCCTCAAAAGAAAAGGATGATGTGACCCTTTTTTTCATCGCTGGTGCCCAAAGCGGCCATTTCGTCCTACGTTACCGACTTGTCGTCATAAATAAACATTGTTGGGACAATATTTTAAGATGTTATTTTCTCCAAAAAAAAATATTTTAATGTGTGTGTTGACTATGCACCTTGGCTGCAGGCGAGTGTGGAGCGGTGAAAAGCACGCAGCAGACTGCTCCGAGGGGCGCTATCGTCAAGGATACTCCCTTGAGCGCCACCATCTGGTCCATTTTCCCCAGTACCGCCATGGCCAAGAATGCTCCTGCATGGTATCAACATCATTGCATATGGCAACAGATCAAACAGGAGGCCTTGTCTTCGTAACAAACTTGTTCTTAAAGACCAAAACTCTTCGCTGCTTTGCCAATACGTACGCAAGAACTACTTGTTTTCTGAAATAAATATGCAAGCAATAGTTGTCATCGTCTGGCAACAGCAGAGACAAGAGAGCTTCAGACAAAGGTGAGTCAGCAGATTTTTGGGATCGTGCTTTTCAGTAAGCAGAAGGTGAGTCAGCAGATCGGATCAAATAGAGAAAGAAATGACCAAAAGAGGAAAAGGAATCAGACGCACCAGCCATGGCCCGCCCATGGCAAAAAGAAGGGAAAAGATCGTCGAAGTTTGTGACTCACCGGCGGAAGGCCAGAGCACGTCGCTGATGCTGACGCCGCCAGACACCGCCGGCGTGACCACCGTGGCCGCCCCGGCGGTGGCCGCCTCCGCGACGACGCGCAGGTCCCTTCTCCTCCGCCGGCTGAAGCTGCTCGCATTGCCAGCCTTAAGGATTGAGGAGGGGAGGCCGCCATTGGCTCGCAGTCGCAGGAGGGGCGCGTGCGAGTGCGACGCTGCTGCCAGACACTGCTGCACCCTCGCTCGTGCCAAGGCGATGTCCATGCTGCTGCAGCAGCCAATGCCAGGCAGGCTCTGGCTCTGCAGCAAAGCCATGCCCCCCGAGTCCCGCCCTCACTCTCTCTTTCTCTTTGTGGTGTCTAGCTGACTAGCTCTGCTGTTTCTTTCTCCCCCACGAGAAGAAACGCGGGTATTTAAACGCGTAAGATAAGGCGCGAGAGGACGGGTGAGCTCTTGGGCCGGGTGGGAGGACGCGCTGTGATTACCTCTTCGCTGGCGTGGAGAGCCGCAGCTGTTCTGTTATGTTCCGTTCTGTTCTGTTCTGTTAGACTGAGTGACCGATATAAACAAAGAAACAGCCAAACAGGCAGTGGGATACTTTCCATGCGCGCGTCCTTGTTTTCTTCGTCTGATTTGGGTCCCCATTCTGATTCTTTCCCAAGCCATAGGTGACAGGATCACTGCTGAAGTTGCTGTTCCCATGTCGACCATGTGGACCATGTTCTTTGTACTACCTGAGGATATTTCGTGCAAGAACAAGCTGGTCCTGGATAAATCGTATTTTACTTTAGTCTAGAGTTCACAGTTTAGAGAACATTCCAGAAACTGAAGAAAAAGAAAAGGAAATAAATTCAGGTGATAGTTGGGTGTTCCAGTATTTTCTTTTTTCTTTTTAAAAAAAAGATGTAGTGCACTTTTAAGTAGTTTTGTAAGAGCATCTCCAAGAGCTCCCAAAAACAACTTGGTATTCTATAATTTTTGGCAAAAACATAAATTTTGTTCTCCAAAGCCCCGTCCAATACCAACTTGGTAAAATACCAAGCCGCGGAAAAAACACCCTCGCGCGCGGAAGGCGCGCGTATCGGCCCGCCCGAGGCACCACCGCCGCTGCGCTCGCCCGTCCGTCCGTCATCGATCGGTCGCCCGTCGCCATCGTCGTCGAGTCCGTCGCCCGCCCGTCGTCGAGTCCGTCCGTCCGTCCGTCGCCCGCCGTCGTCGTGTCCGTCCGTCCATCATCGCCGGCAGCTAGCGCTCGCCTTTGCTCGCGCCGCTATATACTTCGAGTTCGAGTACCTACGGTGCTCAATATTTTGATGGGAAATACTCAAAAGTTTCGTTTTTCGTTACGATCGCGTAGGATCAAACCTCATCCGATTTGGCGCGGCCGTTGTCGAAAATCGCCGGTCAAAGCGCCGCGGCTCCGCGAGGACTAATCCTATGATAGATTTTCTTTTGCGGACTTTTCGAAAAAGTACTGAGACACAAAGAATTATAAATATGCCCTTGGTTGATTTCGGGAAAGTCGTGGACTAAATTGCAAAGTGGTCATCACGGGATTTACCAAGTGGGGATAGGGAGTTGTTGGAGATGCTTTTTTTCACTTGAAAAATAAAATACAAGTTCTTTATAACACGTAGATTTAAAGTGAGTTTTTGGGAGCTCTTGGAGATGCTCTAAGGTCACTTGCAGCTAATATATCCGGGAAGTTCAACATTGACGGCTCAAACAAGATTGACGTTTCTTGCTCCTATAGTAGATATCAAGTTTGCAATATAACTGAATGAATACATATAAGCTCCGAAATTTCCAAATTTCAGTCCGATTTCTTTTATTATTCTTTTTGGAAAAAGTCTAAATTACTCCCTTCAAGTTTTGGTAATTTGGTTTACTCTCCTTTTATTTTAGTCCAATTTTGCCTCTTAACGAGTTTTATTTTATTTTATTTCTTCATATCAAGTTGTTTTTATTTCTGATTTTGTGCGATGATAATGGCATCATAAAAATACATTACGAAATTGTTTGTTTGTGTTTTTACTATTTTTTAAAAAATTAAGTGTTAGTTTTTTATTATTAGATATCCTAAGCTATCAAGGGTAATGATAAGAAAAATATGTTGTATTTTTAACATGGATTATGTTGTTAAGGGACAAATTCAACCAAATCAAAAATTGATTGGAGTAAACTGCAAAGCTAATCTTTATGAGGATTGAATAGTAATTTGGACATTTTCTTATAACTTTAATTTGCAGATTGCCATTAGATTTCCATGAGGCAAATGGTGCTGACATTTCCTTTCCAAAAAAAAAAAATGGTGCTGACATTTTTTTCATTCATTCACCAAAAGCTAATGCCCTTTTGTAGCCACATGGCCTCGCCTCATGGGTCAAAGCACGGCAACTATTGGCGGCACTTGGGTCGCACCTGATGAGTACCTGACGAGTGGTCCACCGGCGGCGCCAGAACAGAGCCGCATCTGCCCCCGACCGATCGCGACCGTGGAGGGGCGTTATGTTGGTTACCGTCGGCGGCGGGTGTCCGAACGCGTAACTGTACATGGGCCGAGAGCCGGGTGGTGGCTTTCTGTTCCGTTCCGTGCGGGATGGCCCGGCCCAACTCGAGAATCGTTCCTAAACGGAACGGATTCGACCTACGCGTCCACGCCACGGCGTAGGTAGTCGAGCAAGGCGATTATAGATACGGCAAGGAATCGGACGGAACGGAAAGGGTGTGTCTAGTATTCTGTATTCACTCGAGTGTTTTATTCCCATCTGTCACTCGAGTGACACAAACTTCAAATCACCCGAATCACCCAAAGAAAACAAACCGACCGGAGGCCATGTATCACTCGATTTTCCCATAAACCCCAAGATGGTCATCTAACGTACCAAATAAAAGATAACAAATCCAAAATTGAAAGATAATCAAAATAATCAAATAAAACATACAAATTGCAAGAACAAATTCAGAAGAAATAGCAGACCATTTTTATGAATGCCAAACTAGAAGATAATAAGAAATAACAAAGAAAACAAACAAATTATTCAAAAGAAAAAAATACAAAAATACAAACAAATTTACCAGATCCATTCTATGAAAGGAAAATAAAAAGATATTTAAGAGAAAAAATACAAACAAATTTATAAGATAAAAAATACAAACAAAATAAAATATAAATTAATCATTCTCCTATAAAGACAAATAGGAAGATATTTAAAGGAAAAAACATACATACTAACAAATTTGTAAGATCAATCAAATCTTTTTCTATGGAAGGAAAATAGGAAAATATTTTAAGAAAAAATATACAAAAATACATACAAATTAGTCAGACCATAGTCCTATTAGGTAAATTGGAAGAAATTCAAAAGTTTAAAAAAATTACACCCATTGAATATAGAATTTACACTTAAACAGAAGTAGTAATATATGGTTCAACCAAATGTAATCTATTCTTCTTGTCAAAGATGTAATCAATTCTTACTATTCGATTTAGCTCTCTGACAGTGAATTAAGGGGCTAGCGATCGGTAGGGGCTAGGGAGTAGATTATTTGAATTTACAGCTTTATGGGCAAAGCTATCACCACACTATTGAGTGGTAGCCAGCAAACCAACCGCGTTGCACCTGCAAGCTGCAGCCATGCATGCCTCAGCATGTAGGCGTTGCGACACGCTCACACCCACCGTTGTGACTAGCAGCAGCAGCATACGGAGTACACGCGCACCTACCCTGCCCCTGATCGAACCGTTGACCGACGGTGACAAAAATCGAGTGAGCGCAACCAAGAAATCACTCGAGTGATTTTTAGATTTACCGAACGGAAACAGAGCCGAGGAGGAGTCGAGTCGGAAGACGAAGAGGTATCGGAGACTGACTGTGGGCAGAGCGAGACGAAAATATATATGTCGAACTACGCCATATACAGGAGTTGATTGCTCGTGAGGAGGAAAACTAGCGCGTCGGAGAGAGCATGTCGAACAAGCGTGATGAGTGCGAGCTTGAGCCCTGCTCCCACACTACGGGAAAACCCGACTTTGCCGACTGCCCAGTTCTTTTGCCGACTGCCAAGGCCATGGCAGGCGGCAAAGACCCTCTTTGCCGCCTGCCGAAGTTTAGGCAGGCGGCAAAGGCCGGCGGCAAAGGCATGGCAGTCGGCAAAGACAGGCCTTTGCCGCTGCCGGACTAAGCGATCGGCAAAGAGGCTCTTTGCATTTGCCCGACTGCGAGCGGCAAAAAATTTTTTTTTCTTTTGAATTTTGATTTGAAATTTTTTTTGTGATCATTCTAGATTGTATTGAATCATATTTTCAAATTTGAAACATTTTCATAACTTTTTGCTATATTTCTTGAATTTATTTTGTTTACTTGCATTTTCTCGAAAAAGTAAAAATTGAACTGTAGGTGCATGAAATAATGAAACCTAGCCATTCAAAAAATTATATTCATGTTAGGTAATGTATTTTGAGGCCCTATCCAGGAACTCACCTAAAAATTTTAACTCATATTTCATGAAACATGGTTCTCCAATTGCGGAAGAAGTGTTATTTAATTATATAAAAATGCAAACGAAGCCTGAAAATCATGAAACTTGGCGAGGTGTCATCCCATGGCATGTGGAGTCTATGATAAAAAATTGAGAATGTTTCGAACAAGTTGTGACCACGGATGGCTAAAACCCATACATCTCCTCATGTGATCACTTGTGGTTACATGTGGAGATATCTGGGTTTTAGCCATCTGTTGTCAGAACTTACTCGAAACATTCTCAATTTTTTATCACAGCCTCCACATGCCATGGGATGACATCTCGCCAAGTTTCGTGATTTTTGGACTTCGTTTGCATTTTATATAATTAAATAACATTTCTTCTACAACTAAATAGTCATGTTCCGTGAATAATTCTTTCAAAACTTTGTGTGAGTTCCTAGATGTGGCCTTAATATACGCTCTCCAACATGAATATAATTTTTTGAGTGGCTACATTCCATTATTTTGTACACCTGTAGTTCAATTTTGGATTATCCAAAAAAATTCAAGTAAATGAATTAAATGAGCTAAATATAGCAAAATGTCATAAAAAAGTCTCAAATTTGAACATGTGCTTGTAAACAATATACTTGGACAACAGAAAAAGTTTGAATTTCAAAAGACTTCATCTTGTCATGCTTTTGAATTTGAAAGATTTAAAACAGAAAATAAAAAAAAAAAAAAAAAAGAATTTGCCGACTGCCCTTCATGGGCCAGTCGGCAAAGAATCCGGCCCAAGGCCCAACAGCCCACCAGCCTCCCTTATCCCCACCCCTCCTATAAAATCCCATACCTAACCTAATCCCCACCTCTCCCACCCACCCCCGCCCGCGCCCGCCCACCCGCCGCGCCGCCCGAGGAGGAGGAGGAGGCCGTCCCCGCTCGCCTCCTCGGGCCCTTCTCCCCCAAGCCGCCTCCACTCCCGGCGCCACCGCCTCCTCGCGCCGAGGCCTTCTCCCCGCCGCCGCCCACCCGCCGCCGCGCCGCCCGAGCCGGAGGAGGAGGAGGCCGTCCCCGCTCGCCTCCCTCGGGGCCTTCTCCCCCAAGCCGCCTCCACTCCGGCGCAGGCCCAAGCCGCCTCCACTCCGGCGCCCTGCCTCCTCGCGCCGAGGCCTTCTCCCCCCGCCAGCCGCACCTTCGCGCGCGCCGAGGCCTCCTCCCCCCGCGCCGCCGCCGGATGGAGGTGGAGGTGGCGTCCCCGGTGGATCCACGAGCCGCCGACGCGGAGGAGGGCCGCCGGCGCGAGGAGGAGGCGATGGTGGCGGCCATGGCGCCGCCGCTCCCCTCCGCTTCCTCCTCTCTCCCACCCGCCGCCGCCGGAGATGGCGGCTGGCTGCTGTCCTCGCCGGAGCACGCGTGCGCACCACGCGCGCGGCTCCGTCGGGTGGCCGCGGTGCGCCACACGACGGCGCGTTGCGCGAGGCGCGGCACGGCGGCGCGACGCGGCAAGCGAGCGCGCTTGCGGCGCGGGGCACGGCGGCCGGACGAGGCCCTGGACGACGGCGTCGATGGGCTCGCGGGGCCCTAGATGGGCTTGGCGGGCTGTTTTTTTTTATTTTTCTCAAAACATTGTTTTGCCGGGCCGCGATGCGGGCGGAGTGGCAAAGGCCTTTGCCGCTGCATCCACGTGGCGGGCGGCAAAGGCGGTCTTTACCCCGCCACGGCCTTTGCCGCCTCCCCTTTGCCTGCCACGTGGAATGCGGTCGGCAAAGGTCTTCTTCAGTCTTTGCCGGCGCTTCGCGGCGGCAAAGAAGGCGTTTCCAGTAGTGCCAAGACTGCCTTCAGCAGGCGGCAAAGAAGGCGTTTCCAGTAGTGCCAGTGCCACGACCGCGCGGCCAAGCGTTCCAAGCATCAGAAGAAACATCTCTATCTCATTCTGGACAATTGGGAGAGGGGATACAGCGTCTACAAGGTCGACGTCGACGCCTTCGACGCCCCCTCCGACGCCGCCGGGCCCGGGCCGCCGGTGTCCTCCCTCCCCGAGCACCCGGTTGTCCGCTTCGAGACCCGTCACGGCCGCTCCTGGTACTTCGCCTCCCACGGCACGAAGATCCTCGCCATGCAGCGATCCCCCTACCCTTCCTTCCCGGTGTTCGACGTGCAGACGAAGGCGCTCGCCGTCTGCCCCTGGCCGCGCCGCGGCGGCAACAAGCTCTCCGCTAAACCACTCTTCGCGTCCGTCGCCGGCAGCCTCTACCTTCTAAGAGCGGGGCAGTTCGACGTTCTCAGCGCCGCCGCGCCGCCGCCGGACGTGCCGTGCCCAGACGACGCGGCATGGTCGTGGAGCCGGACCGGCTCGCCGCCGCCCTTCGAGCAATGCGAGCGCGTATGGGCCTCCGTGCTGCACCCCGATGGGCGCACGCTCTTCGTCTCCCATAAACGGAGCATGTTCTCCATCGACACGGAGAGCCGGGAGTGGGCGTCGCATGGCGACTGGTTCCTGCCTTTCAAAGGCGAGGCTTTCTTCGACACCGAGCTGGACGCCTGGGTGGGCCTCTGCTGCCATGAGGGCGGCAAAGGGTACCTCTCCTGCTGCGACGTCGTGCCGGCTCCTGCCGACCTCAGGAGCCTGCCTGCCTGGAAGCTCGGCGAGGACCAGCTGTTCGACGCGGGATCGAGGAGGCACCTTGGGGCTACGCTCGTATGTATGGGCAGCTGCAGGCGGTACTGCCTGGTTGAGTCGCTGGTGCGTGACGATGAGGAGGATCTGCGGCGCCTCCACGACGATGGGTACTACCCGCATCGCCGTGTGCTCGTGGTCACCACGTTTGGCCTCAAGTATGATTCAAAGCACACCTAGGTACCAAGTTACAACTCGACTTGGCCAAAAGACCCAACTCAACTGTCAAACTACTCAACTATGACAATAAGGCCAAAGAAACCCGTCCACTCCAAGCGACGCACACTTGGTCACCGATCTCCCAGCTTCGACCAAACAAAGGCAGAAACAAAAGAGCATCCCAAGCCACACCCAACAAACGAAACTCCACCCCGGATCTCGGATCTTCAAGACAACTCACAAGTTGCTACTCAAAAGCGCGTCGGATTGGGACATCGACCGCAGAACCACTGAAAACCACTCCTTGGATCTCCGAGGTCTCGAGCTTTGTCCGCCATCGGGTGTGAGATGGTACAACCGAGCCACTCCACAGCCTCACCATCATCTCGCCATTGCCAGAATTTCAGCTGTCCCAAGAGCACTACACAAGAAGCTTCAGAGATACAAAAAAAAAAAAAAAAACATGGCCTTCACCTTGCCCGGTCGGATTGGGACATCGACACGGAAACTAAACTCGGTCGGATTGGGTCATCGACACGAGCCTCCACTTCAACTACTAGCAACTCAACATGGTCGAAACACGACCCAAAAAGCGACTCTACTGCTAACATCTAACAAGAGAAAAACACCATCAAAGCAAAGAAAAACAGGGAGAACGAACTCCCCCGACAGAGCCACAGGAAGCACACGCAGGACTTGGCTGAAGGACGGCGGAGTGTAGTTGGAAAGCCTTGGCGCCGAAGGCACCGACATCGCAATCCCGCGAGGGAAGGTTTTCACCTGCAAGTCCAAACCACATGGGAGGAGAGGTGTAAGAGGGACGCCTCCAAGGAGGGAGCGACATCCGCAGACGTCGCCGTCCAAGCTTTCGCCATGACCTCTCACACCCACCACCGCCAACCAGAGGGAGCCGCCACCACAGGCAACCAAACAACAGCACCCACCCCGACCATGCGCAACCCGCCGCGCCACCACGGCACCGCGGGCACGACCAAGCCAGGACCGGCCACGCCACCATGACGCCACCGACGAAATGCCGCAACTCGCCACCTCAGTAAGACGCAAGCTGCACGGAGCACCCTGCGCCGGTGAAGAAACGGTACCTGGTGCCCGCGAGGCCCAGGGTCCGCAGGGCCCAGTCGAGCCGCCGAGGCTTCCACTAGACCCACCCCAGCGTCCAGGCCACCAGCCACAGCAGCGCCCCGGACGCCAGCACGAATCCATCAGCTGGCCAGCGCCCCCTCCACTGGCACGGATCCACAGCAGCGCCCCGGATCCGGCCAAAGCCAACGACGCCGGCCTCCCACGCGCCAGCCCCGCCGCCGAAGCCGCAGCAGGCCGGAGCACGGAGGCCCAAACGACGAGGAGCCGCCGACCTAGGGTTCCGGCGGAGGCCCGCCGGCAGCCCCTCCACGCGCGGCCTCAAGTATGATTCACAAGGACGCCTTGTGACTACGCAGCGAAAGGTGCGGTCCTACGAGATGACCGATGCCGATAAGCTTCCTGAGATGCATTGGAATCCTGTTGCTTTCTGGATGTAATTAAGCTACATTATGCACAAATAATGTGGTCATATTAGTGGGCGAATGATCTGGTGCCACTTCATCAAGTTTCCTACCATGTGTATGATTATTATGCTAGTTTGGATACTCTAGATTGTCATGTGTATTATTAAATTGGAGTAAGAGGAATATAACGTAGAAGAATCAAGCGTGTACGGACAAATATAAGAAGTAT
The DNA here is from genome assembly GCA_018135685.1 of Themeda triandra. Classification (NCBI taxonomy): domain Eukaryota; kingdom Viridiplantae; phylum Streptophyta; class Magnoliopsida; order Poales; family Poaceae; genus Themeda; species Themeda triandra. The sequence continues at coordinate 1,940,628 of JAENPR010000032.1, forward strand.
ACTCTGGTATTGTAAGCATAATACATTTGAAAAGGGGAGCTTTGCAAGAGGGGCATTGGGAGAGGACGATCTGTACCAATTTGATCATGCAAGGAGGATCAGATAAATGTGCGTCTGGTCTTTCATTGATGTACTCTTTTCCCTAATGCAGTTTCCGTTCCCTTCGCTGAATCCAACAAATGACGGTATCAATTGCTTTGCAACACGTACTGGTGGGAAGGAATTCCATTGTCGCTCCCATCCTTTTGCAGTTTTGCTGAACCAAAAAAAAGGCAACATGCTACTCCTTGTTGACCTTTAACTTTACAAAGAAAACACAGATTGCTAACCTACCGAGGAGAAAGTAATACTGTGGATCGCTAAAAGGCATATACCTGTGGATATTCTGACAAACGAACAGGCTGGTTGTCAGTTTGGATCAAAGGGTTCGTCGTTGCCTTGCCGGATGGCCCAACAACTCGAAATCGTTCCTAAACCGAACGCGACTCGACCCATGCACCCACGGCCACGGCGTATGTATAGCTTCCTTGCGTGCGTACAAGTGTACAACGATTCACAGAATCGCGTCGCACGCAAATCGGCAGCCGTCCGGGGATGGAGGACCCGCCGCGCCTGCTGCTTCCGGACGACGTGCTCGCGGACGTCCTAGGCCGCCTGGCGCCGCGCAGCCTCGCCGCGTCGCGCTGCGTCTGCAGGGAGTGGCGCGCCGTCGTCGACGACCGCTGCCTCCATCTGCTGCGCCCGGACCTCCTCCTTGCCACGGTGGGCGGAATCATCGTCAGGTCGTACTGCGCGAAGAAACCAGACTTCTTCGCCCGGCCATCGACGGCGCGCGGCCGCTGGGTCGCCGGCAGCCTTAGGCATGAGAGTTTCGTGCGGATGGACCAGGACAACGGCTTCCGCGCCGACTACACAGAGATCATGGACTGCTGCAACGGGCTCCTCCTGCTCGAGGACTTCCGCGAGGTCGTCGTGCTGAACCCTGCGACGCGACGGTCGGTGCGCTTCCCTCTCTGGGACGGCGTGGGCATCGGTTCGTATTGCCTTGCGTTCGATCCAACAGTGTCGCCGCACTACGAGGTGATTTCGATGCCGCATGATCCTTTCCACGGAGACAAGGAAAAGAAACAATTGGAAGGGTTGGAGTGGCCGCCTCCGGTGTACGTCATGGGTATTTCAGAGGAGCATCTATGGTGACGATGTGTGGGGTTATGGCCATGCTGCTTATTGGCGTGGAGTGCTATATGTGTACTGCAACAACTATTTCATTCTCAGGTTTGTCACTTGTTCCTTAAACATTATCTTTTGTTTTTATTTTTTATTATCATATTGTGGAGTATATATTATATAAAGTGTTGTTTGCTATTTTTTTTTATTGCCAACGGCTTTGACTGAATGTAGGATAAACTTATCACTTGACTAGTTGACTGCCCGTGCGTTGCCACGGGAACAAAATAATGTTCAACCCCTTTAGCATGGAGGGTGCGACAACCACAGCCAAGTTGTTTATGTTCCAAATTATTTTTAGAAAAAATAACCATGCGTCAGATGATCCATCATCCATGTGTCTAGAAAGTATTTTTTACATGAAAATGAACCACCCAATTTGTATTCCTTCATATTAGAGAAAAAATTTGTAGTCCTTCACTTTCCTCTAACTGAAATTGAAGGGACATATATCCTAGCTCTAGGAGAACATTTTCTATACTTCGTTACTGACATCATTTCCATGTAAACAAAAGCATGACCCTTCCCATGCAGGCAAGACAATCAATCTAGAGTTCTTTTTTTTAACATTATTACATTGGTACTAATCAATCTAGAGTTTCCAAGGCCAGAAAAAAAAAGGGCAGCACTACTTCGTGCTGTGCATCTTACCAATGCAACATAACCCACTGATGATCTCTTTAAAAGTCTGGATATCTTGTTCGAACCCCATTCCTCTCCATCAACTTGATAACATAGAAAACGATTCACTTGCCAACTGGTAGTAATCAATGCATTCTAACCGTACGCAGAAGCTGTGAGCTTTCCCAGGCCTAAATTTCAAATCTCCTATCTGCATATGCATTTAAAAGATTCCATTTTTTTAATGAAAAATACAAAACAATGGAATCAAAAGAGCACCAATTTGTAAAGTAACACCCAACTTACCTCTCAGCGCCAAAGAGCTGACTCTGATTCATCTTCTAACACATCCGCATTGAGAGAAGATTTGCCATACATCATCCTCTGCCCAACAAGCAGCATAGAGCTACAGAGTGAAGCCACGCACATGACACATGCCTAGTGGACCTCTATAAGGTATGACAGAATTGCCATCAGGGCAGTCAGAGCTCTGTTAATAAGAATCTGGAATGGTAAACAGGGGAACTTTTATCTAAAAAAAAAACAGGGGAACTAAGAAAGCTCGTATATCCTTAAAATATTTGTGATAAAGCAAATCTCAGATTGAACTATATCCTTGAAACATATCTGATTCCTTTTAATTTTATACTCCAGAGTGAAGTATATCCCTGAGACATGTCTCATCCCTTTTAACTTTAAACTCCTTTTGTGCATGGATGATGCAGTTAACCTGGGAGTCGCAACGCCGTCGATGATGGCAGATTAGGACCCTTGACATGCCTTCGCACACCTGCTCTAGTGGCAGGACATTTACATCGACGTACTCCAACCTTTCTGTACCAATCCTCTTGCTGCTGTACCTCCACTGCCATGTGATGGCGTTTTTTGAAATGTATTGATCCACAAACCCCATCATGCAGCTCAGTTCTATATATATAAAAAAAAAGAGGACTTACAAGAGTGAAAATGAATACAGTGCCGCCAATTGTGATTTGTTAATTTATAGGTCTTGTTTGTTATGTAAGTTTGCTGGGCTATTTCAGCAGAACAAACTTAGCACACACCCAAATTCAAATGACATAACATGTGCTTTCACTTTATGAGGCACAGCAATCACACAAATAACACCTAAAAACACTGTGGGATGATATACCTGGTGGCAAAAGATAAGTTGTGCACAAAAAGAAATTTTAGTTGGGAGTTATATTGAATTGATACTGCATTACTTATCCTCAAAATAGTAAACGGGCATGTTTTTTGACAATTAACTAACATAATCACTCTTCCAGAAATTAATAGTACACTTTCAAGGACAACATCAGACCCCTAACCAACAAAAAAAAACTCAAAAGTAGCCATACCAATAATTCTTCGAGGTGCATTGATACTGAATTTAGTTGAGCCTTGTTTTTGTAAAGAAGACTGACAGCACATATTGTCTTACAAGTTCTTTAGCAAGAGCCTGTCATGAAAAAAAATGCCATAAAATCGATAGTACACCAAACTGTTTGTTAGTCTTATTTTGACAGATAAGATCAGTGATGAAATGAGAAGGAACAAAACACACAGAAGTGCCGGTATATGTGATAGCCTGTGATTCATGGCACACACATGAAGAGAACGTGGCGTTTTACCTCATTGGCATTCCATCAAACACCTCTTGTACGCTATTGATGTTGACGTCGAGTCCAGTGTTGAACATTGTGGTGGTGGACGCTGCCGGGGCTGTGAATGCTGGTGTAGATGGCTGAGATGCCTGGGCTGCTATCCCCTTCAACATGGCGACCATCGGTGGTCCCTAGTCACGACGGCGAGGAGTGGAAACCCGCAGCTGCAGCTACCGGGCAACCACAGATCACCACGCCTACATCACCAGGTCCGACACCCACCCCAAGTCCGGCCCGTCCTCCTCGGTGACGGCAGGCAGGACCGGCGCCGACGACGACGCCTGAGCCTTCCTGAAGCTGAGCTCCCGCATTGCGAGCATGAGCTCTTCCATCTCGGCGTCGGCGGCGTCCACGCCCGACGGCTCGTCGACGGCGTCGACCCACCTCACCCGGCTCTCCACGGGAGACATGGGCGGGGACTCCCAGAACGGCGCCAGGGTGGACTTGGGCGAGAGCGAGAGCGAGAGCGGCGAGCACTCGTCCTTGCTCCCGGTACCGGCGCCTGCGCGGAGCTCAGCCGCGGTGTGCGCGAAGAAGCAGACGCGGCGGCGGCAGGCGGCGCCGGCGCGGCAGGGGCGGGTGCGGTAGCGGGACGGGTGGAGCCAGAGCTCGAAGGTGCCGTGCGCGAACGGGCAGGCGACGCCGCGCGGGCACGCGGCGCCCGGGCGGCGCCGGAAGTCCGGGCACGGCTCCCCCGTGTAGGCGACGCGGCGCGGGTTCCGGCGCCGCGCGGCCTCCCCCGGGTGCGCGTACGGGCACGCCGTCCAGTCGTGGCTCCGCGCGCGCGCGCACCGCCGGATCTTGAACTCGTACATCATGAACTCGTCGTCCGCCTCCGCCGGATTGGAGGGATGACGGCGGCGAGGCGACGCCGGGAGGAAGCGCGGACCGACACGGGGAGCTTCTGGTGCGGGGCCGCTGGAGCGGCCGGTGACGACGAGCGCCGGGGGCACGGCGGAAGCGGGGCGGCGCGGCGGGGGCGGTGGCGGTTGGCCACGGTCCGGCGTCGCTCGCGTGCTGCTGGGGCAGGGTGCGCGCGGGCGGTGGTGGAGGACCAGCATCGCGGCGGGTGGGCGGCGCGCGGCGGACGGGGGCGGGCTCGGGCGCCGGGCGGCCGAGCGGCAGACGGCGGCGAGCGGGGGCGAGGGCGGCGGTTCCTTGGCGTCGTGCGTGAGCCGGCGGTCGTGCGGTGCGGAGCGGAGCGGAGGGGGCGATTTTTTTTTATTACGGAGACGGGGGAGGGGGTTACGGTGCGGGGAGGAGGATTACGGGAGGCAGGCCGAAAGCGTGGATACGATGACATTTGGGTTCTTTTTAGTAGTAAGATAAGTACCAAGTAATAGAACTACCAGCACACGCTATTACAAATGACGATTTGCATGAAGTTTACCTTGGAAAGTCTGAGAATGGAATATATTTCACAGCAATTGTTAATGACCCATGTCGAGTTCTCGTTTGGTTCCTTGACGAATCTGATGGCAAGATGGAATGGGTATTCAAGCATAGCATCAACCAACATGTTTTGATGACGCCTTTCTGTGACAGTCCTGATACTCAATCCGATAAGACCTTGGATTCTACAAGAGGACGACTTGAACCAAGAATTTAAACTGGGGCCAATTTTGGAGGTGGAAAAGATTTGGCATTCTGACAATGAGAAAGCGGTGGAAATTAAAGACAAATGTGATACAAACAATACATATGGATTTATGATATTTGGCTTCCATCCCTACAAAGAGATTGTGTTCTTATATTCTCCAAGAGTCGTGGCATATCATTTTGGCAGCTCCAAGGTTCAAAATTTAGGCGAGTTACCCTTACACTTCAAATATCATCATGGCGTGAGACCTTTCGTATATACACCCTGTTGGCTTGGACACTTGTCTGAAACTAGTAGTTCACAATCATTACAGGGTTAAGCTAGGATCCCAAAAGTGATGTACAATCATCCTTGCAAAAGAAACATATATGTGATGCACATGTAAATCAGTGCCATGCCATTCGACTGGAACTACTTTGTGTGTCGCCTTCCTTTATTTCTCTTTCGTTATAAGAGGATAGCATATATGATAACACCTTTCGAGATTGAAAACTGAAACACCATAAGGAGATTATAAATCAATCATTCTGCATTCTTGTGAACAATGAACACAGTATGTTCTCTAGTTCTCTAGCATGGACAAGTGTACATTTGGAATTTTGAACTCAAAGGGCAGTAACCGTCAGAACTTTTATTTTAATCTCCCATGTTTCTTGTCGAAGCTGTTCAGCCCACGATTGTGGTGTTCCGTCTTGCCTTGTCAATATATTCTTAGTGTTAACGGTTAGTGATCATTATGCCCACGCGGCCACACACCTCCCTTTAATATTCTTTTTATTAAGCTAATGATGTACCAGTGTAACCAATGTATACATACATGATACATGATGATACATGCCGATCTGTTTTGCTAGTATCAAGTGATCTGAACGCTGCAAGAAGATCGAGAGAATACTCACCCGGTTGAGCAGATACTAAGTTTTGTTAATATAATTCCCCCTACACATGCAGTACGATGATGACAAATACACACGCGAACCGAGATGAGATGACCTCTTTCACATCTATTTTTCACTGAAAGCCAGTGAGAAGGAAAAGGAAAAACAAAGATGTGAAGATTGCACAAGCTGCTGATGCGGATATGCATTGGCAAAGCCGGAGACGTCAGCTAGTTACTAACCTCCTTGGGTTCACTTTGTGACCTTCTTAGGGGGCGGATCTTGGGGTCGAGCGCTCGGACCCCAGCCTCTGTCCGAGCGACGCGCGGGAACGTACGGCTGGCCCCACGCTGCTGGCGTTGGCTGGCTTTGCGCGCTGCAGCGTGGGGTCATGTTATCTTTCTTTTTTTCGTTTCTCTTTTTCGTTCTCCTTTTCGTGCTTTTTTTTCTCATTTATATATTTCTTTTTGTTTCATGTGATTCTTTACTATTCTTTTTATTTCATTTTTATGTTTCTTTCATTTCTTTTTTTGTTTATTTTTTGCATGTGATTTCCATTATTCTTCTATATTTTTATTTCTTTTTCATTTTTTGTTTATATTTGTTTTGTTTATTTTTTCTAATTATATTTTTTTAGTGATGTTATGTCATGTCACTTTGGCGATGTTCTATTTTGATATTAACGATGTTGTGATGCCATTAGCAATATTCTATCATATTACTAGCGATGTCATGTCATCTTCCTAGCCATGTTTTGTTTTGTTACTAGCGATGTTATGTCGTGTTACTATCGATATTCTATCGAGGTTTTTAGCGATGTTCTCTTATGTTTTAGCGATGTCTTATCATATTTTTAACAATGCTCTATCATGTATTTAACAATGTTCTATCATATTTTTTAGAAAAATAAGATAAATATTCATAAATAAAATTTATCTAAATATATCCATGTGAGATCTTGTTTTGAAGGATTTATTATAACGCATTTAATGGTGTAATCGGAATTTAATTTAGATGTTTGGTTTGTTGATTATAACTTTTTTTTAATTTCGTTGACAATTATAGATAAAAGTGGGGCCCGCGCCACTCGCTCCCGTGTTGGGCGCGCTTCCCGTGCGTTGTGCCCCCTCGTTTCCGGTGTGCGCGGTTCCTAGTGCCGGCGCGAGGTTTGCTGCCGAGCAATGGGACCCCAAGGGCCCCCTTCTTAGGGCACGCTCAACAGTTTGAGCTAGCATCCTGACTTATATTTTGCCATGGATCTTTATTAACGATAGACAGCAACCCGACAGTCGGGTTAACGTGTGTTTGGTACCTGCAAAGAGTGGAGAGAAGCCTAGGAGTACATGATTGCGAACAACTTTTTTTAATAACATTATAACATGCCAAATGTTTTTTTCCTATAACTGAATATGTCAAACGTTGTAGCTAGACACCGAGTATTATACTAGGATAATAATAAGAAGAAGAAAAATGGAAAACTAGAAAAGTACAGCCACAGTCCCGTTTTTTTTGTTTGCTGCAGGTCTTCCGGGCGCTAGAAGAGCCAAGTAGGCATAGTAGTGCGCCAATGGCGCTCGGCGGATTAAGACAATATGTGTGCGGACAGCTCCTCCAGAGGGAAGAAGAGCCACATCACCCTAAATTTTTCACGCCGTCGGATCTCGAGTGGACGCACAGGATCTGTAGAATCTGGTATCACCGAAGCGGCTTTTACCAGCTCCTCCCGGCTTCTACTCAGCTTTCACCTCCCAGCTTCTCTTCGAATCTGAACAGACAAATAAATACCGGCCCTCATCAGCTTCCAGAGGCTTCCTTCTCTTCCTTCCACCCGACTCTCTCCCATAATAAGAAAAACACGACGACGGCGCGAGCGTGGCGCGGCCGGGCCCGGCCCGGCCGGCGGCGTAGGCGGAGCGGGCGGGTAGCGGCCGCGCGCGGCCGGCCAGCGTGGCGCCACCCAGGAGGCACGGCCGGCCGGCCGGCCGGGCCGCGCGCGGCGGCGGCGCGTGAGCGCGGGCGCGGCCCGCGGCGACGGCGGCGAAGCCCGGGCGCGGGCGGCGCGGACAAGGCGGCCGGCCCTCGCCCGGCGCGGCGGCGAGCAACGGCGGCGCGGCAAAAGACGGGCGTCCGGCGTGACGGGCGGCCTAGTGCGGCGCGCGGGGCCGTCTGCGGCGCGGGCGGGCGGCGGCGCGCGGGCGGCCGGCGCAGTGAGCCCTTCCCTTCTTCCTCTCCCTCAGTCTGCACGCAGATCCACGCAGATGTTCGTCATGTGCCCTAGGGTTAGGTTTAGGGTTAGGGTTGGCGGCTGCAGCTGCGGCGCGGCGACGGTGCCTGCCCTCACCTTCCTCTCCAATGTTGGACCTTACTCATTTGAGGTTTATTTTCAAAAAGCACTAGAAGATATCAGGCAGAATTCATTTGAGGTTTATTTTCAAAAGGATTTGAGGTTTTTTTTGACATTGAAATTATGTTCATCGATTTGTTTGTGTTTTTCACCCCCTATGTATGCCTACCGTTGGGAAAATACATTGCGTATGAGATCATCTCTACTATAATGGAATACTTCTATGTCCACATTCCTTCCTTCGAAATCAAGGGCCCAAACATATCTACGCCAGATCCAAGGACTGACATAGGATGTTTGATGCAGGCTTCCCACTCTCCTCTCACCCCGCGCCCTCACTGAGCCGGGGCAGGGCACCCAATGCAAGGCGATGATGGGTCATGGCCTCGCCTCACGGGCCAAAGCACGGCAAATATTGGCGAACGAGTGGCCCACCGGCTGCGCCAACAGAACCGCGCCCCCGACCTATCGTCGGCATGGAGGGGCAGAGGCGTTACGTTCGTTACGGACCGGCGCCGCCATGTCCCGGTGTCCGAACGCGTAACGGGGCATAATGGGCCGAGAGCCGGCGGCTCTTGTTCCGTGGCGTGCCCGTGCGGGATGCTGGATGGCCCAACTAAAAAGAATCGTCCCTAAACCGAACGGGACACGGGCCACGGCACGGCGTATGTATATACCTTCCCTGCGTACAAGAGATTGAGAGAATTAATCGCGCCGCATCACGCAGGTCGACAGACGATGGAGGACCCGCCGCGCCTGCGCCTTCCCGACGACGTGCTCGCGAACGTCCTAGCCCGCCTCGCACCGCGCAGCCTCGCCGTCGCGCTGCGTCTGCAAGGAGTGGCGCGCCGTCGTCGACGACCGCCGTCTGCTGCGCTCGGATCTCCTCCCTCTCACGGTGGGCGGCATCTACGTCGAGCCGTGTAGCGCGGAGACCCCGGACTTCTTCGCCTGGCCCACGACGGCGCGCAGTTGCTGGGTCGCCAGCAGGCTCATGAGCTTGGTGCGGATGGACGACGACCTCGACGCCGACTTAATAGAGATCGTGGACTGCTGCAACGGCCTCTTCCTGCTCGAGGACGACGACGAGGAGTACATCGTGGCGAACCCGATAACGGGACGGTCGGCACGCTTGCCTCCCTACGACAACTTGGCCGAGGGCCCCGAGGACGACGATCTTGACGATCTTTACTCGTCCTACCTTGCGTTCGATCCAACGGTGTCGCCGCACTACGAGGTGATTTCGATGCAGCATCCTTTCGACAAGGACGTCGTCGGGTTGCAGTGGCCGCCGCCGGTGTACGTCTTACGTGCCTACTCGTCAAGGATAGGGAGGTGGGAGGAGAGGCGATTTGCCCTCGACAACGATGAGCGGCTGCAAAGGAGTATCGATAGCGTCGGTGCGTGGGTTTTTGGCCATGCCGCTTATTGGCGTGGAGTGCTCTATGTGCATTGCAATAACCATTTTATTCTGAGGTTTGTCACTGCGTTCTTTAAACTATATTTTGTTTTGAAATTTAGTTTCACTATTTAGAAATATTTACATAAAGTGTTGTTTACTAATTTATTTATTGCCAATGACTTTGACTAAATGCAGAATGAACTTGTCAGATGATGAGTACCAAGTAATTGATTTGCCAGCAGACGCTATTGAAAGTGACGATTTATGTGAAGTTTACCTTGGAAAGTGCAAGAATGGGATATATTTCACAACCATCGTTAATGACACAAGCCAATTCCTCGTTTGGTTCCTCGACGAATCTAGTGGCAAGGCGCAGTGGGTATTGAAGCACGAAATCATCCTAAATGATTTGGTAACACATTTGTGGGACAACCCTGATGCTCAAACTGATAGGCCTTGTATTTTGCAAGATAAAGGATTTAAACTAGGACTAGAGGTGGAGGTGGAAAATAATTCAACAAATTTAGATTGGGAATCTGATGATGACGAGAGCGCCGTGGACATTAAAGATTATTGTGATCCGACTATGGAGAAGAAAAAGAATGTAGATTGGAACACTGACGATGAGGGCACCATGGAAAAGAATGTAGATTGGAACACTAATGATGAGGGCACCGTGGATAGTAAAGATTACTGTGATACAAAAGATAGATATGAGTTTATGATACTTGGATTTCATCCCTACAAAGAGATTGTATTCTTATGCTCTTCGAGAGTCCTGGCATATCATTTTAACACAACCAAGGTTGAAGATTTAGGCGAGTTAGGTTTGAAATATCCTGAACAGATAGGATCTACGACTTTCATATATGCACCTTGTTGGGTTGGAGACTTGTCTGAAACTAGCTAGATTAGAATCATCACAGGGTTAAGCTAGTTTCTCATATGTGATGTGCAATTATCCCAGCAAAGGAAAAGTATGCGATGAACATGTAAATTGGTGTTGTGCCATTTGATTGGGACTATTCTGAGTGAGCCTTTCTTTTTTTTTTCTTCTTCTTCTTGCTGATATACGCAAATTAAGAGCATGGCATATGCTAGACTCGATAGATGGGTACGCGTACGAGAACACCTATCAAATAATTGAAAATTGGATCACCACAAGGCTTAAATCAATCAATCTGCAGCCATCTGAACTAAGAACACAATAGATTCTCTTACAAGGACAAGTGTTGAGGTACATTTGGACTCAAAGGACTAGAACCATCAGAATTTTTATTTTGATCTGCCCTGTTTCTTGTTGAAGCTGTGCATCCACGATTCATAGTGTTTCGTCTTGGTCTTGCCTTAATACATTCTTAAGTTTCTACTAATAATATATTTTCTTTTGAAGCAGACTAATCTTCTTTTTTTATGAACTATTAGGGCTTCTTTGGAACATAGGAAAAGAAAAACATAGGAATAGGGAAAACATAGGAATATTGTAGGATTGTGGATGCAAAACTGAGGATTGGATCCTGTAGGAATTTTGATGGAATTGGAATGTCCTTTTTTTTTGAGGAAAAATTGGAATGGCCATTATTTGGATAGGTCATAGGAAAACCATAGGAACCCTAAAGGATTTTTAGCCATAAAATTATTTTATTTTCACTAGCTGACCAGACATGGCTAGAACATATCTCTTCTACGTACAAGAACCATCTCATTATCTTGTAGCAGCAGCATTGATTGTCTCGTTCTTCGTGCACAGGAATTTTACAATGAGATCCGACTGGATGCTTGCAATCCTTTGGAATTGGCATACAAAAGAGTATAATTCCTATGGAACACTATTCACATTTCCTGCAAACCCCAAATGATAGGATAGGAAGTAATTCTTTGAGAACAATATTCCTACAAAATTCCTTTGGTTCACCTGTAAACCAAAGGAGCCCTTAAAATGTTTTTTGAGAGAACTTCGGGAGGGATAAACAATCCTCACGTGCTTTTCCATTCCACAGATGCCTGGGGGAACCCCCAGTTGGTGGAAGGCAATGCCTTACACAGTTTTACATGGTTACAAGCCGGTCACCCGGGGGTAAAAGAGGGTGTGATTACACAGGAAAGGAGAGACTCCAGTCGCGGACACGGGCAACATCCTTCGTCGGTATTCGACAGCTCCAGTCTTGGACCGCCCTTCTGCAAGCAGCGATGAGGAGGTTGACGTTTGGCGCCACACCGTTGAAGACCACTGCGTTTCGGTGTTTCACCGTTGAGCCCTTAAAATGTTATCATCATTCCCACACTTCTCTTTCATATTCTTTTGTTAGCATGTTATATTAATCATGTGCATACATACATGCCGATCTGTTTTGATTTTGCTTTTTTTTTAGAAAGCCAATCTGTTTTGCTATCAAGTGATTTGTACGCTATCCTAAATCTGGCCCAGTACGTTGCGTAACAAGGAAGCCCAGTCCAACGGCAAGTGTAGTCTCCGAGTCCTCCTCGGCTACTCCTCAAGCCCAACGCTCGCCGGCGCCGTCGCGCACGGGCACAAGCACAACACGACTGTCTTCTTCTTCCCCTGCCCCAAACGATCACCACTCGCGAGTCGAGACTCCTTCCCAGTTGACCTGAGGGGGGATCCTCAACAAAAAAAAAAAAAAAGGTTGACCTGAGGGGCAGAGGCGTTACGTTCGTCACCGGCCGGCGCCGGCGCCGCCGTCGGTGTCCGACTCCGAACGTGGGGCATATGGGCCGAGAGCCGGTGTCTCTTGTTCCGTGCCGTGCCCGTGACGGGCCAACTCAAGAATCGTCCCTAAACCTGCACGGCCACGGCGTATGTATGTACCTTCCCTGCGTACAGAGAAGAGAACCGCGCCGCACGCAGATGGAGGACCCGCCGCGCCTGCTGCTCCCGGACGACGTGCTCGCGGACGTTCTATCCCGCCTGGCGCCGCGCAGCCTCGCCGTGACGCGCTGCGTGTGCAGGGAGTGGCGCGCCGTCGTCGACGACCGCCGTCTGCTGCGCCCGGACCTCCTCCCTCTCACGGTGGGCGGAATCTTCATTGGGTCATTCGCTGCGGAAGTCCCGGACTTCTTCGCCCGTCCATCTGCTGCGCGCACTGTCGCCGGCAGGCTCCAGAGCTTCGTGCCGATGGACCAGCCCGGCGACCTCGACCGGCCAGACATCGTGGACTGCTGCAACGGGCTCCTCCTGCTCGACGATCACGTGGTGAACCCGGCGACCAGATGGTGGGTGCGCTTGCCTGACTGCCACGGCGTCTTGCCCGTGGGCCACTGGCGCGTCGGGTTCTATTGGTCGTACTACCTTGCGTTTGATCCAACGGTGTCGCCGCACTACGAGGTGCTCTCTATGCAGCATCCTTGCAACGTCAACGTGATGTTCTCCTACACGGAGCATCTTTTCAACGGCTGGCGCAAACGATCGCAATGGCCGCCACCGGTGTACGTCATGCGTAGCTACTCGTCTAGGACAAAGAGATGGGAGGAGAGGCACTTTGCCCTCGACGACGATGAGGGGCTTCATAATCAGAGGAGAACCGACAGTGACAGTACTGGAGTTTATGGCCACTCACCCGCTTACTGGCGCGGAGTGCTCTATATACATTGCAACAGCTGTTATATTCTAAGGTTTGTCACTTGTTCCTTATTAAGCTATATTTTCTTTTGACTTTTATTTTCACTATTCTATATATTTTCAGTGTTGTGTTTCTAATTTAGTTGTTGCCAATTGCTTTAACTGAATGTAGAGTAAACTTGTCGGATGATAAGTACAAAGTAATTGATCTGCCAGCAAATGCTAATGCATGTGATGACTACAAAGGTTACCTTGGAAAGTCAAAGAATGGGATATACTTCGCAACCATCATTAATGACACATGTCGAGTCCTTATATGGTTCCTTGACGAATCAGATGGCAAGATATAGAGTGGGTATTCAAGCATGACATGAGCCAACATCATTTGATAACACATTTCTTGGAAAACCCTGAAGCTCAAACCGATAGGTCTTGGATTTTGCAAGAAAGACGCCACGCGCGAAGGATGGAACCCGAGAGCCCACCCCCTCCCTACCCCCGCCGCCGCCGCCACCAGCCCGCCGGCCGCCACCCCGCACCGGCGGCCACCCCTTCCCCACCGGCCGGAGGTAAGGCCCTCTCTCCCCAAGCTCCTTCCTTCTTCCCCATGTCTTCCGGCCGGAACAAGTTTGAGCGCTGGGCGGAGGGCATGGTCTCGGACTGCTCCGACGACGAGGAGGAGTCGCCGCTGCCACCGCCCCTCGTCTCCGGCCGCCGCCTTCCCCCACGGGCGTCTCGTCCTCGGCTGGTGGTCGGGGAGACCCCGCCCAGGACCGAGGCCCCCGCCTGGGGCATGCCGGATTGGCGCGGCGGCGGAACCCTAGGTGGCGGCGCCGCCACCACTAGCGGGCCCGGCACCACTGCGCCGTCTCCGTCCTCCGGGGTGCCGTCGGCGCGACCCCAGCAGCAGGTGCCGCCCGCGGCGACCCGTCCAGCCACGTCAAGCCCGTTCGGCGCCGCCGCGCCCAAGCCGGTGATCGCCAGCGTCATCGCCGTCGTATCGCCAGTGGTGGCGCGGCGGACCTTCTTCCTCGATCGCTTCACTCGGGAACGGCTCCGTACAGCGCGCAGGGCGTCCGCGACGGGGTTCTCCAAAGACCGCCGGCCGGGGGTCGAGCGGCCGGGAGGTGCCCACCACTGCTCGACCGCGGGCCTCATCGCCCGCCTGGGCCCGCCGTGCTCGGGGAGAGCGCTGGCAGGACAGGCACTCGTGCGGGCATGGTGGAGAAGGGAACCGCCGCGTCGAGGCCCAACCGTCGGCAGCGACTCAGGGCGCGCGCCGGCGCGGTGTCTCAACCCGCGGCGACAGCGGGGCGCCGGGCGGGGATTAAAGAGCTGTGCACCGCATCGGCCCCGACCTCGCTCCCCGGCGCCCGGCGCACCGCAGGCCGGGCCCCGTCTACTTCGCCGACCCGCGGCGACCTTACGCCGGGCCCCGACCCCGTGCCGCGTCCGCCCGCTACGGGCGCGCTCGGCCCCGACCGTCGCGCCGCGCCTCGCCCGGACCGTGCGGGGTGGCAAGAGGTGCTCCTCGCAAGGCCCCGGAGCCCACCACGCGCCGCACGCCGCCGGGCGTGGCCCGGCCGCGGCCTCGGCTCCGCGCCGTGCGCCGTCGGAGGATGCCGGAAGGTCGGTGCCTCAACTGTGGCGCCGGTGGCCACAAGATCGCAGCTTGCAAGCGCGAAGCGAGGTGCTGGAACTGCCACGGCCTCGACCACATTGCCAGAGACTGCACCAAGCCGGCGGCGGACAGCTCTTCGGGACGCTCTGCGGCGAACGCTGGGCGCGCTCCAAAGCGCCGGCGGGAATCCAGCCCGAGGACCTCGGGGAACGCCGGGGAGCGTTCTCCGTCTCCGCCCCCAGGATCGCCAGAGACCCCGGTCGGGGCTCATGGCCCCACGCCGTCACCGACGCCTTCCTCGGGCATCGACGGAGACGCCGTGCAGCTCCGGCCTGGTGATCCGCGCCTCCGTCCCAAGGAGTCCTGGTGCTACATCAAACGGGACGCTCAGATTGATGCCGCGGAACTGCAACTCCAGTACTCCCTTGTGGGGTACCCCCAATGCAACTCCGAGGTGGCCATTGCCGACGTCAAGAACACCATTGCAGCAGCCATCGGGGTGCCGCCAGAGGAGCTGCTGGTCAGGCGTTTCTTCCCCGAGGCCTTCCTCATCTTCTGCGCCAACCAGGAGCGCCGGGACAGCATCTTGGCGAGGGCGCCGATGCCGTTCGGCCAAACTGCCTTGGTTTTCCAGCCATGGACGCGACACAGGAGCTCCATGGACGGGTGCCTCCGCTTCCGCGTCAGCCTCGTGCTCGAGGGCATTCCTCCTCGCGTGGAGGGAGGACACGGCCGCAAAGATTCTGGCGCCAGCGTGCTGGGTGCAGTCCGTGGAGCTCGACACCGTCAACGCCGAGGACCTGGCCTCCTACAAGGTCACGCCTTGGACCGCCGACCCAAGCTACATCCCACGCACCGCCGGGCCGGGGATCGGCGAGAACGAAGTGGAGCCGGTGAACTTCCTCAACATCGCGGAGAAGAAGGTACTCGGCTACGAGGTCTTCATTCACCTCAGGGGTGTTGCGGACTTCAACCCGCCGCCGTCTGAGCCAGGTCCACCTGACCACCAGTCGCCCGGGGGTGGCGGCTGGGACCACGACGACTTCGGTGGCCCGCCTCCCGGTTGGGGGCCGGGCCCAAAATTCTACGGCTTCCCGTGTGAGAGGGGCACACCAGACGGCTCCTTCCACCGCGATCTGCGCCGGGACAGACGGACCAGGGGAAACCGGGGCTGGAGCACGGGGGCGGCCAACGGCTCGGGGGCAGCCACGGCCGTCCAAAGTACCACCGCCGGCGGAAGTCGGCCCTATGCAGAGGTGGTGCGCGCCAACAGGCCTCCGCCCAGGGGCGCGCCGGCTCGCCAGGGCAGCGCCATACACGCGCGCGGTGGTGACAGGGCACCGGCAACGGCGGAGGCAGGCACACTGGCGGCTCCTGCCGGCCCGCACGCCACGCGACGACGCAACGACAACAATCGGGCGCGACCAGGGGACGGTCACCCACCTGCGGGCAGACACGCCGGAGGCCGGGGACACCGGCCAACGCCGCCGCGCGCAGGTCGCCGCCCGGACCCGCCGGCTCGGCCACGGCCCCGCACTACGGCTCGGGCGGGCAAGCAAGGTCCGCCCGCCGACGGAGCTCGCATCATCAGGGTGTGGAGGCCGAAGGCGGCGGGCGGCAGCGCCATGACCGCCCCGACAGCCACGGTCCTGGGCGCCGACGGCCGCGCGCCCGCTCCTACGACGCCGCGGATGCAGCCCGCACCAACAACGACGCTGATGCAGGGGAGTGGGGCCGCGGAACAGCTGCTCCGGCCGGCCACTCCACCAGCGGGAAGATCGGAGTGCGGGAACACTTCGGCCGCGCGCGAGTTCGTTGAGACAGAGGGCGGCGGCGCGGGGAGCGCGGCGCCCCAGCAGGCTGTTCCGACTGAGGCAGGTGAAGGAACCGACACGGCGACGCAAGGGGGTCGCGTGGCGGGGAACACGCCGCCCCACATGGCAACGCCGGAGGACCCACGCGAAGAGGAGAGCGCGCCGACCACGGAGGACACACAGCGGCGTGCGGAGGACTCGGCGACCGGTGCGGACACGCCCGCTACGGGTGGCTTGGCGGGGAGCCTTCAGCCACCCGAGGCGGACGCGGAAAGCTCCGACGCGAGGGGCACGCTCGCTCTGCTGGAAGTTTGGGGTGAGCAGGCCGTGCGCGTCCCGGTAGCTGCTGCTGCTGGGCTCGGCGCTGCTGACCGTCTGTTTGACGAGGCTGGGGGCGACTGGATGGAAGAGTCCGACCCGCCCACTCCGGTCCGCGGGGGAGTGGACTGCTCGGGAGAGGGCACTCTAGCCCTCCTCAACCATTGGAGAGACGAACTCTGTGATGATGGACCGCCGGGATTCCCCGTCCGAGGCGCTTACTTGCGCGCGGCGGATCAGCACTTCGCCCCTCCAAGCTGGGAGACCTTGGCGGACGCTGACGAGGGGTGGACGGCGGCGTACGCGGGTTCCCTTCCACTGCGCGACGACCACGACGCACCGGGGGGCACTCCGGCGGGGGCCGTCGAGCACCCCGGGGCAGTCGCTATGGACGACGACTTACCTGCAGTGCTACAGCCGGCGTTGGGTACCCCGTCGGGCAGGGCCGACCGAGCGGGGAGCTCCGAGTCGCCCGTGCCACGCCGAAGGACCATGGGAGAGGTGGCGGAGGAGGCATCGGCCCTGGGCAGGGCCTACCTGTGCGGGGGCATCAGGTAGCCCGTCCGGGGTCGCGGCCTTCGACGACGAGGCACCGCCGGGGATCTCCACCCCCGTCTTCAGGCGGTCGTCTTCGCCGACTGATGAGACGGGCACACCGGACAAGGACGGCTCCTTCACGGGGCGGCTGAAGAACTTCGCCAAGCGCGTCTTTCACAAGGCGACCTCCCCTCTACTTCCGACCAGGGTGGCCGACTCCGGCTCCATCAAGTTGCCTACACGGAGCAGGCGGATCGCCGCCAACCCCCTCTCCAAGTACCCGGTGGCGAAGAGGGGCGAGATCATCGCCATGCAGAAGATGGGATTCATCGAGTCAGAGCCTACGGAGGAGGGTCAACAGAAGCTGGACGCGATGTTCGAGGGGAGACCAGGAGACGCTAGGGCACTGGGCGAGCTGTTCGCAGGCGCGAGGCAGCAGCGACCGCGGAGGCGCCGCGGGCCAGGGGGCCGCGCTTGAGCGCCGGTCACCTCCACTGGAATGTGTTGTGTAATGAATAATACAACCATTGTCTGCTGGAACGCGCGGGGGCTAAATTCGATAGCCCGGCGCGATGCCGTTCGCACGATGGTGCAGAACGAGAGACCCCACATAGCATGTGTCGTAGAGACAAAGCTCCACTCTGTACCGCAATTCCTTGTATCATCTCTATTGGGAATGGAATTTGTTGACTACGCGTTCGTTCCTGCGAATGGTACCCGGGGAGGGATTCTTCTTGCGGGGAGACGTCCGGACATTCACCTCGACGACGTACACATCGGATGCTTTTCGGCAACCGTTCGCGTACACACCGATCGAGACGCGGGGCGGGGCCCCTGGTGGCTCACGGTGGTGTACGGACCACAACAGACGAGGAAAAGGAGTTGTTCCTTGAAGAGCTTGCGGCCGTCAGGGACGCCCGCCCGGTGGCCATGGGCGGTCATCGGGGACTTCAACCTCATCCTCGACGAGGCGGACAAGAGCAATGGACACATCAACAGACGCAACATGAACCGCTTCCGCCAGACGGTGGCTCACCTGGAGCTCCTAGACATTCACTTGCATGGGCGGAGATATACGTGGAGCAATGAGAGGAGATCTCCAACGCTGGTTCGCCTAGATCGGGCATTGGTGTCGCTCGACTGGGAGTCGATGCACCCAGACTGCCATCTGCAGGCACTTTCGTCGGACGTCTCCGATCACTGCCCACTGCTGCTACAGACGAACATGTCCATCCACGCCATGCCCAGGTTCCACTTTGAGTCCTACTGGCCCAAGTCGATGGGATACCGGGAGGCCATTGCCACGGGGTGGACTTGCGGCAAATGCCATCTCCGACCCCCTTCGTCGGCTCGACGCGCTATTCGAAACCTAAAGACCGAACCGCAACGGTGGGCGACGACCATTGGGAATGTTCGTGAGCAGCTGCTCATGGCGCGCGCCTTCATCCTACGTTTCGACCAGGTCTCAGAACGGAGGCAACTCACGGATGCAGAGCACGCGCTACGCAAAGAGCTGAAGCAGAAGTGCCTGGGTCTCGCGTCGCTCGAGCGAACCATCGCACGCCAGAGGGCGCGGGTGCGTTTCCTTGCCGACGGGGACGCCAACACGAAATATTTCCACCTTCTAGCCCGAGGAAGGAAGCGGAGGAATGGGATTTCTCGCCTAAGGAAGGACAGCGGCGACATGTGCACAACAGCCACGAGACATTGAGGAGGCGATCTACGCCCACTTCAAGAGCGTCTTCGGGGTGGACGGCCCGGGAGGGTCTCCACCGACTTCGCGCCCTTGGCATCAACCCGATCGACTGTCCGCACTCGACCTACCATTCTCAGGGGAGGAGGTGGAGAGAGTGGTGCGTGACATGCCGACCGACAGGGCGCCTGGACCAGACGGCTTCACGGGGGCCTTCTACAAGTCGGCTTGGACGACCATCAAGGGAGATATCCTAGCAGCTCTAAACGCCCTGTTCTTCGGAAACAGTTCACACTTCGGCTGCCTAAACAACGCCCTAGTGGTCCTACTGCCAAAGAAGACGGAGGCCGCCACAGCAGCAGACTACAGACCGATCACTATGATCCACAGCTTCGGCAAGCTTGCCTCCAAGCTGCTGGCGGCAAGGCTGGCCCCAAGGCTCAAGGAAATCATCTCTTCAAACCAGAACGCCTTCATCGGGGGAGGACGATCCACGACAACTTCAAGTTTGTGCAACGTGCAGAAGACACCTACGGAAGAAGAAGATTCCCAACGCGTTGCTCAAGCTGGACATCTCCAAGGCTTTCGACACGGTGTCGTGGCCGTTCCTGCTCGACACCCTTCGTGCCTTCGGGTTCGGCGAACACTGGAGAAGATGGATAGCCACGCTCTTGTCCACCGCCTCATCCCGCATCCTCGTGAATGGTAGACCGGGGAGGTCGATCAAACACAGGCGGGGGGTCAGGCAGGGGGACTCTCTCTCACCAATGCTATTCATCATCGTCATGGAGGTGTTCGCCAGACTAATGGTGACAGCGGCGGAGAGTCAACTTCTCCAGCCCATCGGGACAACCGCCATCAGGCACCACTGTAGCCTCTATGCGGATGACGTCATCATCTTCATGCACCCGAGTGTTGCAGAAGCGAGGGTGAAAGTCCCTAGTTTGGTTTTGGTTAATTGATGAAACCTAGGACTAACCTTGTTTATCTAAAGTGGTTGATTTAGAGAAAGGTTGTCCACATGATGAGCTTATTGCATATGAGGCATGACACATGTCATGTGATCAAAGATGAAGATCAAGACGATGCTTGGCTCCATGGACCGGTGTTGAAGGTGAAGGGCTAGTCGAGGCTTCGGAGTGAAGGACCATGCGATGGTGAAGCTCGGGCAAGACTAGGGCGCCGATGGACCGATGCACGGTGAAGGGCAAGTGAAGTCAAGATCGATGGATCGAGACGGTCACATGATGGTGTGAAGCGTTCATATCATTTGGAGGAACAAAATGGGCTCAAGGCAAAGGTATAACCTATAGGGCCATTTTGTTTTGCACTCAAGACACCATAGAGGGTGTGAGTGGTTTAGGTTCGATAGCCGCACTATTAAGAGGGGAAGTCTTATCGGCTATTCGACGCACGGGTGCCACTAGGTGAATTCATGAAGTGCATTGCATGTAGGGCCTAGTGAGCTAACCTAACCTTTGGGAAATGATTGTGAAAAGCTAACACACAAGCACATGGAGATGTACACTTGGTGGTGTTGGCACATTTACAAAGGTGGAGTTTGGGCGCCGTGGTTTGCGGGGGTAGAGATGGGTTTGGATCCCTCTCTTCCTCCCGCCGAGCCTGTGAGGCGGGATTCGGCGTTTTTGGGAAAAATGGATGCATATTTTCTATTGCGCCGAATGCAAATTTTGGTTGAATTCATGCTATCTTTGTTGATCAAGTTGGTATACTTGTTGGATAGCATGTCTGAGAAGTTGGCGTCACGACGGGCTGAAAAACGAAGTTTTAACAGCGCCGGACGCGCAGGGCTTAGGCGCCGGACGCGTCCGGCGCATTGTGACTTGGCGCGAGCGAGTGACGCGCGCCGGACGCACGCGGCGGAGGCGGACGGTTTACTGTGCTGCGTCCGGCGCGTGTTGGTCCCTGGCGTGCTGCTGGCTGGTTCGTCGAAGGCGGCGGACGCTGGCTGGTCGCGTCCGGCGCGGGCCGGACGCGGACGAGAAAGTTCGTGGGCGCAGCAAATCGTTCGGACGCGGGGCGGCGGACGCTGGGCCGGACCGCCGGGACGCGGCGCCGGACGCACACGTGGCGTGACGAGCTTGAATGGAGCGGCAACGGTCGGATTGGGCCGCGCACGAGGAGGAAGCGCCGGACGCGTCCGGCGGTTTGCGGCAGACGCGTCCGGCGCGTACTGCTCGGCCTCCCGAGGGGGTAACGGTCACATTTGTTTGAGGGGTTATAAATAGAAGGTGGCCGGCCCTTGGGGAGGTCTCTTGCCCATTTCTACTCACTTGCTCATCCTTTGTGCTAGAGAAACACTCTCCCTCTCATCTCTCTTGCTTGTTGCTCATCCAAAGTGAGATTGAGAGATCACCTAGTGCATTGCATTGCTTGAGAGCATTCTAGTGGCACTTGTGGGTGGTTTAGCCGGTGGATTTCTTGTTACTCTTGGAGAGTACCGCTCCTAGCCGGCTTGGAGATTGTTGGAGGCATTGGCAAGAGAAGGTGATTGTTCTTGGCCACCTCCGGTTGATTGTGAGAGGTTTAAGCTCACCTCGTGGGGATCACGAAGAGCATCCTAGTGGATTGCGCGTGTCGTTGAGTACCTCGCTTGAGAGTGGTGTCTTGCGGTGCCTTGCGGGGCGAGCCTTGAGGGGCTAGTGACTTGAGGGTCACACCGAAGAACCATCTAGGTGTTGGTCGACACAACCGGTGACTAGCTTGGCGGTGCCCAAGTGAACACCGGGTGAACAAAAACAATTGTGTTCATCTTTGTCTCCCGGTGATTGGTCGTCATCGATTGTGTGTTGCCGATTGTAATTAATTGTTCATTCTCTCGGTGATTGGCAACCTCGACTCTACGCGTCGGTATAACAAGCTCCTACCCTCTCTCGCATTATCTTGTTTACTTTCTTGCAAAGTAGAATTGCTTGCGTGGTCGGTCGGGAACCACAACTTGTGTAGACTAAATCCCGTGGGTAGAATTGCTTGTGTGGTCGGTCGGGAACCACTCCTTGTGTAGATTAAATCCCGTGGGTAGAACTCTTGTTCACTAGTGGTAGCTCTTGTGTGTACTTGTGATCACATACTAGAATTGTTGGATAGGAGGCTTGCAACACCTAGTAGGCTAAGCATAACTTGCTTTCCGCCGTTTGTTTATCTAACGAAGTTTGCTTAGTGAGTTTGTAGAAATTTTTATAGGCTATTCACCCCCCCTCTAGCCATCTAGGACCTTACAGAGGGCGCTAATGATGTTCTTGCAGACATTCGGGGCCGCGTCGGGCCTAAGGACCAACCTCTCCAAGTGCTCCATCACGACGATCTTCCCTCCGGACCTCGACCTCCAGCCATTGCAGCAAATCATTGGCTGCCAGATCGCCGAGTTCCCGATCACCTACCTGGGCCTCCCACTCAGCACCAAGAAGATACCCAAGGCAAGGTACCAGGCGGCAGTGGACTCGGTCGCAGCTCGTCTTCCTGCGTGCCACGGGCCCCTTATGGCCAGGAGTGGGCGCCTCATCTGGGTCAAGTCCGTCCTCACCGCGATTCCCATCTATACCATCATCGCGGACGGCTTACCACCCTGGGCGATTGAGGAGATCAATTGCATTTGCAGGAGGTTCTTCTGGACGGGGAAAAATGGGGACGTCAGGGGGAAATGCATGGTTGCCTGGCCAACTGCGTGCAGACCAAGCGACCTGGGCGGCCTTGGGATACCTGACCTCAGGCGCACCTCAATAGCCCTACAATCGAGATGGCTTTGGCTTCAGCAGACAGACGAGGACCGCGCCTGGTCACAATTGGAGATCAAAGTACCTAGGGAGGTACATGATTTCTTCCGCGCCTCCACGTTCACGATCATCGGCAACGGCAGGACCACCCTCTTCTGGACTGCTAGGTGGATCGACGGTCTCTCCGTGGCGGACATCGCGCCGTTGCTCATGGACCACGTCGGCGCAAGGGACATCCGGCGGACCACAGTCGCCGAGGGACTACAGTGGGGTCCATCGGGCCGCACCTGGATACGACAGATTTTCGGGGGGATATCAGTCGCGGTGGCCCGGGACTACCTAAACCTCTGGCACAGACTTGACCAGGTGGTACTCACTGCTGAGGAAGACCGGGTGGTTTGGAAGTGGACAGCCGACGGCAAGTATACCGCCAAATCTGCCTACAGAGCACTCCTGGCGGGTTCCCATCCAATCCCGGGGTGCGCGAGGATCTGGAAGACGTGGGCGCCGCTAAGGGTCAGGATCTTCCTCTGGCTCTCCATCCTCAAGCGCCAATGGACGGCGGACAGGCGACACAAACACGGGCCGCAAGCGAACGACAACCGCTACCTCGCGACCAGAGCCGTAAACGATCGACCATATCATCGCCGAATGCTCCTTTTCCCGCCGGGTGTGGTGGGCCGTCCTCGCAATACTAAGAGCCGACACCTCGAGGATTGGAGCCCCGTCAATTGAGCAATGGTGGGACCTATGGCGGATGAAGTGGCACGGGGTCAAGCGACGTGGGGCAGATTCACTCTTTTTGTCGTCGCCCGGGAGATCCGGGAAGGAGAGGAATGCAAGGTGCTTCGGAGGCGCAGAGGCCACTCTCCACCAAGTTCTCAACATCAAGCACACCGCCGACTTGTGGGTCGAGGCCGGTGCGCAAAAACTAGAATGTTTAGTGCGTGAGTAGTCCGTGTTGTACGAGGTCTTGGGGTGGCGGGCTTTGTTTCAAATTTGTATCCACCCCGCACAAAACCCGTAAAAAACTCTCTTCTTCTTAATACAATGATGCGCAAACCTTTTGCGTATTCGAGAAAAAAGATTTTGCAAGACGATGACTCCCACCAAGAATTTAATCTAGGACCAGCAGTGGAGGTGGAAAAGAATTTAGATTGGAACTCTGATGACGATGAGAGCACCATGGAAATTAAAGATTATTGCGATACAAAAGATACATATGGGCTTATGATATTTGGATTCCATCCTTACAAAGAGATTCTATTCTTATACTCTTCCAGAGTCATGGCATATAATTTTAGCACATCCAAGGTTCAAGATTTAGGCGAGTTACGCTTCAAATGTCCCGAGAACATAGGACGTACGGCTTTCATGTATATATACACCTTGTTGGGTTGGAGACTTGTCTGAAAATAGCTAGATCCATCACAGGGTTAAGATTGGCTCCCATATGTGAAGTACAATATCCCTGCAAAAAAAAAAAGAAAATGTGATGGACATGTAAATTGGTGTTGTGCCATTTGATTGGAACTATTCTAAGTGAGTCTTTTTTTTTCCTCCTCGTTATTAAACGCAAATTAAGATCATGGCACATGCTAAACTGGATGGGTACGCGTACGAGAACACCTCTCAAGGTATTGAAAATTGGAACACGATGCAAGAAGACTGAGATGATACTCACCCGGTGGAGCAGATACTATGTTCGCTTAGACGTGCGTAGATATCAAAATCTGAAAATCTCATTCGTTTTGTAGTTAAAAATAGATAGGATTCTTGTCAATTACGAAAACTGTGAATGGACTGGAGAAGCACGAACAGCACAGCGGTGCTTTTTCGTCTTCCGGGCGTTAATTAGAAGAAGAGCCAAGTAGCATTGGTTTGCTGAACCGGGGCAGGGCATCGACGCATGCAAGGCGATGGCCTGGGTCATGACCTCGCCTCATGGGTCAAAGCACACGGCAACTATTCGCGGCACTGGGGTCACACCTGACCTGAGTAGACGAGTGGCCACCGCCGGCGCCACCGCGCCAGAACACCGATCGCCCGCATGGAGGGGCGTTACAAGTCTGTTCGGCTCCGGGTGTCCGAGCGCGTAACAGGGCATGGGCCGAGAGCCGGTGGTGGCTTCTGTTCCGTGCCGTGCGGGATGGCCCGGTCCAACTCGAGAATCGTTCCTAAACCGGACGGGGTTCGACCCATGCACCCACACGCGGCCACGCCACCTGCGTATATAGATTCAGCCATTCACGGAATCGCGCCGCACGCAGATCGAGATCGGCGGACGTGATGGAGGAGGAGGACCCGCCGCGCCGGCGGCTTCCGGACGACGTGCTCGCGGACGTCCTATCCCGCCTGCCGCCGCGCAGCCTCGCCGTGTCGCGCTGCGTCTGCAGGGAGTGGCGCGCCATCGTGGACGACCGCCATCTGCTGCGCTCGGATCTCCTCCCTCTCACGGTGGGCGGCATCTTCGTCGCGTGGTACGGGACGGATGCCCCGAGCTTCTTCGCCCGGCCATCGATGACTGGTAGGGTCGCCGGTAGGCTCGAGAGCTTCGTGCCGAGGGCCGGGAAGGCTTTGGTGATGACTACGTAGAGATCGCGGACTGCTGCAATGGGCTCCTCCTGCTCGAGGACGACCAAGATGTCATCGTTGTGGTGAACCCGGCGACTAGACAGTCGATGCGCTTGCCACGCGACGGCTTGCCTAAGGGCCGTAAGACCATCAGTCGTTATTGGTGTCATCTAGCGTTCGATCCAACTGTGTCACCGCATTATGAGGTGCTTTCGATGCTGCATCCTTTTATCGGCGGCTAGCTCAAGAGAGTATCATTGGAATGGTTGCAATGGCCGCGGTCAGTGTACGGTATGCATGTCTATTCTTCAAGAACAGGAAAATGGGAGAAGAGACACTTTGTCCTCAGCGACGAAAATGACCTTGAGGGGGTTCGAAGGAGTACGGCTGATGATGTGGGTGCTTATGGCTATGCCACTTACTGGCGCGGAGTGCTCTAAGTGCATTGCAACAAACATTTTATTTTGAGGTTTGTCACTTGCGTTCCTTAAAATATCTTTTGTTTTAACCTTTAATTTCACTATGTTTATTTGTCACGTGCTACGGTGCGGTCTCAAAAACTATATTTATTCATTATAGATAAAGTGATGTTTATGAAGTTATTTGTTGCCAACGGCTTTGACTGAATGCAGGATAAACTTGTCACGTGATGAGTACCGAGTAATTGATCTACCAGCTGACGCTAGTGCAAAAGGTTACCTTGGAAAGTCGAAGAATGGGATATACTTTGCAGCAATCATTAATGACACATGTCGAGTCCTTGTTTGGTTCCTCGACGAATCTGATGGCAAGATTGAGTGGGTATTCAAGCATAGCATCAGTTGACATATGATTTGATAACATCTTCTTGGGAAAACCCTGATGCTCAAATCCATAGGTCTTGGATTTTGGAAAACGATGACTCCTGCCAAGAATTTAATCTGGGACCAACAGTGGACGTGGAAGAGAATTCAGATTGGGACTTTGATGATAATGAGAGCACTGTGAAAATTAAAGATTATTACAATACAAAAGATACTCATGAGTTTATGATACTTGGATTCCATCCCTACAAAGAAATTGTGTTCCTACACACTTCGAGAGTCGTGGCATATTATTTTAGCATGTCCAAGGTTCAAGATTTAGGCGAGTTACGCTTCGAACATCCTGATCACATGAGACATGCAACTTTCATATATACACCTTGTTGGGTTGGAGACTTGTCTGAAAATAGCTAGATTAGAATCTCACATGGTTAAGCTAGGCTCCCATATCCGCAGAAGGAAAATATGTGATGGACATGTAAATTGGTCTTTTCGATTTGAACTATTTTGAGTGAGCCTTCCCCGTTTTTTTCCGTTCTCCTTTTATTAGGAAAGATGTGAATGGAGGATATGTCAATCTCAGTTTGCACGTGTGTTATGTCAACTACGTACTACTGCACTAGTACTGCATATCCAGGGCACTTGAATGAACTTGTCAACATATGATTGCGCACAGCTTTTTCCAACATAACATGCCAAACATTTTTTCTATATATAATTGAACATGCCAAACGCTTTAGGTCCCTAGTGGTAGTAGGATAAGACAGAACTGGAAAAGGACGAACAGCATAGCCACAACCCTCGCTGGTTTTTCGTATTCGGGCGTTGTTAGAGCAGCTAAGGTAGCCAGGCACTGAACCGGAGCAGGGCACCCAATGCAACTACTCGCGGCACTTGGGTCACACACACCTGAGAGTGGCCTCCTCCGGTGGCGCCAGAAGAGAACCGCCCCCGAGTACCCCCCATCACCGGTGGCCGGCCGATCGGCGATCGCTCGCCTCGCATGAAGGGTTTACGTTCGTTACCGTCGGCGACGAGTGTACGAACGCGTAACGGGTGGGCCGAGAGCCGGTGTGACTCCCTCCGTGCCGTGCGGGATGGGCGGATGGCCCAGCCCAACTCGAGAGTCGTTCCTAAACCGGACGGGATTCGATCCACGACGCCACGCCATGGCATATGTACCTTCCCTGCGCAACAGAGATTCGGATAATCGCGCCGCACTCAGATCGGCGGACGGGGATGGAGGACCCGCCGCGCCCGCTTCCGGACGACGTGCTCGGGAACGTCCTAGCCCGCCTCTCGCCGCGCAGCCTCGCCGCCTCGCACTGCGTCTGCAGGGAGTGGCACGCCGTCGTGGACGGACGCCATATGCTGCGCCCAGATCTCCTCCCTCTCACGGTGGGCGGCATCTTCGTCGAGTGGTACGGAACAGATACCCCAGACTTCTTCGCCCGGCCATCGGTGGCGCGCAGGGTCGCCAGCAGGCCCGAGAGCTTCGTACTGATGGACGACCTCAGCGCCGACTATATAGAGATCACAGACTGCTGCAACGGGCTCCTTCTGCTCGATGACGAATGCGATGTCGTCGCCGTGGTGAACCCGGCGACTAGATGGTCGACGCGCTTGCCACGCCGTGACGGTTTGTCCGAGGGCCACGAGAGCGTCGGTTTTTATTGGTCCTATCTCGTGTTCGATCCAACTGTGTCACCGCATTACGAGGTGCTTTCGATGCCGCATCCTTTCAAAGTGGGGAATGGTCAACAAGAGACAATTATTGGAACGGTTGCCGTGGCCGTCGCCGGTGTACATCATGCGCGTCTACTCTTCTAGGACAAGGAGATGGGAGGAGAGACGCTTTGCCCTCAACGATGACAGCGACCATGAGGGGCTTCGAAGGAGTACAACTGATAGTGCGAGAGCATATGGCTATGGAGCTTATTGGCGCAGAGTGCTCTATGTACATTGCAATAACTATTTTATTCTGAGGTTTGTCACTTGCGTCCCTTAAACTGTCTTTTGTTGCAACCTTTAGTTTCACTATATTTATTTATTATAGATAAAGCGATGTTCACTAAGTTATTTGTTGCCCATGGCTTTCACCCAATGCAGGATAAACTTGTCACGTGAGTATCAAGTAATTGATCTACCAGCAGGTACTAGTGCAAGTGACGACTACAAAGGTTACGTTGGAAAGTCAAAGAATGGGATACATTTCACAGCAATCATTAACGACACATGTTGAGTTCTCATTTAGTTCCTCGACGAATCCGATGGCAAGATGAAGTGGGTATTGAAGCACGTACGACATCAGCCAACATGATCTGATAACACCTTCATTGGAAAACCTTGATGGTAAAACCGATAGGCTTTGGATTTTGCAAGCGGATGACTCACGCAAAGAATTTAAACTTGATCTAGCAGTGGAGATTGAAAAGAATTTAGATTGGGACTCTGATAATGACGATGAGAGCACCGTGAAAATTAAAGATTATTGTGATACAAAAGATACACATGAGTTTGTGATACTTGGATTCCATCCCTACAAAGAGATTGTATTCTTATACTCTTCAAGAGTCATGGCGTATCGTTTTAGCACGTACAAGGTTTAAGATTTAGGTGAGTTAAGCTTCAAATATCGTGATCACAGGACACGTGCGGCTTTCATATATACACCTTGTTGGATTGGAGACTTACCTGAAAAAAGCTAGATCAGAATTATCACAGGATTAAGCTAGGCTCCCATATATCCCCGCGGAAGGGAAATATGTGATGGACATGTAAATTGGTGTTGATCCTTTCGATTGGAACTATTCTAAGTGAACTTGTCCCTTTTTTTTTTCTCCTTGTTATTATACGCAAATTAAGAGCATGACATGTACATTCTAGATTGGATGGGTGCGTAGGAGACTAGGAGGACACCTCAAGGAGTGGAAATTGGAACACACCAAGGGCTTAAATCAATAACTCTGAATCCATGTAAAAAAGAACACAACCGTTTCGACGTGTGGCTGATAAATTTGTTTTGTTGTAAAAGAAAAACACGATACAATAACTGATAAATACATATATATAGATTAGTTTCTTTTTACAAGGACAAATGTTGAGGAGCAGCTGCACTCGAAGGACCGGAACTGACAGAATTTTTATTTTGGTCCCTTGTGTTACTTATCGTCTTGGTCTTCCTTGTCAATACCATTCTTAAGTGACTAATCCTTTTCTTCAAATTAGCTTTAATAAATGACTATAATAGCATATCTCGAGACTGTCGAAGTCAACATAGGTGCTGTCGACGGGAACCTTCTCCCCGCATCGCGTTTCTTTATTAAGCTTGTTATATTAATCCTGTACATCCATGCCGATCTGTTTTGCTATAAGTGTACGCTACGTTGCACAACAGGGAAGCTTGACGGCTTGAGCCGCTCGTCGCCCGACACGACTCCTTCCTCTAGTAGTCCAGTCCTACTGGACACTCAACGGCAGGGAGGCGCCCCTTTGGCCTTATCCGCTCCGGCGGCCTCCGGAGTCAGTCGCGCTAGGATTCTCGTCTTGCTCGCTCACGGTCACGCACACTCGGCAGTCGTCACTCGTCAGTCGTCACGCACGCTCTCTCCCCTCCCGCTCGCGCCGTCGCGGCAGTCGGCGCCCAACCCGGCCGTCCATCCGTCCGCCGGAGCACATTCTACACACTGCTGAGGCGCAGGACATCAGATTGCCGTTCGCCTGCCGCCACGGTAGGTTGGCTCGTTAGTCCTCCGTGTCCATCCACTCTTTGCCCTCATTTGCCACTCGCATTTGTGCTATATAATGTTGGACAGCGACTGAATTAAGCAATACGTGAACATGATGTTGTTTTCTATAAGTTGACATAACTACAGACGATATGGCATTAACCTTCTGCTGACCAGATCACAGTTTACTGACTATTCATGTTGGTCTCATGACAATGGAACAATTTTGGATGTTCAGTTACCTTTTCAGAAGGAAACACGTAAGCCTTTATTTCCCGCAGCAGCATGCCTCATGCTTGGCTCAATGGCTGGGCCAAGCCAACAACTCCCTAGTCCTATCCCTACCACTACCAGTAGAATCGGATTCGGACTATGTGCCTTCAAGTATAATTCATATGATGCAGTTAACAGATACCCCCTCCATTTCAACTTACAGTTCACTTTAGTCTTGTCCTAACACCTAAGCCAAACTTCTCTAACTTTGATCATGTGATATCCCTTTAGCAAGGTACATATTGCATGTAGTGCTCACTGAACGAGAAATGACCATGGGAGTACTAGATTTCTACAAGCTAGAGTGCATGATATATTCCGATATTCATGTAGTAAGCATGAACGTATATGATAAAATAAGTCGATGGACGACCCATTGAGTCGTTATGCATGGCTCGTTAGTCATGCCAAGCAAGTATGTCCCCCAAGCTAGAAATATTCTTGATGAAAGCTTTAGTTTGACCATTGTAAATGATGATGAAATACTAATTTGTCCCCTCTCTTTACACTTCTTACCATATTGGCTTCTTCTTTTAAGGCCAAGTCCTATGACTGGTTGTCTTCACGATGGTAGTTGGTAGAAATATGAAAACTACCCTCCTTGGTCTTTTCCCTTCGTACTTTCCCTTGTTACTTCATGGCGGCAAACTATTTACTACTACATATACTCGCGTATAAGATGGTGGGGCAAACTGAATGGCGGCTAACGTGCTCTTCAACACTGTCAACTAGGCGCTTGCCTCGGTTCATTGTTTTGGCTTTGGAGGTTAAGATTACGCAGAGCAAAAGGCAGCCCGAGCTTTGTATTTAAAGCCGAGATTACATTGTATTAGACAAGTCATGCAACTAACAGATTACATTGTATTAGATAAGTCATGCAACTAACAAAGGCTTCAGGTAGTCAGTATTTAAGCAAGAGAGGTAGATAGTATTCAGGTCAACTAATTCCAAACAGGACAGATCATGCCCTTGGCGTTCCTTTGTGTCGCACGTCGAGCTTTTTTTTTTTTTCTGACAACAAACAATATTGATTTTCTTTTTGACAAGAACAAACAATATTGTTTGCTATCCTAAATCTGGCCCAGTTTGTTGCGAAACAAGGAAGCCCAGTCCAATGGCTAAGGAAAAGGCCCAGTCTCTAATTACTCGTCTAGCCCAAGACCAACGCTCAAGACGCTCGACTCCTACTGGGCCGGGGCAGAGCGATCAACGCGACCTTTCCTATCCTAGCCCATCCAACTCGGCCAGCGGCCACCGAACGGCCGTGAGAGCCCTTATCCGCTCCGAGCCAGTCGCGTCGCAGCGTCGCGCTCCTAGACTTCTCGTCGTCGTCGTGCTCGGCCGGCGGCCGTCGTCCACGCACGGCCTCTCTCCCGTACCCTCGCGCCCGGCCCGGCGGCGGCAGCCGGCGCCCAACCCGTCCAGCCGTCCGCCGGACATCTCCCGCTGCGGGCCAGACCTGCTGCCGACGGCCGAACGATGGCCTGCCCGGCCACCACCACGTACGTTCACTCCCTCTGTCTCGCAAACGATCACCATTCCCGGCTCCTTCCTGATTCACTGGGTGCTCGCTCGCTGAATTCGGCAATCCTTGTGCGCTGCTGCCTGCAGGGCTCGCATCGGGGCGCGGAGAGGGCCGTGCCTGTGGAGGAGCGCCAGCTTCCTCGTCGGTTCCGCGTCCTTCCTCACGGCCCGGGACGCGAGGGCGCGCGCCGCCTCGGAACTGCAGCAGCAAGCGCCGCGACCGGCCTCCGCTGCCGTCCCCACGCACAAGGTCACCGTCCACGACCGCCAGCGCGGGGTCGTCCACGAGTTCGTCGTGCCCGAGGTACGCAGCCTCGCTCGCTCGGCCGGCCCAACGCATTCCATTATACTCTGTGTTCCTCATTCTCGGCCGGGGAATAACCGCCACTGACACGGGGCTCGTGGTCGTGACAGGACCAGTACATTCTGCACACCGCCGAGGCGCAGGACATCACGCTGCCGTTCGCTTGCCGCCACGGTAGGTTGGCTCGTTAGTCCTCTGTATCCATCCACTCTGCCCTCATTTGCCACTAGCATTACTGTTGGACAGCAACTGAATTAAGCAAAGCCTAAACATGATATTGGTTTTGATGAATTGACACGACTACAGACGAGATGACATTAACCTTCTGCTGATCAGATTGCTCTATACGGCTAACTGACTATTCAGGGTGGTCTCATTACAATGGAAAACGTTTTTGGACGTTCAGAAAGAAATACTGTCTTTGCAGCTTATTATCTTGACTCCTGATGAATTGATTATGCTTGTACGATGTTTACCTATTCATGCATGACACATGACATGAGCCTACATTAGCATGCCTCATGAATGGCTGGGCCAAACCAACAACTCCCTAGTATGATCCCTACTAGTAGAACCGGACAATGTGCCTTGAAGTATAATTCTTATGATGCAGTTAAGAGACTCCCTCCATTTGAACTTACGGTCCACATTAGTCTTGTCCTAACTCCTAAGCCAAACTTCTCTAACTTCGATCATGCGGTATCTCTTTAGCAAGGTGCATATTGCATGTAGTGCTCACTAAATGAGAATGACCATGGGAGTACCAGATTTCTGCAAGCTAGAGTGCATGATATATTTCGATATTCATGTACTAACCATGAGCGTGTATGTTAAAGTAAATTGATGGGCGACTCATTAAGTCATTATGCATGGCTAGTTAGTAATGCGAAGTATGTATGCCCCCCAAGCTAGAAATATTCTTGATCAAAGCTTTAGTTTGACCATTATAAATGATGGATGAAATACTAATATGTCCTCTTCACTTTGCACTCCATATCATATTGGCCCCTCCTCGTTTTATGGCAAGTTCTGCCACTTGATAGAAAACTAAAAACTACCCTCCTTGGTCTTTCCCCTTCTTGCTTGCTGGCAGCAAACTATTTAGCACTCCAATATACTCATGTATAAGATGGTGGTGCAAACTGAATGGTGTCTATAGATAGCGTCGTGTGGGAGTGTGACAATCACTTAAACACACAAACTTATCTTAAGTTAGTAGTGAGTGTGACAATCACTCAATCACACAAACTTACCTTGGATTAGGAGTTTGATAGATAATAATTGCATACAAAATAGAATCTACAGGTAGGGTGCCTTTTTAATCAATACCAACTAGATTTTTCCAAGATCCATCCACTTGTAACCAAGCAGTTGCTTATAATTGTTGGCAAAAGGTAGAGTAGTCAACATGAACCTCATTGTCGACTGTGAAGCTGAACCTCATTGTCGACTTTTTTTTAATAATAATCATTGTCGGCTTTGAAGCTAAATCAGGACACTACATCTGTAAAGCCCGATCAGACATTTATAATTGTTGGCAAAAATGGTGGAGTAATCAACACATATATCTTTAGCAGAATTGGGTGTTACTACCCTGATACACGAATGAGGCATCAATGATACACGAATGATGATATCAATAGTATGTATCTTTGACATCAATAATTGTACTCATGGTAAAAGTGTTACATTGTTACTTGTCCATAGCATCAACGATCATACAGATGGGTTTCTGAGGCAACAAACCTGTGGTGATGAGGCCCTGTAACATTTGGTTAAGCTAGGTGGCTGGCCCAATTAGGGCAGTCAAGTTGAGACTTGAGAGTAAGGATCTAGTAACATCTGTTTCCAACGTATAGCCAGCTGTTCTCCCCTTAGTTGAGAGCATCCCTAGTTTCATGGCCATGGTCATAATCATGGGAAATGCGTTGTTCATCATGTTGCATATGTGGGGGGAATCGCCATGCTTCACAGACTAACACCACCAGCTTTGCCAATATGAGGCTGATGGTAGGTTTTATGTGCTTGCTTTTGCGTAGTGCCATGGTGGGTTGTATACTTGCATCCATCATTTCACGTTACTTTGTCAAAAAAAATGATTCTTTTCATTATGAGCTTTTGAAGTCATTACTCAAATAAGTTGCTTTGCTTTTGGAACATGTAGTCAGAACCATGACAGTGAATTTTCCTTTTGACGGTAGCCATGCCATTGGCTTTTGATATATTGTTTAACTATGAAACCTTTTGTTTGGGTAGCATATCCTCTTTGATTATTTCTTCTGGTCTAGATAACAGTTGAAAACTCATTTTGGTAATCAGGTTGCTGCACAAGCTGTGCAGTCCGAATCAAATCAGGACAAATAAGGCAGCCTGAGGCACTTGGGATATCTGCAGAACTAAAAGATCAGGTACATCCATTTTTTCTTCCTCTAGTTGGAACATGATTGGAGTATTTTTCCCATGCCATATTATTGTTCCATGTGTACATGGTCTGGAAACACGAGGTTGTATTTCACTGTTAACATGTCCTCCAGTTTAGGCAGTTTCTACAAGTTCCTGAATGTTCCTGGGCAATTGCTAGAAGCTTGATGCATAACTATTGTGTCACCTTTTTAGGAAG
The DNA here is from genome assembly GCA_018135685.1 of Themeda triandra. NCBI lineage: Eukaryota > Viridiplantae > Streptophyta > Magnoliopsida > Poales > Poaceae > Themeda > Themeda triandra. The sequence goes on from JAENPR010000032.1 coordinate 1,975,490, forward strand.
GATTATGATTACAATGTGATCCACAATTTAATTTGTATCTTTTGCATTACAGATATGACCATATTTTTTTTTATGATGTAGTTATTCTTGGCCAAGCAACATAGAAAGATTCATCAATGCAAATCAGATACCAATTTTAAAATTCTACCGTCATCCTAAAATAGTAAACAATTTAGTTATTAGTCCCAAGAAATCCAAATTCATAGCTGAAGTGTCAACTATTTTGGGATGGAGGGAGTATTGTCCAATGTTGCCTATCAACTATGGTACTCAAGGATTACTGAGTTATATTGTGTGGTACCCTGGTTTCCTTTTCAGGGCTATGCTCTGTTGTGTGTTGGCTTCCCATCCGGTGATGTTGAAGTTGAGACTCAAGATGAAGATGAGGCAAGCACATAGTCTAACACCTTTTGGAATTAATTAATATCTAGCTCGAATGCTCGATTTGTAGTTGGAAATTCGCTCTACGAAACAAAATGTTTCTCAATTTGCAGGTATATTGGCTCCAATTTGGGAGATATTTTGCACGAGGGCCTGTGGTGAGTAACAGTACTTTCTGATCTTCAAAGTATGATTTATAGGTTATGAGACACTTCATTAAGACAAAAGTGGACTCCTTGTTTTCCAGGAAAGAGATGATTACGCGCTAGAACTTGCAATGGGAGATGAATGAGCTGTGCCTAAGAGGTCGTGCCATCTCAAATTTGAATCCCTGAAGTTCTGAATATGCTTTCTTAAAAAAAAAAGTTCTGAATATGCTGATTATCTTTTTGTGCCTCCAAATCTGACTCTCAGCTTTCTTGCCTTTCAGGATCATGGTTGCAAGCTTTGTTTTTGCGGTTAGTAGCGTTTAGAGTCATAAGGACTTGCTCCATGAGAAGAGAGAGAGAAAAAGTTTTGCTCTGCTCCCTATTTCTCATGTTCCGTTGCCCCCTAGCAGCCTGGCCAGTCCAATATGATCTTGTAAAGATGGCCACTTCTCATTTTGACTCTGACAATGACAGATGACACAGTACGAAGTGTGTAAAGTTGTAAACTACTGCATTCAATCTTCAGCGCAAAGCTACGAGCCTACGAGTGGCTAACTTGAACTGTTTGAAGTCGTGCCAAGCTGTTGTATTGTTAGTTTGTTATACAGAAGAGCGGTTGCTTCCAGGTTGCTGAACCTGAGCGGCTGAGCGCGAACGAAATGTTGGCTACCGACCGTGACCTGCCGCCGGCAGGGTGCGGCTGGTGGCTGCGGCTTGGCTCCAGGCCGCCGCGCCGAGTCTGGATGAATCACTCCCCTCGCAAATCGCAAACGTGAAATTCCAGCCGGGAATTGGGAATGAACTTGTGATGTGCAAAATGTTCAGTGACCAAGCTTCAGTAGTCAGTATGAAATGCACGAGATTTTTAAATGGATCCTAGTCCTAGAAGTTAATCAAATTCAAATATGCCCAAGTTCAAATTTTGTCTCAGGCAGGCTTTGACGAATCACGAATGGAATTAGTGAACAAAAACGAATCACGAATGGAATTGCTGAAGAAAGAAATAATTTCCAGAGCCGTTGAGATTGCAATGAGTCCAAGAGCAGATAAGATGGGCGCCAAGCCCACTGAGCTCTCGGCTCTCGCCACGGCCGCGCTCGCCAGTCGCCACCGCGATGCTACTGGTGCGCGCCCCGCCGTCTCCGCCGCCGCACTCGGCGGCGGCCAGCTTCCCGGCGAACCTGGAGCTTCCCTTCGCCTTCGTAGCCTGTCCTCTTCCCGTGCCGTCGCTGCTACGGCCGCTGCCGCGGCGAGGCCGGCGGCTCCCTCCCTGGGCGGGCAAAAGCGCAAGCAGGTGGCGAGCGTGGCGAACCCGCTGGTGAAGCACTGCGTCAAGCTCCGGCTCTCCGCCGCGTACCGCCGCTCCTGCCGCCGCCTCCTCCTCGTCGGCCTCGCGCCCATCCTGTACACCTCTGCACTCCATGCCCTTGTCAGTTGTCACCTTACCTGTCCTGCGAGGCTTCTCTCCCTAATAAACCAGTGCTTCTGCGCCCCTTGCTACAGGGAGGTGTGTAGGTTTGAGCTCGACGCCATCGATTACCTGCTTCTCCTGGACGGCGTGGAGGTCCCGGAGGCGCTGCGCGACTTCTCTGGTGAAGTCGTGCATGTCAGCGCCGCGGTGATGAAGAAGGTGTCCGGGATGCAGTCGGTTGATTCCACCCAGGCGATTGCTGTCATGCACATGCCTGACCATTTCCTCGACCTCGGGAGCCATGAGGATGGGGATGCTCTTGATGGGTTGTTCAGTTATTATCCAAAAAGGATTCTAGTCCTTGATGGGATTCAGGTGAGGACATGTGCAGTGCTCACCAAGGCCACCAACACCATTGTCAGAGAGATGATTGCTGTCATTCTTTGTGCAGTAGAATGCAAAGCATAATTCAATCCATACATACATGCTGTTTCTGTTTGAAGCAAATGTAGTTATGCACATATATCCATTTAGTGAGTCTCATGCTAACCATGGTGCCCCTACCTTGCAGGATCCTGGTAACCTTGGAACACTGATAAGATCAGCTTGTGCTTTCAAATGGGTATGCCATATTCTTTCCTTAAGTTCAATTAACGAAGTATGTCAGACTGTACTACTGCTGCATTGCATAGTGTAAAATGAGTTTGAGGAATGCCACTAAATTTCATTGTGCTCCAATTCTCCTTTGCTGAAAATAAATTGATTCTGCTCTTATGTAAGATAGGATGAAATGTCCTTATCTGATTCCAGTACACAATATTTTTTATGGGCTACACAATACATGATTTATATGTATACCTATCTCCGGTAGAGATAACTAAACACTCTCTAGTATTTTCTGTTCCAACTCTGCATTTCTAACGACCTTAAACCTAAATGCCATCAGGATGGCATATTCCTTCTTCCAGCTTGCTGTGATCCTTTCAATGAAAAGGCTCTTCGAGCAGCCCGTGGAGCCTCTTTGCAGCTTCCTATTGTTTCTGGTACCTGGCATGACATGCATGCATTGATGACAAACTATGGTATGAAGATGATGGCAGGCCATTCAGAAAGTAGCAGTGATGCATCCAAAGAAATCTACTCGCTGTCCAAAGAACTAGCTGATTCACTGTTGAATGAGTCTCTGTGCTTAGTGTTAGGAAGTGAGGGCAATGGCCTTTCTTCAGAGACCCTCCTGGCATGTGAGCTTGTAAACATTCCAATGGAAGGTACTTTTGAATCTCTGAATGTTTCAGTTGCAGGTGGTATATTTTTGTTCATGTTACAACCCAAAGGTCAAATAGACAAAAGAACTTCAACCCTTTAATTGCGAATGTTTCTATTGCTGTTATCTTCTTGTTAACTTTTCTTTGTTTTCATTTCTCTGATTGTTGGTTTCTATCTTCACTGTTAATGCTGATTCAAAGTAAAGGAATATTTTGTTTAATCTAGTTTACCTTTTGAGGGATGAGAAACATAACATACTGAAAAATGAATCTGCTGACCTGTTACTAGTGGAACTTCTTACTATGATGGCATCAGTTTCACTGGCTCTTTAATAAATGAAGAATTCTGGGTGGCTTGATTAATAGTTAACACTCTGATGAGACTGTTTGACACTGAATAGAATGCAGAAATGGTTAAAGGCTTAGAGCTATTTCTTTTTAGATAAAAGGAAAATTCAATTCCAGCCTCTGCATGCCATTGTGCACACAAGCTAGTACCTGGAATGTTTGGAATGAACTTTATTTCTTCAGTTTACAGAGAGCTGAAACATTTCAGGGTAATCTTGTAATAATTATGTCCTTATGTAATATATCTCCATAGAAGTTTGGGGACACCGTGATGGCATATTAATAAACACACCATGATAATTACTCAACAGTAAATCTTCACAGTTTTGATCTTGTGTTTGATCCTTGGATAACGCGGTTAGCGCTGTAGTTAAGGTCGCAATCCTTTGAACAATAATGACCAGTGTTACCAAGTTCTCTAGTCAATCGTACTCAACATGGGACCAAACAAGGCGATTAGTCGCAATTAGTCGTTGACCAGGGCAACTTGGACACTTGGTGCTGGTCGGTCCTATTCGTTCCTTGGTCGTCCTATATATATCAGGACCAATATACCAAATGTATACTAATACTCTATGTATATACTAGTGTCGGTGTTTCGTACCCCGGGGGGTATAACACCAACGAGTAAATTTCTATGCGTGCTCCCTAATCCGGATGGTGATGCAAGATGGACACAAGTGTTTATCCTGGTTCAGGCAAAGAATGCCCTACGTCCAGCAGCGGGGCGAGTTTTGTATTATCTTGCACCGGGGTGCTTGTACAGGGGTGAATACAAGTGGGACTTAGCCGTGAATGAGTGTGAGGATGCGTGTGAGTGAAGGTCCGAAAAAACCGTCCCCTATGCTAGGCCCTAGCGTCCCTTTTATAGGCCAAGAGGAGGCTCGGGCGTACGAGTAGATATGGCTGTCGTGGGGGTGACGTCAAGGCACATGCACTATGTCAAGTCGTCGAGACTGTAGGCGCTTCCTTTGGTCGGGCTCGAGCCTTGTAGCGGTATGGTCGTGATGGCCTCGCTCGTCCTTCTCGGGCGTGGCCGCGTAGTCGAGGTATGGTGCCTGGTATAGCCGAGCACGTGTGTCCAGGAACCCCGCGGTATGGGCGTCGAGGTAGGAAAGACAGGGCACTGGGCGCCCCATGCTCAAGTCGCGTCCATCACCCCTCCTCGAGCTGTTGGGGGCTGCATCGAGGGGGCAATGATTCGAGCGACGGGACGGGACGACGTAGTTGGTGGTACGGAGAGTTGACAATGGCGTTTGGAGAGAGCGCCGTACGCGTCACAGTACTCGGCGTGGTGTAATAGTGTCGCCTGGCACGCCGGAATCCCGGGTATGGGCAGCGGAATAGGAGAAGTGACCGGCGTTCTTCTCACTATGTCGCGCACTGTAGCCATGGGGTTAGGCGGAGCAGGCATACTTCCTACTATTAGGCATACTGTAGCCATGTGCGTGCCTTGGATAGGCAATGATTGTGGGCGAGACTCGAGCGGCCGCTTGCTCGGCGTTCTCCGTCCCGCTCGAGCGGTCGCTCGCTCGAGCGGTTTACGTCACCGTCTCGGCGATCGCACGTTCGGCGGTTTCCGTACTTCTTTTCTCGAGCGGGTGAGCGGCCGGCTGCTCGAGCCGGAAGGTTTCGAGGCCTTGCGGGCCCGGTAGTGGGCCGGCCCGGTGTAAGAAGGATTGTGGTTTCTCTCGGTTAATTCTTGGGAGATTTAGAGGTGAAATGGGTTGGGTTATTTCCCTCCAATGTACCTGATTTAGGACCCCCTAATCTAGGTACCCGACAAGTAGCCCCGAGCCCTTGTTTGATTGTGAAACTTCAAACAAGGGATCATGAAGTGGAGTTGAAGTACCTAGAATTTGGGTTTATTGTCGGTATTTTGAGGAGTCATTTCGTTCTTTTCTCCGTGGGGCGCGCGGCGTCCCCGCGGGGTAGCTCTCGAGGCCCCGGAGGAGTGAGGCATTCCTCCGGGGGCTTTGAGATGAATGGTCTTGGGCAAGAATGTTATTAACTGGAGTTGTAGCATCTCGAGGCAGGAAATTTTTGATAACTGTTCGAGCCCTCGGGTATTTCCTGCTCCTCCCGTGTCGAGGGAGGTTTTTCGTATGACTCGAGCCCCCGCGCCCCGGATAGCCGGGCCGGAGTCGTGATCCGATTCCTCGCCGGATCTCTTGGATCGAGATCCAAGTGGTGAGAGGTCGACACTACTCGCGGTCGAGCGAGCGCCATACCCCCCGTGAGCCGATGGCGGGTAGTCCAAGTGAGAGCTCGTCTCCTTTCGAGGAGACGGCCGTGGCCCGGGGCGCTCTCATTAAAGAGGGCTCGTAGTTTCCGAGGACCGGCCCCGTTCGAGGGGGCCGGCGGCTCGAGTGCCTCCCGTCGGCGGGATCTCTTAGATACATAGTGCCCCGCCTTGGACACGCCATCCGGGTTCGAGGGTTCGTTCTCGAGCGGAACCTTTCGAGGGTTCCTTCCCATAGGCGCCCTAACTCGGGTGCTCGAGGGCGGCCGTTCGAACCCGTCCGTGGGTCGGCCTCCGCTCCTCGAGACTTACTTGTGGGACCGGAGTCCCTGGGTTTCTTACCGTGTAAGGGACCGTCCGTCGAGACGTCCCGTCATTGCGCCCATTTGATGCGCATTTGTCCGTTGCAAGCGGCGCGCCTTTTTAGGCGGAAACCGGCGTATCGTGGTGATCGTGGCTTGGCGACGGTTCCGCTCCACCTCGCGTCGTGTGCGCCTAAAAAGTAGGTGACGGTTTGTCAGGGCATTTAATGCGGTTACCGTTTTTCGTCGAGTCCGCCGGGTGCGCGCGGCCGTTGGATGGCGTAATCTGGGCCGTTGGATGCGGTTCGTGCGGATCGTCTTGGGCTCTATAAATATGGAGGAGTAGGCTCCCGGTCCTTCTTCCCCGCATTCTCGCCTTCCCTCTTTGTTCTTGTTGCCGATTGCGCCCGTCAGATCCAATCCGCCGCCGCCGTCTTCGCAATCCGCCGCCCGCCCGCCCGTGATCGCGGCGCCACTCTAGCCCGTGATCGCGCACGCTTTCACGTGCCACCATTCCCCGCGCCACCGTTCCTCGTGCTCGCGCCGTTGCTCTCTCCGTCTGCTCCGGTCATTGTTATGGGGAGGTCGGCTAAGAAGACGGGCGAGCTCCGGCCATGGTGCGGTGGCAAAGGCAAGGGCAAGGGCAGAGCGCCGCCAAGCCTTCGCGCCGGTGGTGATGGAGGACGCGCTCCCGTGGCCTCGGTCTACGGTGACCGAGGGATCTTTGCTCAACTGGTGAACGGCGGATTACTTCCGCCTAATCCGGCGGAGGGGTTACCGGACGACGGCGACCTCGCGCCCAATCCCCCGCAGGGCTACGTCCTGAGCTTCATCAGGTTCCACCGGCGGGGACTTGGTGCGCGGCCGAGCCGCTTTATGCGGGCGCTCCCCCACCATTTCGGGGTTGAGCTTCAACACTTCAACCCCAATTCCATCTCATTCGCGGCCACTTACGCCGCCGTGTGTGAGGGGTATTTGGGAATGGCGCCGCGGTGGGACTGTTCACCCACGTCTTCAAGGCGACGCTCTTCGCAAGGCGGTGAAGAACAAGAAGGCCGCCGACGACGACGGCGATGACGATGACGAGGAGGAGGAGGAGGAGAACGAGGAGGAGAATGAGGAGGAGGAGGCGGTGAAGCCAAAGATCCGCCGCTTCGTTCGAGCGGGTTCTGCCCGCTCGCTCGGCCGAAGAGGAAAGAGTCTGGCTTTCCGGCACATGGTCGTCGAACAACTCCGGCCGGGAACGGGAGTGGTTTTACCTCCGTAATGAGGAAGGCCTCTTCCCGGAGTACACCGCGCCGTGCTTACCGCGCCTGGTTTTAAGCCGGGCGCACGGCCGGCCCGGCGGCGCGCCGGCCCGCATGAACTCCCCTGCTCGACGCCATTTCGAGCCTCCGCAACCGGAGGTCCGGCAACTTCTTCCTCAACATTGCGCATGTGGTTGCCGATTCCACGGCCCGTCGGGTGCTCCCGCTCGCCGAGCGCCGCGCGGCTCGACCCGGATGACGGTGGACGCCGACCCTGCGGCGCTTACGGCCAGCAGGATGTCCGACGAGCCTCTCCCGGTCGCTACGATCGTGGCTCGGGTGCGTGACGCGATCGACGGTGGGAGGAACTTTGGCGAGAACCAAGTCGGCCTCTTCCGCATGCGTCCGGACTACAACCTGCTAGGCTACGTAAGTTTTCTCGAGATCCTCTTTTCGTCGTTTCTTTTACTCGAGCAATCCTTATCGAGGCTTGTCCTTTTGTCCGAATATCAACGACCACGCGGAGTCGAGGCCCCGGTGAAGGAGGACGCGCCCGACCGTGAGGTAAGACGCCCGAGGGCGAACGAGGTCATCCGCCGTGGTCTCGAGGAGGGAGGAAAAGGCGCGAGAAGGCCCGTGCGCTAGAAGAGAAGGAAAAGCGTAAGGCTAGGCGCCGCCGGGAGCGTGAAATACGTACGGCGGCGGCGGACCCAACCGACCGGAGCCCTAGCCTCGAGTCGAGCGACGAGGACGAGGACGATGAGGATGAGGATGATGAGGCAACCGACAGCGATGACGCCACCGTCGCTCGAGCCTCGACGCTTGCTCGCTCTCGCGTGCGCGGAGCCAACGTTGGCGCCCGAGCCTCTGCGCGACGACTCGTCGCCGGTTCGAGCGGGTCGGCGGGAGGAGTCGTCGAGCCGCGGTGCTCGAGCGCCGTCGCCGGCCCAAGTAAGGCAACGGGGTGGGGCGTCCCAACACTCCAGTCGCCGCACTCGCTCGTCGTCGCCGGCTCAAGCAGGGCGGCGGGAGGAGTCGCCCCGTCCCATTAGCCATGGCGGACGGGCGCCGTCTCCGACGCGGCGGGAATCTTCCTCCCGCCACCGTCCATCTTCAACGGGCGCGCACACCCGGCAGCAGGAGGCTGCAAATGTGCGCACTTCAAGTTCTGCGCAGCCCGGCGAGCAACGCCGGGCTCCTTACAGCGACCGTCGGGCCGAGCGGACCTCGACCCGCAGAACCCAGGATCCCGCAAGGGACCCCGTGCCGGACCCGGCCAAGGAGTTGGCGGAACGGGGCGGCCGTCCGGGTCTCGAGGCCCCGAGCGGCGCAAGCGGCGGGCTCGAGGTCCCCAAGCCCTCGAGCGACTCGAGGGCGCCCGGGGCTCGAAGCCCCGAGCCGCTCGGCGGCGCTACCTCGGCCCGCGAGGTAAGTCTTCTTGTCGACTGTCCCGATTGCACTTTTCGTTTGCGTGTTAATATTTTGTCACAATGATTTTTTGTTTTTCTCTTTCTTCCGGGACTAAGCGTTCCTCGCAGACCCTTCCATCCCTCCCCCCTCATGGTGCCTACTAAGAGGCTAAGGACCGCAGGAGGGTCGAGCGGCACCCCATCGATGCCAGGTGGAGTGACTCTCCCTCCCTCTACTCCCATTTGGTTGGAGCGGGCCAAGGATGCGCTTAGGCGTGGGAGGCTGACGGCAGCTGCGTCTCGTGCAGGTGCCGGGGTCGTGACTAAGGCCACGGGGGAGGAGGACACCACCACCACCAGGGCCTCGACAGCCCTCCCGCTCGAGACCCTATCGTCATCAGGCGCGCTAGGCGACACAGCGGCGGGCGATCAAGGGGCAACGGCGCTAGAGCCGGCGGCCTCTATCCCGGCGACGGGGGCCGGATCGGAGCAGCAGCCCATCACGCTCGAGGACGAGAGTCCGAGCTCGGGCGCCAAGTCCTCCTGGCCAATCGGCCTGCGCCAGCTCGAGGAGGAGCGCAAGGAGAAGGAGGAGGAGGAGACGCCGGCAGCCTCTGATCGGCCCGTGGGAGATGTGGTGATGCAGGAGGCGGGACCGGTGCCTGAGCCCCAGCCGAGCCAGGCCTCAACCCCTCCTCGGGAGATGGAGGTCGAGTCCTCAGCTGGGCAACGGGTCGAGGAGGGGGAGGCCCAAGCCGCCGTTCGAGAGGGCGCGCTCGAGGAGCGCCCGCCACCACGCAAGAAGAGGAGAAGGCGGAGGAGATGGCGGAGCAAAGCGACGGGCGGGCGGTGGAGCGGCCTGCGGCCGCCGCGGGCGTCGAGGAGCATCGGCCACCGATGGGGTTGCGGGCGAGCAAGAGGAGCAAGCGGAGGTGGGGCAGCAAGCGGAGCCGCCCGCCGCTGCAGGCGGTGATGAGCACCAGGGCGGCGAGCAAAGGGAGGAACGACTCGAGGAGCACCGTCTGGCGTCATGTCAGGCGCCGCTGCTGCTGCCGCGTTTAGGGGAGGTCGCGGTGCCTCACCTCGTGCCCGACTCGACGTCGGGTGAGGTGGAGTTCACCGTTATGTCCGAGGCCGACCACTGGGAGGAGGCCCAGAGGAGGCAGACGGCGTCCGCCATAATCGACAGTCACATGCGGACGGTCGGTTTCGGACACACCGAGCCTACCGACGTTGCCATCGAGGAGCGGAGGCGGATCGAGGCGCGGACGCTTGCCCAAGAGGCGTCCTCCGCGGGGCCGGCCCCGCAACGCCCTACGACTCGGGCGAGCGGGTGGTGACGGCGGGCGTTGACTTGGAGGCCGTGAGAGGACGCCGCTCTTCCGTCGACAAGGAGATGCGGGAGGAATTCCCCTATGGGAAAGGCCGCCGCCGGTGCTCCCGACCTCTCGACCACGAGGCACTGCGATCGTGATGAACGATCAAAAGGAGCTCGAGGCGCACATGGAGGCCGGAGCGCCGGCGGTGGCTTGAACATGCTCAAGGCCGCTACGTCGCTCGTCTCGAGGACCCGCCCGGCTTTCTTCTCGTGAGTATCCTTGAGCACGGCCCCCTTTCTTTTGTTCGGACTTATCGTGGTTTGTATTTGATTTTTTTTTCTCTTTCGTGGCTTTAGACGGCGCAAAGCTGCTCATATGCCAAGTCGGTTCATATCCGCGCTCTCTGTGAGAGCGAGGACGAAATCCGGCGATATGTGCGCATGGGGCGGGACGCTGAGGCAGAGTTGCACCGGTCTGCCCGGCTCCTTCGAGAGGCCAACGCCGCCCTGGACGCCGCCAAGGAGGATGCCAAGAGAGCCCAAGATGAGCTCGCTCGAGTGGCGCAGGAGGCCGGGGCAGCGCAGCAGGAAGCAGGCGAGAAGCTCGCCCAAACCGTGCGGGGAGGCCGAGCGCTCGTCGAAATATGCGCGGTGTACGCGGTCTTCGAGCAGCTCAAGAAGGATGCAGCCACGGCGCGCAAAGCTATAAGGCCAAGTGCTTAGGGACATGGAGCAGCTCCCGAAGGAGAAGGCCGGCGTTGAGGCCTATGTGAAGGAGCTCTGTGCAACGGTCACCCGGAGGCCGCCGAGAAGGGGCCCTTGCCTCGCGCTCGAAGCGGAGAAGGAGCGAGCGAGCGGTCTTCAGACGGAGGTGGCCAACTTCCGTCAGGTAGTGACGGACAAGGACCTTGCCATCCAGGGCGCCGGCAAGGCTCTCGAGGAGGTGCGGACGGAAAGGCGCGACGTCGAGCGCGCCCTCCGGAGGAAGGAAGAGCCGAGCTTGCGCGGGCGCTCGAGCGTGAGCAAGGGCTCTCGACCATTTTGACCGGTGAGTGCTTGAATCCTTTAGCCCTATTTTCGTGTGTGATTCATATGTGTTGCTCGAGTACTTGATCGAGTACTTGATTCTTGTCGTCCTTTTCGGGTTTGGAGGCGGACTGGCGGACGCGTGAGTACGCAAAGTCCACCCATGCGCGGGGCCGGCGTGCTCTCGGCCAAGGCCCGCATCACGGCGCCATCGACGCCTCGGTGCGCCCAGGGCTTCCCGCCGGTGGTGGACGTCGAGGGCCGGACGCGGCCAAAGCTATGCCGGCCGGGTCCGTGAATTCGGTGCCTCTCAAGGGGTCGCATCCGGGAGGCCCTTGTCTTTCTTTGCGCGCCGGACGATGGCCATCTTCTACTCGGGATTCGGCGTCTCGAGGAGGACGCCGGGCCGGGATGGAGGCCGTTGCGGGCGGCTTCACCTACGTCGAGGGCGAGCAAGAAGGAGGGTCAACCCGGATCGAGCAGCTCAAGGCCGAGGCCGAAGAACCGGCGCCCGTCTTGGAGGCGATCCGCGCATGAAGTCCTCCCGCGGCGTAGAGTAGATTCCAACCGGCTACGCGAGCCGTAATCCGGGCAACAAGGCCCTTGTAAGAAAACAAGCATTTTTGGTTATGGTAGTGGCCTAAGCGGCTGAAACTTTGACGCTTGTGATTGAAATCGTTATGCTCTAGTTTTTCTTTGCGCTCGACATTATTTTCCTCTTCCTGCTTTTACTTTGTTTCAGCTAAGTGTTGGTGCTGCGCTCGAACCACTTCGAGAGGGGGTGAGTTAGGGTGCCGTAGCTCGGAAGCGTGGGAAGCCTTGTGCTCGATCGCCCTGGCTCGATGAGCTCGAGGTGACGCAAATACTTAGTCTTACGAAAAATTTCGAGGCGAGGAGGGAAAATTACGTCGAGCATCGTTTTCGAAAAAAACTAGGTATGTTTTTCGAGGACTTCAAGGGGTTCCCCCGGTCTAGCCCCGAGGGGGCTTGACTTTGTGGAAACAAAGTCGAGCCCACCTTGCGTATGAACAAAAAGTAAGAAACGACTTATTTATTCATACGAGCGGTAAAATTTAAGCGAAAATATGTACAAGGCATCGAGGCCTAGGAGAAAAAGCGACGTAGCTGTTCGATGTTCCATGCGTTGGTGAGGGTCGAGCCTTTTTCGTCCGCTAACTTGTACGTCCCCGGTTTCAGCACCTTGACCACGATGAACGGACCTTCCCAAGGAGGAGTGAGCTTGTGGCGCCCCTTGTTATCTTGACGTCGACGGAGCACGAGATCGCCGACCTTGAAATCCCTCTTGCGCACGTTCTTCTCGTGATACTGCCGTAGCTTCTGTTGGTAGCGCGCAGAGTGTAGGAGCGCCGTGTCTCGAGCCTCTTCTGCTTGGTCGATGGCGTTTGCTAGCCTTTCCTGATTAGTCTGCTCGTTGTAGACCTTGAGTCGAGGGGACCCGTACTCGAGGTCGGTGGGGAGGACGGCCTCGAGACCCATAGACCAAGAAGAACGGGGTGAACCCGGTGGCTCGACTCTCGGTCGTCCGCGAGACTCCACGGGGACGGATGGGAGTTCAGCCACCCACTTGTTGCCGTGTTTGTTCAAGCGTTTGAAAATCCTTGGCTTTAGACCTTGCAAGATCATGCCATTTGCGCGCTCGACTTGGCCATTAGTTCGAGGGTAGGCGGCGCCGACCAGTTCACACGGATGTGGTACCGATCGCGAAGTCCAAGAACTTTTGCCCGTGAACGGGTGCCATTGTCGGTAATGATGACGTTGGGGACTCCAAAGCGATGGATGATGTCGGTAAAGAACTCGACCGCTCGTTCCGAGCGGATGTTGGTGATGGGCTTGGCCTCGATCCACTTGGTGAACTTATCGATGGCCACGAGCAAGTGGGTGTGGCCTCCCGTCGTCTTTTTGAGGGGTCCGACCAGATCGAGCCCCCAGACCGCAAATGGCCATGTGAGAGGGATCATCTGGAGCGCGTGTGCTGGGAGATGCGTTTGTCTGGCGTAGAATTGGCATCCTTCACACGCTCGAACAAGCTTGATGGCGTCAGCGGTTGCAGTGGGCCAGTAAAAGCCTCGCCGGAATGCGTTCCCGACAAGGGTTCTTGGCGCAGCGTGGTGGCCACAAGCCCCCGAGTGCATGTCCTTGAGCAGTTTCCTGCCCTCCTCAATCGAGATGCACCGTTGGAGTACGCCAGTTGGGCTCCGTCGATAGAGCTCTCTGTCGTCTCCGTAGATGACGTATGTCTTGGCTCGACGAGCTAGTCGCCTTGCCTCCGTTCGATCCTCTGGCAGCTCCCCTCGAATGAGATACTCGAGGAATGGTGCACGCCAGTCGGTTGGTGGGCACGTAGCCTGGTCGATCTCCATGACTGTGGCCCCTGTCGAGGGGGGTGCGGTCGTAGGAGCAGGCTCAACGGCTGGTCCTGTCCCAGCCCCCGAGTCCCACTTCACAGATGGTTCGTGGAGATCTTTCGAGAAGACGTCTGGGGGTAGCGGCGCTCGAGATGAAGCGATTTTGGCCAGCTCGTCCGCAGCCTCGTTGAAGCGCCTTGGGATGTGGTTGAGCTCGAGACCATGGAAGATGGCTTCCAACTTGCGCACCTCATTGCAGTACGCTTCCATTTTTTCATCATGGCAGCTCGAGGCTTTCATTACTTGGTCGATAACGAGCTGCGAGTCGCCTCGAGCATCGAGGCGTCGGACCCCAAGCTCGATGGCAATGCGCAACCCGGTAACGAGCGCCTCATACTCTGCCATGTTGTTCGAGGCGGCAAAGTGGATGCGCACCACGTAACGCATGTGTACTCCGAGGGGCGAGATGAAGAGTAGGCCCGCGCCTGCTCCTGTCTTCATAAGTGACCCGTCGAAATACATGGTCCACAGCTCGGCCTGGATCTGGACTGGAGGGAGTTGGACGTCGGTCCACTCAGCGACAAAGTCAGCCAGTATTTGGGATTTGATAGCCTTTCGTGGGGCGTACGTGATGGTCTCGCCCATGAGCTCGACCGACCACTTGGCGATTCGACCCACGACTTCCCGGTTCTGGATAATTTCCCCAAGTGGGAATGACGTTACCACCGTTACCGGATGGCTAAGGAAGTAGTCCGGAGTTTTCGACGGGTGAGCACGATTGCGTAGAGCAGCTTTTGGATATGGGGGTATCGAATTTTGGCGTCCGAGAGCACCTCACCGATGAAATACACCGGCCGCCGGACGGGAGCGCGTGCCCCTCTTCCTCGCCTCTCGACCACTATGGCGTCTTGCGACCACCCGAGTGGTTGCGGCAACATAGAGGAGGAGGGACTCGGCGGGTATGCCGTCTCGAGCCGGTCGTGGCGGCACGAGCACGGGAGGAGATGTGAGCATGCTCTTCGTTCGAGAGGGCCTCCTCTCGCTTCGGGCGTCCACGTGAAGTGCTCGGATTTTACGAGGAGCCGTACGGAGGCAAGGCTTTTCTCCCTGGCGCGCAATGAACCGGATCGAGTGCGGCTAAGCATCCGGTGATCTTTTGCACCCCTTTTAGGTCTCGAATCGGCCCCATCCTCGTGATGGCCGCGACCTTCTCGGGGTTGGCCTCGATGCCGCGCTGGGAGACGATATACCCTAACAACATGCCTCGTGGCACGCCAAAGACGCACTTCTCGGGATTCAACTTGATGTTCTTAGCCCGGAGGCAGTCAAACGTCAATTTGAGGTCCGCGACAAGGTTTTCTACTTTTCGAGTCTTGACAACTATGTCATCGACGTAGGCCTCGACGGTCTCTCCTATGTGTTTCTCGAAGACATGGAACATGCAGCGTTGGTATGTTGCCCCGGCGTTTCGAAGGCCGAAAGGCATTGTGACATAACAATACATGCCCATGGGGTGATGAATGAAGTCGCGAGCTGGTCGGACTCCTTCATTTTGATTTGGTGGTAGCGGTAGTAGGCGTCGAGGAAAGAAAGTACTTCACAACCCATGAGTGGAATCAACGATTTGATCTATTCGAGGTAAAGGAAATGGGACTTTGGGACATGCTTTATTTAAACTAGTGTAATCTACACACATCCTCATTTTCCCATTCTTTTTCTCTACTAATAGGATTAGCTAACCACTCGGGATGATGTACCTCCTTGATGAATCCGGCCTTCTCGAGCTTCTCGACCTCCTCGCGGATGATCCTACGCTTCTCCTCGTCGGCGGCGCGGCGTTGCTTGACAGTCTTGAACCGGGACGGATCTCCAAGGCGTGCTCGGCGACATCCTCGGTATGCCGGGCATGTCCGAGGACTCCACGCAAACATGTCGGCGTTTGCGCGGAGAAAGTCGACGAGCACCGCTTCCTATTTCTTTGTCGAGGAGGCGGCGATGACCAGCGTCTTTTCCCCGAGGAGCTTGGATCGAGCGGGATCTTCTTGGTGTCGTCGGCGGGGTCGAAGTTGCCCGGCTGTCGCTTGGGTGTTGGAGCGAGGCCTCGGCCGCCATGTGATCGAGCATCATGGCTAGGTCTTGAGATGTTCCCGGCAAGTTCGTCGGGGATTCCCGTACTCGACGCACTCCACATCGCGGTGGTAGGCGTGCTCGTACGTGGTGTTGACAGTGATGACTCCTTTTGGTCCCGGCATCTTGAGCTTGAGGTAGGCGTAGCTGGGGATCGCCATGAACTTTGTGTAGCACGGCCTGCCCAGGATGGCGTGGTACGTCCCCTCGAAACTGGGTACGTCGAAAGTTAAGACCTCTCGACGAAAGTTCGAGCGTGTCCCAAAGACGACGGGGAGGTCGATGCGGCCGATTGTGAGCGCTTTCTTGCCCGGGACCACTCCGTGGAAGCCCCGCGCTCGGGCGGGAGGTCGGCTCTTGTGAGGGCGAGCAACGTGAGGGTCTCCATGTAGATGATGTTGAGGCCGCCGCTCCATCCATGAGAACTTTGGTGAAGCGGGCGTTGAGGATGATCGGGCGACGACGAGAGGGTACGAGCCGGGATTGGTGACGTGGTCTGGATGATCATCACGGTCGAACGTGATGGGAGCATCCGACCAGTCGAGGAATTGAGGCGTGGCGGGTTTTATGGCGAAAACCTCCCTGCGCTCGGCCTTCCGCTCTCGACGTGTCATCTGGGTGGTCGGGCCGCCGTAGATCATGTAGCACTCGGTGATGGGCGGATACCCACCGTCGTCATCGTCGTTGGCTCGATCCTCGCCACCCTTATCCTTCTTGCCGTCGTCCTTGTCAATGCCGAACTTCTTGAAGTAGCCTCGAAGCATACGGCAGTCCTCGAGGTTATGTTTGACCGGTTCCTTGTGGTAGGGGCGGGGCTGCCAAAGCATCTTGTCGAAGACGCCCCCATCCGGAGGGTCTAGGCTTCTTGCGCTCGGGCCGCGGCCACCTCGTCTTCCACGGCCGCGCGCTTGCCTTCTTGGTTGCCTTTCTTCTTCTTCCGTTCTTCTTCGGGCCTTGCTCGAGCCCTCACCGCCTCCGGGGATGGCGCGGGCTTGTTCCCGGCTCCACCAAAGAAGGCCCCCACGGCCTCGTCGCCGCAGCGTAGTCGGCGACGACGTCCATGAGCTCGTTCACCGTCTTTGGGCGGTTGCGCCCGAGCTCCCGCACGAGTTCTTTGCACGTGGTGCCTGAGACGAACGCCGGGATGACGTCGTGGTGCAGGGATGTGCGGCGGCTCGGTGCGCGGCTTGAGAAACGTCGAGCAAAATCCCGGAGAGATTCCGTGGTATTTTGTTTGCGATTTACGGAGATCCCACGAGTTCTTGGGTCGGATGTACGTGCCCTTGAAGTTCCCCTCGAAAACTGGACTAGGTCGGCCCAATCGTGGATCGATGGGGGGGAAGCTCCTCGAGCCACCGTCGAGCGGTGCCGAGAGAAACGAGAGGGGCGGCGTATGATCGCCTTATCCTCTCGAGCCCCTCCTACCGGCGGGCCGGCCGGAAGTCGGCCGGCCCGGGCTCGGCTTGGTCTCACCGTTGTACTTGACCACGCTCGTGGGGGTCGAAACGGGTTTGGCAACGGCGTGTTGCGGATGGCCCGGCCCCGAAGACTCGAGGGCCCGGAGGCTCAAGAGTCTGCCGGTCCTCGTCGCTGTCGTAGCGGCCCCCTCGATGGGCCTTGTAGCCACGGTCCTCGGCACCCGCTGCCTTGCGTCGTCGGTTGTCGTTGATGTCATGACGCGCATCTTGAGGTGCACGGTTGTCGAGGATGCGTTCTCGAGCGGGGGCTCTACCACCTCGAGGGGGTGCCTCTTGGTGGACGGAACCCTCCCGTTCGTCCGTGGTTGTTGGAGGGCCGCCTCACGCCGTCTCGAGGCCGAGCTCTCGGCCCGCTGGGACGGCCGCGACTTGGAGGAGCCCTTGGATCTCATCTCGTATCCGTAGTGCATGCGGATTCGAGGGCGCCGGCATGTCCCGCCGCGGCATAGCTGCCGCAAGTACATTCGGCTTGCTCGAGGAAGTGGGGGCTCGGGTGGCGCCCGGTCGCCGTCGTTGACGATGCGGTTGAAGACGTCTCGTGCCTTTCCTCGAGCGCCAAGAGCTCGAGGAGGGAGCGGGTGGTTCTGCTCGAGCACGCGCTTGAGCGGCTCAGATTTGCGCGTTCCTCATTCATCTTGGCCTCGATTTCCCTGAGCTGAGCCCATTGTGCTGCTTGAGCATCGTCTTCAGGTCGTCGATTGTCTTGCACTTGTGGCGGTGGTCCGCGCGGCTCGATCACCTGCAGGGCTGCAGCCACCGATGTTCCGACCGCTGGGGTCACATCTGCCCGGTTGGCTGCAGGGACGGCCGTGGCGGCGCCATCTCTGGTCTCGTCATCCGACGGGACGTCGTCGTTGAGATGAAAACACTCGCGAGCCGGGTCATAGCACCCCGAGTCCGAGTCATCGGAGTGCGGGTTAGCGGCCGGACGGCGTCCGGGGCCTCCCCGCGCTCTCTCCTCGACCCGGCCGGCGCATATCCCCGACCGTGTTGCGGCGTTGCGAGCCAGTGCTCTGTCAAACCCGCGGTCTGCGCGCCGGCCATACAATCTCCAAGCCTATGGTGGCACGGGGAGGGCCGGGGCTCTCCTCCCGCGGTCCCATGCCCGGCCGGATCTCATTGGCATACGTGGTGGCGGCGTTGGTAAGCCCAAACGGGAGCTGCGATGAGCTCGGTAGATCCGTGCGGCGGCGAGTTGGGCGACGTCGGCCGCGCGCGCGCTCGAGGCGCCACGCCGGGCTCTCGGCGAGCGCATGGCAAACGTGAAGCTAGGGTCCACATCAAGGACTCCTTTGTCCATGTGGCACCTCTCCCCGCACACTTGGCACCCCGGCTGGGTGCGTCGTGGCGTCTGGATGGGAGGGCACACGAGCAGGGTGCTCAAGGCTCTGTGCCTGCTGGCGGTGATGACGATGCTGGTGGCGTTGGCGGCGTGGTGGCGAGCCGTGGTGGCGCGGTCGCGCGGCTCCACTTGCGCGTGGGGGTGACGAGCGTCCTCTCCCGGTTCACCGATCGAGTAGAGCCATGTCGCGGCTGGGCCGCGACACGAACTCTAGACTCCCAAACCGAGATCACCGTGGCGAACGGAAACGATGGAGTGGGTGATGCCATCCGGAAAATGGCGGGAATCGGGTGAAAACACGCGGTACCCCTACTCGGGCGCGCCAACGTCGGTGTTTCGTACCCCGGGGGGTATAACACCAACGAGTAAATTTCTATGCGTGCTCCCTAATCCGGATGGTGATGCAAGATGGACACAAGTGTTTATCCTGGTTCAGGCAAAGAATGCCCTACGTCCAGCAGCGGGGCGAGTTTTGTATTATCTTGCACCGGGGTGCTTGTACAGGGGTGAATACAAGTGGGACTTAGCCGTGAATGAGTGTGAGGATGCGTGTGAGTGAAGGTCCGAAAAAACCGTCCCCTATGCTAGGCCCTGGCGTCCCCTTTTATAGGCCAAGAGGAGGCTCAGGCGTACAGAGTAGATATGGCTGTCGTGGGGGTGACGTCGAGGCACATGCACTATGTCAAGTCGTCGAGACTGTAGGCGCTTCCTTTGGTCGGGCTCGAGCTTGTAGCGGTATGGTCAGTGATGGCCTGCTCGTCCTTCTCGGGCGTGGGCTGACGTAGTCGAGGTATGGTGCTGGTATAGCCGAGCACGTGTGTCCAGGAACCCCGTGGTATGGGCGTCGAGGTAGGAAAGACAGGGCACTGGGCGCCCCATGCTCAAGTCGCGTCCATCACCCCTCCTCGAGCTGTTGGGGGCTGCATCGAGGGGGCAATGATTCGAGCGACGGGACGGGACGACGTAGTTGGTGGTACGGAGAGTTGACAATGGCGTTTGGAGAGAGCGCCGTACGCGTCACAGTACTCGGCGTGGTGTAATAGTGTCGCCTGGCACGCCGGAATCCCGGGTATGGGCAGCGGAATAGGAGAAGTGACCGGCGTTCTTCTCACTATGTCGCGCACTGTAGCCATGGGGTTAGGCGGAGCAGGCATACTTCCTACTATTAGGCATATTGTAGCCATGTGCGTGCCTTGGATAGGCAATGATTGTGGGCAGACTCGAGCGGCTGCTTGCTCGAGCGTTCTCCGTCCCGCTCGAGCGGTCGCTCGCTCGAGCGGTTTACGTCACCGTCTCGAGCAGTCGCACGTTCGAGCGGTTTCCGTACCTCTTTTCTCGAGCGGGTGAGCGGCCGCTGCTCGAGCCAGAAGGTTTCTGAGGCCTTGCGGGCCTGGTAGTGGGCCGGCCCAGTGTAAGAAGGATTGTGGTTTCTCTGGTTAATTCTTGGGAGATTTAGAGGTGAAATGGGTTGGGTTATTTCCCTCCAATGTACCTGATTTAGGACCCCCTAATCTAGGTACCCGACAACTAGTTCTAGAGTACAAATCAAGCATGAAGATACCTCTAGGGTGGTGGCTGCATGTAGGGTTACAAATTGGGCTGAAAAACATGAGCCCAAGTGGTCTAAGCCATTCCAGATGCAGCCCATGTCCTTAGCTTCCCCGTTCCAGTATGTTTCTGGTTGTCCGACTAATCGTGATTTGTCAACAACTAATGAGATGGCCAGAAAACTAATTGGTCTAATCGAGCTGTAGTCCCTAGTCAAGTTCAGTATCAAATCGAGGCTTGCTATAAGCCTTTTGGTACTTGCAGGCTCGCCCCAAGTCCACATTTGTCCCTTCCAAGATTTATTCTCTAAAAGAAAAGTGCTTCATGAGTTGTATTAGTTTGCAAAGTAAGCTGTTCTCTGATGCTTGCAATTTCAGAATAAAGTTGTATTAAGCTAGACCTTCTTCTACATACCTTTGGCATTCTTAGCAGGCTAGTAAAAATGAACCTTCATTGGTTTCTGTGCAAGCCTCGATACATTGGAATAATGTCACCATGATTAATTAGGAGCAGAGTTGTACTACACTATTCTGAGCTTTATAGGAACCTGTTACTATAGCAGAAAATTCAGATTAACTGCTGTCTTCTTGATGCTCTGCTCTTTTGTGTGGCAATGTTAGAAGTAGAGAGTATGGAACTATGGATTACTGTCTACAGCAGGGATTACCTATTTTCTTCTAGAATGAACCGCTCCTCCCTCTTCATTTTGGTGGTTGTTGTCCAATGTATGAAAAAAGGTTATTGTTCAACAATCTGTTGCACAAAGTTGACAAATTGACACTGCATGATCACACCATGGGATTTTCCTTGATCCTTCAATACATAATGCATAAATTTATGAGTATAAAGGAAAATCATGTGCATGAAAAAAGTTAGCAATTTGTTGTAACAGAGTTGAGCAATTGATACTGAATAATGATGAAGGGGTTTTCCTTAATCTTTCAATATATAATGAATATATTATATACTATATAAAGGAAACGGCAAAATCAGAAATTGCTTTCTGACATGGTATCATAGATATGTGCTTCTCAGTTGGGTTTGGTTCTTGTTAATGTCAAATATATCTACGTAATGAGAATTACGATCTGCAAAAATCCTGGTATTATGCAGGCACCACAATGACATCTTTCACATGATTTATTACAAGATCTTGCATGATCCACCAGACCACCACTGCTGACCTGATATGGTGCTGCCCTAAAATAAAACGCACTATCAACTTCTATTGGTGTCATTTCAACTTACTTCAGCCTTAGTTGGTGCTCAGAAGGAATGCTTTTAGGTGAAAGCTTGTTTTGTTATCAGGTAAGAGCATCTTGACTCATAAGCAATCTGGATTTGCTGTGGTAATAGATGTGTGCTTCTACATGTCTGTCGCTCACTGAAAATGGTAGTGCTCCTTTCCATTCATGTCTTCTTTTGGTAGATCAATATCTTTCAAGCGGTCTTGTTTCACAAATTGATAAAGAGTTTTTTGTGCATATACAATTGTTATTATGCCTTTGTTTATATTTGATTTTTTTAGATATTTTCATGATAAACAATATGACCACTCACTTTCAACTTCTGCTTTGTCTTTTTTAAACTATTGTCCTTTTGGAGTTTATGTCCACAATCTGAAGAAACATCCTTTGATGGCGGGTGGGCATGGACAAATGACATGGTCAGTGGTTCCATTGTCATCCTAGGAGCATGGATGCTATGGAATCACTGAAATAGGTGTGTGTTTAATGGAGGATATAGGTGTGTGTTTAATGGAGGATCACCATATCTGCATTGTGCTCTTTTGCTGGCCACTGAGGAGATGAAATGTTGGAGTTTGGCAAGGTCTAAGGGGATTTCGTTCCTAAGTAGCCCTGTCATAGATGCTTATGTGATTGAGGTCGAGGTCATGTCCAGTTGGGTTGGTATGTATCGTTTGTTTCTTATTTAATTAATACAGTGATACACAGTTCTCTTTTGTATCTGAGAATGGGAATCCTTTTTGGAGCTATTGCATCTGTTTTTGGAGCTAAGTTGATTCCTCTTATAACAGATTTGTGTATGGTGGTGGTAAACTGCTCATCTTACACTTCTTTCGTTTTTGAGGAAGTGTTATTGGCTCGTCATAATATTGATGATTAAAGTTTTTAAATGCCTCCGTTGTCTTGGGAACTATTTGAATGGCAATGAGAACTGTTACCGGAAACAAATACACTTTCTCTTACTTGTATAGAGGACATGCCCTATGTTTGGTTTACTGAACTAACAACCACTAGGCTGTCTAGGTACAAGTAATCAAATGCATATTTTTACATAATATGTAATGTACTGAAAGATTAGAGAGTCAGCCACTGAGCTACATCACAGCATCCCTATGACTTTGCCTCCAAAGTAGTAATGGGATCTGTGCTGACACCTGAAAAGGGCATCCTAATGTAAGCAAAGATAAAGCAAAGTTTGATCCATGCGCTGGATGGCACTGGGGAACATCAAAATGTTGGATAAAGCAACAAAACACTACTCGTGGTTGTTATTTGAACAAACCATTCTGGGAACATGACTCTTTACTGCTTTACTGCTGCGTCAGTTTGCTTTTTGTCTATTAGTATTAAACAGATTGTTCAGGTTCTGTCTTAGGTGATTCAAGCACTAGTTAGTTACATCCTCTACAAGTTAGCCATTAGGACACTTTCATTGCAAACCTTCCACTGTTCCCCTTTTTCATAATAATGGATTCATATGGTTTAAGCGTTTAGCTTATATATTCGAATACTATTTCTTCCTTACATAATCTAAAAGAATGACTGGAACTTTGAAGATTTGCTTATCCTAAACAAGACTATTTACCTAAGGAGCCATTTGTATGCTACTTGCCTACTCCTCTCTGTCCCGAATTATAGGCCATTTTGGTTTTATTAGGTGTGTAGCTTTTGCTATGCGCATAAATATATAGTTCAAAAGCCAAATCAACCTATAATTTGGAATGAAGGGAGTATTTCCAGCTTTGTTGATGACATATGAGAAAAGAGAGACAAGGAAAGGTGGTAAAAGTTTAGCATGTTTGGTTTGTGGCACAAGGTCATTTGGAATGATCCGATTGTAGAACCGAAGCTGACAATTCTGTTTGGTTTGCAGCGTGGAACTGCACCATCTGTCATCAAGTGCTTCCAAGGAAAGTTAATCGTAAGCGGACTTGAAGTACAAAACCACTCTGTAAAAAGTGCTGGACCAACCCGTTCTATGTCAGCAGGTTCAGCTGATGCCAGATGAGTTCTGCCAAACCAAACACGCTGTTGTATTTTATGTTATTCCTGATCTTACTTTTTTCTTCAATTAAATTTAAGAGAGAAAGAAAAAAAATGTATATTTGCCTCAACTATTTAGTCATTGTGGGCTGAATTCAATAAGATGGTGTAGCTTTTCAAAACTTGACTTCTTGAAAGAAATTATGTGTACTTGCATCTGTAATAGTTATTAATTCTATACGAGATGGTAAGACAACATTTGTCAACTTCCATTTCTCCTAATCTTTCGTTAGTGACTCTGATGTCATTGTGCATAAATCCCTCCTGCGATAGTGACAGCCCTTATTGTGCTTGTTTGGTCGTTAGCTACCATCTGGAACATCAGCTACTTGTTTCAGAACTGAACTTGTACAGTTCCCTGCCTCCTATTCAAGTAATGTAGTTTTCCCCAAAACACTGTTGAAACGATCATGTGCTTTCTTTCAACTTGGATTTCACATGTTCACAAGTACAAACAGAGATCGAGCAATGATGGACCAATCATATTCAGGTACCAACACAAAATATCTACTGGGCTTTGGCATGTCCTCACAGTACAGTTCATTCCTATTAAAAAAAAAGTGGGGATCTGGATGCTTCAGATCGTGCTGCTTCATTATTCATGTCTTTATATATAGTCCTTTATTAATGAAAGAAGCTTTTCATGTGTATATCACTCGTCATCTTAACCAACATTATCATTCTGGCTATGCCAATATAGGCAAGTTGCTGTCTCCAGTGGCCAGCGCACCACGGTGCATGTTTCCTCGTGAAACTGTGGTATTTTTGCCTTGTCAATGACAATGCACATAGACTCATATAATCGCCTTTCTGACTCTGAATCATGCAGGGTTGGTGTTCCTGCAACGCGTGCCATTTGGCAGCTTGCTTTCAGTCCTTTTGGTGTTTTGCAATGTGCTGGAAAGGGACAGGCTTGGGTTTGGTGGTGTTGATAGATCTGTGATCGTCTAAAATGGCATTGGGAGGCCACTGATTGGTCCATCACTTAGCTGAATTAAGCACTGCCAGGTTGGTGAATGATACTCTCTCGGCTTCTCTTTGGGAAGTAGCAATCAGATCACGTACAGAAAGCTGAGTTGTTGCAGACTGTGTCGGAGCTTCATACGTGCAATGCATATGAGTTGTATATGCCGGTGGCCTTTTCTTGGTTCAGAGAATTTGAGCGAATATTTCACTTTATCTGTTGGGAAGGGATTTCAGACTTGAGAGAGCTGCCCATGTGGATGTCTGGCTTTATCATTTGCAGAAGCTCCTGGAATCCACTAGCTTTGCAGACTCTGATTATTCGACAAGAGGCTCTGATTATTCGATAATGATAAGGAATTATGTTTGATAGGAAGGAGGTTAATTAGTTCGAATTATGCTGCAGGAATCTGGAAAATTTTTGCGTCATTCCAAATTAAAGTGAGGCTCTAGTGGAAACTCCTGTCGGTGGCTGAATCCGTTGAAACCAATGGAGGCTGCAACCATGCATGTCTGTTTTGTAACGCGTGGAACCGTAAGCCTGCATGTTATAATGATGGCTTATTTTTCACCGGTGACTAATTGACTGTCATGTGCTAATGATCTGTAGTAGCTACTCCTTTTGACCATAAAAATAAATCGATCTAGTATCATAATTCTAACAAAATTAGATTTTGACTATTTATTCAAAATTTATATAGATTTGCAGCGCAATTCGAATTGTCATTTAAGATAATGTATTTGTACAGATATTGCTAGTAAAAAATAACTTAAAACAAACCTGCCTGGGCATGTATTTGTTATCCAAGGATTCAGACATTCAGTGAAAGAATCCCGGTTCTAAATCGTCCCCTTGTCGAATGCAACATGCACTAGAGAATAGTTAAAGCCGTATGCTCGGAACTGTACCAGGACAAGAACACCCAAGAATTTGGGAAGATGCTCGACGCCATGGCAAGTTGCCAACAATGGCGATGTGATGTGTGATGGAGCGAGGACGAGGCAGGAAGCCAGGGACCAGCCTTGGCATGCCAAATCCTTTCTAGTGCAAGAACTGCAATACGATCCTACTCACTGCTCACTAAAGCCAAAGCCCGAAGGCACGGCTGTTTTTGGCTTTTTATCCCCCTCTTCTGTGCCATCAGCCACAGCATCTACTGGCTTCTCGTGTTATCATGCGTGTATTCCTTAATCCTTATCTCTTGTGAGTTGTCCACATCACGTTGTGGTGGACAATATATTCCTATTCCTACGCTAGGATGACAGGAGTGAACATGAACGCTAGCTGTATTGTTCCACCAACTGCGGCATCCTTTTGGGCGATGAGTGGTTTATGTGATATGTGTAGTGTTGGCTGATCTTTTGGTTATGCATGGCTAATGATAAACATCTAAAATTTATCATGGTTCCCTCTTTCATGTCCAAATAGTCTTCAAGGAGGGTATAAGAGCTTTTCCATTTGAGGAGGTTCTTCCTCAAGCTTTTGATCGCGGTCTTGGTAAGCTTCACTACGAAGTCCTGAAGCGATGTAGCCTAGTATTATTAGGGCATTCACAATGCAGACTTGATACTATTTATTACTCTTCTATTTATTGTATTTTCTTGATGTGGCGGTATATTTATTGAAAAACCAAGACTCAAGTCTTATTTAGACTCAATGTCCACAATCTTCGAGGTAAATATGCCACCACATCAGTAAAATACAATAAATAAGAGGATAATAAATAGTCTTGGACTCTGTGATAGAGTCTTGCATTGGGACTGCCCTTAGTAATTTGCATTAATTCTCACATGACAGGTACGAGGAAAAAAATGAATTATAGAAGTTCCTGTAAACAATAGAAAGATCAGGCCAACAATGTGGTACAGTCTACTCATCACTATTGATATAGCCACTGGATTTATTCAATTAAAAAAATAAAACGCCCATATCTGCCATCATGAAAAAAAATGAAGTGACCCCTTAATCTATATCTACTTTAAAGAGCAAATTGATTCTTCCATTTGTCTTTTTTTTTTTACTTCCTAAGTGTCATCGTGTTCTTGGTGTCACATATATAACCCAGTCTCACACTTATACGAGTTAGAACAACTCATATCCAGTGTGGCATGGAGTCAGATTTCAAGACATATAAAATATTGGGTTCCTTTGCAACACATGATCATGTTTTCTAGTCTACATATAAATTACACACTACTTTCATTGTAAAATGTAGTCTAAATAATCCCGAAACATACATCCAAGTTACTCACCATCCTACCATTATATTAGATAATCTAAGTAACCCTTTAAATTTGCATCTAAATTACCACTCCTATTATTACTAAAATATATTAAAATATCCCAACAGTCTACATCTGCATTTCCAAACACAAAGTTCTAATATACTTATGACTTAAGATTTCAACGGGTGGTGCAGGAGCACAAGTTAAAGGAGTGAGTATGTACTTATAAGTTAACCTTGATGATATGAAGAATTTTGTTTCTTGGCTTCACGAGGTCGAAGTTGAGCAATAGGTATGGCTTGGTCTTTGTGGACAGAGGCGGAGCTTCATTAGAGCCATAGTGGGGGTGGGCTCTAGCTCCCGCCTCATTTTTACAATATATTCTATAAAGGATGCTATAGTATGTTAGAAAATTTTGGTAATGAAACGTTAAATTGGCCTCTCTAAACCATGTGTATTCTAGTGCCAGCAGCCACCCCTTACATGGGTGGAAGTCGACCCAGAAAAAAGTTTTCAATGCCACAAGTACAGGGCATAGTACATTACTGAATATGTGTTTACATCTATCAGCCTTTTTCCAAGCATTCCTAAACAAGAGAATGAACTATTGTGTTTGTTGTCCCCCTTTTGATTTTTCCACTTCAAATGGAATTCGATAATTGCTCTCCAAGAAGTCTGCCAGGATGGGCCGAAGCTTCCAATGACATGGAGTGTGCAGACATGAAACCGATGCCGGGCGTTTCAAAAATTCAGACGGCGTGGCCGCGTGGAGGCTCGAGTACGTTGACCGACCGTACGTCACGCACGATGTACACAACGATCTCGAGCCTGAGAGTCGCTGACACGAAAGGCCCACACGTGGTTGACCACTCGACCGTCCCTGCTGATATGGACGTGTGGTTTGCATGCGTAGAATCCGCGCTGGTAGTGGAAGATCGCCATGTGTCGGTGGCTGGTCAACCGGTGAGATAGTTCTGCTTCTGCTTATGCTTTGGTACGCAAGGTATTCTTAAATCCCTGGAAGTGACAGGCGCACAAGCTGGCCGGTCATTACAAACTATACTATGACCGGAGCGAAGAAGCTTCTTAGCTCAACTTGTACGTGAAGACTGAAGAAGAACATCAATGCGTTTTAGACTTGTTTACATTATGTACGTGCCGGCGCGGCGGCGGCCCAATCAATGTGCGATACACGCACGTACCTGTACGTACCTCCCCGTCCGTGTTTGACAAATTAAACCGGAGCAAAATTCCACTTTGCAAATAATAAAGAAATGGCTTCAAAGGGTGGAAAAACTACAGCGTCGTCGCTGATGTGTGAATGTGATGGTGTGAGTGGACATAATATATTCTTCGGTCGTCGCAAAAAGTCAACTGGGACCGTGCGTTACGCGGGGTTATTATCGCTGTACGTAATCCTGCTGTTTCGATCCGTGCGGCCGGCTTTGACGACGGGCTGGCCAGCCTGCGCGCGCGCGTCGATCCATCCGTCGGCCGCCCCGCTGTTGACGGCGGGTGCTTCGCAGCTTCTTTAGCCTGTCGTGATGGCCTCGCATTAGCGATTCAGGCAGGAGCCAGGAAGGTTTGGCTGGAGACTGACTGCCAACAACTCCATTAGCTTTGGTTGTGTTGGGTACATAGATTATGGGATCTCTAATCTAGGTGCTTGGAGACAAACAAAATCATCATTGCTTCCCCATAATCCCTAAACTGACCAAGGAATGCCCCAATACGCCTTCTCGAGCCATACAGGGCCAGTCCACAAACAGGCTCGAGGCCTGGCATGTGGGTCGCCTGTCTCGAGACCCTGTCATCTGGCCTCTCGAAATGGTGACGGAAATCACTCGAGCGAACGGAGGCTCGAGATGGTGACGGAAACCCCTCGAGCGAACAGGAGCTCGAACAAACCTCTCGAGACTTTCCTTTTCACCTGCCCACGTGGCTACAGGGCTCGGAGACAGTGAAAAGTACACCTGCCCCGCCCTAACCACATGGCTACAGCGCGGGAAATAGTGAGAAGTACGCCGGTCACTTCTCCTATTTCACCGCCCATACCCGGGATTCAGGTGCGCCAGACTGCACTATTACGCCATGTCGCGTACGGCACCCCCTCGAAACACGATAGTCCACTCTCCGTACCTCCAAACCCGCTGCTCAATCCCGTCGCTCAGGCCACCTGCCCCTCGAAGCGGTCTTTAACCACTCGAGGAATGATGGATGATGCAACCTGAGCATGGCGCGCGCAGCGCCCTGTCTCTCCCTCCCCGACGACCATACGGCAGGGTTCCCGGACGCACATGTTCGTCCATACCTACACCGTACCTCGACTACGTCAGCCCACGACAGAGAAGGACGAGCAGGTCAACATCACCCGTAACGCTACAGGCTCGAACCGGGTAAAAGCAGGAATCCACAGGCTCGAACCGGTACAAGGCAGGCATCCACAGTCTCGACGACGCGATCCACGCCCATGCCTCGACGTCATCACCACCTCAGCCCTATCGACTTTGTACACCCGAGCCTCTCCTTGGCCTATAAAAGGGGACGCCGGGGCTAGTGTAGGGGGACATTCTCGCACTCATAACTCACAGCACACACCCACAAAACGCTAAGTCATTCGACTCGCTTGTAATCGCCCCTGTACAAGCACCACGGTGCAAGATAATACAAGGCTCATCCCACTGCTAGACGTAGGGCATTCCTTGACTGAGCCAGGATAAAAACGATTGTGTTCTTCTTGCATCACCATCCGGATTAGGGAGCACGCATAAAAATTTACTCGTTGGTGTGATACCCCCTGAGTACGAAACACCGACAGGTTGGCAGGGTCCAGCCAGAGATCTACAATTGTGACGATACTGCAGGCGATTAGGGAGCAGAGTTTACCCTTTAGTGATTTTAAGTTGTCTTTTATTCCAAGGAATTGTAATAAGATAGCACATACTCTAGCGAAAAGGGTTACGGCCGATACACGAGCTGGATGGTGGACATTTGCACCAGCTTATGTAGTCGACGCGTTGATCGAAGATTGTAACCTTGCTCCTGGGTAATGAATGAATCGCCAAGTCAAAAAAAAAAAAAAAACAAAATCTCGCCTCCGGCCCCACTGCTGGGCGACACATGGATCAGAAGCAGCAGGCCGGCCAGGTTGCCACGCGCCCATGACGCTTTGTGGATCTTGGTGAGCACGTAAACACATTTACGGCCCCGCTTTATTATGTATATATGGTTCATTGTTATAATAAGCCAATTGGTTTTAGTCGTAGCCTATTGGAACGGGATAGTAGGTGAATTGGTTTTTAATCAAGAGTTATTTAGCCATTTTCAGCTAATGATCTAGACTACTATAGTAACTGATCCAAAGAGGCACTTAATTAAGCTAATAAGTGATACTCCGTAGTTGTTGCTTTGACCGTGCGGACGTAACCAAAGTTTTAACCGTCCAACCGGGGTGATAATATAATCAGTTAATCACCGATCGAGTCCAAAGGGCGATGCAGTGGTGTGGTGTCGTCGTCGTTGATTTTCCATCATGGCTGCACAAATAAGCCGTCTCTGATTTAATCTCTGAAAACGACGATGCATGTGTAGACTGTTACTATTGCAGCTTGCGTTGCGTCGTCATCGTTGAGTATCACCATGATCATGAAAGGTGTAGAAAGTAAGGCTGACCCGGCCCCCTACCAGGTCGTCGTCGATCGGTCAGGTTCTTTTCAGGAACATGGTGGCCTGGGAATGCAATTTGCCAACGCCCGGTCGCCGGAGGTTGACAAATTGCAATAAAGTTGTTCGCGCGTATGTACATGGATGGACGATAGGTGATGGTTAACACAAGGTCATACTCTCTTTTTCTACTTTTCTAGCGGACTACGGATTAAGTACGCGCCATATAAACGCTATGGTTGGAACTTTGAACCCATGTACGTGTGTACGTCCCAAGACTGAAGCGGGACAATGGAACGCGAGCTATGTGGAGGAGCTGCTAGAAGACCTGAGGAGATCCATTTTGTCGCTGCTTGTTGAAGGATTGTCTGCCTGCATGTCGCTTACCTTGCTAGATGTCACATTTTCTTTCTGTCAGTTAGCATGGGTTAAACTTCATACTTTTTGTTCCTCTTGCACTATGGTCAAGCGTATTCTGTAATCACCCTCGTGCTGTCGATCTCCGATGTGTTGGGGATCTGGCGAGGCTTCCTGAACTTTCTTCTTCTTTTGCTTGCTGCCTTAAACATCTATCAATGCTTTATTAGTTCGCTTTGTTGGGGTACTTTGGGAGCGACCGTGACCTAGGCCCTCCTGGCCCCTCCCCTCCGCCGCCGTCGCGGGGCGCGCCGGTCGCCTCCCGGCACCGGCGCCCGTCGCCTCCCCACGAAACCACCCCCAGACCGGCCTCTCCCAAGCCCCCTCCATTCTCGTCTTCTCCCCCTCCTCCCCGACGGCGATGCACCGCGACCGCCGCCGCCGCCGCTTACCCCGCGGACGCCGCGGGCGCGGAAGCCGCCCCCACCCCCCTCGGGCGCCGCGGGCGCGGAAGCCACCCCCAGCCTCCTCCCCGGCGCCGCGGCGGGCGCGGCGCGGACGCCGGCCGCGGACGCCGCGGGCGCCGCCCCCGGCCTCCTCCTCGCTGCCACGGCCGCGAGGCGCGACGGCCCCTGGAACGCAGGCCTCGGCCGCCGTCACCCCCGCCGCCCCCTACAGCGGGTCGCCGGCCGTGCCGCCGCCGGCGAGGCCCCGCGGCGCGCGGCGCGCCGCCCCGGCATCGTCCCCTGCTGGCCCCGTGGCCGATGAGTAGCGTGCGGCCAGCCCTCTGGAAACCGCCGGGAGCCGTCCGCGACGCGCACTGCAGGTGTTCGACGAAATGCCTCAGGGAGCTGGAGATGCCACTGGCCGGCGCCCGCTACCTCCTCTTCTCCGTCCAGGCAGCGCCCGCTACCTCCTCTTCTCCGTCCACGGCCTCCCCGGCTCAGGCAACCACCCCGCCGCCGCCTGCACAGGGGAAGGACCTTTCCCCACTCGCGGACCCCTTCTTCCCCTCCGCGGGGCGGACAAAGACCGTGCGATGGGCTCACGGCGACCTCACCGACTGCTCCGACGACGATGAGCCGGCCTACGGGATGCCGCGCCACCTCTTCGTCCCAGCCCAACCCACCCGTGTCCTTGAGGTCGGGGAGACCTCGGCTCGGGTGAGCTCTCCCGCCGCGCATGACCGCCCGGCACGTGGCCTTGAGGACGGGGAGTCCTCGGCCAAACCCGGGTCGACGGCACTCGGTGGCCCGGCCCACGGGACGCCGCATGCCGGCGAGGGCGTGTCGCGGCGCCGGCGTGGGCGGCGCCACCGTGCGCGTCGGGAGCAGGCGGCCGGTGGTGCGTCGAATGCACCCAAGACCTCCTCTACAGCGGCCTACAGGGTCAACGCGCGTCGACGACTCGGGCCGTCTCCGGAGCCGAGGGCTCCGGCCCCACGGCGGCTCGGCCGGTGGCCGCCTCCGCGTGCCGGCCCTCGGAGGCTCGGCCCGGACCCGGAGCCACGGGTCCCAGCGTCCGGACGGCTCGGCTCCAACCGCCGGGCTTCCCCTCCAGACAGTGACGGCTGGCGTGAGGTGTTACCACGCAAGCCACCTCCGATGGCCACAACGCGCGAGGCAGCGGCGAGGCCGACCCGGAACGCGCGCCAGCCTCCGGCCGCCGGCAGGCGCAAGTGGGACGTCGAGGGACGGTGCCTCAACTGCACTGCAACGGGGCACCAGATCGCGACGTGCAAGCGGAGCCCGGTCCGGCGCCATGGGCTCGGCCACCGGGCACGGATCGCGCTAGGCCTCTCGGGACGGGTTCGTCCTCCGGGTGGAGGGGCACGGGCGCCGGCCGCGCTCCTAAGTCCAAGCGGAGACCGAACCCTGGAAGCTCGGGGCGTGCCGGGGGCCGCTCACCACCGCCGCGTCACTCTCCGGGGACGAACAGGGGTGCGCAGGGGCCGGCCCCGTCGCCCCCGCCTTCCTCTGACGTCGGCGCCGATGTCGCCGCCAGGCGTGGCCCTGACGTGGGTATCGCCGCCATCCAGGCCGCGGTTGCTACGGCCATCGGGATCCAGCCGGGGAAGCTGCAGATCCGACGTGCCCCGAGGGTTTCATCATCACCTGCCCCAACCAGACGTGCGCGGACGGCATCAAGCCAACCATGGCGGAGGTGGTGGCCCGACACCGGGAGGTTGAGGTGGCACACGACCGCCAAGGGCCACCGATCCAGCCCCCACAGCAGAGGGCCGGGGCGGCGAGCACACACTTGCGGCCACCTCTTGCCGCGCCGACCGCCGCTCGCTCTGCTTCGGGAGCCACGACGCCGGAGTCGAGCCGGCTGCGCCGCGCGCGACGTCGTGGGCGTCGCGCCGGCCGTGGAAGGCCCGACCGTACGAAGACGCCGCGACAGAGGTGGCGCCCTCGCGTGTCACAGCCCGCACCCCCCGTCGCAGTGGTCACCTCATCTCCTGAGGAGGCGACGAAGGACTCGATGGACGCGGGTGACTCGGCGGGGAGCCCGGAGTCACCCGTGGCGGAGACCGGGAGGAGGGGAGTTCCGGCGGACACCTCGCCACCCGGCCCACCCGACGAGAAGGACATGAGGACGAGAGAGTGCAGCCGCCATGGGTGGCATGGTGGAGAACCTTGAGCCACCCTGCGGAGGCCGGGGGCGCACGCAAGGGATCGCCGCGACGCAGGACCGCGGCCACCACGGCGTCTCGGTGGGGAACCTTGAGATGCCCGTGGAGGCCGACGAGGTAGCCCTAGGCACGCCGGCTCGCTCGCCCAGGGGGAGGAGCTTGCGGCCGGACCTCCGGGCTACACGGCGCGCACGACCTCGAGCGCCGGGTACGCGGACGCACGACGCGGAGGAGACGGTGGGGAAGCGGTCTTTGCCCGGGGAGAGGACGGCCCGGCTACGCCGGTGCACGGCGTAGACGACTTGCCGGGAGGAACGCTCACCCTTCTCGCACACCGGGAGTGGACCCCGACGAGGGCCCACCGGCTTCCCTATCCGGGCGCCTTCCCCACGGCCGGGGAGCGGAGGACCACAATACCCCGTTGGGAGACCCTGGCGGATGCAGACGACGGTTGGACAACGGCGCTTGGGGGACCCTCCCCACGGCGCGAAGCCCAGGGGGACGCTCCAGCAGAGGCCGTCGAGCCCCCTGGGATCGACGACTCGGACGACGCACCGTCAGGGGTGCAGCAGGCGACAGGAGGACAGGCGACCGGTGGGGTTGACCCAGTGGGGAGCTTGGAGCCACCCACCGTGGGCCGTGCTGCAGTTTCCCCCGGGCGGCGGGCGGGGCGCACCTTTGCGGAGCCTCGGGAGCCCGCCCGAGCACGCGACCACCGACGACGACGCGCCCCGGGGTTCTCCACGCCCATCTACCGGAGGACCGACGACGACTCGACGACCGGGAGGAGGGAACCCTACCAGGGAGGGGTCGTTCACAGGGCGGCTCAAGAATTTCGCCAAGAAAGTCTTCCACAAGGCGGCCACCCCGCTCCTCCCAGCTAGGGTGGACGACTCCAGCCCCATCAAGCTGCCCACGCGGAGCAGGCGCATCGCGGCAAACCCTCTCTCCAAGTACCCGGTGGCAAAAGAGGCGAGATCATCGCCATGCGGAAGTTGGGGTTCATCGAGTCGAGCCGACGGCGGAGGGCGGCTGGGCCGGACGCGATGTTCGAGGAAAGACCGGGGGACGCCCGGAGCCTTGCGGGAGCCGCGCAGACGAGGTCCCACGCCAGCGACCGCGGAGGCGCCGCGGGGCCGGGGGCCACGCATGAGCGCCGGTCCCGTCAGCAAACTAGAATGTTAGTGCGTGAGTAATCCATTATGTGTGTGTCCTGGGGTGGCGGGCTGTGTTTCAAATTTGTTAACACCCCGAAAAACTTGTAAAACTCTCTTCTTCTTAATACAATGATGCGCAAATCTTTTGCGTATTCGAGAAAAATCAATGCTTTATTTCTGTTTTGGAATGAAAATGGAAATGGGGAGTCCCCATATCTAAAAAAAATGTACGTGTGTATGTTGTCCATGTGGAGAAATATGTGTAGAGGAAGCCAACCTCAAAGTAAGACTAATATTGCTTAATCACCAACAGTTTTATTGAATAAAAACTAACTTAGGTCCTGTTTAGATTCACTCTGCTTCTGTTATAATCCGGATTTCTACCAACCTCTAGGTCATCCAACTTTACCAACTTATAGATTGACCGAAGAAAAAAACAAAATCCTCGACAAAATGCTCACCCTGCTTCACATGTTATTAAAGGTTTTATATATGGACAACTAGGGCTCAGCATAAGCCAATTTCAACTCCACCTTCCAAATAAACCATAACATCAATATAATGTAGAGCTATCTTGTCTCTCCTAGGGTAAATAACTAGGAAAAAGAGGAAACCAGTGGAGCCATGTTTCAATGGCTTTGGCTCTTGCATTAGTGGCAGAGCCTCTGAAAACTCTGCTAAAAAGACCCTTATAAAATCTAAGAACAATAATCAATGCATACAAGGCACCCACAAACACACACACACACACACACACCCACCCTCCCTAAACACAAACCATCATCATCCGCCGCCTCCCCCACACCTGCTAGCTAATACCTTTCCAACAACGTATTTTGTAGAATGGATCGACCGACAGTGGCTTAAAAAAAAACTTGAGGGGCTTCCACCAGTACAGTGAAATTCTCTAGAATTCTATAAAAAAGGCACTATTGGAGGAAAAATGATACCTCAAAAAAAGTGAAGAAAAAGGAACAGAGGTATAGGCTAACACAGTTAGAGACTTAAAAAAACAGAAAAAAAAAACACAAAGGCAGGAAAGATCACAAAACAAAACAAAAAGGCAATTATCTAGAAGAAAAAAATATCAAATGATCATGTCAAATTCATGCGTATGCAAATATGGCGTATCTGACATCACATCGCTAGCCACCACCCTGTTTGTTTCATCTCTCTATCGTGTTCTCGTGTGTGTGCAAACTTGCTCACCACATGCTCCTCAACGGAATACCAACAAACTGTTAAGCGTGCGTGCATCGCAACCGCATGGCCATCATCGTCCTGGCTGGGGCGGTTCGCCGACCCGGCCATATATACGCTGCATCTTTCTTCCAAGCAACGCGCGCGCACCGGCCAATGCAGCGGGCATTGCAGGCTTGCAGCGGCACGCTTTTGAAAGCCGTTGTCATATCCGCTCTCTCAGCTGACCTGAGTTGCTCCAGAGTCCAGACACCAAAGTGACACACTGCGTGCCACTGCCACCAAAGTACTAGTACTGTCCCTAGTGCCGCGCGACGACGTTCCGATGATCGATAGATCCCGACGACGTTACGCAACGTTGCCGGCCCAAACCGCGGGTAGGTTCGTTGAACCGGGCGGCAGGCAATGCGGACGGATTAAGCGTCTCGGTTCATCACTTTGTTGATAGACCCCCTTGGACACGCACTGCAACCGCTATCCATGGAGGTACGTAGCTGGCCGCTTATATTAGCTTGCAGTGACGATCGATCGAGCCGGCCAGCTTGGCTAGGCAACGATGCTGTTAGCATGTGTTGTATAGACCGAGACGCAACGCATAAGCATATCAGGTTTGTTAGTGCCCGTGAGCTGGAACGCATGCGTGCTTCGTGGGTTGACGGAAATTAACAAAGCGGCCGCTTAGCTGAATTAGACGGCCGGGGTCGATTTCGGCGCGTTACTGCAGGATGACGGTGATGACATTGCTAGCTCTTAAACGCAAACAAAGGTGATGCGTGTCTGTATGAAGAACTAGCTCATCGATATGCCACGGGTCTGTCAGTCGATGATGGCTGATGAGTCAGCGGCACACCGCCTGATGCGTGCGTGCGTGTGTCACCCTGGGGTTCCTTTATATACAGCGGCTGAATTTTCAGCGCTGTGCCACGACTACGACGAGACGACAGTGTCTCTCTCGATCCCAGCTTTCGGGGGGTAAATGAACTAGTGTAGGTGTAGTAGGCAAATAAAGCATATATGGGTTCTGTCGAAATCAATTATTAGTATGCGTATTTGATACTTCAAGTGATCGAAGGAAATAAATCAATTAAACAAATCAACTATTTTTTTAGATTTCGAGGGAGACGCCCCTCTCATTGCATTGCAAAGACAAAAGATAAATGTTTACAGCATTTAGACGAGTTACGCCTTCCCAAACAGGCCAGAAAACAAAAACGAGATGCCCAAACAAGCGACATGTTCTCTGAACTTTTAACAGCAGCCTTAGTGTTACACCGAGCCCATCCTCCTGAGGTCAAACCATTTTATCCCTCCATCTTCAGGATTTGTCTTGTAGTTCTCTGATAGTTTCAGCAGCACTTCATGAGGAACCGATTGAGTTTGCAGACCATGAGCGTGCTAGTACATGTAGACATCCCATTCATTCTTGACATGATTCATCCACCAATTTGGATAGGTCTTGTAGCAATGCTCTTTAGCTTGTTCACTTTTGTCACAAAAGTCTGCTTCTTCTTCTCTGGGCATAGAATTACCCAAGCCTGAGGCATTTTAACCAATCTCATAACTAAACCTCTTGCATCCAACCACTTGGAGCCCTGAAAATAAATAGAGTTTCTTAGCTTCCAAAGGCCCCACAGGGCAGCTGTACAAATGCAGTTATCAACCAAGAACTTTTTATCACTAAGCCACATTTTGCCTATTGAAATGAAATCACACCCAACTATTCTACCACATGCTTCATAAATGCACTCCCACATGTGTTTAGTAACCACACAATCAAAAAATAGGTATTGAACTGTTTCTTGCTCAGAGCAAAAAAGACAAGTCTTATCATCCAAATCAACTCTAATGCTAAGGTTATCTCTCGTAAGTACTTTGTTTTTTTTTTTTGAAAGAAGCCATAAGAAGAACTGTATTCTAGGGGGAATCTTAAGTTTCCAAACAACAGGAACATATACAGGAACAAAGTTCACTATTTTGTACAGTGATTGAGATAAATAAATATCATTAGAGGTAAACTGCCAAATCAGAGAGTCCTCTTCTTCAGTCAAAGTAATTGTAGAAGCTAACTGTACTATCTCAAGCCATAGGCCCATCTGCCTTTGGTCCACTGTCCTCCTAAAAATACACTTCAATTCTCTACCATCCCAGAGGTCTGCCACTGTACTAGCTTTTTCATAAACTATTAGGTAGATCTCCCAGAATTGGATGGCTAGGCTAGACGGCCCAGCCAATTGTCTTCCAAGAATTTTACTTTTTTGCCATTACCAATATTCCATCTGTAGCTCAGCTTTGCAGCTTTGGCTGCAAACATAAAACCTTTAAACTGGGACACTCCAAGTCTAGTTGAAGCACACCATATATTGGGATTACTAGCCCTATATTTACTATCTATAATATGTTTCCAAAGTTTTTCCCCATCTAAATTATATCTCTTGAGCCAAGAGACTAGAAGGCAAACATTTAAATCCCTCAGACTAGGGATACCCAAACCCCCAAATTCTTTTAGCATAGAAATGTTGTCCCAATTAACTAGATGAATCTTATTCCTACCATCACTATCACTCCAAAGACAATTGGACAGATAAGTATCCAAAATTTTAATAGCCCACTTTGGGAATTTGATGAAGGACAACATGTAAATGGGGATACTAGTTAGACAAGCCTTAATTAAAACTAGTTTTCCAGCATGTGAGAGTAAATTCCCCTCCAACCAGCTATTCTTTTCAACATTTTATCAACTAAGGGTTGTATATCCTCCCCTCTCAGCTTCTCAAAGTGCAAGGGAATACCTAGATACTTAATAGGAAAACTCCCTAGAGGACAAGAAAAAGATGAGCTATGTGATGAGCTTCTTCATCAGACATATTCATAGCTATAGCTATAACCTCACTTTTATAGAAATATACTGAAGGGGGATGATAGTGAGCGCAATGCAAGGGCCAAGGAAGAAAGAAATTTCTAACTGAAACGATTATTACATTTAGGAATCTTATAGCTCTGAGTAGGTGCGCACAGTAAATGGCAACGTATAGTGTACCCCAATCACGTGTCCAATCCATTCCATTTGAGAACAGTGCAACTAATCGTTCTTTATTACTGATAAAACTGAAAAGCGTTCAAATTAACTAGTACTACTGTATTTGTAAACGCAGGAGACGCTGTTGATCCGAATATGATCATCCATATTGCATTTGCCTAACTAGTCCTTTATCGTGCAGCATTATATCTACCGTTTTATTTGCATAGTCCTATTTAATTCTGACCTACTTGAATTAGTGCTCGATTCATTGCGTTTTATCACCAAAATTAGAAACATCGTAGTAATCTAGAAAAATTAGTAACATCATAAATGTACATATGTTGTTGCATAAATACGCAGATTCATTGATCCGAATATTCTGCTCTGCGCGACCTGATTTAATCCTATCAGGTTTAGTTTGATTCCTAATAAACGTATTTATGTGACATATATACACGGAGTACATAATTTTGTCTTGGCTTTGAATGTACGCATATATGGCAGTGAAAGACAAAATTAACAATCTCTGGTTCTTGAATCTTGAGCATGCATTTTACGGCGGTACGGACAGTAAGTTTTTCTGTAAACGTCTCTGAATTTTTTAAAATACAAATACGCGTGGACTGACAAATGAGGATCCGTATCGGTGGTGGTGTCACTCACATGCCAGCGTCCCAGCGCCATGTGGTCCTGGCCTCGGTATTCCCTCGCGCAGTGTTTGTATGTGCATGTCGCTGCACGGTCGCACGTGTACCGTGTACGTACGTATACCCAGCCTTTGGTAAGAAAATAGTACTCCAAAACTCTAGATCAATTGCTCGAGCAAAAAAAGAAAAAAAAAAAAGAAAAACAAATCAGCAATGGCAGACATGTCTAGGAGTACCGTATCCCGAAGCCGCCTTTTAGAAACAGAGAGAGTATAGTAAATTAACGCGTTGGGGGCAAGCTTAATTTTGTTGTTATTGTAAAAGATAGCCACCAAAGGTATTTTGTCTTGGAGATTTTGTGTTCCTGTTTCAATCTTGTTAGCTAGGCAGGTAAGATATTTGACAAAGACGGTCTAGAAAAAAAATTCTTTTTCTCAAGATTATAGATAAGGGGGCCCACATTTCATTCCAAAAATGAGATCACGGGGTCCACATTTGTTGTCTTCTTTGCTATCCATATACTCGATGGCATGCATGAGGGAGTGACTAAAATCTAAGATTTGAAATGAGTGGCTGAGATATAGATAATCCTCCTATACTTTATATCCTACATATTCGATCGAGTACGATTTTGAATGTATTGTATTTGAGGTCAGTACAAAAGAATGATGAGGCGATATGTGGACACTAATAACAAAACTAAATTTGTGCATGGATGATACAATCGGTCACAACAAACAGATCCCTTTCATTTTACCTTAACGAGAAATGCGTGATTCTTTTGCCTTTGCCTTGTCGCAAAAACATTTGTCAAACCATCCATTTTCATGATCACGACAAGGTCAAGATTCGGCCAAATTTCCGTCAATGCGAAATTCGGCGGACGCCGAAAGCGAAGGCGGTACTAGTACTACATCCAATCCAAATTCAGTGAGGTCTCTTCCTTCACCTTCGACCAACGTACGTGTCGTGGTTCATTGAACCTGGACGCCTTTTTTGCTCCCCCGAAACCGTGTCCAGGTCCATTCCGCCGGTAAAATGCCTTTGCACGGCCTTGCGACTGGTGTGAGGTTTTTCCGGCCCGCAAGATAAGAAAGCGAACCTTGCCATAGACCAGACCAATTCTAGTTGGGGACGCCTCGGACACCTCGGAGCTCGTGCTGATGCCGTGGTTTTCCTATTGGCGCGTGCGTCGCCGCCACGACGCCATTGTTGTCTGATCGTCCAGTGGCTGGCCAGCAGAGGACAGGAACAAGAGTGGAAGTGGCAGTCGCCGCAGCAGCTGGTTTCGTGACAAGAAGACTCCAGTGGATGCGGATTCCATGGAACAAGATGCAAAATGCAAATGACTTGTTCACAGGCGTATTCTGCGAGACGCGAGCGATGGCAATGTTTATCGGGTCTGGTCTGGTCTGGTCCGGTCACACTCGCTCACATTTTTCAACGCTCATTTCTGAAAGCAAGACTACGAAGACAGCATGCTCTGTTTCTCCGATGTAACTGCTGACGACTCACTCAAAGTTGTAATCGGAGATTTCAAACCGTCGCCCCGACGTCCCTGGCCCCGTTGGTCAGTTACGTCTAACGCATCTGCGCACGCACAAAATCACCAATGCGTTACTTACAACAAATCCTAAAATATACTGATACAAGTATTTGCATCACAATTTTTGTGGAAAGAAATTTGTAGCCAAAACACAAGGGAAAGGGATCGGAGTCGAAGAAAGGAAAGCGGCACCCTGACGAAGACCCGAGAAGAAAGTGAAGGTGACACGTACGCGCGCAGTCCAAACCAGCCCGCGCAATCGCCGCCGCTCGCCGGTAGCCCGTTGGCCGTTGCCCTACCATGCATATGCTATTGCTAGCGGCTAGCCCCAGTAACAAACAACTAAAAAAATAGAAATATTAATCCTAAAAAAATCAGGGTGCAAAACGAAAAAAAAAACAATTAACTTGCGCGGAGCGAAAACCGCTGGAGCTTGCTTTAAATAGCGCCATCGCCTCCCAGCTCCTCCCCCATTCCTCTCCGCCCCATTCCCACCCGCCAGCGAGCCAGCCAGCGATCCGCGCCTCCATTCCCGGGCCGGAGACCCCGCCTGCCCGCGCCGCCGCGCCGCGTCGCCTCCAGCCATGGGAATGGGGCCGCTGCCGCTCGACAACGCCGCCGCGTCGGCCGTCGAGTCCGCCGCGGCCGCGCTGGTGGAGACCTCCGCCGTCTCGGCCGCCGTGGCCGCCGTGGCAGCAGCGGCGCCCTCGGCGGGGTCGTACGCGGTGCTGCAGTGCGGCGAGGACTCGGAGTACGTGCGGCAGAAGTACAGCGGCTACTTCGCCGTGTTCCGCGCGCTGCTGGAGGAGGACGGCGAGCGCTGGCGCGCGTACCGCGCCGTGCGCGGGGAGCTCCCCACCGACGCCGAGGCCGCGGGATTCGACGGGTTCGTCATCTCCGGCAGCTGCGCCGACGCGCACGGCGACGAGCCATGGATCCTCGACCTCGTCGCGCTCATCCGCCGCCTCCACGCCGCCGGGAAGCGCCTCCTCGGCGTCTGCTTCGGACACCAGGTGCCAATCCGTCTCTCATTTGTTTGGTTCTGTTTTGCCTTGTTCTAGTTCCTTCCGCGCGTAGCTGGGGTCTCCGTCGTTGCTGTTCACGGGGGCAGGACGCTGCGACACCAGCTGGTGGGGCTGCCGCTCTTCTAGGTCTAGCGCCTTCCCCTGCTTTCACGTTTCACCCGGTGCTCGGTGAAAAATTGGAGCTTTTTTTACGGTGGGTCATGAAATTGATAAGGAGTACGTAAAAGCAAAATGCGCCCATTCTTGATGCGTTTTGACAAGTATAAACAGTACTGCCTGCTTAATTGAACGGCAGCAATGGGAGTTGAAGATTCCTTATTTTTTCAGCAAATATGGACCTTTTTTTTTCCAAACACCAAACATCAAGATATGCTAACAAAATCCCTTTCTAATATTTGTTTTGAGCAACGATGCTGGTCAGAGCCATAGCGTAAGTACAATGCGCCATTTGTTTTTGAAAAAAGTTTTTTTATAGTGTACAACGCATCTCATGGGCCCACCCACTTGAACGGACGGAGGCCTGTGAATCTGTGATTGTGGCTAGAAACCTCCTGCGGGGTGCCCCTACCTGTCTGTAACGTAGACACCAGCCCCGTCCCATTCCTACCGCTCTTGCTTCTGCCACCACGTTGTTTTCCTTTTGTCCGTTCCAGTTCATACAAAGCAGAGCTCGCCCCTGTTCGAAGCAAACAGACGGCCGACACAGGACTGATTAGAGTGGCTGCAAACTCCACGTTAATCTAGTTTAAGACGCCATGCTAGTAAGACGCATCTCTCAAACAAGTTTTAAGACGGCAGCAGCATCTCTCAATCAAACAAAAAAACATAACAGAACAAAACAAAATCGGGTTAGGGCGCCAGGCTGGCCCTCGCTGATTCACGTGGTGTGACGTGGCCGTGTTAGCTCGGTTGTCGTTGGACGCACACAAACAAGTGTGTGTCTTTGTTTTGCAGGATCTCCCTACGGCCCGCTGCTGTTGTGGCCAGCCGTGTGGCTCCTCGAATCCGATTAGGATTAAGAATTGGCGCGCAAACTGCGCCCGCAGTTTAAAAATCAAATCCCCCGGGGAAGAACGCAAATGGCGTGACGCGTCTCACCTAGCGATTGCATTTGAGATGACGATGCTACTACAACTAGCGTACCAGCTCGGGAGATCACCGAAAGGGCGTGTGCTGTCCGAGTCCAAGCGCACGCAATCTCACCACTTTGTCTGAATTCTGAAATCAGAGCATGCCTTGACCGCGTGACGACTCTTCTCCTGACTAGGTAAAAAAGCTTTTACGTGGGAGAAGGAAAGGTAAACTTTGACAATATAAGCAAAAGGTAAACTTTGATGTGGAGATCTAGGTAAAATAATTATTCACGTTGTACACAACGGTCTCGCTGTAGCCTACGTCAGGCCGGACGA
Organism: Themeda triandra; assembly: GCA_018135685.1. NCBI lineage: Eukaryota > Viridiplantae > Streptophyta > Magnoliopsida > Poales > Poaceae > Themeda > Themeda triandra. The sequence goes on from JAENPR010000032.1 coordinate 2,018,586, forward strand.
GGTCTTCCGGAGACCTCAACTTCGATTGACCTGTGTGACCATGAGCCACAACAACACCACCGTCGTTGTCCCTAGTTCGATCCAAGAGCCGGGAGCCGTTTCTTGCGCTCGAAAACCTCGATTTGAATTGCTCTAGTCTCCTGTCTAGCGCCGAACACTTGGTCGTCTCACACAGGAGACCAATTGTTTACCAACGGGGTCCTATGCCAACTGAATGTTATAGGGTTTAGGCCTCAGTCCGCGCCATGCAGAAAGTCAGAGGCCTCCGTGACCGTACAAGCACCGCCGTTTAACAGAGGAGGCGACCATGCTCTCTGCTCAACAACGACAGCAACTGCTGCGGGCAGGTGGGCGGGTCCAAGAAAGAGAAATGGGGCCGTGCGAACGACTCTGAATGAATGAATGATTCGCGTGTTCCTGACGAAAATGGCGAGCGATCGAGTTAGATCCCTCGGCCCTGTCTGTCTGAAAGGTGGCGCCGACGCCAGTCTTGCCCGCGTCCCTCCTGTCCCGACCACATGGTGATGGCCATCGTCAGCGGACCCCTAATTTGAACGCGTTTTAGAACTTCGACAGAGCCACGTTACAGTCTAATTATATCAGTACTCTATCAGGACGACCGGGTCCATGGTTTGTTGGATGCCTCTCTGACTCGATGACAGCTTATTCCATGTTGTTAGCCACGCGCATCTCTGACGATCTAAACTCCCTCATGTGGGCTGTTTTCTACTCCATGCTTGTGTGCATTGCATTTGTTTAGTTCGATTAAATTAGACTAGTCAATTGTCAATCTCACAAAGCTGTCGTTGCCTGCAGATTCTGTGCCGCGCGCTGGGCGGGCGCACGGGGCGCTCGACGAAGGGCTGGGACATCGGGGTGAACTGCATCCACCCGACGGCGGCGGCGGCGCGGCTCTTCGCGCCGCTGAAGCTGCCCGTGCACATGCCGGTGATCGAGTTCCACCAGGACGAGGTTTGGGAGCTCCCCGCCGCCGCCGAGGTGCTGGCGCGCTCCGACAAGACCCGCGTCGAGATGTTCCGCCTCGGCGACCGCGTCATGGGCGTCCAGGGACACCCCGAGTACAGCAAGGACATCCTCATGAGCATCGCCGACCGCCTCCTCCGCCACAACCACATCCTGGTAAGCAGCGATCTATGCCACGTCGGTCTGCAGTGACACTGACTGTGTGCAAGTGTTTGTGTATACTGTATATTTCGAACGAGTATTAACAAAATGTTATCTTGTTGGGTGTTTGCAGGACTGCCAGGTGGACGTGGCGAAGGCGAGCTTCGACGTGCGGCAGCCGGACAAGGAGCTGTGGAAGAAGGTGTGCAGGGGCTTCCTCAAGGGGAGGCTCCCGTCGCAGCAGCAGCAGGTCCAAGTCCAAGCTGTGGCGCTATAGCACTCTCACAATTCCACTAATTAACGGCTGCAGGCAGCTAGCAGCCTAAGTTTGACGGGGGATCGGAGGAGCGAGTGATTTACAGGTGGAAATTGGGAGCATTTGGATGCCTAGGTTAATTCATCCTTGTTTTATGCTTCAGATCGAGCTCAAGAGTTGTACAGAAACTACTATTGAACGAAGCATTAATAAAAAAGAAAAAAAATGGTTCGTTGGTTTTTATCAATCCCTGGCCCCCAGTTCATTTCATTCTCGTAGTGCGAGCTCCCGTGTTATGCGGTGGTGCCTGACTACCTGGTGTGTCTCTTGGCATCCACCTTTGCAACCACTTTTTTTTAATCACACGTTTGTATAGGCTGCTTTTATCTTATTTGTGGACTCAAATTAAACGAGTAGGGGCACTCGACTTGCTCCTTTTTTTTTTCTTTTTAAAAAGGCGATGGTGCCCCATCGACAGCGCTGTCCGCTATGTGGTGTATCTGAAGAACCACCGAAAACAGGTGTCGTTGTCGTTGGAACTGATATTCACCGAGGATAAAAGACAGCACTCTACTACTATTTGTGCACATTGCACTCCACCAAAGCTGTGCCTCCACAACGCGCACCAACCAAACAAGTGAAGTGACAATGTTGGCGTCGAGTCGGTGGTGAGGTTGTTGAACGATGATTGGTACGACCAAAGGTGACCTGACCGGACAGCGGACTGGATGTACCAACTCCAACTGGGAACGCCTCTGGCCCGGGATCCTGGTGGCCTACAGGATCCAGCCGAGGTTGTCCGTTCCCGGGCTCGCGGAAGACCCGGTGGTGTGGCCTGGCCTTTCCAGCCACCACGTACAGAGTACGCGTCATCCTCATCTGCCAATGCCGCCAGCCCGCGCACCGGCTGCGTCCGCGCGTCCTTGTCCCGTTCATCGCGGGTGCAGGGTGGTCAGGCGGCGAATGGGGACCCTGGGCACTACCGTGCCATGCAGCATTGGCTGGCTTTTCACTCCGGCGACGTCCCCGGTCGCCGGAAACCGGTGGCTCGGGATCTCGGGTGCCCGTCAAGATCTGATCTGATTGATCTTTTCGTGACAAAAGAAGTGGTGGCCGTAAATGAATTCCCACTAGCAGTACACTATTAGGCCTCCAGTTGTTGAAGTGATTGCCACGACGACTCCTGCGGTACTGCCGCGACCAAGGACCGCCCACATTTTGCATGAGCATATATATGAATTTATGAAAGCAGCTTTGGCTGCCAAACTGTGCTGCGCGATTGCGACGATCGCCAACCACGCACAGCAGCGATCCGAGATAAGGCGAGGGGGTGTCCAGGTGCATTGAACCTCATCGAGCCAGACTGCTCCGAACGTGGATAGATGAACTAATCCATCACTCCATCCCGATGACCGTGGAGCTGGTGGCCGTTGCTGTAGTCCTCAGTCCTCACAGTCTCACAGCGACAATTCGGCACGACGAACTGGGCCGATGTGACTTGGTTTTCCAAGAGGTTACCCGTAAGGCGAACCGGCTAAAAAATAATTTCGCCCCATGGAATTGCTCTGCACTTCTGCAGAGCCTTTCTTTGGTTGCAGGGCAGGTCCCAAATCCCCCAAGACCCCAATTCGGAGCCGGGCATGCCAAATTGCCAACCTTTCCCTGCATCTCATGAAGAATCAACACGATTTCAAAGGGGGGAAAAGTAGTTTTAATATTCACGTTCTACATAATTTATTTAAGAAGATGAAGCGGCAGCTGTGGCAGCACTGCTTAATGTCTGTTGTGATCCCCTGAAATCAGCAGACGATTCTGAACTAGATGACAAGTTTGTTTCATGTAAGAGCAATTGGCCATTAGGTGCAAGTGAGAGTTTGCCCTAGCGAAACACAGTTTGCAGATGGGGTCTGCTTGTCCGCCTTCATAGATTGTCATATGTGAAGATGATAGTTTTCATTGTAAGAGTAACCACAGAAAGAATTTGTAGTTTTTATCCGATTTTGGACGGGGGCAGAATTCATTGGCAGGAAGCCTCAATCTAAACAGGCCTGTGTGCGTGCATCGGCACCTATTAGATATCGGTAATGCTCTACATCTTACGTTGGAGCGTCGAACGGGAGTGGGCCGACGACGCGCCTCGGCCCATCAGGGTCAGAACCGGGATTTCCCCACGCGCCTCGGCTGCTCCGCCACGGGGTGGACGACCACACCCCGCTCCCCCCGCGTCCGCCCCGGCCACACTCTCTCTCACTCACTCTCTCCCATCTCTCTCTCTCTCTCCGACGACGGGGCGACGACGGAAGTGCCTCCTCCTCCCTCCTTTCCACGACGGCGGCGAGCTCCCCCCGCGCGCCCACGCTCCTCCTCCCTCTCTCGCCCTCCCCCATGGTGTTGGCGAGCTCCTTCCGGCTTCTCCCTCCGTCCCTTCCCCCATGGCGGCGGCAGCCGTGGACCGCGACGGCCTTGGATCCGCGGGATCCCGCGGCGGCGGCCTCGGATCCGCGGGATCCGGTGGCGGCGGCCTCGGATCCGCGGGTTTCGGCGACGGCGGCGAGCTCCTCTCTCCTTCCCGCGCTCCTCCTCTCTCCTCCCCATGCCGGCGATGGCCGCGAACCCGTTGGCCTAGGGTTTCGGCGAGTGGGCGGCGTCTAGATCTGGCGCCAGCGGTGGCGGATCCGACCGCGGCTGGCGCAGATCTGGCGCGTCCAAGCGCCTCCTCACCAGTTCCGCTGGTGCCCTGCCTTCTCCTTCGTCTCCGGTGGCGTTGGATCCAGCGGATCAGGCTCCGGGTAGGTCTCGCGCTGCTCTCTTTTTTTTCTTTTTTATCGGGTGTTTCAACCGCGCCATCTGGAGTGTTTCGACTGTTTTCGACAGTTTGTTTCGATTTGAATCTGTGTCAGACAAGCCCCCTCCATGTAAAAAATGTCTCCACCGTTTTGTTTCGTTAGGCCCCCTTGTCATGTTTCATTAGGGATTTAGGTTTTGTGTTTCGGTGTTTGTGTCGCCGGTGTTTCGGGGGGGGGGGGGGGGATTTGAAGCATGTTCCTGTTTTTGTTTGTTTCGGCTTTTGTTTCAGTCTTGTTTGGTGCTCTTGTCTCAATTGTTTTGTACCCGATGTTTCATTGCCTCTTCAAGTTTGTTTCTGCATTTTTTGTTTACTGCTTTTGTTTTCAGTATTTTTGTTTGCTCTCTCTGTTTCAAATGTTTTGCCTCCGGTGTTTCATTTCCTCTTCAAGCTTGTTTCAGTATTGTTTGCTGCTTTGTTTCAGTATTGTTTGCTGCTTTGTTTCAACTACATTCATCTCCATATTTCAACTGTATTCATCTCTTTTTTTAATTGCAATTTTTCTTTTGTTTCATTTTTTGTTACAGATGATGGGCTTGTGATGTTTTCAGGGAGGCTGCGTCGGCCATGGAGGTGGGAGCAGGGGGCGCGCGTGTGCGTTTCACGTCGCGAGTGTGTGTGGGGTGTCGCGGGCGGGCGGCTGGGCGCCGTGTGTGCCGCGCATGCGGGGGGCGTCCGTGTGCCCGCGCGAGGGGGTGGTGTGATGTGCGTGTAGACATCCCGCGTGCGGGGGGAGGCAGGCGGGTCGTGTGCGATGCGGGAGGAAGTGGGCCGGGCCCTGCTAGCGTCGACCGTTCAATGGTTGAACGTTCGATCGCTAGCAGCTCCCCGAATTCATAGATTTCCCTCGAAAAAAATAGACATTTATAGATAACAACGCGCTATGCACGCCGTGCCGAGGATACGGCCGCGCCTAAAACACGGTGATAAAATCTGCCGCCGGAACTGCAGCGTGTTTCGACGTAACTGCAGTACCTCGAGAGTTCTTTTATTTATATATAGTATAGATATAGATTAAAAACACAACAATTTCCAACATAACTGGTTCATTAAAATATTTATGATCACCAGTAGACCCAGAGACAGAAGACTGTTCAACAATATTGGTTAACAGAATGTACTACTCCCAGAAACGAGAACATAACCATAGCTTCAACAAGATGGACCGGCGATGTCACGGTACATATGTGGAGATGGTTCAAAGTTTCACGGTGTCTTATTAATGAGATACCATGAGTGAAAAGACAAGAGAATCCATGAATAATCCCAAAGAGGTAGCTTAGGCAGACAGACCACCACGGCGGCACTCGTTCAGCATGTCAAGGTAGAACTGGCACTTGCTGATCTCGGTGCCATAGTTGTTCAGACACTGCATCAACCAAAAAAAACCAGAAAATCAGTATACAAAATGCAAGACAACAATTATTAACATGATTTTAACAGAGCCAACAGTGTAAAACAATGAGATTGAGCCTAGCTTTGATGACAAGAAATTAGCAGGCTACGTTAAAAAAAAACAGGCACCACTAAGCAATGTCACACTACTCACATCAGACCAAACATAAGCTAAAACTAACAACACCTAACACTAACAAAAAATATGTAACTGAATAACTGAACGTGTTTCAGACAAGGGTCATATAACAGTCAATTCTCACTTTACCCAAATTAATCCCTTTTATTTAAACTAGAGGTCTTCACGATGGAAGAAGGAATATAAAACAAAATATAAATGACATCATGCAGCTCTTCAACTAAATAAAAGTCACCATAACCTTTACTACCACACCAGAAGTAACCAAATGTTTGATGCACCAAACTGAGGGAAAACTGTAAGCAGCATACGGGGTCAAGTAAACATACATCTTGGAAGGCCTTAGAATGGATGTTGCAAGCATCAGTGTTCATCGCTGGAGCAGCAGGGGCAGCAGCAGCAGCCTCTGAGACAACAGTCTCATGCTGAATGGTCCTGGGACCCATTACAGCATCAACAGCCCTGTGTGCCATGGCACTACCAGTACCAAATGCCATACCTAAAAGGAAGTGTCCGTTAAAATTAATTCAAGGATTACAATAATGTTTATATATCTGATGAAGCTATTCTGAAAAGAACAAACTTTGAATACCTACCTTGAGCAATGGTGGAACCGATTCCTCCAAGAATGGAGCCACCACCATCACGAGCAGGAGCTGGAGGAGGAGCCTGGCGTGCTGCCAAAAGAAACAAGTCAGATCACACATGAGAAGATATAAAACAATCTATTCCAATATGAACACCATGATCACTAACCAAACATAAACTGAACCATAATAATTAATTCTAATTCTAAAGCAAGCAACAATTATGCTTGAACCACAAAAAATCATGTAACAAATTCTAGCTCCAATAAAAACACAACTGTAATTCCTATATAAACTGAAATGCAAATGCAATCAACATTAATTTAATATGAACTTACAGTACATTTATGTCCAATGTTATAGTAACAAACTTAACACATTTTCAACAATTGAAAAATACATTCAGTTATACAAAAACATAACTATGGTTACAAACTTGTACCACAAGTTCACAATATAAATACTGCAGAGCCAAAAGACACATGTGCACCATGAGAATGACAGTTCTATAGACATTTATCGTCTACTGCATGAAACACTTAGTACCTGGCTGTGGTGGGTTCCTCACTGGAGCAGCACGTGGAGCTGGGCGTGGGGCAGACCTTGCTGCCAACACAATGGGAAAACAATAAGCATAAAGAATACAAAAACAAAGCTGCAAGGTTAATCATAAACACAATCTAACTCAAAAGTAAGCACATAATCACAAGCAGATGGATACAACATAGGCTAACAAACCCATGATACTATAAAAGCTGTCACAACCACAACCTCCACCTACACTAGCAAAATAATAATGATGATGAAAATAGCAGTAACTGAAGGAATCAATCTCCACCTCCACAAGTAAAATAATGATGATAATGAAAATAGCGGTAACTGTAGAAATCAATCTAAGAAGGGATGAATAAAAGACAAGATCCCTTCCCTCAAATGATCCCATTTGTTATGTGCCCCTGTCTGAACCAAATGCAAACATACTAAGCAAAGCACCTGGTTATTCGAGAGGCACATAATATGTTACCGAAGTAGTCAACTCAGAAAAATGAGATCAGTTCTACAACAAATAGATTCAGGAAGCCTTGGCTCCCTGAAACCTTGATATACCAGTGAACTACACAACAAACAAGCAATCTTACAAGTGATTTGCATTACATGTCTACCATTCAATAAAGCTCATAAGCAGAGAACGATAAAAAAAAAGGAAAGATACTGACACTACTATGTAATGTAAGGTTTTTCAAAGAACACATCCATCAAAAGGTTTGATGTGTTGCTCTGATCAGCCAAGGTGACTTTGCCACGTATTTCTATGTGCCTCCTAACTAAACCAAGATAGTATATACAACTATAGTGGCTACTCAAAAAGGCATATATGGTAGTTAGTCCCCAAAAAACAACTGAAACGACATTGCATTTGGAAAAATGGATCAAGCAGTGATTATGTAGATAAATGTCTCGGGCTGCTTGGGGGGCACTTCTTGGTAAGACAGATGAAGTGCCCCCTCAAAAGGCCTGAGTGGACATCAGATGGCCATTGCTATGCGCCTCCTAACTAAACCGAGACAGTACCGAGGGACTGTAATGGCTACTCAAAGAGGCACTTGTCAACCGAGGATACAGCTATACACAACATTCACAAGATTAAATCAACTAACAAACACCTCAGAGATTAAATCCACTAACAAACACCTCGGAGATTAAATCCACTACCCAGGTGAATAGTTTTAAAGAATAAACCAAACACTTCAAAAGAGAACACATTATATATGTAAATCTATACGAATCCGAACGAGAAAGGATCAATGGAAATAACCCTTCCTCGTGGGGAAGGATTAATGGAAATTAACCCTTCCCTCGTGAGGATTCAGATTTGTTCTATGCCCCTGTCTGAACCGCCTGCGAACAGATAGTATCTGCAACCGGTTATTCGAGAGCAATCGGTTATCTGCCGACGAGTAACACCCGCCCATTTCTTATTCGGGAAGCGGGACCAGCCCATTGAACGCAAGGAACAGATCCGGATCATCTATACAGGCGGAGACCATCCCATCGAACGCAAGAAGCAGATCGGGCTATTTCTGCACCTAAACATGGCAATCACGCGCAATCATACCACCACATGCTCAATATAATTCGACAAGCGAGCAACATCATTCAGAATTACAGACTGAATCAAATCTACAGACGCCCTAACCTACGCGCCCCAATCCCAGATCCGGGAGGAGCCAGCCCCGACCCGTGACCGCAAGGAGCAACCGAATGTCGAAACGAAACCCTAGGAGGCGCCAGAGCCGGGTTGTTACCTGAGCTGCGGCGAGGCATGGCGGCGGCGGCGGCGAAACCCTAGCGAGACGGCTCGAGGCGAGGTGGGGAACGGATGAACAGAGAGAGGACACGAACGGTCAAGGAGATTGAACACGGAACGGCCTGTGCACTGGGGGCTAGGGTTCGCTTTTATAGGCGGAGAGGGCACTCGGGTCTCTTGTGACGCGTTCGGGCTGTCTTGCGAGACAAGAAGATCTGACGTGTGGGGTTGCGCGGTTCTGCGCGAGGGACACAAGAATATGGGTCCCTTATGTCAGTTGCTGGTGGCGGTAGGGTGCCAATTCGAACCGGATGAGCATATGCTTGGAACACTCCAGATTCCACCAGACCAAATACCAAGAAAGAGAGTGGATAGTTACTTTAAAAAAAAGTGAGAGTGGAGTACGCATTTATTTGCAGTGCAAAATTTTAAAAATACAGTTGAGTTGAGTTGTATCGTGATATTTTTGTACAGAGTTCAAAGCATCGTCAAATTTATGGATGAAAAAAGAGGAAATTGTTGACACGACCAAACATAAAAAAGAATATATACACAAACATGTGTAACATGAATCTAAGTTATTATTATTTGAATGTTCGCCTTGCCTTTACATTTTTCCCCCATAGAGGTGAATTTAAGTAATAATTCAAACATTTATAAGAATGAATCTTGTCAACCTTGTGAAAGCAATAGATGTAAGATTTGTAACAAAGAGTTAAGTACCCATTTAAATCATCATCGAATTATTACCTGGTAAAAGCAATAGGAGAGTGGTACTTTCATATGCTTTTTCTCCTATAGATAGATTTCCTCGACGCATTAGAAAGACAATCTATAGAATCCAATGTATGTGATCGAGAACATGTTAATAATTGTTATATCAATACATTATCTCAGCAACATTCTTATGGCTTTGTAACTACTTTCGGTCCATGCACTAGAAATACTCGCGGCGTTGCCGCGTATGGCCAGTGTGTGAGCTGCTTGCAGCTTTGATGGGCTTTTTTTTCTTCCCTGAACGACTGGTTTTACCAACTGTAGTAGGATGAGTATTTATTTTTTGCAGATGAACGGCTGGTTTGAAAAAAAAATGCTCATCTTTTTTCGTTGATAAAGTGTATACTGCTATAGAAAGACATTTGGAGGCAGTAAAGGAACATCCTTATGCTCTCCCTTATATAAGCACACCACAGAGAATGTAAGTTCAACCTATGATTATTTTATCTACCAAGTTTATCTTAAGGTAAGGTAACACATACCTTGCATGTTTACCTTTTCAAGTCAAATCTGATATTTCAGAGACGATATGTTAGGCCATAATTTTGGTCATAGTTTAGGAAAATGGCAGCTCTAGCAGGATTTTTTTTGTCACATGCTTGGACAGGATCTTGGAATAAATTGTATAGAATGCATCTCAAATTAGTCCACCATATAGATAAAAGATAATAAAAACTCAAGTTACATGGGTCTTGTAAACCTACAGGGAGAATTTGAGAAATTGGCCCTACTTGCTTTTAAAGAAAACAGACACAAGAAGGGGATTGAAGACTACCAAAGATGGTAACTAAGCAGAGTTCACATCTTTACTGACAACTATTCCAATGCAACGAAATGAACTTGCAATCCGCTGGTGAATTTGTCATCACTACCAAGTGATATTTCCTTTCTAGAATGCTTGTTCAACATTTGGATGAGGCAAATGACCTGGTTATCAGAATTTTCGTGATATAAAATCTGTTTAGATGGGTATGCCTCTGCTCGTGGGCGCTGCCAAAGAAAGAAGTCGATAGTGATAGCCTGCAAGAGGAGGAAGAAGGGAGCAACATCAGGGGAACCTGGATCAGGTAAGATGAGGATGAAGGCACGATTGTTTAGCGTGCGTAATAGAAAAAAAGATGAGCAATGACGGTGTCCAAAGTTCCAAATCAACAAATGTAAAAAAGGAAATGGATATAATAGAGTAAGACCATTCATGGGAAATGTTTTCGTGGTTGATATCCCAAAACGTTTAGCTCAATGGAGGGACAACTAATATCAACTTAATTACCTGCAATTTGAATAAACCAACTTTGGAACAAGTTTGTGCAGCTTTCTAAGTAAAAGCAAAATATGCCAAGCTTATATTAGACAAATATCTCAATCATAAACAGTACCAAAGACATTCTGCACACATCAGTTGACATTATTCCGCAATTGCAGCAAGATTAGATTGTTTTAGACATCCATAGTCAAAATATAAATCATCCAAATTAATCTAGATCTGAGGCACTTCCAACAGATCAAACTCTATATTTAAACCAAAGAGCATAACTCATATTTATAGCTTGGATTAACTCTAAAAGCATATCAAAATTTCCTAATTCTTTGATGATGTGCTTTTATATTTGCTCCACACATGCACATTCTCTCTGGAGATAAAGGTCAGCATTACAAAGCATACTGCCGACCCTAAATGTCTTGCGAGTATCTTTAGCTTTCTGGAGCCACAGACCATGTCGGTCAACATGTTGCTCAAAACAATGTGTTATCAGCTGGTTGAGGTTGAACAATGATAGCGACAGCTTCTAGTGAATGTTGGTCTACACCAAGCTCAGCCCATACAGCCTCATGAGTTCAACAACATATAATGACCCAAATGAATTCATAAATGTAGCAACTGAATGCCTAGATTCTACTTACGTACTGATTCATGGTAAGTCATGTGATGGAATCAAGGCTTCAGACTTAGTCATGTGTTCATGTCTATCCTGTTGCAGTCAACAATAATGGGAAAAAAAAGTCAATCGGGACTGCGGTGTCGACATAGTCTTTGCACAACAAAAGAAGTTTTTTTGTTTGTTATAAAATATTTTTAATACGAAATAAGCAACACTTTTGAGAGAGATTGAACAGGGGTTAAAGTGGACATGGCCACATCCTTGCCACTAAGTGAGAATGCATAAAGTCCGAAATGATCAGAGAAAGCACTAAAAAAATGCTCACAGATGAATATTCAGTAAGATCAGTCATAAAAATATCTTAACTATTGAAGAAGTTGAGTGTAAGATCAGTCATAAAAATATCTTAACTATTGAAGAAGTTGAGTAGTAGCATATAGCTAGAAAATTATCATGGCACATATGTTTATCAAAATAGTCTTGTTTACAGATTGTTCAAAAGGTAAACATGTGTTGAAAGAATATGTAAAGTAGATCAACACAGCATGTTGTTTAATAGAACACTTAAAAGTGTATACAAGTCATATCAAGCTTTCAGCAAAGGTACACTATGTTAATTTTATTATCAGAACTTTCAGCAAGATATGAACAATAAGTATTTAAGTATGGGAGCAAAGGCACATTACATTAATTTGTATTGCAAGCAGATTAGTAATTAGTAGAATCTAAAAGAAACCTAAAATTTTGGTTTAAAGCTCCTGAGCTCCTTGTTTAGAGATTGTCGGATGTCATTACATAATAGCATTGAGGACTTATTAATGCAATTAGGTAAATGCAGAACTCGACAAGCAATGTGATTGACTGCTGGAGCTTGCTTGCGCCTTTATCCATGTGTCTACCATTCAGTTCACATAAAGGTTCAAAGAACAATATGGTAAGCTACATGTATCCATGAACTGAATCGTTTGGTAAGACATGAATCACGGTGAGTATGCAAGAGTACTGGCTAGGAGCAGTACTGGATATTGAAAAAAAATCTCAAACACAGCCTAGACAAGCATTGATTTATGGCATGGCATACACGTGGAGGCAAGGATGTGCTATTTACCTTATGGGCATTCCGTCGAACACCTGAAAGTGAGCTATTGTTGTCAACCTTCAGTCCAGCGTGCGAGGTAGTGGCTGGTGCTGCCAGAGCAGTAGACGCAGGTGTAGGTGGACAGGATGTCGTTGCCGCCGTTCCCTTTGGTGTGGGGCTGCTGCTGCGCTGGGTTCAGATGGGAGGACCCATCGTCATCGCTGCACAGAGGCTCGGGGTCGAGGTGGTCTGTGGGCACATTACGGAGAGCTGTGCCGTAGCTCCCTGGACCGCCATCCGTCCTCGTGGCTACACTATGAAGCCCAGCGGATCTGCACCACCGACCATGCTCGCAGTTCGTGCTTCCACGCGCCGCATCCCCGGATGCCGCAGCGCGCGTCCGTTCGCCCCTCGCTCCTATGAGGTTTCCGCCTTATTTTTCCCCATGGGAGGAGAGCAGAGCACGCGGTCGACACTGCCGATTCTGGATAGGGAAAGAGTGGCCGGCGGCATTAGAGCCTGCTCCGGGCCTTGGCGCACCCACGCCGCGCCGCGCCGCGCCTCGGCTCCAGCGGATGTGGCTCGTGCCCGAGACGGTCGCCTTGGGCAGTTGGGCTTCGCCCGCGCGGTATTGGAACCGGGCTTTAGTACGAAGCCACGTTTAAGTGTCTGATGCCATTGGTTTGAGATCTGACGGTTGGAAGAGAAGCAGGCGACGTGGCCCAATGTTTGGCCTTCTTTTGGTGCACAAATCGTCTTTAGAAGATTAGACAATTGATGTGATACTCATCTTAGTTTGATACCGTCGTGGCTGTGTAACTACTCTATGGTTCCACACCATATTAGACAATCATCATTCGGTTCTTTTGTTTAGTATACGTAATTTTGTTCCACCTAACTAAGCTACGATTCCTAGCAAGCGTGAAATCAAGTTGGGGTTTTCTATCGATCGTGAGTATCTAGTTCTCTCGTGGGAGAATCTTGGAACTCGTGTAGGCGAGATTCACCTTGGTGTCATGACATGACATACTTGAATTGGCTCACTTGTTTTGGCGACATCCTTATTGCTCGTGCCTGTATGGCGAGGCCAGGTCATAATGACAACCAAACACGCCATCAACCTCATGCTCGAGCTACCACCACCATTCTTCCTGGGCAAGGGCCCTGCTTTTAACTAGGATCGATCCACTAGTAGATGCACGAGCAACAAGAAAAACAAGTTAGTGTGATTCATGAGGCAAAGTAGCAATAAGATGATTAACTTTTCTATATTTTATAGTCTATCAAAACATGCTATAGTATGGCACAAAAAACAAGTTAGTGTGACTCACATTTTATGATCATCTAGCACCGGCTCAGTCCTTTAGAGGTGGTCATTGTAGTAAATTTTTGAATACGTATATTCATTTGGGTGAGTGTATATGTATATTATGGATATCTAAGTTGTACGGTGTAATCTCGAATAAAAAAGAAGAAGGAGGTGAATCATCATCCTTTTCATCGCTCTTTAACAAAGTAACAACATAGCACCAATCTAGCTTGAAGGAACAACTTTCAAATCAATGGCATATCTTGCCTATGGTATCTTGCAAATGTCCTTGGGGAGTTAGTTGAACGTGAAACTATGTTACTTAGACTCCTTAGATAAGTGGAGTCACTTTTCTTTTCGCTATAACATCTTGGACAATTTGCTTTTAAAAAAAACTTATAAGGGTATATTGTGTGCGTGCCACACACGGACTGCTAAAACACCAATGCCCCGCGCTTGCCGAAGCCGTGATTGGTGTGTTTTTTCTCACAACAAATCAAAGATCACCATAATCAAATGTAAACGACCAAACGAACAGGGCGCAAATCAAAGCCTAAACTAATCCAATTCACCTAAAAGTCCGTTTGTGCAATTAATAAATAAATAAATAAAAACAGGTGAAGTGGACGGTTTTGTAACAGAACCGGCCAACCGGCAGCTCCATGCAACCGGTGAGTTGAGTTCTTCCGAAATTGTACCTGTGTGCACTTAGGGCGACCTTATCTAGTTAGAGTCATTATTGGAAACTGGACAATCAGTAGGTTGTTTTTGGCGGCGAGACACCGAGGAATCGAGCTTGAGCAGCGGCGTCTCTGCTCCGAGCAGCGGCCGGCGGCGAGTGCACCAGGCAAGCAGCCGCGGGCAGGTCGCGGGCAACCGCGGCGGGCGGCTGCGTTCGTGCGGCGCGCAACGGGCGGCCGCGGCAAACACGCCAAGCCATATCGAGTCGTGTCTTACCGGGTTAGGGCCCGGCACGTGCGTCTTAAATCGGATCCATATTTGGACCCGACAACCGGACTAGATTCCACTGCAACAAAACCTGACTCCGTTAATTATTTGGGAGAAACACTTTCCCGGCGGCGAGCACTCCCAGCTCCCGCTGCTGGAGCCCTCGTCGCCGGCGATCCTCCCGCGGCTCCGTCCGCCGCGTCGCCGACCATGGTGAGCCGCACTTTCACACTCCGTCCCCTCACACCTCCTGCTCCCTGTTCGAATTCGTCGCTGCTTTTCGTCTGACCCCTTTTCCTCTCGCGCTCGCAGTTCTCCATCGCGGCCATCAACGAGAGCGACTCCGGCGGCCAATGGGAGCCGCTCGCGCCCACGAAAGAAGCTCAGGTACGGTATCCTCCTCCCCCCTTCTCTCTCACCGCTCCGAACTCGCCGTCGCCCGGAAATTTTAGTGGTTTGTTTGTTCAGCTTCTGGGTGGGGATGAGTTAGGGCTTCTGATTCGTGGAAAGCATTGTGTTGGGTCAATCGTGTTTTGTCTGACGAAACTGTTTCGTAATTGCCCTGTCAAGCTACCGTTGAGAGACCACGAGGTGTGCAGTACATTCGTCCTATTATTTAGTGTAGTGCTGGATGAAATCCAGAAAATCTCAACGCTAGAATCCACATTTAAGCTGGCATGGCAGTTCCATGTGCATTGTCTGCGACTCTACCTGCTGGCTTTTCCACCTAGGCATAATGTCAAGAACAACACCGCTCATATATTAGTACTGCATGTTGGACCAACAATGGTGATTTTGGATATTCAAGTGTGTAGTTCTTATTTCTTACTAACCGTTTGAAATGCAGTTCTGGTAGACGTAGTCGCGTAGGTGGGCGCAGAGGCGGTTAGGTCTTTAGGATTTAAGATGCTATTCTTTATGATGAGTTCTATTGTGAGTGAAATGCAGATAAACATGTGGTAGTGTGGTGTCGGGATTTGTTTTTATAAAAAGTCTCGCTGCACACTTAGGTCTGTTTTGCAAGGCATATGTTAGTAAAAAACGTGATGCCGTCAGAGATATCCATGCATCAAAAGTAAAATAGCGGTTGTGCCAAAGAACTTTGAGCCTCGAAGGTCTAAGAAGCAAGAAGTTTGAGTGGGATATGACACTGCACACAAACACGGTGTCCATGGCCAATTCTCACATTCAGGGGCAGATGCAGAGTTTAAGTTAGGGAGGGGGTGCTCATCTATCTTCTTCTTCCTTCAGCCCCCTCAGCACCCACACTGGATCCACCCCTGCTTATATCGCTGCCCTGCTGTGTATCCTTAAAATTGGGTTTTTAATATATATGGATTTTGAATGATCCAACTATGAATGTAGGAGCCTTGTGATTTAGACGTTTATACCAAGTGCTACTTTTTCTCTATGTGGAAGGAGACACATGCGTGGAAAGACTGATTTATGCAAGCCTTGAGTGTCGCACAGACTATCACAGACAAAAGGGGTACCTGAAGGATATATCATGTGCTTGCGTTGAACAAAACAATTCTGATTGGGAACCTTAGATCTCTTAGGAACAATGTATCCCGATCTGACTAAAACTGTGCTTGCAGTGCACAAAACAGTTCCTATTGGGAACCTCAGATCTCTTTGGAACAAATATATTCTGATCTGACTAAAATTGTGCTTGCAGTGGACAGAACAGTTCTTGTTGGGAACCTCAGATCTGTTAGGAACAAATGCACTCAGATCCGACTAAAATTGTGCTTGTAGTGAACAAAAAGGTCTTGTTGGGAACATCAGATCTCTTGTGAATAAATGTACTCCTAATTTCTATATTGATCTCATGTGACTGTTGATATTTTAGGGAGGATTATGGGTGGAAAATAGGAACTCATAGTTTAATTAGGTGAGAAGTTGTCTGGTTAACAAAAAAATTACCTTTTCTGGTGTTTTCTGAGGATTGGAGTCTGAACTTGTGGTCTTTGATTTCCAAAACATGATATGCACTCTGCCCTTGATTTTGTTAGTGCTTTTAAAGAATGGAGCACTTCGATTTTCTTTCAATGCGGGCTGGGTTGGGTAGGGGTATACCCATAGCCGGACCAAACAACAGCAGCAATAATGTTGAGCAACTTTCTGTAGCTTTTGTCTAGGAGTAGCTATCACATGAGAAGATAATCCATGCATATATTGTTGTTGTTGAGTGATTTTTTTGACATATCAGTTCTTTTTTCATGAATTTGTTGGACGATGTATTGATCTGTCGGGTGCAAGTTAAAGTTATTAATGGTTATTTCTAGATAAGTGTATGTTGGTATAAGAAAATGCTGATAGCGAGTAGCACCTGACTTATATATTCTGATAATTCTTTTCTTTTGGCAAGAGTGAATTCAGTGTCAAACACTCTTAATACTTGTCTCAAACTCTCAATGTCATTGTGTTACTGAGATTCCCTTTTGATGCTGTCAGGAATTTGCGCTATCTCAGAAGTACCACGAGGGACTACTCAAGTTGCAACAAAAAGACTATGCAAAAGCTCGTGAACTTCTCGAGGATGTTTTGAAGGACCCACTAATATCAAATGTTCAGGCAATGTCACTTTTTCTTAATATATATGCTGTTTTATTATCAAATCCATAACAGCGATTAATTTCAACAGGTTGATAACATTGGCAGTGATCAACATTTGCTGCAGCTAAGGTGTTCTTCTCTCATACCTTTTTTTATTCATGGTAAAGATGTATCTAGATGGTTGTTGTCTTAAATGCTGGGCATAGTACTGAAGTAATATACAAAACGGAAGACCATCCACAAAACAATTTATTTAAATAAAACTCCAGTGCCTCAAAATTTTATGGTACCGGATATTCTAGCCTTCTTGCGCTAAGTGACTTTTTGGAAGACCAGTTTTACCCTGTAACTGTAAGTGATTATAATTTGAATATCTATGTTCTAGGTGCACAAACTGCACTACTACAAATGCAAAATAAGGCAATGTCATAGAATTATACAAGAAAGAAACTGCTCGTTTTGTGCCTGTTTCCTAATTATACAAGAAAGAAACTGTTTCCTATGGTTCTATATATGTCATAACAGCGTCATAAGCTTATTGTGCCTACAATAATATGCTATAACTCTATTGTCCAAATACATATAATTACTCACTTGGCTAGTTGAGTAAGATATATAGCATACATAACATTAACTTCTACTGATAAAATGCTGACACACTTTTTTCAACTGCACAGGTTTTTGACATTGAAAAACCTTGCATCTGTTTTCCTTCAACAAGGTTTGGAGTTCTATGATAATGCTCTTCATTGTTACCTACAAGCTGTAGAGCTTGATTCAAATGATTCAGTTGTCTGGAATCATCTGGGAACGCTTTCTTGTTCAATGGGTTTGCTGAGCGTATCAAGATGGGCATTTGAGCAAGGGCTTGTATGCAGCCCAAACAACTGTATGATACTCTTTTTTACTCATTATTATAGATTGATAGTTGAAATTCAGTTCATCAATCACAGTTGTGGTACCTATTTTGGTTTCTTATACAATTATTACTTATGCCTTCTATAGGGAACTGCATGGAGAAATTGTTGGAGGTGCTTATAGCAATAAGTGATGAAGTCGCGTGCCTTTCTGTAGCAAATTTAATACTTAAGAGTTGGCCATCACATCATCGTGCTTTACATGTGAAGAAGACCATTGAATGTGCTGAACCGGTACCTTTTGCGCCTCGGGGTATTGACATACTTGAACCCAAGCATGCAAAACTCATCTTTTCCAATAAAAGAAAATCTGTAGATGATGAAATCTGTCAAGAAACAAGGACAAAGAAGAGTAAGCAGAGTGCTACATTGCAATTGAATGAAGCAAAATGGTTGGCCCTTTTAGACGGTATCCTAAGCTTCATAAGTGCAAACAAAGAGAAGGCTGGTGAATATAATTCAACAGATACTGTTGGTAGGTGTTCAGTCAGTGAGAGTAGTGACAAGGGACTTGCTTATAACATGATTGATGTTGTCATATCTACAGATACAACCAAAAGTGTGGAATCTGCTGGTGGAAATGGAAATGATTCACACCATGACGGTGAAAATCTGCCATTTCATGATTGCAAAACTCCAGTTAAAGAGAAAGATGTTAATTCAGATAGGGAACATCCTCATGAAAGACGGAGCACACGCCTTGAGAGGCTGCGAAGTCGCAAATCTGGAAAAGATGAAAATGGATCTGATGGTAAAGATATATCACATGCTATGACCCAGTTTCTAGAATCATTTATTCTAAAAGGACCAAGTCCTGTAGAAAAGGCTGATTTTTCTGGAAATACCGATGCTTCAAATCCTGATACTCTCAACTATACATCCGATGAGGAGGCAAATGATTTTAAGCAATTTCTATGCAAGATATCCAAAAATTTTGGCCCTCATCACATTGGTTGTATGTTACTTGAAGAGATGTCTCATCTCAAAGTGCCATTCCAAGATTATTTTGTCAAGTTCATTGAACTGGACAAACTTACTAGAGGCTGGGCTGAAGACAGATCTGCACTGTGCAATTTATTTCTAGCTGAACTGTACTATGATCAAGCTTTGTGTTCTGGAAACCCATCAACATCTTCTGAGCTGTCTGATGCATCTTACCATCTTTGTAAGATCATTGAATCAGTAGCTCTGGAACTGCCATTCAATACATCTGTTGGAGAAATACATTCTGCCAACTTGGATATGGGAAGTAGTAGGGCAAGTGAATCTTCAAGTGATGCAACTGAGAGAAGTCATGAAAATTCTGACAAATCTGGTCCCGTTGATATGCTTACTGACCAAAAGTCTAAACATGATTCTTCTTCAAATATGAATTCTGCATTCTGGATTCGCTTCTTCTGGCTGAGTGGTTGCCTGTCCCTTTCATCAGACTGCAAAGAGAAAGCTTATAAGGAGTTCAATATTGCCTTGTCAATACTAAAAAATAGCAACGAAACTAAAAGCTATGGAGAGGTCATTCTTCTACCTCACACCAAGCTTGTAAAATCACTGACAACTGATAGGATTCTTCGTGAAATTAACTTGATCAGGCTTGAATCACTCCTTTGGAATAATGACGAGAATATCAATAAAATAACTCATACAGAGTTCATGCAATTGTTACCTCCACTTTTGCTTTCCACCAAAGATGCCTATGTTGGATATGCGCATGGTCCACAAAGAGAAAGCGAGAATGTTATTTCACTTGAGTTGTCTGCCTTGGATGTCTTAATATCTGCATGTGAAAAAGCAAAACCAATGAACATCCAGGTATATCTTGACTCCCATCGAAGAAAAATTCAAGTCCTAACTGTGGCAGCTGGCATGGTTGGATCTGTTACATCCCTGAAAGCGAAAGATTCAAGCGACGTGGACTTTGTGGAAGCAATGAACAGGAACCGTCTAGAAAATGTTGTGGAAGCAGTCAAAGATGTGTCTCGAAATGCCAGTAAAGCAAAAGACATAATTGATCAATGTGATAATTCTGTGAGTTGGATATTCCTTTTTTCTCACTTCCTCCTTCACCACCCTCTTAATTCAAATCTTTTTATTCTTGGCACAATAGATATTGAGTATCACTATTGTGTTAATTCATAAATATATCAGTATCAGTGTGCCCCATGCAAAAATATATTATATATGAGTATAGAATGAGACTGAAACTTCTTTTTTGCGGTTGATTAGGATTTCCCGTGGATGTGACAAAGTCTGATTTTAAAACTTTGGCACATTTAGCAACTTTTGTATCTTTGACCACTCATACATATTTATGAACATCTAGATTGGCCATGGTAAACAAGAGTTCTTTTAGAATCTATTCTTAGTGTATAATCTTTAGTGTTTGTATACATATTATTATTATGGTAAATACTAGTGGTTGAACGAACCTGTGATAGGCGAATTCGCTCTCTTGAGGAGGCTCTGAACTGCCGATTAAGTGGTTTACGATAATTCTTTCCTTGCCTTCATTGAAACCTCCGTGCTCTTTATAATGCGCTGAACAAACTGGAAACAGAAACTAGAGTCCAAAACAAATGACTAACAAACTAAGGAAGACAATGGATAGCTTGGATTGGATCAGGCCGTGGCTTCTGCTGTCATGTCTGGTGCCATGTGCACCTGCTCCTCCTTGTGTGTATAACTGTCTTACATTTTTTTACAGGACGGAGTAGATTGCTGATGGGGTAAAAACACAAAGATCTATACACTTGCTTATTCCATGTAATTGGTTAAATTGCATTGTCTTGTAGAAAAGATCGAACCAAGATAATCAGTAGTCAGGAAATCCTTTTTTTTTTATGTTCGTTGAGTAATATCTATTATCCATGTCTCTGCTCGTACTTTCGTCTTGTGAAAATTGCTCCATGACATTGCTATGCCACCTGTATCAGTTTTCTTCACTGTATCATTTTCTCTAACACTGTTACCATTACCAGAGTCATAGATTGATTTACATAATTACATATGTTCAGGATGGGCAAGATGGCTGGAGCTCACTAGTTTCTATCATTGGTGATATTCAATCATTGCTCCTGACAATCATGTGTGCTGCTGTCAAGATAATCCTATCGAGAAAACTCTCATGCTCTGGAACCTCCTATCAGGTTGACCAGTTGGAAAGTTCCTGTCTCATAGATGCAGCAATTGCATTTTGCAAGCTCCAGCACCTTGATCCTACAATATCCATCAAAACTCAGGTATGTTCTAATGCCACCATCATATTGAGCAAAGTTTTTCTTCTTAATATAATGATAGGCAGCTCTACTGTGTGTTTGAGAAAAAAAATATTGGGCAAAGTTACAGAGCTCTTTTATTATTTTTTTTCCTTTCTCAAACATGTATCAGAGCTATGCACCTTTTTTTATTATATAGAGAGAAAAAAGGGGAAAATAATCCCATACAAAGCAACCTTTACCTCACCTATATGAGAAGGTTGCAGCAAAGCACAAAAATTAATCACCTAATTTACACGTAAATAACGACCTGACCTTAGTAAACACTCACAAAATTAGACTTTGTACTGCAATATTTGTTGCAACAAAACCATAACTAGCATTCTCAAATAATAATCCAGTGATATCACTCTCGTACAATAAATTTTGTATCATGAGGCGGGTTGAAGATTACATGGTTTGGATCTTAAAATTTCTGCTCCTTGTATAAACAAATGGAGGGTTTCCTATTGAACATTCAAGCATTCATTCACCAATGCAGGTTGACTTAATCGTTGCAGTCCATGATTTGCTTGCTGAGTATGGGCTCTGTTGTGCTGGAAGGGACGGTGAAGGGGAGGAAGGAACGTTCCTCAAGTTCGCAATCAAACATCTCATGGCTCTAGATGTGAAACTAAAATCTCAACTTAGTATGTTTTCCTTACCAAACTCTTGTTTGAGATTTTTTCTTACCAAAATGTGTCATGATAGACATGTTCTATGTTTCCTTGCCAATTAATAGCATTTGTTTTTTTTCCTGTCTTGTTTAGATTCAAATGGAATGGAAGAAGATGCAGTTCCAAAAGACGTCAGAGCAGAAGACAGTATGGTTGATGAACCATCGGTTAGTGACAGTAAGCAGAACTCTGATGATGAGGAGGAATCAGGTAAAACTGGATTTGCACAGACCATTTTAATAATAATGTATATAACTTGAGATAATACTGTCTTGCTATATCTCTTACGAATTATCATATTGTTAATTCATGGTTTGCAGTGAAAGTACAACAATGAACTCTAAGAGCATTTAATTTGTCTGTTATCTGATAAATGTCCTGTTCATGCAGAATTGGATGAGATACAGTCATGTCTTGATAGTGCCTTGGACCAGGCTTTTTTCTGCCTGTATGGTTTGAAGATCAACCCTGATTCTTGCAGTGAAGATGATCTTGCAGTACATAAAAATACAAGCCGCGGTGATTATCAAACCAAAGAACAGTGTGCTGATGTGTTTCAGTATGTCCTGCCATATGCAAAAGCTCTATCTGTGAGTAATTTCTAATAACTACCTTTGTGTTCCCTAAGTAGCTACTGACTCCAAGCATCAAATATAGTGTCTAATGCCTTGTCCATTCTTAATTTGTGTTTTAGAAAACTGGCTTGGTTAAATTACGGAGAGTGCTGCGAGCTATACGTAAACACTTTCCGCAGCCACCCTATGACTTATTTGTCAACAACCCTATTGATAATTTCTTGGATGGACCTGACTCATGTGAAAAAATACTATCTGAAATTTGTGAAAGCAATGAATCTAGGGAAGCTATCCTGAGTGTACTGTTCCCAGGTGAAAGGGGCTACGAAGCATTCAAAAAGCTCTCCACTGTCAGGTAGGCTTGTGTGTAGAATCCCTTCTCTATGATTTGACAAAAAACTATTGGTATGTATACCTAACTACATGTTCAATTGTTTGGTGCAGCTCTGAGCCTTACTCAGATGTTTATGAAAACTTATATTATTACATAGCTCAAGCTGAAGATATTAGTGCCACCGACAAGCATGCTGGTTTTGTTTTGAAAAAGGAAGGAGAAGAATTCGTTGAACAGAGTGCCAATATTTTCAAGTATGATTTGTTGTACAATCCGTTGCGGTATGAAAGCTGGCAGAAGCTTTCCAATCTTTATGACGAGGTGGTGTCTTTTTACCTCTACCAATTAATTGGATCTTTTTTCTTGTATCAATCAATTCTGTCAAATAACCAGTGTTTTTATGACAGGAAGTTGATCTGTTGCTGAATGATGGTAGTAAACATATAAGTATCTTGGATTGGCGAACAAACACAGATTTAATCAGAAGGGTTGAGACGGGTCGTCGACATAGTCGACGCTGCTTATTGATGAGTTCACTACTGGCCAAAAATGCTCCTGACCAGGTGAATTCCTTTATTCTTCTTTGTATGCATTCATGCTGCGTTTTCCTGCCAAAGTGGCTTTTCATTATTCTTGAACTTGCTTATTGATTGGACGCCGTCTAAACTCAATTCTCATCCAGAGTGAAGCACATGAACTGTTGGCTCTAGTGTACTATGATAGCCTCCAAAATGTGGTACCTTTTTATGATCAAAGGGCTACTTTGCCAGTGAAGGATTCATCATGGGAGACATTTTGTAAAAATTCTATGAAGCACTTTGAGAAGGCTTTTGAAATCAAGTAATTATACACTCCTAGGTCCTAATTTGTTTTCATGTTGTCTGTTGTTTTTCAGACATGGGATGATATCATACTTTGTTACTTGCAGGGAGCAGTGGCTTCATGCGTTTTACCTTGGGAAACTGTGTGAGAAGCTGGGGCATTCCTTTTCTAAGGCATTTTCATATTACAACAAAGCCATGATGCTGAATCCAACTGCAGTCGACCCTGTTTATAGGATTCATGCATCACGCTTGAAGTTACTTTACACTCAAGGGAAACAGAATCTTGAAGCTATACAGGTTTGTCTAGATTTATCTGACCAGTTTTTTAAGAGTTATTTTTCCTTGAAAAATGAATACTGCAGAGTGCTTCTTCATTGAGTAGTTTTCACTCTACTGAGTCTACTCTTGTTTAATGAATTGTTTCACTACCAAAGCCTTGTGGACTTATAACCAAATGGGCTATGCTAATCTAGAAACTTTATCTGGTTTTTGTGATTGATTGATTCTCACTAAAAAATTCTAGCTTGAAGCATTTGGTGAGGTGACCTGAGTAACATCCATACCCTAGCCATGATTTGTTCTTTTTTACCCGAAAAAACTGCAGGGGAAGGCCCACCGTTAGGATTTTATTAAAGCAAAAAGAACCAACTTGTACAACAGAAACAAAACAAAAAACAGCAACAAAGATGGAAACAGGTAGCCTGAGGCAGGCTGGGCCGAACTATGTACAAAGCTCTAGCCATGATTTGTGATTCCATAGGAATCAGGTTGTTGCCGTGCCTACTGCCCACAACTGACCTGGCCTGGCCTTTTGTGAGCTTGACATGGCAGAGATGAAGGAAAATATGTGAACCACTTGCCTTTTCTTCTTCCTTGACAGTGAAAGATGCCGTGTGAGATATTGTTTTTTCAAACAAAAAAAAAAAGTCATGTGTTGGTGCCATTGTAAAAATATAACTCACTTTGGTTAAACTTTCATAGGATATTTGTGTTGCAATACCCTTTTTTAGCCTACTCAGAGAGCCACATTTCTGCATCATTTAATTATGGTGATGACTGATGACCACATGAAAACGCATCAGATCGCAAATGAGATATCTGTTTTTTTTTTCAACCCATTAAAAGTGAAAGTAATTATGAATGGTAAAAGGGGGGTGATGGCTCATGTCAACCTACGTGAAGTTATGCCCTTGGTGGTAACTCCAGCGCTACTCTTTTTCATCTTGTTTATGGATTATGACTATTGCTTTGAGGTTTTCCTTAATCCCATCTGTTGTTCTCTCCTGCGTGTTTGAGAAAAAAAGTATACTGTTTCTTTCTTTTATCATTATGATATAGTTCTTTAGTAGACAATTTTATGTTAACTTTGTTGAGTGTTTGCTTTCTAGGTTGTTGCTGACTACACATATAACCAGTCAACAAAAGAAAATGTCTTGAGCATGTTGGGGTCAGCGACTAATGTTTTGCAGTCTTCTTCTGATAAAATATCTGCTTTAGATACTAAAGAGGAAACTAAGTTTGTTGAGCCTGATATATTGGATAAAGTGTGGCACATCCTTTATGACGATTGTCTGTATGCTCTTGGTACTTGTGTGGAAGGGGAACTCAAGCATTTTCACAAGGCGAGATACAAGCTTGCGCAAGGATTTTATAGGAGAGGTGAAGCAGGGGACCTGGAGCGGGCTAAGGAAGAGCTCTCATTCTGTTTCAAATCTTCTCGGTCTTCGTTTACAATAAACATGTGGGAGATTGATGGCACTGTTAGAAAAGGAAGGTAAAAGTTCAATTTCTCTGTCTAATGTAATTTATTGATATATAGAAGTACATGGGTTGTTAACCTGTTCTCATAGAAAAGAAATCTATATTCTTTGATGTATTCTAGGAGGTTATTCATTTCAGCCTGGAGATTGTATAAGATTAACTTACCTGGAAATTTTGTTGCTTCTAGGAGGAAAAATCCAAATGTGGGTGGATCAAGAAAGAATCTGGAGGTCAGTTTGTCAGAAAGTTCTCGAAAATTCATTACATGCATCAGGAAGTATATGTTACTCTATTTAAACCTGCTGGAGAAGAATAGGGACCTGTGGACACTTGAGAAGGCTTATACCTATCTGCGAACAGATAAGAGGGTACCTCCCAACTACAGAATAAATATGCCAGATTCTATATTTTATCTGCACATTAAACAGCTTTTTCTTTCCTTTCTCTTTTGTAGTTTGCATTGTGTTTGGGTGATATTGTTCCTGTTGGTCTTGGGAAGTACCTTCAAGTTCTAACGGCTGCAATTCATGATCCTAAGATTCGTCAAGTTTCTGGTGATGCTTCCGTTGAGCAACTACTTGACAAAATGTTCACTGTATTCATGGATCATGCAAACATGTGGGCTGATATAGGCACTATACCAGAGGTGAACAGTACAGAATTATCAGAGAGCAATCTTTACAGGTAAATTACTCAATCGTAGTGCCATAAATTGCTCATAAGCTTCATAGTTTTCAAATAACACATGTTTGTGGCAGTTATATCCACCAGTACATACATTTGCTCGAGAGTGATGTGCGACTAGATGTTCTAGAAGGACTAAATGAGAAGATAAGAAAGAGGTTCAAGACTCCGAAATTATCAAATAGCAACTTTGCTAAGATATGCAAGCATGCTTCTCTGGCATGGTGCCGGTGTATTCTCATCAAACTGGCCTCAATCACTCCGCTGCCTGAATCCACAGATGCAACCAATCAGCCTGCTCCATTATCCAACGGGCTTCTACTCTATGTTGACTTGCAACCTGATGAGCTTCTTATCGCATCCCCTGATGGGCCTGCTCAATTCAAAGGCCTTGACATGAACTGGTTTGAGACACTTAACAGAATTAAAAACATCCCGGTGAAGCAAACATCCGAAGATAACTTGGAGACTGCTGTTACGTTAATGAAGAGCACTTATAACTTTTATCGGGAAAGCTCTTGTGGAACATTTCCCTCAGGTATCAATCTCTACACGGTAACACCTTCACAGGCGCCTATTGAAGGGCTCCCGCAAATCGCTGCTGTAGTTGAGACTCTCGACTTAAGTATTCCAAGAAAGCTCCTTCTGTGGGTATATACCCTGGTTCATGGTCGTTACTCCAATATATCCTCCGTTGTAAAGTATTGTGACGAGATGAAGGTATGATGTACATTTGTTTTGATGAGAGGTTTGCTCCACGTAATGTTTTCTCCATCCTTACAGTCAGATTTACCCCTTTTTTGTGGTTGCAGTTAAGAAGTAAAAGAGGAACATCAGCTGCGTCTGCTTCATCACAAGTTGTGCAGCCAGTGTCACACAGTACTACTGTTTCTTCCCAAGGTTTGCAGACAGGCCCTGACATCTAGGTGTGCTTAACATAGCTACCCTTTGGGTTAACCTGATATCTTTGCTTTTTTTTTCTTCTTCTTACAGTTGTAACTAAAGAAAAGAGCTCCCAAGTGGAACCCACTGAAGCAGCACAAAATCCTTCTGATCTAGCTGCAGCTTGCGCTCCTGCACAAGAAGTGGGTGGTTCTAGTGCCTCGCAAAGTGCCACTGAGGCCCAGAAAGCCACTGCTGCGGCATCTCAGCTCACTCGCAGTGGTTCATCAAGGGCAATGGAAACTGCACAGGACGGCGGGGAGAGGAAGTAACGAGATAGAGCTTGATTTGACGGCATATGCTCTACATCGTATGGATGCATATGTTCCCTCCTGACGATTCTCAGATCTTAGTTCTCCGTACATGACTCCGTGTGGAAATCGCTGTCGCGGCCTTCTGTTAACAAATCCGGGTCGTATGTACTCCGTGGTTTACAATTAGTGTTTCCTAAGTGTATTTATTTAGGTTATAGAGCTGCGAAGGTTGAGTACCTAAGGTGTTACAAATACCATAATATGCTAACCCGACCTGATTTTATGGCTGATGGCAAAAATTTGTGGTCTGTTTATTAACATAGTAGACTGAACTTTCCCTCATTTGGGCCTAACAAATGCAGCAGCAGAGGAAGAGTTTCAGATTCAGTCTTAGCTTTCATGTATTAGCAAGTATTAGATATTCTGTAGGTAGCCCTCAAAATTTGGTGGACCCTGGGTCTAATTACAGTCCAGTGCGACCCAGCATGTAGGATGCGTGGCGCATGTTTCAACAACGTGGGATATACGGATTATTTGCATGCACGAACACCATCACCATTCGGAAGTATCATAAGGTAGCATATCACCTCCTCTCCCCATCACCTCAGCATTAACACACCACATCTAGAACCCAGACACATTATATATGTTTGTTATCGTTGCTTTGATTCCTTTTGTTATTCTGACTGAAAACCAGGCACCTCACCGTGCTCAAAAAAAGTGCTAACCATAGTTCCCACATGGTCAAACAACAACAATAAAAATTATATGAGAAGCATCTGCACAAACCGACCTTAGCTCAGTTGGTAGAGCGGAGGACTGTAGTGCTTTGCAGGTGAATCCTTAGGTCGCTGGTTCGAATCCGGCAGGTCGGAATTTTGTTTTTCTTGTTTTACATTTGTTCATGTTCCCTTTTTTATTTTACTTTTTTTTTAATGTTCACTTTTTTTACACTTTTTTTTTTTTTTTCATGTCCCCTTGCATGTGTTTTATTTCAATCAAGTTGATGAAGTGCCGTTACCCTTTTTTGGTTGTTGGTTTATTTCTTCGTCATACTTTTTTTTACCTCCTTTTTCATCTGCTTTCATATCCTCTGTTTTATTTCAAGCAAGCTGATGATGGGGTAGAGCGACTGGAGATGATGATTTACAGTATCCTGACAGATGATGATTTACAGCATCCTGACGGCTAGTTTCCCATCGAACACTGCAGCAAACAAAGAGCCTAAGCTTCATAAAAAATTGAGGTCTTAAATCGAGAGGAGTCAAATATATAGAATATGGATAATTAAACCATGTCATAAGAACGACTTGAGGTGGGTTTAGAAGTATACACGTGAGTTTCCAGTACAAACCCACTGTTTGTGTTATATAAAATTGTGACGCAACAGATGCAATAAAATCAGTAGCTGGAGCCTGCAGCCTACAGACAATTTGCTATGCATTAACACTGAAAATCGCATCATGGCGTCGACCATTTGCTGCCTGTTGTTGAAAATCATGCCTTAACAATGAACTGCTTCGACAAGAAACAGAGGAGATTAAAATAAAAATTCTGAGTCCTTTGAGTCCAAAAGTCCAAATGTTCAATGCTTGTCCTTTTAAGAAAACTAGAAAAGATGATGTGTTCATTGTTCAGATGAATGCAGAATGATTGATCTAAGCCCTTGTGGTGTTCCAATTTCCAATTCCTTGAAAGATGTGTTCATTATTTGATTGATTTTATATGACAAGCAGCTACTTCATGCCAACCGACACTTCCAGATCAATACGTGGGATCCACATCAGCTGGATCCTAAAAATAAAAGTTCACGTTCACATTATAAAATTTAATAGAATTAATTGAAATTTGTTGCAGATGATTTAATATGATCAGTAGCTATTTCATACCAATTGACACTACTAGATCAATAAGTGGACCCCGCACCAAACCCAAAAAATTCAACATCAACTACTAGTGTTGTACTATGAGAAAAATTAACATCAACCCAGGGACTCAGCCCATTCAAACCCAAAAAATAATAAACCAATTCTAACCCATCCAACCTATTTTTTTTATTAAATCCAACTCAGTAAATCAACTCATTTCCACCCATCTAAACAAACTCATAGCAGAACCCAACCAAAAAACTCTGGTCCCACCTAACCCATTAGCAGGCCTATCCAGAAGCCGCAGCCCTTGTAGCCCTTGGGCAAGCCGATGCAAGGAGGTAAGCGTACCGACCATCTTGTCACCACGACGTCCTCGTGTTCCTCGAGTAGAAGAAGCCTATTGCAGCAGTCCATAATCTTCATGTAGTTGGTATTTAAGCCATCTATCCAGAAGAAGCTCTTGAGCCTGCTGTCAATCCTATAGATGTGCATCGTCGATAACCATGTAAAGAAGTCCAGGGTGTCTGTCTTGTAAGACTCGACGAAGATGCCACCCACTGTGAGAGGGAGGAGGCCCGGACGCAACAGCTAGAGGCGGCGAGGCTGTGTGGCACTGGGTGGGCTCGGATGTTTCTTCCGAAAGCAGACACTGCATGTCCTCCATCCCGTCTACCGATTTGGATGCGGCGCGTTTCATTTGAATCTCGGTTCGGTATGCAAGGAAGAAGGTACATACGTCGTGGGTGCATGGGTCAAAATCATTCCTAAATCCCTAAATTTTGTCACTCCTAAAATATGCTACTTGCAATCTTAAGAAGAGAACTATAAATGCTCAATTACAAGTTACAAACCCTAGTGATACCTTATATAGTACAAAGTATATGATGTCAGCTTTAAAAAAAATATGCTACTTGCAGTCTTAAATAAAAAAGAATTGTCAATCCACTTGGGCCATACGCAAGCCATACACAAACAATCATAGGCTGGTCTCCTCAATTGAGAATAGAAAAGGATGAATGTTTTACATAATCAAGAGATGGTGGAGGTAGAAGGGGAAACTAAGTGTTGGCCAGAGGAAAGAGACGAGAGTGGAGACAAAGAGAGCACCAAAAACAGTGAGAGGCCAACCTCCCTCTCCCCCTCCCCCTCCCCCTCTCTCTTTTTATAAGGAAGGTAGGAAGGGACATTTTCATTATCCCCTTGGTGGGGCATGTTGAGGTAGGCTTTGAAATTTAAAAAGGTAGACTTTGGCCACTATGCACCAATAAAAGAGCAAAGATTGGAGGAGGAAAAGAAAAGGAAGAGAGAAAAAGGCCTTCAGAGTAGGTGAAAGGCCCTTGTTTGGTTTTGATAATTGAGTGACAACTTTAGGTGGACTAACATGTGTGATGATTGAGATACACAGGAGTTAGTTCACAGGTACATGTGTGTGAGCAACATATGCCATGGTGGAGATGGCTTGGAGATGAGAGGCTCAACACATGAGTTGATGGAGGAGCTCATTGCAAATGAGACATGACATGGAGTCATGTGACCAAGTGGTGAAGATCAAGATGAGGCTTGGCTCGATGGACCGGTTGCAAGTGTGAAGGGCAAGTTGAGGCTACGAAGCGAAGGACCATGCGATGGTGAAGCTTGGGCAAGACTTGGCGCCGATGGACCGACGCAACGGTGAAGAGCAAGTGAGGTCAAGATCGACGGACCAAGAGTGTCACATGATGATATGAAGTGGATCATATCATTTGATGATCGTGTCATGCATGCGATGCATTGGCACAATGGAGGAAGACGGTGGAGATGGAAATGCGCAAGGCAAAGGTATAACCTAGGGCATTTCATTTCACCGGTCTAAGGTTGAGTAGAGAAGTACTTGACCGGATTTAGGATAGATGGCCGTACTATCAAGAGGGGTAATCTTGTTTGCATATCGGTCATCTAGTGCCACTTGAGCGATCTAACATTGCGATGTGCTAGGATCGAGTGGCGTTGTGAGATGAAGAGAAAATCCTTTGAAAATGATTGTGAAAATGCTAACACACAAGCACATGGAGTTGTACACTTGGTGGTGTTGGCACATTTACAAAGGTGGCGAATGTTCGCGCTGTGGTTTGTAGGGTTGAGTTGGGCTTGGGTCCCTCTCAACTTCTGGTGCCGAGTGCCGCGTGAGCACGTTGGTATACTTTCCATTGGAGGCATATTTTCCATTGCGCCGGATGCAAATTGTTGTTGGAAACATCCTATCTATGGTGGTCAAGTTGGTATACTTGTGGGATAGCATGGTGGAGAAGATCGCGTTTTCGATGGGCTGTCAGGAATCATGGATTTACAAGCGCCGGACGCGGCGGTCGGACGCGCGCCAGCGGGGCGGACGCGTCCGGCGCGTGGAAGGTTGGCGTGGGGCCGGCTCGGGCGGCTAGCGAGCGCCGGACGCCGAGGAGGCGCGTCCGCACACGCCGGACTCGGACCGTAAACTTCGGTGCCGAGTGCCGCGTGAGCACGTTCGCCGACGCGCCGGACGCAGCGGCGGACTCGGGCGAGTCACCGTTTGGCGTCCGGTGGTTCTCTATGCGCGCGGGCGGCCGGGTGGATGCACCGGCCGGAAGCGTCCGGCGGTGGTCACGGGCGCGTCCGACGCGTGGTTTCGAGCGGATCGTGAGGTAGCCGTTGGGGATCAACGGTCGACTTCGAACGGTCGGTACACGTGGCGTGACGAGGAGCGCGGACGCGGCTTGGAGCGTCCGGCGGTGGAGGCCGGACGCGTCCGCGCTCGTGTTTCGGTTGCCCGAGGTGGCAACGGCTAGTTTCGGCCCTTGGGGCTACATATACGTGGTTTGGCCGGCCGTGGCCGGGTTTGCCGAGCACGCCCCGGCTATGTTGCCTTGTGTGGTGGTGCTTGGAAGCCCTCTAACTCACATATGCTTGGTAGTGACCATCCGATAGTGTGAGAAGAGCGATTCTAGTGCGAGTGCTTTGTGAGATTGCATTTGTGGCACTAGGTGGTTGTGTTGCAAGCCTAGGAGAGCTTGTTACTCTTGGAGGATTGTCACCTCCTAGACGGCTTGGTGGCAAGAGGCTCCGTGGTAGCACGCGTGGAGATACGGTGCCCTGGAGAAGAGATTGTGAGAGGTTCGGTGCTCACCTCGCGGGGATTGCGAAGAGTAGCCTTATTGGATTGCGCGTGTCATTGAGTTACCACCCTTGCGTGTGTGGGTTTGCTCGGTGCCTTGAGGGGCTCACTTGAGAGTGGTGTCTTGCGGTGCCTTGCGGGGCGTGCCTTGAGGGGCAAGTGACTTGAGGGTCACACCGAAGAACCATCTAGGTGAAAAGACCGGAGGAACCACCGAAGGTGTTGGTCGACACAACAGGACGTAGCTTGGGGGCAACCAAGTGAACCTGGTGAAAAATCGCCGAGTCATCTTGTGTCCACACTTCGCGGTGGTTTGCAATCTCTTTCACAAGCTTTGTATTTGCATTCCTTACATTCTTGTATAGCTTGTGTAGTTGCTCTTGTGGTTAGTTAGCTTGAGTAGCTTGTTAATCACCTTCTTGCTTGTGTAGCTAGAAGTAGAGTAAGTTGCCTTGCTTAGCTTGTGTAGTTAAGTAAGTTTGAGCTCTTGGGTTTGGCTTGTGTAGCTTTGTCCATGAGCATCTAGTGAGCTTAGGTTGGCTTTGTGCTTTTGCTCATTAGAATTGTGTAGGTGCACACCCGGTTGCTAAAGTACTAGTTGCTTAGTTTTGTGTGACCTTGCAAGCTAGACTTGTTTAGTGTGCACTAGCTAGATTGGCACCTTGTCTTCTTGTTTAGGATCTTTTACAAGGTGCATCTAGAGACATAGATAGAGGGGTGAAAGTCTTGGCTAGGCCGATAGATTTAATTCCGCACGTATTTCGGTTAGCCGGAGCGATTAGTTTTAAAAAGGACTATTCACCCCCCTCTAGTCCGCCATCTCGACCTTACAGTAGGCCACCGCCTAAGCGGGCTAGGCTGATCGCGCGGGCCTGCTCACTTCGCTGCCACCCGCGGCCACCAAGTGCAGAGCTTCGGTCTATGCTAATGACCTAGTGATCTTGCTCGCTCTGACGGTCGGGGACGTCACTTGCATCCAGGAGCTACTCCAACTTTTCGCCGGGGCTTCTGGACTGCAGACTAACTTGGAGAAGTGCACCGTTACTCCGATTCGGTGCTCAGTGGAGGAACTGGGACCGGTGCTGGAGGCCCTGCCTTGCAAGGTCGAGTCTATCTCAACGAAGTACCTGGGTGTCCCTCTGGCGATTAACAGGGTGCCACGGGACCGAGAGCAGGCGTTGGTGGATGTTGGCGCTCCTTATTGCATGCTTTTCACCGCCAACTTGTTATGAAAATAATCACCAAAACTTAGTAATAGGGTTTTGAACTAATCATTTCCACGAGTTTTAGTGTTTCCATTGTTTGGCAGGGCTAAATACAAAAACATACCAATTTGGATCAAAAGTGGAGAAAGCCCAAAACCTGGACTAGTTCCATCTTGGACTGCACGAGTAGACCCGGGTAATCAGGCCATATCTCACTCATACGAACTCCGATTGAGGCAAACGACCCGGCCACGCGAAGCTAACGACGAGGCCCACGTGCCTGCAAAAGCTGAGGCCCAGCAGAGCCACCCTTGGCACGGCCGCGCCAAGAAAGCGAGCGCGCCCGCGCGGGAACCGATCAGACCTAGCTTCATTTGGAAGGTGCTATGGCGGTTCCTTATGGCGGTTCCAGGGTATTTCCATGTTTAGCTACGCCGAACCGACCTCTCCACACTATAAGAGGGGAAAATGAAGCATTTCTCAAGCACACAAAACATTAGAGCCTCTCTCCCTCCACTTGTACCTTCTTCTTTAGTAGTTTTAGTTATGTAGTGGAGCAAGGCAAGCCTCGTTGGAGAGCTTAAACCTCTAGGAGGATCTTGGTATGAATAATATCAAGGTCTCTCTTATTTGTTCTTGTTCTCATATGTTCTTGTTCTAATTCTTAGATGTTCTTGTTCTTAGTATAGTTATGTTGTAGAACTAGAGCATAGTTCTTATGATATGATCTTAGCATATGAACTAGAATATAGTTTACATGTTTTGATCTTATCATATAGAACCTAATGTTTGACATCAGTGCATGCATGTTTAGACCTAGAGCTAGGTTGTGATGTAGAGATCTATCTTGATTTAGTCTTGGTCAATGTTGG
Source organism: Themeda triandra (assembly GCA_018135685.1). NCBI lineage: Eukaryota > Viridiplantae > Streptophyta > Magnoliopsida > Poales > Poaceae > Themeda > Themeda triandra. The sequence goes on from JAENPR010000032.1 coordinate 2,053,086, forward strand.
TTTACGGGATCTCCGTTCGACCGAATGCTCTAGTCATTATATGTGGCTAGAGTAGTGACCTCTAGCGTAGACGTGGTGTCCGGGCTGGGAGTTACCCGAGTTTGCGCCCAACCCCACGGATAGTTGTGGTAGCCCCGGGGTGTGATCCGACCAGGCCTTTGTATTCCACCACATTCGGATTGGTGTTTCGTAGAGCTTTGGCCGCTCGACCCCGGTTACCCCTTCCCAGTCTTTTCGAGAACCGGAAAGGAACAACTGCTCCGAAGTAAGTTGACAGTGACCAGGCTATGTTAACATAGAATCTCTCTAACCAGCATGTGTTCGTGTGATCGTCCGTTGTCTTGACTTAGCCGCTCGCTCCAGTTTAGGTTTTTCTTTATTCTTTCTTTTATCTTTATCCTTGAGTTTGGTTCGAGTGTGTGTGTCAAGTTATCAAATACCAATCTTGTTTTACCCCCGTTATGAACTTTGGTCTACTATGCAATCTTGTTATCTTGTCCAACTTTGGTCTACCAATGCTACAACGGTATTTTCGTGCGCTTGCGGACACATTCAAACGTTGAGAATCACCTACCGGCGTTTCTTGGCGTTGTTGCTAATTCTAGTGATGACGTTAAGAAACGCCAACAAGCATTTCGACGTTCTTGCCGGGGAAGGCACCGGTTAAAAGAATTTATTAGGACATGTTCATGATATCTTGCTTGTGTTGTAGCCATTGTTCACAACGAGAAAAAAAATATTTTCTTTATATTTTCTAAAACTATCTTATAAAACTATTTGTTTTGTTATCTAATAATATTTTGTTTTAAAAAAATATTTATATAAGAATTTTTTTTATAAAACTATTTTCAAAAGAAAAGTATAATTTATTTTAAAACTTGGTTTGTTTTCAAAGTTTTGCATGAAGCATGTTTTGATTTGAGTATGATGGATGCATCATCATATCTCATGGGTGTTTTAATTTAAGCATGGAGCTTAGATTAAATTGCCTACTCGATTAAACGACATGTTTAATCATTGTTTCGAAACTGCTAAATGTGATATTTGAATAATAAAACTGAGCAAAAAAAAAGAGGCTTTTTCTTTGAAAAAAAAAACAAAAATCTCCTTGTTGGGACAAGTTATTTAGCCATGATGGAAGCCAACCATAGCTTCCGGCTATAAACTTCATCCCGCCTTTGACGGTCAAGCTTATGACCATAAAGCAAGCACTCGCCGGGAAATACCCCGTATTATCTAAAAAAACTTATTTTATTTTTTATCTATTTTGTTGTTTTGCTATCATTATCTTCATAAAAAAATCTTTTCTTTTCAAATAAAAGTAAGGACATGTTGTCAAGTTAGTATGCACCTTCGAGTATTCTTGTCACTAATCATTCCAGGTTAAGATCAAGAAGAGTACGGGTCATATGGCACTTGAAAACATGGAGCGACATCAACTACAACCTATGATGCTCTTTGCCTTTGGGGTGGAACACAATTACAAGCGAGACTCGACCCAATACACTTGATTTTTATACAAAAGTACAAGTGTGGGGGAGGACGATGAGAATACCAAGCTCCACTCACACCAAGAGTCATCCAAAAAAAAAAAGTAGTAGATGATGTTAGCTTTACCTTGAAAAAAAAAAAGAGAGTTGAAAAAAATGAAAAAAAGGGTAAGAAAAGAAAAAAAAAAGGAAGGAGCACCAAAGCACATTATAAACTGGTGGAGGAACCTGCACACAACTCGGTTTGATCACTTTCTTCCCACATGTTCATATATTTATGCTCCTGATTTTATCATGTCCATTCCTACAAAGCATTTTCAAACACTTAGATTTAATTTTTGAAAGTAAATATGAGTATAGCTTTCTGAAATTGGACTGCATAATTGTTAGACCTTGCATATCCTTCATGCTTGTGGGAGAAATATCTTTAGAAAAAACATTTTGACTAAGTTGTTGTGAAGTGAGATATGATTTTGGCATAATTGTCCTCCCTTTTCTATCGAAGTACTTGGAGAGTTTTCTTTTTGATAAAATGACGAAAATCATATTTTCACATACTCCTCAATGGTTGAAAATACCTACCAAGACCAAATACGACATGCTTATCAACAAGTTTACAAAACCTTTTTGTCGTATGCTTCTTACCGATTGTTGGGCCTTGTCACGGTTTGAACCTAACCTAGATTTGGGGCCTACACATATGGTTGAGATTCACTTGCACCCACCAAATAATTGCCGACTCTCACACTGAGAGTCGCGCACAATATGCACCCTTTCGCCCAGAATGCCAGACGGGCATGACTAAGGCCTGGCCCACGTCTAATGATTCCGTGCTGGGCCGGGCTGGCCTTGATCTCCGTCCCGATGTGGGCTGCAGCCGCGCACCACTTCTCCACAGCGAAGGCGACCACACGTCCACACCGCACCCCCACAGCGACCGAGAGAGGCCGACGCGCACCAGCAGATCCCAAGCTCACCGGAGAGGCGGGAGCGGGCGGCGACCGGCGGCGGCGATGGGTTTCATCATGGAGTTCGCGGAGAACCTGATCCTGCGCCTGATGGAGGACCCGGAGAAGCGGGACCAGGTGCGGCGGGAGCACGTGTACAAGATGAAGGAGCGGTGCGAGCGCACCAAGGCGGCGTGGAGCCTCCCGCTGCGCCCCTACGGCTTCTGGACCTTCGACCGCTTCAACTCGCAGCTCTCCTGGGACCCGCAGATCAGCCAGGCCGCCGGCCGCCGGGACCCCTACGACGACCTCATCACCCGCCACTCCGGCCGCCCGCCGTCGTCCTGAACGCCCGTCGTTGTGCCGGTACGGTCCTGCTCCTGCTCGATATATAGATCTCGTTGCTGCCCCGTCGCCGTATGAATTTGGTCGAATTGATTGGGGAATGAGGATAGGGTCTCTATTTGTGGGATTGTCGGATGGGTTCCTGCAGGGAGCGCTTGTTATTTGGCGACAATAGGTTGGATCCTTTTGCTGGGAGTTGTGTTTAGACGACTTGTGGGCTGGTTCTATCTAGGGTTTATTTATCTTGCTGTTGGTCGTTTTTCGAGAGCTGCTGATTTTGATTCGGCCGATGAGAATTCGGGAAGTAACAAATCTAGTTCAACTATGGGTGAGTTTCATAGGTTAGCTAAGGATATGTATTTGTGGTTGCTCTAATGCTCTGAAGCGCGGGAAGTTTATGACTTATGGTTAGTGAATTTTGTGAGACTACAATGGATTGGTTGCTTCCTAGTTATCTTATTGGTTGCTTACTAGTTATCTTATCTCTTATCCTTTCTCTTTGGTGTTGTGGGCGAGTTCCAAGTGGATATTTATGTGCATTTGTGTTTCCTTAGAGCATCTCCAAGAGTTTGGCAAAAGCACTTGCCATCCTTGGTTTTTTGGCAAAACTTGAAAAATGAAGCTCCAAGAGTTTGGCATATGGGTTGGCATATTTTCCCAACTTGGCATCCAGGGGGCGAACACGCGCATATTTGCGCGCCTTGGCGGTGTTGCCATCCCTTTGCCATCGCCCGAAAAGCTGACCGTGCGTCCTCTCCCACGCGAAGAAGGAAGTTTCACCGCCCGAAAAGCTGTTCTGCTGTACTGCTGTGCTGCTACTGCGATAGGACATTTCAGGTGCTACAGGTGCACAGGAACAATCAAGTGGCCGGCAAATCGCTGTCAAGCTGCTGCAGCTGAATTTTTTAATCGCTGGCAAATCGCCATGCACTACAGTACCTTGCCGGCCACTTGACAAATACATTTTCACAACGTTAAACTCAAGTGAAGTTGATCTGATATAAAAGCAATGCCATGATCAAATAAAATGAAAGGTTCTTCGAATCACAAGTGAAGGTTCTCTGACACAATACGGCGGCACGCGAGAAGTCGCGGCTTCGCGGACGCGCGGGGTCTGTCGTCGTGGGCGGTCAGGTGAAGAGTCGAGCAGAAATTAGTTGATGGTGGTTTAGAAGTGGGCCTACTTTTTAAGTTTTGCCAAGCCCATATGCCAAACTATTGGAGAGACTACAAAAATTTAAGTTGCCATATGTTTTTGCCACTTGCCAAAACACAAGATTTGGCAAGTGAGTTTTGCCAAACTCTTGGAGATGCTCTTAGTAATATGCAACGCATTAAGCCGTGAACACTTATTAATTCTCAGTTGCCCTTCTGTGTCTTTCTTTTGAACATGAAGTTATGTTTATTCTCGATAGTTTGCATTTTTCAGTAGGCTGCCCTAGTTTGCTCACATTATTGAGATTAAGTTTTTCCAGAAGCCCAGTTGCCTGAGTGGTGCACTTCATCAGGCTGATGCACTTAGCTAACTAAATTCTAGATCTGTTTACATTTGTAGACCTGTACTATCTTTGGTGAATTGGTGTTTTCTGGGTATGCTGTCTGTAAAATCAGATTGTTGCATTTGACTTTTTAGATCGCTGAGTTTATACACGACAATGGGCCTTTTAAGTCGTAGTCCATGTTGGAAGTAAATGGATCTTCAGTTGTGTTATGTATAGTTGTATACCCCAGGTGTCCATTGTATTAGTTGCGAAAACTCCGAAATAAACTGGAATTGGCATGTTCTCATAACAAATTTGCAGTATGTGACTGATTAACATAATAATGTAAATAAAAAAGGCATAATATTCCTGTTCTAAATAGGAGGCTACACCACAGATGGATGTATAAAGACAAAAGGAAACAAAAGAGTAGAACTTCAACTTACACAGGGTGTAGGTTATGTAGCATATGGATTAACCAAGGGCAATAGGGCATGTAGTGATTTTACTCACTCTGTGTGCACTGCTATGGAGGAGTTTTTGTCCACTATTTTTTTCTTGTTTCATACGCAGTATTCTTGTAATATTTGTTTGTCTTAAAGTTGACTGTCAATCTGTTGTGCTATACCCATGCTGGATGGAGGTTTGAGCATAATGTGTGTTGTTTTGATTGTAGTTTCTTATAGTGTAATATCAGCATGACCATATATGGTTGCACCATGTGCACATCAGCACATGTGTGCCAAAAATACTCTTGCAGTGATCTCTGATGAATTATGCCCCCCTCCCTTTCTTCCTCCCCACAGAGCAATTTTAGTCATTCTCATTGTTATTGGGAAAGAGTCCATTTTACTATCCTCAACAAATCTATTTGCCCATTTGGCAGCCTATACAAAATATTAACTCGATTTAGATCCTCAAACTATTCAAATTAGTCCAATTTCATCCCCTGATTGAAATTGTATCTCTTTTTTGTTTCTTCCATATAAGTTATGTTTTCATTTTTATTTGTTACATCATGCCATATGCTATCATGTTCATATCCCAGTAGTTAGCTCTGAATTCATCAAACTAATCGCAAAAAAAAAACAAAATAAAAATTATGGAATATGTTTTGTAACATACTGTACAATGTGCCATCCCCACAAAATATGAACCTTAAACTCAACTTGTACTAAGAAGTTCAATATTTGATCTGGTTTTGAAAAGGATTTTTTTTTTTTGGGGGAGTGGGTGTGGGGTTGTTAAATGGGGTCAATATTTTGTATAAGGGATCAAAAGAACAAAGTGAATTGTTTTGAGGTAGTAAAACGAACCTTTTCCTTGTTGTCTCTAGCTATTTATGGAAATTTTCTGTCAGTAGGGCCGGACGATAGTTAAGGTTAATATGGGCCTGGCCACTCTTAGATTTTTCATTTTCTTAATAACATTAATTGGCTGAATTGGTTCATTATCCCCCTTAGAATGTTGTTCAAGATCAGCCATATTCAGCCATTTGTGGTATCTCTTTATCATGCCAAACAGACTAGGTACCACTTATAATCCTTTTTATTAACTTGAAAGTCAGCGTGAAAATGAAAACCATACACTTTTATCGAGAATCTGACGTCCTGAAATTCCTTTATTTTGAGGCTGATGGTTTCTTTATTTTCCTACAGATCTTTGCGCAGGTCTACTTGGGCAGCAATAAGAAACTTGTCCCCTCAAACTGATTGTGATTCCAATCTCTTCTGTTCGAAAATGTTATCACCAAGCTACCCTTTTTTCTGTTTTGCTTTGGCATGGAGGCAGAAGCTGTGTACTTTATTTCTCAAGTTGTTGTCTTTGTATTATGAAATGTTGCAATAATCATACGGAGCACTCATTTGCCTTTGCTATTCGGAAAATTCTCCTAGTGACTACTGGTGTCAGGTCTTTATATTTTTTCAGATAAACCAGCCCCATGGTTGCATATCTAGTTTTTTGTTTTGTTTTGTTGGACTTTGGGTTTTTTGTGAAGAGTCAGGCCAATGATCAGGTGATTCCTGACTCTTGAGGCGGCTTTGTCATTGGTCGTCCAGCTGGTGGTCCATGTTTCTGCGTGGTTTGTGTCTCAGGAATCATTGGAGTTGGGGCAGTTATCGTTTGGACTTTCACTGTTTGGCCTTTGGCAGCGTCTCACCCTCCACATTGATCGTTTTGGCCACGGGAATGCAGACCAAACTTGTGTATCAGTATCACTATATGGATCACTCTTCCATGTTACTATCGGAGCCAATCGAAAAGGTCGAATGCCATTTGGAAGAGCTTGGAACTTGGATTCCCCTACACTGTGAGACCAGTAAGAGCCAATTGCAGTTCGCAACTCTTCAATAGGAACGCGGGCGCCGCGCATTGTTGACACCCATCTCCATGAGAGCCAGTAGCCCTGCCACGAGTGTATTTGTCGGCTTGAAGCACACCACTTGCATCATTAAAAAAAAAAAAAAGTTTTTCGGCCACACCACTTGCACAGAGCCTGGGGTTCGGCATCATTTATAACCATGGTTTGCGAATATAACATGATATAGCCACCTCGTTTTTTTGGGATATTTTCATATTATTTACACGTGTTTCCTTCTATTTCTTCCCCCCCTCCATCCTGCACGCCTCGGTCATCTTGATTTGGCCTTCCCTTGAGAGCCGGGTTAGCTTGATTCACAGATGGTAAATACATTTACACCAAAATTTTTGCATGCATGGCACACCAAAGCTTCACAGCCATCCAACCCGGGGGCTGAAGGCGGAAAATGACCACCCTTCGTGTTGGTTCCCTTAGCCAAACCAAACGCAGAATAGGATGATTCATTCATGTCGGTGCCACCCCGAGAACGTGCTGTAAATCACCACCTCATCTCACCCTTCTCTATCCCTTTACCGTGCATTACTCAATCAATCAGGCGTGGCAAATCAAAAGGTTTATAGTGGCGCCTGACCTTGCGGGGCGACAAGTCCACGTCCGGCGACGTAGAAACCATACCAAAAGCATCACGAGATCTGCTCTCTGTCACACACGTCGCCGTCGCCGTCGCCGCGGGCGGGTCCGCCAAACCGGATCACGTCATCGTTTCCGGATCGAGGGCCCGCGCGATCCATCTGTACTCTGGTGGGCTGGTAGCCACGAAAACTCTCGAGCCGGGGCGACGCAACGCAAAAGTTCCGCGGCGGAAATTGATGGAACTCACGCAGAGCGCACGAGGGCAAACCGCTCTCCCATACGGGTGCGCCGGCCGTGCGCGAGACGGCGAGAGCCACTCGACCGTTCGGCGTGGGGCTCTGGACTTCTGGGCCGCGGGAGGCTGCAGCCTGCAGCTGCAGCTGTAGCCAGCGCAGGAGGGCACGGTCGGTACGGGCACATCGCGCCTGACGGCTGGGCCTGGGGCTTGGGCGAGCGCGCGTTGGGCGTCGCGGCGTCGCCATTCGATTCGCACGAGGCGCAGAGCGCGGGGATTGGCTCGCCACCGGCTCTACGCCCTCATCTTCCTCACCCGTCCCGTCGCGCTCCGTCTCGTCTGGCGGGATACGGGACCCTCCTCTGCCTCGCCCCTGCCCCCGCGCTTCTCTTCTCTTCAGTTCTCCTCCTCCTCCTCGGCGAGCGGGAGCGCCGAGAGAGATGCGACCGCGATGCCCGCGCTGGTCCCCTCGCTGCTCCTCCCACTCCCATCCCTGATCCTCCCCGCGCCACCTCGCTGCCATTCCCACCCCCGCCGCCGCCGCCGCCTCCTGCCCGCCGCGTCGTCCACCTCCTCCTCGTCCCCGCACTCCTCCAGGCAACCATACTACCGCCGCCGCCGCCCCGACGCCCCGAGCCAACCACCACCACCGACGCCCGCGCCACGCCCGTCCTCCCATCCGCCTCCGCGCGACGCAAATGCCGCCGCGCCGCGCGCGCGGAGCCAGGAGGAGCTGGAGGCGGCGATCTACGACTTCATGTGCCGCTCCGCCAAGCCGGGGGCGTTCCCCACCCGCGAGGAGCTCCTCGCCGCGGGCCGCGCCGACCTCGCGGCCGCCGTCTCGTCCAGCGGCGGATGGCTCTCCCTCGGCTGGTCCTCCTCCTCCGCCGCCGCCGCGGCCGAGGGCCCCGCGGCCGTTGCGCCGCGCTCGTCGGGCGGGGGACACCCTGACTACCCGCCCGAGACGGGGGCGTATTACCGCGGTGGTGACCTAGTGCCGGGCGCGGTGGAGGGCTCCGACTCCGGCTCCGAGTGGTGGGTGACTGGGATTGCTCCGTGTTCTGCTCTGCTATGCCCCTTCTGTGTCCTCGCGCGATGATGCATCGCTGAATTTCGCTGTCTGCGTTGCAGGGAGGAGGAGGTGGTGGAGGACGACGACGACGACGACGAAGAGGAGGCGTCGTCCTCTGGGCGGGAGCCGGAAACAGAGGAGACCAGGTGGGTGGCTGTCTGCTGAGGCGCAAAGCTGGTTCAATCCCGTGGTGTTCTGCTGGTTAATCATGTTACTCACGATTGTTGCAGCGAGATCAGGTTCAAAGCAGGAATCGAGGGGATGCTCACCAGGCTGCAGAAGGATAGGGAGCGAGCGCGGCCACCTCCACGGAGTAGTACCCACGGCCAAAGTGACGATGATGGTATGTGGGTTTAAATTCTCGGAGAGTAACATAGAATGTTTCCAATTGTGCAGTGTCAGTATTACTTCCTTTGCCAAACTCTAATATGTTGTGATGATTTGTCGGTTGTCCATTTAAGGCTACACAGCAAACATAACCTTTTTGACAGACAAGTGAAAATTGAATAGTGACAGCAATTTATGCTTATTCTGTGATCCATTGTATCTCACTGATATTTATGTTGATGTTCACAGTTCGGACCGTTCACGTTATGATTGAATTGAAATTTTGACCAATTGCAAAAGCACCACTGAGTTATTTTGTTTTGTTTTTTTTCTTTGCATCAACAGAAAGTTCACAGCAGTTAGTTTCAGCCTGCCCTCAAGTGGGTTATGAACTACAAACAACTGATTTAGTGTAGCTAGTACTGCATTTCATTTTTGTATATATTTAACTAAAATGATGCAACTGTGTTGCATATATGTACAACTTTAGCTGGCAACAGTGGCGCTCCTAGACATACAGCGGCTGGTGGCAGGCATATTTCAAGGGTACCTGAGAATGGAAGTGTCCATGGATCTCATTCTCAAAATGGAACAATAGAGGGCAACAACACCTTGCTGAGTTCGAGCAATGATGCATGGAAAACATGGACCCTTGGCAAGGGTGGTTTATCTCATTTTGAAGGTTATATGCCTGCTTCTCATCTTTATTCTATAGTGCAGCATATTTGTTACATAATTGCTTGTTGACTTGTTGACATATTTAATTTCTGCAGCTGCTGAGGTCCTACCTACTGAAAGAAGAAAATTGTCCCAACATGATGACACTGCATCTGTGCAAAATGACATTCAAATGTCATCGAATGGTGTGGCTGTGAGTGATTATCCTAGTGATGGTGTTGGGACTGAAAAAGATGAGATACATTCACGTCTTCAAACTCTGGAATTGGACCTTTCTGCTGCTCTCAAGTCATTAAGATCAAGATTTGATAACGTTTTATCAGATGTGGTGTGTATCTCTTCAAATTATCAAATTCCTGTTTAAAAAGTTTTATTGCATTCACTTTTTCTTTACCTGTTCTATGGTTGCTAGGCCTTTAATTGACTATTTGCTGTACACCAACAAACCTGACTCCCCCCCCACACACACACACACCTCACCCCACACTGTGATTAATGATATCTTCATGAACACCTAAGACCTAACTGTCATTAGAAAATAGTGCAAACAAATGTGCAAATGATTGCAGTTGCCAGTAGGGGATGCTCCCTTGCAGTGTTGAATGTTTTCTGTCTGTATTTAGCTGTAAATCAGTTGATTTTTCATAGTTTTCGGAAGCAAAATATGGCATAATAAGCAAACAGCTTGTCAGTAATGACCTCGGGAAATTGTTAATGTTTCTAGAGGCATTGTACTTGCCAGCTGTATTTTAAATATCTTCTTTCCTTCTCCACTCAAACGGTGATAGAGCAGCTGTCTAAGTTATATCTCTGATGAGATGTTTCTCATCTTGATCTTATTAATGGAATTATATTTGTCTCTCTAAACAAGCAGGCTTTCTTAATTTGTTGTTTACTTTTTCAGTCAAATAGTAATGGAGCAACTGTGCTAGACGACATCTCTGATGATTTTGAATTTGAGGAGACAAAGGTAATGAAAGCTCAGGAGGAGCTAAGATCAATACGAGCTAAAATAGCTGTGTTAGAAGGGAAGATAGCACTTGAGATAATGTATGCCCTCACATTAATCATCTATGCTTCATATTTCATCTCATTCTCTCCTACTTACCCTATTATAAATCTATCACATCATCAGTGAAAGGAACAAAATAATTGAAGATAAACAAAGGAGGCTTGATGAAGTTGAGAAGGCACTGAGTGAGCTCCGGACTGTTTGTATTATGTGGGCCAACCCTGCTTCAGATGTTTTAGTTGTTGGCTCCTTTGATGGCTGGACAAGTCAAGTAAGTGCCTACTCCAACTATGTCACAAAAACTGAAAAATTACTAAGGAATTACAAGATATATGCCCATTCATAGATACTTTTTGTTATTGTTATCATCCTTAGTATTCCCAAGTTTATTCGAAAAAAATTAGGTGCTGTTAAAGGGATGATGCTTATAGCTTCTGTTTTTTCCCCACAAACGTCCTTTCCTCTTAATGAAAATTATGCAAGGCATGGTGTTTGTTACAAAAGCACCTTTGCTACCGTCGAGGATGGCGAGAGGCAATCCTAGACAATGCTAGAATGCACAACTATCTATCTATGTGATATTACATAGAAAACGTGAGAACCATGACATCGAAGGTCTCTCAAGCGTTGAACAGAACGAGCAGGGCAGCCAAGCCACCATTACCCGCGGCAATCCAACAGTTACCTTCTTCAATCGCCATACCAGCCAACGCTTGTGGCAAAGAACGGCAGGCGTTAACAGGACAGATCAGCCTACAGATAGGAGGTGCCCTATGCAACATGGCCTTCTAATCCCACAGAGCCACCATGAAACCACATCATTGGATCAGCCTACAGATAGGAGGAAAGACTTCTAGAAGTAAGGGATTGAAAGCCTATTCCATGTGCTTCTGTCCAAGGACCATGTTGTTGAAGAGTGACAATACTTCATATGTGGAATTTAACAATCATGCACTGTGGCGTTAAGGAATCCACAAGTTATCTTTTGGTGTGTTTGGTTTGAGGAATGAGTTGGTCCATCTTCTCAGTTTTTTGTTTGGTTTTGTGGAGTCGAATAGGTTGATCCATCCCACCTCATTCCTCACAAGCTAATAATTAGTATATCCATGAGGAATGGGTTGATTCCACCAAAATTCATGGATGAACTCCTGATGCACAACTTCATGAAGCAATGGGTGATTCCACAAACCAAACACACCATTTATGTGCCAATGAAACTGATAGTGTTTCCACCTTTGTAATACCTAGTCTTGGACCACTTGGTTTGGATGGCAGAATATTGCACATGGCTTCACCCTAGGTCTAGACTTTATCACCTTTATTTATATTCGACCAATGTACTAATTTAATCATCAGTCCTTGTCTTGTTACACTATCAGTAGTAACTATAATGCCCAATTAGCTGGATGCTCTTTATAAGCGCATTTCTGCCTCACATTGGATGAAAAAAATAAGAACGGTGGTAGATACAGCCTGCTCCACTAATTGTTATGGAACTATTTGCTCTAGACACATAGTGTAGTTCAGCTTTGATTTAGTGTACATATTACTACTACTGCTATTCCTAAATACAAGTCATTTTAGGATTCATATAGGTCAAACGTTTTTAACATTGACCATTATGTGATGAGCTTAGGTAGATTGACAGTGTAAGATCGATGTTGGTAGATTCATCTTGAAAAGCACTTCATAATATGTTTTTCTCAATAACATATTTTCATAGAAATGCTACTCGAAAGATTCTAACTATGTGGAGTGCATATTGGGAATTCGGTGTTTCTACCCTTATTCTAGACTGCAATGGTGATTTAGCCCCTAATTTATTTATCTGCTTTGAGTCGTGTGTGTCCACACATTGTTAACTTCATGATAGCGCATAGCATGATGCCTTGGTCAAATTGTAGAACAAGAAATATATTTTGTTGTTTATTACTTCTGATCAGTAGCTTAGTTGCTTGTGGGCAAGAACATTTATCTTTAGGACCATAGATCTTTGTACGATTGTTCTGTGCTGGATTTTTCAGGCTTTCCTTAATGGTCAGTAGGCGGCATAGTATTGCTGAGTTCAATGAGGTTCACCAATCCATGTTTGCTGTCCTTGTAAGGACCAAAGCAGATTTTGAACCAAAAGGCATACTTTGATTCTGTTTCCAAGCAACAAATACAAAGTAGATTTTTTGCAAGTCATATTTGGTATAGGAAACTACTGGCGCTAGTTTAACTCACTGCTTGCATGATGGTATGCGTATATTTGAAAGATAATCCACATATGTGCTTATTCGTCATTGTCATCTCATTTCTAAGAATATAATAATAAGAATCTAACTATAAACATCACTGCAGAGAAAGATGGAAAGATCAGAAAACGGCATGTTTTCCTTAAATCTGAGACTGTACCCTGGTAGATATGAGGTAATCATCTGCCCTTCTACACCCAATCATCTATATGCTTACATCCTCTGATAGTTTCCAAATGTGCTCCAGATTAAGTTTATCGTTGATGGTGTTTGGAAGAATGATCCGCTGCGACCCACTGTGCACAACAATGGGCATGAAAACAACCTTCTGATTGTCACTTGACTTGAAGTTTGCACTCTCGGTAGCATTTTTGTAGATCATTTGCCTAGCTCCTTGTCGCTGTGGTTGATGCCAACTGATTAGATCGGTCCCTCCATGTAACTAATCAGCTTTACCTTCAGTTTTTTTTTTTTTATTTTTGTTATATATATATATATATATATATATATATATATATATATATATATATATATATATATATATATATATATATATAGGTGTGTACGACATAAACAGTGGGGTGTCTTGAAATGCTTCACCCTGTTGAGATAGGAGAAGAAAGTAGCTGTGTATTCTTTTCTTCCCATTGTTCTCCCTGGTGTTGGTTCAGCTTAACAATGTTTGCAATGTACATATGTTGTGAAGGTGGTCTATCATTGAAACTATACAAAAGTTGTTTGCAGGAGTTGCATTATCCACGTGCTATGTTTATCTGCATCTAACCCCAAATAGAATGCAGCTAGGAATCGCCGGGAAGGTTTTGTTTGTGGTGGGAAAAGTATTTCTTCCAGCCAAGGTAAAAAAATCATAGGGTCAATTTTAGTGTTTATTGCCTCTGCGTATATGTAACTGAAGTGCTGAAGCTTGAACGATGACCAGGTATGGCATGAAGACCAACCGGAAGTGAACTTGGAAAGCATTCGGTTATCCAGGTCAGTGTCACTGAAGTGTGAACATAAGCTGGTAACTGAACAAAAACTTTCATTCAATCTTACATCCATTTGTATTTCAGTTTAACCACTTACAAGTTACAAGAAACCAACTCTTTTGTTTCTTTCTCCTCTTTCATCAGCCACCTGATCATCCTATAGATTCAAATGAAAGGACCAGTAACAAAAATATAAAGTAATAATAAACAAAAAAAAAGGCGTCGATATCAAACAACTACTATGGTAAACACAAAATAATTATCATGACCTTATTCTAAGGTCTTTTTTTTTTCTTCCGCTCTCCCAAGGCCATAACATAATTACCCAAACGGCCAACCAAGCAGCCGCCATCAGGACCAGACAGAGCTCAGAGCTCATTAATGTCTGCACTCGTGATCGTGAGACGACAGTCACCTCGGTGGATCAGTTGCTGGCCCCCTTGAACCTGTACCACCTGGCGCAGATGACGAAGTAGATGAGGTTAAAGACGCCGATGCCGGCGATGGTCCAGTAGAAGAGGTCGAGGCGGCCCTTGTTGAGGTCCTGCGCCAGCCAGTTCTGCCCAGACCCCGTGGTCCGGTGCACGATGGTCACCAGGAAGCCGCTGAGGTAGTTGCCGAGCGCCAGGTTGCAGAAGGCGAGTGCCCCTGCCACACTGCGCATGTGCTCCGGGATCTCCTTGTAGTAGAACTCGATCTGGCTGATGAGGTTGAATGCCTCGGACAGTCCCAGGATCATGAGCTGCGGCACCATCCACAGGCTGGACATGGACGAGATCGCCCCGCCAGTGATGGTGGTGCCGAGCGTCGGGTGGCTGTGCGCGATGGCACGGCGCCGGTCCTCGACGATGGCCGAGATGACCATGGCGACAGTGGAAAGCGCGATGCCGATGCCCTGGCGCTGGAGCAGCGTGAACCCCTCATCCTTGCCGGTTATCTTCCGGAGCTTGGGCAGCAGGAGGCGGTCGTAGAACGGGATCCAGAGCGTCTGCGCGAGCATGGCGAAGACGGTGAAGGACGCGGCGGGGATCTGGAAGCTGCCGCGGCCGAGGTGTCGGTCGGACTGCAGCGCCGAGAGCACCACGTAGGTGGACTGCTGCACCACGGCGACGTAGTAGATGATCCCCGTGGACCAGACGGGCACGATGCGGATGAGGCACTTGACCTCCTCCACTTGCTGCACGCTGCAGAGCCTCCATGGGTCGGCGGGCGCGGCGCCGCCCGGGCGCACCTCGTCCTGGGACGCGACGATGGCCGCCTTGTCGAGGCAGCGGAACTGGTCCGTGTGCGCGAGCTTGGTGACGATGGCGCTGGTGTGCGGCGGGTCGAAGAGGTCCTGCTTCGGGTCCTTGGGCTGCTTGAGCGACCGCTTCTTGAGCGCGGCCGACAGCACCTGCACGACGCTGGTGAAGGGGCTCCCTTCGGGCGTGACCCGCACGTAGAGGCGCGTGCCCATGAAGAAGAGCACGCAGGCCAGGAACATGAGCGCCGTCGGGATGCCCAGCCCGATGGACCAGCTCACGTTGCTCTGCACGTAGATGATGACGGTGGCGGAGATCATCATGGCCGCCGTGAAGGTGAAGTAGTACCAGTTGAAGAAGCTGTTGATGCCGCGCTTGCCGGACTCCGTGTTGGGGTCGAACTGGTCCGCGCCGAAGGGCATGCTGCAGGGGCGGATCCCCGCCGACCCCAGCACCAGGAACCCGAAGGCGATGAAGAGCACCGCGAACTGGTACGACGTCGCCTTCTCGCAGGTCTCGCCCACGCCGCACTCCGGCGGGTGCAGGCTGTCCGCGCCGGCCGTCAGCGTCAGCAGGAACATGCCCTGGTCGATGCATGGAACCAAAGATTAGACGGAGCAGCATGCCAACATTGTGATCTAGTACGGAGTATGTGCGTTGGAGTTCGAGGGAGCGCAAGTTTGAACACGATGATGAATCGAAGCATTTTTTTGTTTTGAGAATCAGTTAGTTTTTTTCTTGAACGAAGTTATTACGTTAGACAGAGTGACGAGTCTTTGGTCATGGGCTCATATGCTCCCTCCATGTAAAGCCCAGGCCCACGCATGTCCATTAAGGATCTCCCCTCCTCCAACTCCAATCACCAACGGCCCAGCAACCCTCGTAGCATTAGCACAAAAAACATGCTGAAACGACAAAAACCTCATGCTCTGCTAGCCGTGGCCACTGCAATGACCGACCCAACGCCGCCGGCACCAGGACAAAGAGTCACCGGCGAAGCAAACCAGAAGATTCGCGCTAATGAGATTGGGAGGGGGTCCTCTATTTGCTGTTGTCCCTGCAACATGGGCTGCTGTTTCATAGTGAAGAAAAGGAGGCCGCACGCCTGCCATGGTCTGCTGTGTCACGGTCCACGAATGGAACGGGCAAGTGAGTCAAGTGAGTCCGCTTCTGTGAGTTGTGACTGTCTCCGCTTGTGTGAGTTCGTGATTGTGGCTGTCATTGTGCAGCTAGCTGTAGCAGCTAGTTGTTGGCGGTCACTTCGACTAGACAGAGATATGTCTGGGCTTTGGATAAGGTGGTCGAATCATTTGGGCGCACATGGCAGCCACAATCCACATGAGAACGAACACGCACGGCAGCTTCCTCTTTCACATAGCATAGCCATAGCAAGGACCTTCCTCTTTCACATAGCATAGCCATAGCAAAGACCTCGGTGGAGCTGGGAGTATTTCTCGAAGCTGGGAGTATTTCACATGGCATAGCCATATCATTTTGCTGGCCCGCGTCACGTGTTCTGGCTGCGCCGCGCTGCTCCTAGCCGCCGCCCGGCCGGTCCAAACTTCCAGAGCCCTGATTCCCATACCCACACAAGCATTCCCCGTCACGCGTTCCCACGGGGCATGTAACCCACCGAGACGGAGCCGCCGCTGCCCGAGCCCCCACCGACACATCCTGCCCAGTGCCCATGTCCACCACTGCCCCACTGCCGTGCACGGCTCGACGGCACCGCTCCGCTGGTCCGGCACCGTCGCCGGTGCCGATGCCGCGTCGTGTAGTCGTGCCGGTGACGCGTCCCGGCCCCGCCTAACCCCACTGTTCCCCCCACAAGCGGCGTCGCAAGCGAACAAAACCGGCGGCGCGAAGCCCCCACGCGCGCTGCCGTGTGGGCACCCGATCTCCCGTCCCCCCACCGCACCGGCGGCCGGCGAGGCAACGCGGCTCCCGTCTGCTCTGGGCATGCACCTGGGCCACGACCCGGCCGTCCAGGAGCACGAGCGCACCCACAGCCGTGCCCTTCCCACATCTAAAAATTAAGCTAGTGCCGGAATTCCCTCGCGCACCCGCCACCACCATGAAGGTGGATGAGCCCACGACACCAACGTGTCCGTAACCGACACTAGCACCACCGGCGCTATTCGATCCCCCGATGTGGTAGTCTATCATGGCAGCATGCAGGTGTGGTGGGTGGTCGGTCAGGGATGGAGGCGACACCGGTGCGGCAACGTTACCCACGCGCGATACGTTCGTGGCCGCCGGCATTGCTGTGCCTCCGGGTCCGGAACCGGCATGATTGATCTGCCCATGTAGGAGTACACATACAGGGGACGAGATCCATCGTTTTCGGCCACGGCGATCCTCTGAGATATTTGCCCGTCCTGGCCGACGTACCCCCGCACTATCCGCGCGCACAACGCGGCAGGCCACCACTTGCGCAAGCAAGCTAAGCTAGCTAGCTTCACCAGTCAACAATCTCCGACGGCTCCACCTCATGAACTCGTGTGTGTCCAGACGCCACACCTACAAGTGAGTACTCCGTACTAGTGACTGAGAGAGGTGGGTGCAGTTAGTTGGCGGTCGCGTCCAGACGGATCCGCCTGCCTGCCCGGATAAGGGAATGGAATCGTCATTTGGCCGCGCGTGGCGGCCGTGACAAGCGGAACCAAGGAACTTGTGCCGCTGTGCTGTGCAGACGTCCAGGCGGTGAGACGAGAACCCTTCCAAACGAAGTGTGCCCCCATACCAAACTGTGTGCGCCGCACGTCACGTCGCTCCGGCGACGTGCGGTGCAGCTGTATGTTCGATCGGTACGTGAATGATGATGCCGATCGATCAATGAGAGAAACCATTTGCGTTGCGTTGAAGCGTGGAAAATCTCTGGCTAGCTGGAGAGGTGCGTGTACGTGTACGGGGACAAGGACAATGCAAGTCCACTTCGCCGCACGCCGTGGCATCCTGATCCACCACCGGTATACCACCACCCAAACTTTCGAAACACAGCAAGTAGTTTGTTTTTTATACGAATGGGCATGAAGGGCATCTCTGAGGTCGGACTGTCGACAGTCTGAGCATGCTCCTTGCGACCTACTGTAGCTCGATGCATGTTTACAACGGGGCCAAGTGTGCGGCATGGGCGGATTAGGACGCCAGCAGGCTACTGATTGGCCGGGTCTGGGCAAGTGGGCATTCACATGGAGCATTATCTTATCTTACTGCTAATGGTAGTACTAATCGAGCTTTTTTTGTTCTCTCCAGAACGTGGCATTGCCCAGTGTTAATCGAGCTCAATCATCGTTGCTACTCCACTAGTCACTAGCTTGTACAGTTGTACCCACTGAATAAACCCGTAAGCTGATGATGGACACGATAAAAAGCAGATGGATTAGGGGCATTACAATACGGCTTAGCACGGCGCTAATCATGAGTGATGCGGCTAACTGGAGTATCATTAAGGGCACTTTGCCATATGCTACTTTGTGTCGAATTAAAAGTGCAAAGTGTGCTCGATAATGCAGGGACACGCACGCGAGGCTAGCTACCTAGGCCAACAACCGCTGATGGGTTTTGTTATGCAATGCTAAGATATTTAGCTCTGCCACCGTGCTGAATGTGAGACAAGTCAACAAGGGCACTTTAGCTTTTATTTTCACACTTAAAACATATACACTTTTTCAAAGATGCAGCATGGAGCGGAAGCTTCGGCGGGCTGTGTGTTCTGTCACAAAATAAGTGCATATGGAATCCTAACAACCATACATGCATACATAATTACATATGGAAGATAAGACAGGGCCTTTTCGACATATATGTATAGATAAATACGTGCATGACACACTGATCTGAATCCGTGAAGACTAAACGGTGGAGAAAACCGGAGCGCTTGTCTCAAACAGCACCATCCAACCACCAATTTGACCCGTTAAGACGCAGGGTTGGTAGCTGATGGTCCGTACTACACACACTCTAGATCGACGTCGAAGATAATTTCAAAACTGATGAAGACGGCTGAACTCCCTCCAGCTCTACACTACTCAACACCGACAATTGAGTTAAATTAAATTCGTCGAAAATCTGGTCAAATCGCACTTCAAAAGGAAATTGCATTCGAGCCTTGCTGCATTCGTTATTCGATTCAGAAATCAGAACTAACTGAATTACTATATGCTCTCGGACAAAACCGCTTGCATCTCTGTTCTGAACGGTGCAGTCTAGCTACTTGGTGGTGCCATCCAAGTCTTGGTGTAATCAATAAATGGCCTGTAAACTCAGCTGAGGGAGAGGCTGATGGTGCTGACACTATCATGATTAGTGCGCACGTCGTGCTGTTAACGTACTACCGCACTCCCGTCCAACTCCAGAAGTCCATATCTCCGGCGTACTGTACGTCGTACTACATGGCGCATTCGTGGAAGAAATTCTCTCGATAAGTGATCACGAGCGCGCTCGTCCCATGTGCCGCCCATCAGCTTCTCCAATCCAGCGGCGGATGGAGAGGGAAAAGAAAAACAAAGGAAGAACAGCTCGGCAGCTCGAGAGTGAGTCCAAAGCGGGACAGAGGCCACCAACCCCATCGATCACCGTCATCGCGAAAGCTGAATCTGGCGACCCCCCGCGGCAGCGGGCAACGTAACGAAGGAACCTGTCAACCACCCTGCCCGGCCGCTGAACCGAATTCCACCCACCCACCCACCGCCGAATCCGACCCGCCGGCGACAAGGACGACGACGGACGTCGCGAACGAATTATTAAGGTAGCAATAACAAACAGGAGGGGCGGATGGAGACGGATTGCGGTGGTGCTTACGATGAGGGACGCGACGGAGGCGATGGCGAGCGCGAGGTAGCGTCCGAGGTAGGCGTCGGAGAGGAAGGCGCCGATGATGGGCGCGAGGCTGGTGGTGCCGTTGAGCCCGTTGAGCAGCGTGGCCGCGTCCACGCTCCGCATGTGGAACACCTGCGTCAGGTACACCAGCAGGTTCGCCGACGTGCCCAGCGTCCCCAGCTTCTCGAACGTCTCGTTCCCTGCAACCGCAATTCAGCTTGACTGCTTGAGTCCACCATTGCCGCACACGGGTACACGGCACAAACGATACAGAGAGAGGAAGGTGAAGAGCAATTGGCAGCAGCAGGGCACGCACCGATGATGAAGGGCATGGCCTTCCAGCCGTAGTACTTGACGGCGGGCCGGTGCGGGCTGTCCTCGCCGGCGCCGTTCTCGAGCTTGTCGACGTCCATGCTCTTGAGCTTCCGGGACACCTCCTCGTCGTCCCGCCCGCCCACGCGCATTCTTCGCCTCCTCTGCTTGCTCCTCCTTCCCGCTACCGGCGGGGGGAGACGAGACTGAGACGAGCGGGGGCCTCTCCCTCCTCTTCCCCTTCCCCTTGTGGTCTCTCTCTGGCGCCTGTCAGTAATGAGAAGCGCATCATGCCTACCGGTGCTCTTATAAAAAGGCCTCCCCAATCCCGCACCACCCAGCACTACAGCAGCAGCCAGCAGTAGCAGTGGCGTTGCAGTCAGTCACGGGGTCCAGCAGCTGGGATTTTTCTAAAAAATATTTATTTTATTTCACATCACCACCCTAACTTGTGTTTTATTACATCCATGCCCCTGCCGAGGTCTTCGTCTTCAATTTCGTCCCCCAACTTTCGAAAGCGACCTGTGGCGGGTCAGGTCGGTCGATCAGGTTGGGGCGATCTGAATCCACCACAGCTGCTGCTGCTGTGTGCTGTGCTGCATTTCGCGTGTGGACGGAGTTTGGTGGTCACCGGTCGCTGTTAAGTTGGCAAGGTGCTGCCTTTGAGTCCAACGCAAGGCGAATTCCCTGGCGCGCAAGCGAGTGTTGGCCCAAGTGGTGGTGGTCCTCGTCACCGGCCGTCGTCATCGCTGGACGCTCGCGAGGAGGTCTAGGGTTTTTGGAACTGTTCGTTCCAAAACGACGATGCATCCGATCGTGTCTTTTTTTTTTCTTTCCAAAAACTACGCTTTCACCGCTAGAGGTCGTCTGCCGTTGCTTACAGCCAACTTGGTGTTCTGAAAGGCATTTCTCTGGAAGCAGGCACGAGGAAAGAATTGGTTTCGGATAGAGAGTTGGGGGCCAGGCAAATCCTGAAATTCCTGATCTGACGACTGTCCTCTCCTCTGTTGAGAAATGGGAACCACGAAAGAGTGGGGAATTGGAAGGGGGGAAAAAACGTACGACAGCGAGAGGGAGCAGTGGCATTGACCTTTCCAGCCAAACACCCGAGCGGACGTGACAAGCTAATTGGGGAGGATGAGGATGATCATTGGCCGGACCAGAGCGTGTTAGGTGTGCGTTCATCGTGGGGGCGTATTCGGCTAATTGGGAGTTGTTACAGATTGTTTGTCCAGGGAGACCGACAGACGTACAGACGGCGAGAGCGAGCGAGAAGTTGTTAGCATGGCTGTGTCCACAGTCCAGTGACCAGTGAGCGTCCTGAGAGAGCCAGGCATTATTGAGCCGAGTGATCGAGCTAATAGGTTCCTTGGCACATGGAAACACGCAAAGCGATGCCACCATGCGTATCTTTTGGCACCATCTCTCCCTCCTTCACTGTCTGTCTCTATTGTGAAGTTTATGGGTCGAACAATACATCTTGCCTAAACTCTTCTTTCGACCCTGTAAAGTTCATGCAGACATATCTGCACCTTTTACTGTAGGGTAGCAATAAGCGGGTTCATTTACATGAATCATCCAAACGGTTTGCAGACATTTATCTTGCTCGAATTTGGTGCCATTGTGGCAATTGCAGTACTTGTCCACCAGTTCACAGTGTAATGCTGGTGCAGCTGACGCTCTAACCCTTTTGCATCCCACTCCCACCAACCTCTCACACTTTCTGCGAAATGGCGTGTGTTCTACTGGACATAGGACAGAGAACGAGATGCACGGGCTGCTGTTTTATTTGCTCGATCGCGTGGCCAAAAGGCTCTTGGGATTCCTCCAAGCGCGCTAGCTAGCTACTTAGCTTGAATTGAGCGAATAAATTGTTCAAACATCATTGTCAGTTTGCATTGATCGATCGGCACACATGGTTGGTCACTGACTATTAATAATTCACAAAGGCTCCTTCACATGATCCTCCAGGCCGGGGCCTTCATTTTAGGTGTGGTGGCGTCGATGATCCATGCTGCACAAGTTTGTTGTTTATTCGTCCATCATCGGCGCTTTAGTCGTTACGGATCGACCTAACCTGACAGCAACGTGTGACATATTTTCTTATTATTGTTGAAGGAGATTAATAGGACTAGTTGGGACGTAGCATGGCTAATGTCCTGGATCTAGGGTGTGAAGATGGCCAGGCCAGATTGAGAAGTAACGTTGACCTGCCGGCCGGTAGATGGAAAATCATATCACGTCAGTAGCAGTAGTAGTATACTGTCAAGCATTCATGTACGAACAGTGCCTGGAGAACAGTGCACGGAAGAAGAAGCATTGACAGGACGGTTTCTGGAGACTTTTGTGATATCTCTTGATGGGGACCTACTGTAACTGGATATGGACCAATCAGGCAGCTCTGTTTGAAGATTCGTTTTACGGCGGCATATTAATGCATTCGTACTGTATTCAACGGCAGTGCCAGTGCATGAGGAACAGACAGGACAGTACAGTGGAAGAAGTAACGATCGATTCGAAGTTTTTTGTTTGTCTTATCAAGCCCTGGCTGGCATGGTCGACTTTGCTGGATAGGGTTAGGGTAGTAGGACGATCAACGACGGGGCCTGGTTAGTTAATTAAGAGACTCTAGCTAGGTTAATTACCAGTGCAGTTTACTCAAACAGGAAAGGGCAATACAGAACTGGTTCTCAATTAACGCAAGAGTTTACTGATGAGGAGGAACCCACATTTTAGTTGGGTCTCGACAAGTGAGCCGGTGGGCACTCTGCACTCTGGCAGGTGGCCACTTCAGTTAGTCTTATCCATCTTGATGATTTGGTTAGTACATATCAGAGCAGGTCAAATAAAGATTTATACGTACAGTACTCCGTAGAGTCGTAGGCGCCATTTTAATTTGCGTTAGTTTTGCTGTGCAGAATCTGTTCCAGATCGAAGGCATCCGATGGCTCCTCTGTCTTTAAACAATCTTCTCCTCACCTGTGACCTGTGCAGGTCTGCAGGATGCCGTTCGCCTAACATGAGAGATGGACGTTGGGCGCGAAGCTGAGGCTGAAACGCCGGCCCTACGTGGCAGCCATTATTCAGCGAATCTGTCTGCACATCAGCGTCGTCAATCGTCATTCCGGCGCAGACATGTTCCGACTCGTCCTGACTGTACCTAGCGAGCGTGCTGGCCCTCTTTCAGCTAGGTAGCTGGCTGCTACGATCAATCCAAATTCGATGTAGTAGTCCTCTATACGTCGTAGTACATCTCTGACTTGTGGAAACGGCAACCTGGCCTGTCGAGTACTCCTTGTGATCATGGCTGCAGCCTGCAGTTGAGTCGCAGTCGGTGTTGGACGCTTGGACCCGGGTCCTCCTTGCGGCCGGGGCCTGATCGTCCTGTCCCACTCCCGGCCACTCAGGCAGTTCGGCCGAGTTGGCGACTGCAGGGGACCAGCGTCGCTGCCTGCCTGGGTTGCTTCAAGACCCTGCAAGCCGCCAGGCCGCACGCACGCACGCATCGTCCCTTCTTCCGTCCCCAGCGTTCGTTGCCGCCGTCGTTGGCAGATTTTTCTGCACGCCGCCGGACGCTGTCCTTGCCGAACCAATCAATAATCGTGCCCCCCGACGAGGAAAAAGCGGGAGAAGAGAAGACTCGTGCCGCTGACAGGTTCGGTGGCGATCCGGCGACGGCACCTGCCAGCCTCAATTGAGCCAGCTGGGGACGCCCTTGGTTTCGTTGAATCGTGCAGCAGGTGTATGTACGGCCTGACTGCTGGGAGTGCGTGGATGGGCAGGCCAGCCGTCGCCGTCGCGGCCGTTCGCGAGCACTTCGCCGGTTGTTGCACTGATGGCCATGGATCCCACTCCCGGGGAATGCGGGCTCTGGCTTGTTGTTTGGTGCGGACTGCGGACGAAACGGTGACTGTGCCGCAGAGTTTTTCGTCGGTGGGTCGCGTTGCATGCGCAGCACGTCCGTGTCCGTCATCCGACTCGAGTTGGATGGATGCGTTCGCCGCGCGCGCACGCCCCCGTACTACCCGTTCATAAATGAACGAAGTGGAAAAGAAAGAAAATTCGTAGCGCACACAAAAGAACACAATTAGGTTACACAAGTAGAACTCTACTGCCACGAAAATTTTCTACTGCAATAGCCTAATTAGTTGCTTTATGGTGATAGAAGAAACATCATCCAGGCCATTCTTCATAAAAGGCTTGTAAATGTGCATAACAGAGTCAAATGTACTGATGATCTAAACAAGACCGTCTTGACCTCTACTCAGCGTGCCAGCAAATGAGAAGTTCGTACATACCAAAGAGGAAAACTACTACAGAGAAAGCAGCATCCCAGTCTTCGGGTACACACATCATCTTCGGGTACATACTAAAGAGGAAAACTACTACAGAGAAAGCTTCAGCATGTGGTACTCCATAAACCCGTAGGTTTCCATGCGTATTCCTGGCTTGGCGAAGCTTCTCAGCACCTGGGACAACTCCTTGGCCACACTTTCAGTAACTGAATTGTCAAAAACTACCCTCATCTTTTATAAGGATGTCGCCCAATTGAACAGCTGCTTCACAAATTTAACTTCATGTTCAGATCCTCTCATCCCAGTGACTTCTACTTCTTTGAGGCAATTCAACAACAGCTGCTCAGTTTCCCAGCTTTGGTGCTCACCGCAGATGCAACCCGGTGGGCATGTAGTTTGTGCCTGGAACAAGAAACAACTTAAACTGTAATTGTAAGATTAACAAATATTGTAGTGAAACAGAGACAGGAAACTCCAAAAACAAATGTCTGATTTCCAAAATATGCAAATCATGGACGACAAGATCTGGACATCACTTTGAAACCAACAGACTTGCAACAATATGACTGTTTTGACCTAATGTACTGCAGATATGATTATGATGTCAAAAATGTTCACGAGATTTTTAATTGATGATAGGGCTTATGTTATCCAATGGAAATATGGAACCTTTTACAAATTGAGGGCATTTGCAAAATTATGTACCAATAGTCGCTAATATCTTCTAACCCCTGATTGTCAAGATCAATTTCCAATGTAACTATTTAGTTATTATAGAGCACATTGCTGTTGTTAGTGTTACAGAATCCAACTCAATTGTATTCCATAGTCCCAAAGGGGATAAGAGGTATAGGCACAAATGCTGAAAACCTGCAATACTTAGTGGCCATGGAAAGTCACAAAAAGAAAGACAATTGGAAGCCCACAACAGCATCTCATCATAAGGCGGCCATTGCTGTTGCCATGCAGGAAGTGGTCATTATAACTTAAATGTGAGCTTGAATAAAATTACATGGCTAGTTCTAAGCCGACAAAAATTAGTCCCAAGTAAGTTGTATCTCCACACATTTTGTGTTGGACAAAATAGCCAACCAGCCATGCCAAGCTACGTTTTCCCCAAATTCTAATAATAAAGGCTTAAATATGGTATGCCTTCAGTACTTAATGTTATCTTCATTGCCAATGTAAGAATATTGTTGAATGGGATAAACAGACAGGAAATTGAAAATGGTTTGAGTGCCAAATTATGCAATCAAAGGCCACATAAGATTTGCAAATGGATTCATACTGGACATTACTTTGAAGCCAACAGATGCAATACAACTGTTGTGAGCTAACAGAAAATGGTATAGCAAACATGATTATGATCAGGTTATCCAATGGAAAGCATGGAACATTTTGCAAATTGCAAAAATGCCACTGGTATATTATTTACCAACACTTACTGATATCTCCTAACTCCTAACTGTCAAGATCAAGCCCCCCATGCAACAACTCAGTTAACTTTCTGCTGGGATACATATGTTTTATTATGAAACACTGCCAAACAGACATAATTCAATAAAAACAAATAGTTTGCAGGAAGTGTTTGCTATAACTCAACTGCTAGCATGAACAAAGTTGCATGGTTACTTGGTTAGTTCTGGGCAGCAAAAATTACTCCCAAGCAAGTCGTATATCCTCACATTTTGTGTTGGACAAACAGCAAACCAGGCATGTTATAATTGAAGTGAAGCTCCATTTTTTCCTAATTCTAACAATAAAGGCTTAAATATGGTATGCTTCAGTACTTATTTTTATCTTTCTTGTCAATGTAAGAATATTGTAGGATGAAAAAAGACAGGGAATTGGAAAAATGATCTGAGTGCCCAATTATGCAATCAAAGGCAGGACAGGATTTGCAAAT
The DNA here is from genome assembly GCA_018135685.1 of Themeda triandra. Taxonomy (NCBI): domain Eukaryota; kingdom Viridiplantae; phylum Streptophyta; class Magnoliopsida; order Poales; family Poaceae; genus Themeda; species Themeda triandra. The sequence goes on from JAENPR010000032.1 coordinate 2,079,430, forward strand.
GGATTCATCCTAAACATCACTTTGAAGCCAACAAATTGCATCAACATGACCGTTGTTAGCTAAAGTGGTATAGCGAACAAGATTATGATGTCAATAATGTTCAAGGAGATATTCAATAGGCCATAGGGCTCAGGTTATCCAATGGAAGGATGGATCATTTTACAGATTAGGTACAATGTAAAACTCCACTGGTATATTATTTACCAAGACAAAATATAGAACGAATTCCTTGGGCCACTACAGATCAAGCCATGGTGAGCCAAGAAATACAAATGCCTCTTAGATAAACAAATGATAGCCTTACCTCCACCTCAGTATCAGTAGGAGGAAGAAATGACAGGATCAGGCTTTTGATACTACAACACATCCTGAGAACATGAAAGGCACTGGCCCCAAAAGCATGTTTGTTTGCCAATACATCCAGGTGTAAAATTGTGATGTCCGGTAGCATCGTCATCTCTTCCATCACATAGTCATAGTCATCTATGTCCTGCTTGTCCATGGGAAGTCACAAAAAAAGGGGTCATATATGACAATTGCAAAGAGCCAAGAGCGTCTCATAGTAAGTAGTTCTAATAAGGTGACATTTGCTATTTACCATGCAGGAAGTGGATAATATAACTTAACTGTGATCATGAAGATAAAATTGAATGGCTAGTTCTCTATCAACAAAAATCCTTTCCAATGCCAAACAAGCTGTATATCACAAGATCACCACAAATATGTTGGACAAACAGCCAACTAGGCATGCCTTACTTGAAGTGAAGCTACATTTTTTTCTAGTGAAAAACAGGCACAATGTCCAATCGTAGAAAACAAACATTTTTTTCTAGTTATAATAGCAAAGACTTAAATATGTTAACTTCGTCTTCCTTGTCCGTGTTATGTTGATACCATAGGACACTGCTTGCTCAGAATGCATCAATGCCTTAGTTTTCAAGTCCATCCACAGGCAAGGAAAACATGCACGCACTGAAAATTCACAGATGTGTGGAAGCGGACTTACCGGCAGATACTTCAGTGTAAGTATAAGACATTCGATGACCTTGAAATGCTGCAAGAGACTTGAACAAGATTGGTTGTGTGTAGAGCTGTCAACCTCATCCGCATAGACAGTAAAGAAGATAGGCCTCAGTAATCGAACATGTCTCATCTCGCCAAAATGGACAGAGTTTGGATCATATGAATCCGTCCACCTAAGTGTTGCTAGCTGAGGCGCTGTGATGCTGGCAACCGGTTGGCTCCCATTGTCTAAGAAACAACGGTCAACATTCAATTCCTCAAGAGCTGGTGCCACAATGTTGAGCTGTCGCAGGCCATGCACATAAACGAGTTTCACTTGCTGGAGAGAATCTGAATGGATGGCGAGGTTGCCCAGCCCCCTGGCGTCACGGACGGTGAGCTCCTTCAGGCACGGGCATCGCGGCCAGGAAACCGCGTCACCGAGATCCCCCGGGCCGTGGAGCCGCACGTTTTCCAGGGAAAACTCGGTGAGCCGAGAGAAGACGCCTGCGGGTGGCATGGCGAGGCCAAGGAATCCGCCAAGGAGTCCTAGGTGGAGCTTGACGTCGGTGGCCCGCTCCAGGCAGGGTAGCTCAAAGGCGACCTTCTCGTCGTCGCCGTGACCTTCCTGGGCGCTCCCCTCCCCCCGAAGATTCTGAAAGTAGAAGATGCCGGAGACGCGGCGCGCGGCGGCAGGGAGCCAGGCCGCCACGGAGCCCGGAGTCGCGACCCGGGTAGAGACGAAGAGGTGCTGGAGGGCGGCCTCGTGAGCCTCGAGGACGAGACCCATCTGGCGGGGATCTGGGGCGCAGCGCCAGCGGCGGTCGAAGGAGAGCCCCGGGAGGAGGGCCCAGACGCGGCGCCAGCGGCGGGAGAGGACGCTGGTCCGCACGGCGGCGCGGGTGTCGAGGCGGTGGAGGATGAGTACCAGCATGTCGTCGGGGAGCGCGCTGAGACGGTCCTCCTCGCTGCCGGCGCCGGCGGAGGCGTCAGAGGAGACCTCACCGCCGCCTCCGTCGCCGTCGCAGATGGGCCCCGTGGAGCGGAACGGTGGGGAATGGATTTGCTTGGCGTCGACCTCATCGTCACCGTCTTCGTCGCCGTCTCCGTCGCTGCCGCAGCTGCGCCCCATGGCAAGGCCCGCCGCCGCACGAGCTCGCTCCGACCCGCCCGCGAGCGAGCAATGCCTTGGGGCCTGGGCCTGCCGCCGCCGCGGAGGAGGCCTGTGGGGCGGCGAGCGGCTAGGATCCGGCGGAGGAGGTGCGGGGCAGTGCGCGGCCGGGCTCACCGGCGGTGGACTCCCCTGGCGGCGGCGAGACGATGCGAGCTCGTTGGGGACGGGGAAAGGGATAAGACCGTGGGAAAGAAAATGAAAAAAAAAAAATGGACCCCACCTGTCAGTAGCTCATCCCGTCCCAAATGGGACCCCACCTCGTCTCCCAACCAAACGGGAAAAAAAATCAAACACGGACCATCCGTACGCTGCTTGGTCCGGACGTAGAGAGAGAAGTCTGACCTGTGGATCAGTTAGCGCCGTGCGGCAACATGTTTTTGCTCCTGAATCTCTCTTCCACGTGGTGAAATCTTACTGGACATACCTACGCTGCTTGATCCAGATGGTCCGGACGTAATTTGTTTCCAGCGTACCTCAGAATGTACTATACGGCCACAGTGAAAAATTCTTTACCATTATAAATTATAAATAAAAAGCATTAATATTTATGATCTCAAATTAATATCATTAGACTATTTTTTTCTCGAATACGTAAAAGAATTGAGCCGCCCTTGGTTTCGTTGAATCGTGCAGCAGGTGTATGTACGGCCTGGCTGCTGGGAGTGCGTGGATGGGCAGGCCAGCCGTCGCCGTCGCCGTCGCGGCCGTTCGCGAGCACTTCGCCGGTTGTTGCACCGATGGACATGGATCCCACAATCCCATCCGTCCCGGGGAATGCGGGCTCTGGCTTCTTGTTTGGTGCGGACTTCGGACGACGAAACGGTGACTGTGCCGCAGAGTTTCGTCGGTGGGTCGCGTTGCATGCGCAGCACGTCCGTGTCCGGCCGTCATCCGACTCGAGTTGGATGGATGCATTCGTCTCGCGCGCCCGTACGTGCGGTAGGCCGCTGCATGCGGGCGCGTCATGGGAATTCTTGGAGGAGCCGGCCGGCCGGTCTCCCAAGGCGGCACCGCACAGATCGATCCACACCATGTGTCCATGTCTCGTGTGATGAAAACGTGAGCTCCGGTGTCCGGTTGCGTGAGGCCGTGAGGGTATCAACTATGAATCCCTCTTCGGAGCTCGATTTTTGTACGAGGGTTGAGGCAGTAGTGAACGGTTTTTCTTCACCGTGGACTGGTACGTATTACTACCGCTTTTGACCCTTTTGTCTTTTTTTTTTTTTAAAAAAAAAATCAGCCGGTTTCAATCATATCATATATGATCGTTGTTACAATCGTTTGCAATTATGCCTCACAGGACCGGTGGTGGTATCTGCCACTCCACGACCGGGTTCATTTGGGATACAAACCTAGCGCACTCATGCACAAGAAGATTACATGTTCTACTAGCAAACTGCAAAACAAAATCATCTAAATGTCGGCTTAGAGCTTCAATCAACAAATTTGTTGGGCCTAGTAGGTAAGTGGATTTTTTTGACTTCACTACATAGGATAGGTAGGCTGTTTAGGTAGCCTGTTGGAGATGCTCTAATGCAACACTCGTTATAGAAATGGTGGAGCATGTTCCACCAGAACCACAGAAAGCGAGTCACAATATGGTTAAGCGAGTCACCACAGTCACAAATTTGTTGGGCCTAGTAGGTATATGGATTTTTTTGACTTCACTACATAGGATAGGTAGGCTGTTTAGGTAGCCTAGTAAAAATCATCTAACCTTTTTTTTACTTCATTCACATTTGTTTATTTACAGTAATACATATGAAAAACCGAACTAATAAGTAATATTTGAAAACAGTCCTCTCTATTGGGCTCACAATCGCCACCTGACGTCTGTCTAGGGAGGAAAAAGCGCAGGCGGCGGCGTAGGATGGTACGGATACATGGCGGGGCAGCACGCAACAGGTCGGGGAATTGAGACAACATAATTGGGATAAAATGCCTGTCACTTTATTAGCATAAACAATTTCTTCTCCGGTACACCGTAGTAGTTCACATGGTGCTCCGAAACATAAGGATGACTCCATAAAAGTTTGCTACAACCCTCACACCACGAGTTCATACCTAACTGCTACTCATCATACTCATAATAACAACTTGATGAAAGGAATATAGGAATGCAAGTTAATTTACTATAAGAACTTGGTGAAAGGAACATATGAATGCGAGATAATTTACTACACGGTAACACTCCATCATGCAATGACACACAACATAAGACTACTGTTATGTGACTTCTTCATCTTGCGGAACATTGATACGCAATATCTCAGGACGCCTCAATAGGTCGTATAAGCTTTAAGGGCCTCCAGTCCAGTCCTGTGGGCTTGTGATACCAATTTTCTATCCTATTTTTCTCTCTTCAAGTTCCTTATAGGAATTGGTTCCCTCCACTATCTCAGCGACATAAGAAGTGTGATATTTTCACCCAATACAGAAATATTTGCCTCAACTCATCTTGCCAGAGTAGTAGCAATCACTCATCACTACGCCTCTTGAAAAGGAATCGGTGACAAGTAATGTGCAAGGTTCACCAAGCATGCTGAACACAAACAAATATATAGACTCTGGTCCCTGAGCAATTAGAAAGGAGAAGTGTATGTGTGTGAGTTTGTTAACGAGTAGACTGCATGCATTTTTTGATGTGAATACGAGAAAGGACCGGCCGTTCAAAGCAGTTAGGAGACTGAAGTGTGTGAATAATTAAATGCATTCAGTGAGAGACTGCAGTGTGTGAAAGAATGCATTCAGCGTGTGAAGGACTGTCACTGTGGTCCATGATCGAAGCAAGCCACTTAAACTTACATGGAACTCCTGCAATAATTTTTCTGATTGTAGTACATGATCGGAGCATGCCACTTAAACTGAAACAAAAAAAAATAGAATATATGATCCGGAAAATGAATGCATCACATGGAGACTTGAAGCATCTAGAGAATATTCAGCGAGATCAGCGCACAATGCCCAGTTTGAGGGGCGATTCCGATCCCTGCTATAGCAAAATAGATTGTGGACTGCAAGTTCTTCCTTTACCGCTATAAAACAGAAAAGAACTAACAACAAAGAACTGACATTGATTTGAACGGGTTAAAAATGACTTCTGCATCATATGTTCAGATATTAGAATATAGCCCAATGGATCTTCTCTTGGATTTGGTATTTCAGCAGATATCCATTTGTCTATTATTTGTGGTGTTATTTCATTATTATTTTTATCAATCCAGGTTAGAATGTGAACATGAGGTAATCCTCTTTTTGGAAATTCGATAGAATATAGAATAGCTACTACATGACCAAAAATTGTTCCTGACCTTATATCATCTAGAAGTTCTTCTAGTTTCATATGAAATACACGCACTATTATATCTGGTCTATCATTAGGTTGTTCTCCTTGT